>OZ020233.1:12595875-13195875 GCA_963971235.1 Cryptus armator | reverse complement strand
TAGTTTATCCATCCCCTTTCATTCTCGGAAACGGGCAAGTGGCGTCAGTGCGATTTTACAAAACAAAAGATCATTATAAGCTCGGTGTGTGTATGCGCCACGAGCTCCGAGATGAATAATTGACGAGAGCGTGATGAAGTGCAACGCTTACCATTATTCTTATAGCCGTGAGGTGAAAGGCACCAGAGGGGGAGGGGTAGGACGATGTAGAAACAGCAGGGGGAAGGGGTCTTTGCTTACTGGCTTGCTGGGTATTGCGGGCTCGTAGTCGGTCGATATTCGCCTCGCGTATCCTCGTTGTGCCCCACTTCACCGCGCCGTTTTCACTTCCGCCGGCAGCAAATGACTCAATAATGCATCGTTGAGTCGGTAAGAGACCTCGAATGCTGTGCTTCGTGTGCGCTCTATAGGATTCAACGAGACAAGCAAAAGCTGGAAATTCAGCCAGAAATCCAAGGGGGTAGTAGCCCAGGCAACAGGAGGATACCCAGAGGGAATCGATCCATGAGTACTCTCGATGAACTCGCCCCCCCCCCCTTCTCTTCCACGCTGTACTCCTCACTACGAAATATTTCGAGTTTGCGATTCTCGCGCGTCAGTTGATTCAACGTTAGCCACGTCGGGCTCCGCAGAGTTCACAACGATCATGAAACGTGAAAAGCCCGTTGAGACTTCAACAACGCTCAATGTTTCTCTGGTATATATCTATATCTTGCATCACTATCGGCATTTCTCTATCCGCAGAGTTTCACTCGAGTACCATCGTCGAGCCCTCGCTATTCCTCCACCATCGCCTTCCTCTTTCTACCTCGCACTACCTCTCACCTTCTGTATTTACCAAGCTTGCCGCTTGGTCCGAGGTGTCGGTTTGTTCGACAGCTTTTCCAAACACACTTGGATTCGACGACTTTCCGGCAGTTTCAACGTATACCTCGGATACCTAGAGAGTTGAACGATAACGTTGCTCGAGAGCGTGTCACACGCCCGTTATATATACTCGAACGGGTAAAGTACAACGGAGAAATGTCCCGTATATCCGCGTGGATATTGAAGGGAAATCTAAAGAATTTGGAATCTGCGACCACCCGGGAATATGAGGATAGGGTTTATGCATCGTTGCTTTGCGTATTTTCCTTGTAAACGAGATTGATACAACCCGCTATGTGGATAGGAATGCGTCAACCGTTTGAAGCACCACATCGTCATACAACGATCAAAACAACGGATATTCTATCTAAAATAATCGGTGTTGAGAGAACTATCAAAATATCGAAAGGTCTTGTTCTCTCATTCGCATCGCGATTTTACCTGTCGGTCGAGAATGAAGAGAGAAACAATGCATGAGAAAAGGCTTCAGTAAAAAAAAAAAGTTTCTTTTCCTGATTTGTAAGTGTCGCGTTTGAGTTGAGAACAATGCAGATATCGGATTCGTATTCAGCGTGAAAAATTACATCGGAATAAAACGAGAACTTTTTTTTTGTTAAACTTCACTTTGCCAAAAAAACAATTCCAATAGGACGCCTTTGTCATGCATTTTCGTTTTTTTTTTTTTTTTTTCGTTATTGTAGTCTGGTGACCCAAAAAAAAGTTTTTGAAACGTTGAAAGGGTTTTCTCGTAGAATAAGATAGACATTCGAGTTTTCACCAAGATTCCACCGAGATATAACGATATGGCTGTATGAGATTCATAAAAATCGCAACATTTCGTAAAATTCGGTACAAAAATCCGCTACAGAAAATTTTTCTCATTCGTCGCTCCGAGACTATGTTCGACGTGTTTTTCGAGCTGATCGTCAATTTGCCATTTATTTTGTTCCTATATCATCAATTGAGACTCTCCTCTCCTCCTCTTCTCTTTGTCTATAGAAAAGTTCTTTATGTGAAACAGAAAGAATTGTTCGAGTAAACATGCGCTCCGAACTTGTTGTTGTTATGACAATATTGATAAATCCGTAGAAAAAGCGACTTGTCATCACAACAAATAAGAAACGTAATATCAATTTCCATCATTACTATCCGGAAATTACCCTTAAGAGTTCGAAACATGATAATCCTAATTACGTTAGAAAAAAAAAAGAAAAAAGAATTCCACACGCAAGTACCAACGTTCTCAGAATATCATACACAATTTTATACTTTGTTATCGAATGTTTCGGAAGATAAGGTGCACGAAACGAGGGAACAAAGATACAGTACGGTGTTCCAAAGAATTAAAAACGCCTAGCGATACGGACGATAAACGCTTATCGTATAGCGATGATCCATGCAGTTTGGCGTAAAACCCGTTTCGTGTATTCGACACCTTAAAATATTGATCTTTCCCGAGAGCAACAGCCACACCAGCGTCATACGCTCTAACAATTCACATGTATGTGACACAATCGTACTTCACTTTCGCGCGTCCCGAGAACGAAATAGAGAAAGCTAGATGGCCGAGGGGTCAACGTTCTATTGTTACAGCTTTAGGTTCTCATAAAGCTTCGCTGCTCCATTGTTTACTCGAGCTTCAGTTCCTAAATCTCTATTGTCGTGACCGAGTACAATTGTTAAGCGAGGCGCGAGCCCGCGTCACCTCCATCTCGTCTCGTAGACAACAACGTTCTTGAAATGGTTTTACTAGCTGTATTCTCGTAACCTACTACAACACAGTAGAATAACACCAACAACTCCAACTTGCATATATGGCTTACAGCTTTACATTGCCTGTAACCAAATACATTTTTGTTCTCTTAAACGAAACGCAAAAGTGTAATGTTTCATTATTATAACTACAATAAATAAATCAAATTTAATTTGATTAAAACGGCTTCTTCAGCGAAAAAATAAGGGTAAGGAAAAAATAACCGACAGTATATCGTTCGCGTCATTCGGCATATACACCATCGTCCGAATGATAAAATCGTTTCTGACGTAACTTTCTTTTATGAGCTTTTTCACGCCGTACTTGAAGGTTTCCTAGACACCGTTCGGAGGCTTGGATGGCGCATCTCGCGTGTGCTAAAGGTACAAGAATAATGTTAGCACTTCGTCGTGGATGGAAGAGCAGAAAACCGAGTAGAGGTCCCAACAGTTGCCGTAGTCCGACTATATGTGAGAGGATGGGGGGGGGGGCTTTCTTGGATAGAGCGCGTACACTCGCTGTGTATAGCACGGTAAGAGATTGAACCCTGGGGGATGAAATAATCAGCAGGTAGAAAGCCTCCATTCGTTCTTCGTTCGCTACCCGCGAGCTTTCTTTCCATCTCTTCTTTCTTTCCCCATCGTTTTCACGTAACACATACCCGGATACTTCGGGGGCACCGATGCTCGCCTGGTCATTCCTTTGTACGTGTATACTTGTACGGTTACGTGCCGGATACACGCTAAAAATCGTCCATTACTCGTTGTACACGATCGTGTTTTTTTTTTTTTTTTTCGTTTTCCCCCTGCGGCAGGATTCAGCCCGGCACTTCGTTACGTCGCTGCTCTCCTTGACTCCCTCGGCTCGTCCGGTGTGTGTACGACGACGAATCTCCAGAGATCGAGGAGACTAACTGGTAAAAAGAGAAAACCCCTGCTGACGTTACTTCTCGTCTCTCGCTTCATGCTTGAACCGGGAACGCGACGTGTCCGAGCACTTTTTCACTTTACTCTTTTATTCCAACGGTTCAACGTCACTCGCTTACACGAGGGAGAACATATATCCTGATGTACTGTTCTTTTTTCGTTTTTTTTTTTTTTTTTTTTTACTTGGGAAAAGTTCGTTCCGGTTTTCCGAGATCGGTCACAACTTGCCAGATGAACACAAAGAAAAAAATGAAAATGTCTGGCGAATAACCAAGTTACAAACTTTCGGGATAACTTTTCAATATTGGTATATGATATTTTTACCATCGACAAGAACAACGACCCTGTACTTTCGAGCAGATTATTTTTCCCTTCTTTTTTAAACATTTTTTTGAACAATCTTCGAGGTCGTTCCGCTGATTTCTCGGCTTCATCAAAAGGTAAGAGAGAGGATTCTCGCGACTATTTATGTTATCGTCATGTCGTTACGTCGACGACTAAAGTGAGCGCAATCCTGACGCCAGTGTGAGAGTAGATGAACCGCATTCGGGGATTATTAAATTCGTGAGTGAATTTACGCGTGAGGTTGACATTAATTTAAGAGAAGTTGAATAATCATCGTATCTCGTTCGTCGAGTCCCTTTTGGCTGTGAGGAAATATCGCCGCGCGAGCAGGCAAGAACGATCGAGAGGGTGGGATAGTCCCGGAAGTCGTGTATTCGTTTCACCATCGCGCATAGGTACCGCTTGATAACTATATATATTCCCGTGTTACCCCTTTCTTTTGGTGGCGGTGAAAGCCCGTGGCGCACCCCTCGTGGCCAGAATGTATTACGCCAGCGGGTGGAGATAAGTTTAAATTTTATGAAGACGAATGCCCTCTCCACTCGTTCTACCTCCAGCCTCATCCGTGACTCGAGCCCAACGCGCTTTCCCACAGTTGCGTCGAAGAATAAAAGCCGCAAGGGAGAACGTGGGGCTCCAGTCAACTCGCTCCTTCTTCTTCTATTTTTACAACCCGCCCTTTTTCGCTGATATCTTCGTAGAGACCAGAACAGATTCTCCATAGCCCGCTACCAACTCTCTCTCTCTCTCTCTCTTTCCTCCTTTCTCTTCGGTAGCATCTGCAATTCTCGATTTTGATAAGGTCCGACTGAAAAGTTATTCTCTCTTGCAGTTTCTTAGAGTCCCGAACGAGCTGAGCGTTGGTTCGACCGCACGTTTTCAAACCGCCTGAAACTCCTCATTAAGAAAATTTCTCCACTCCCAGAATTGGCCTTCGGTAGAAGATCAAATTGACTTGGCGATTGACTTTGTTCTCGAGGAGCCACGGGTATGGCCCGGCCGTCGTTTAATTCCACTCTTCAGAACTTTCTTCCTTTAGACTCTTGCGGATTCTCCTTTCATCGATTCTCGCACGAACACGTATAGTTCGCAAGATAAATATACTAATAGTCGGATAATTGAGAGCACACTGAAGTTTTAATCTATTTTTTCTAAAAATATCTCTCAAATGTTTTCTTAATGCGAAAATGAATTAGTATTAGAGAAATAAGGTACTTGCCAACATTTTTTTTTGTTTGTCTACTTGAATTTGAAGATTCGAAAAAACTACTTACATAGTCCAAATTTGAAGTATGAATTTTCGGTAAGAAAATTTATATCATTCCGGTCCGATTATGATGAAAAACATAAATGTGTACCGGATGACACGTTCGTAAGTGGTTCGCGGAAAACTTACCATACCCCTGTCGCGGATTGGGCTACGGCTAAATAAATTACGAACGTAATATACCGAAAACATTCTTCACACTTGTCCCCTTGGGGATTTTCTCGACATCGCTGAGCTTGGCACGGCGCCAATCACGAGAAAAGTCGTTCCTTCACTCTGTCCCCCACTCCCTCCTAACATTCATCCGCGGTGGGTTTGCACTTCTATTCCTGCCTCTTTCGAGTCTGGCGTTCACCGTGCCTAGTCATTTCTAACTTCGTCTTTCCCTCTTCTTCGACCCTTTTGCTCGCGTTCTCGGCGAGTCCGCATGAGCTAAATGACGAGCAACTTCGTCTGGTTCTAAGAGAGAAGTCTCCGTAGAGAAAGCCGAGCGCGGACGGGAAATAGTGAGAGAGTACCGTGGGCACAGTAGTACGAGTCAACGACTCGTCTGGCTTGGGCGACTCGACGCCGCGGCGCGCTTTGCTAAAACTTTTTGAGCTCTACCCGACGCGCCGCTGGCACACGCTAATCAGTCAGAACCGAGTCTCAACCCTTCTTCTGCTTCCTCGAAGTGAGCCGAGTTTGCCTTCTCAACGTTCTTCTGCCGGGTCTCTCACACTCTCTCTCCCGGCTTCCGTTATGTATAACGAGCTATATGTAGATTCAAACATAGATATAGGCGGACTGAAGCGTCAAGGATAATATACCTACGATGGTTCGCCATCTTCAACGTCTAAGTGTAGCACGTCTGCTAAACGCTTCAAGTGCCCGATTACTTAGACTAACAATCGAGTCCCAAGTTCTGACAGCGGCTGCATTCATGAGAACAGACATACTAGGATCTCTGATGTTCTTCGTATTGCAGGGGACTTATTCTGTTATTCGAATATCCGATGAAAATTTTGAATTCAGCTTACCATCGGAATTTTCATTCTGTAAAGATAAGTTGCTGAAAAAAAATTAAGCCTCTAAGGAAGGGGCATGAATTCTATTAACTTCGATAAAGATGTTTGTAATTAATTAAGGAATAGGTCAGGAATCAACCGTTACATCTGGAACAAATTATTGCGCGTGTTTGTTTATATCTCGCTAACTAAACTCGTTGTACAAATTTGTTTGTAAGTTTCTTACCGCAGTTTGTCACTTTGTGAATCGTTTGGTGGCTGACAAGCCCTAGCTTCTCGTTACACAACAACCCCTGTAGGTGGAACGTTGAAAAGAGTTCCTTACAAAAAACGTCTACTTTGGTACGCGCATTCATTCATACGGAAATTTTTACTCAAAAACGTGGTGTACATATTTTCACGTTACATTATTGCTCGAAAATGGTTAGCTGACGGTGGGGGATGAGGTAGAAAATCACGCCAAGACATACCCGTGCACGTTCCGGAGGTATCGCGCGCGTTGGTTGCCGGGCGAGAAACGAGCGTAAAATAGAGTGAGATTATGATGTCAGGAGGCTCGCCATCTTCCTCGAGCAAAGTCGGCGGGGCAAGCGCGAGCTCTGAGACCCAGCAGCAGCCTCCTGGCGTATAAATCTTCGTTCAGAAAGCGCGAGAACCAGCTTGATGCCCTACGGGAGCCGCCTGTGCTACCGAATATATCGTATACATATCATAGTATGCCTACAGCTTTTGCTCACTCATAGGGATATATAATTTCACACCTCGACCTCACCCACCAAGAGCATATGTGAGCGGTGACCGAGCTTTGTTCGTAATACTTGGGGATTCCCGAGAGATTCCAATGACAGACTTCAGCCGCAATTTTTACTTCAGTCCTCTTCCCTCGAAGGTAAGTGCACTAGCACTTACCTTCGTCCACTTCGTATCGTATTACCTCGATACATTGTACACAAGCTCAAGCGTAGTTCAAGAACCAAATCCTTCAATGAACCTTCGAAGCACGAACTTCATCGTGTTTTCCAAAATTTAATGAAACTTCACCGATAGCGGTTTGAACTGTTGCAGAGGGTATTATCAGAATGAAAATACAAGAAAATTGATTTACCACCTCATACGTGATTAGGCTAAGGACAGACAGCTTGAGACAACTTATAGATAAATTCGTATTCTGGTGAAACCAGAATGTCGAGATCTTCGTATGTATCAGATGTTGAATCTTTGATGGTTAATCATTGGCGACTTATCGACTTGAGTGGCTTCTCCTTTTCAAAATGTTCCTCCACGAGTCAACATTCACATGTACCTACGTCAAAATGTCAACCAAAGCTTAGTAGCTTATACTCTGCGCAAATGTATTCCAAGAGTTTCCTGAGCATATTTCTTCGAAGTTTATGTAATGCTTCGACGAACATGCCCATATGATCGAGACTCGCTAGAAGATGATATTCCAACGTCTGTCGTTGACAGGTTCAAACTCAAAGACCCTTCTCAAGAAATCTCTTCCGCTAATAACGTTTCCTGCCTGTAACGTTGTATATCAAAGGAGCTACATCGTGATTCCCGGGCTCAATGGGATTCGTTGCACGTTAGTATCAAATGGAATTTCTCGAGAGGGGAAGTCTTTTTCCGGATTTCTGTCTCACCTTCTCTCTGTCTCTAATTAATTAGAGACTGCACGGACGTAGAGTGATAAATAGCCCGCGTAACAGGATCATTAGGATGTGTGGGATGGGGGGCTGTTCTCTCTGTTGAGCCTGGATCGGGCTGGACTCAGCCATAGCGCACACGAAATGCGTCCTACAGTCCACCTACGTACCAACGAAGCCGAATCTCCCACGAGAAACTAGTCGAGTCACACTCGTTATGCAATTCGTGAATCCCTTATCCGTTATCAAGCTAATTACGTACGTGATAGCGCATGGGTTTCTCGCCAGTGGAACTAGTGTTAGGGCTCCTGTTACTCCATCCTACTAGCTATGGGACTTTTCCGCCTTTTGAACTCTGCGCTCTATTCGTTCAAGCGAAAAAGCACCTTTTCCTTGGCCGTCCCTGGTGAATGCTGGCCACCGGGCAGTGGCGAAAGGAAGGTATAGGATTAGCCTGGCACACAGGGCATACAGGCCGTCGGCGCGCTAAGCTATTCTCACAGGAGTTAATTTATCGCTTGGTAAATACAACCGTGCGGTATGTTAGCACGTGTGAGACAGGACGTGCCAAATCGAGCAGCAACCTAGAAGCATCAGCAGTGTTCTATATGGTCTTTGTGGCAAACCTGTACAGATGATGGGCAATCGTCAGTTATTGGCCTGGGGACGAATTTGAATGGAGAGTGATGCAGAGCTGCCAACGATCAATGGGCACTCTCCTCTGTGTCCAATTCAGCTCAATGTCTAGGTAAAGCTGATCCATTTTGATAGTTTCAGTTAGGAATTCGACTGTCAGATTCCAAGCTGAGTCTGTTTATTGTGCTAACTGCTGTACAGGAGCAAGTTTGGCCAGTAGCAAGTTGGCAGGCTTCAGCGGGCGAACTTATCATACATGTTCGCAGTCAGCAGCAACTATGAACACGTTGTGCAGAAATTGTATAGACGGCCCGACCTGGCTGGATCCCGAAATCCTACTGACGTCGCATTTCGACTAGCGAACACCGAAGCCAACCTCGGTATCACGGCCAGCATAATCTACCCTTACGCATAGCTGAACATGTATTCTCGGTATATCCCATCCGGTTTCACCTGTTTCAATGTTCCGCTATACTGGTCTTCTATGTACGTTTCGACATCGAGTGTTACCACGGTCAATTAGGACTATTCCACGGTTGCGGCGAATATATGGGGACGAGGAGGGTGAAAGAGGGGGAAAGGGGGGGGGGGGTGGCGGAACGCAAACGCAATAGTCGGGGAGCATTATATTAGCGTGTGCGAGGCCTAGCGTGAGAGTTGGTAGGTGGTCAGCAACAGCGTTAACGAAAGCCGGTTCGGAAGGCCTACGTTACTATTGGCTTAGACCACTCTCTCCGAGATGAATGAGGCCTGCGAACCCTGGGGCTAAATTCCATTCCACAGATTTCCGGGGCAAGGCCTCCCATACCGGAATCCCTCGAATTCTGAACTCTACCTATGTAACACGATATTGAATCATCGTGGGTAACGGCACACCTTCCGTCTTTATCCTCTTATTCCTTTTCTCCAAGGAATTGAAACTTTTAATCGACGACATCTTAAGTATACCTATCGGTGGATTATGTGGTAAAAAAACTTTTCACGGTTGTTAAGACTTTCAGATTTTGTTCAACACAAATTAAACTGAATCTGTAGTTACATGTTCATTCCAGTAGCTCAACCGAGCCAGGAAGCACGAAACTCATCGTGGCATTCAACTTTCAAAGAGAATAAATTACATTAAATTTGCAGTGGGACACTTAATTAATGCATTTATAAACGTGTCGTTTATTTTTAACGGGAAATTAATTTGAGATTCACGATGTCTCCCGACCCACGGTTACAAGCTTAAGGATATTATTTTATGTCGTGCACGACCTTTCGCTGACGCGGCGATATGCAGATTTGCTTTGATCCTTGCTCCACTACCCACGACGACCTCACAGCGTGAAGCCGCGCTTGAACTTTGACATACGGTTCTACGGAGATAGATAAAGCTGGAGACTACCGCGCAGAAGAGGCCGAAGTTAATTTTTCCTGGAAAAATTGATCCTATCCTTTATAATGAGTGTTAGTGCAGCGATGGTAGTGTATATCACGCGATTCTGTAAAAGCGCACGGTTGCACCATGTGCGCGGGAAGGGTATTTCCGATCATCAATGCCCATGCGTGCAGCATGCGTCACCTTCCGTTAATTTATACTCCGTTGTTTCCTTTGTCTGACCGACACGCGCAGTTTCACTGACTGAATAATACATTAACTTTATTGTCGCTGAACTTCGAGTTCGCTGATAATTATACGCGGTTCGAGAAAAGTTATCAAATTATTGCTTTCTGTATTAAAGGACCCAATAATTTACTTGCAATTTAACTCCGTTACAGGGTGGTCATTGAACAATTATTCACAGAATCGCTGCGCAATCGTAAAGTTACGACCTATTAATTAAAATGTATTTTATAGAAAGCTATTTATCTGATTGTAGATAATAACTGATGACAATAATGACGGATGAATCTATTACTTTTTGCAGCTGTTCGAGAGGAGATTACTTAAAGGTTTTTCTTCATCTCGAGAGCCACGGGGTATCCGAGTACACACCGTGGTCAGGTTTGCTCTGTGGAAATCTCAGTGACATCCCTCAAGTACTCTACAGTTCGAGATCGACCCTCGTGCTCGAGTTCCACACCGAGAGCCCGGCAGCTAACGCGATTGGCTTCACCGGAACTTTTCGATACATCGACAGACGTGAGTAAACGATTGAGGAGATGCCAGACGTTCGCACACATTTTCTCTCTCACACACATATAAGCATACATTCTCTCTCTCCACCATTCGTTTCTTGTCCCTCTTTCATGCCGTGCGCGAGTAAGAAGTTTTTCTCCGCGTCACCGTTATATCGTCTGTATAAAGGGTGACACAGTGGTATAGCTGCAGTAGCAGTTTCGTGCCCGAATCGTCGAGTTCGCTGTACGCGGAAGAGGCGAATTTGTGGCGATATCCTCTACAACCACCATTTTCTACCTCGTGTGCCATTTCTACTTTCGCGCGGTCTCGAGGATCACTCCTTTTTCTCGAGTACGACCGTTTCCGCTACCTTCACCCGTTGCCCCGAGTGCTGCCCGGACCAAGAGCGACGAGAGCACCTCTCCGGCAATGGCATAGACATTTCAACGAAATCTTTCAGTCTCCCGTCTCTCGGAGAATCACGCGAATTATATGTATTTTATTTTATTTTTTCCTCTCACTCGCCCGATAACTACCGACGCACACAATGCAAATGCGCCTTGTGAACGATGTTCTGAGAAAGGAATGAATCGCTCGCTGATGAATGTAAAGTGGGTTTGCCGGTGGAAGAATAAAAGCGTTCTATATATTCGCGAAGCGCATTAGAGGCGTATGGCTTGAGAAATAGCAGGAAGCTATAGAGAGAGAGTCGTCGACGTTGGGACGCTTTATCTCATCGAAATTGCTGTCCTTAACGGGTGCTACCGGACACTCGAAGCGGGTAGGGAGGTTGAAGCAACGAGAGGGAGTCTCAACTAGCCGATGGTCGATGGTGTGGCAGCTGAGGTGTCCTGGTGGAACGGGGATATAAAGTATGCTCCGGACCATCCTGTTCTGCCATCCTATACCATTCTCCGGTCTCCAGTCTTCCAGCGCTATACGTAGATCTCTCTTCGTACGTATATACAGGACTACACCGGGGGGATGATTCGTACTGACCCCTGGAAGTGTCTTTCGTGGCCCTATTTGGAATGCGCGAATGGAACCACTCGACCGTAAAGCTGAGCTCCATCCTTAAGAGGGTATTAGTCCAGCCCCACCACAGCGGCAACGCTTCTCTCGTGCTCACCGCTGCAATACCCTTACCCTCCCTCGTAGTAGCAGGAAACCCGATGGCGACACAGTGTCTCCAAGCGGTTGAAGCATTCGCGCGCATCGAACCACCGCCACTGCTACTCTCACCCGGGCTGCTACTACTACCGTCGTGTAGCCTCCGGGGCCTTCGTACCTCATATAAATGTCTATACGAGATATACACTCCTCTGTACGATAGATATACCGCGTGACGAGACACTCGAAAGAAGACGACACTCTTGCCGATGCTTCAAGAATCTTGCGTCACGCTCTTACCGTGTTTGACGACAGCGGAATTTTACTACCGAATAAAATTCCTGTCTCGTATACCGAAAGGCGAAAATCCCGAAAACAGGACTTTGAAAATTACTTTGTACGGCATACAATTTCTGAAATACTTGAAACTGCTTCGAAGTTTTTCGATAGTATTTTATTTGTCATGAGGCCATTTACGTTTTATAATTAAAAAAAAAAAGAAGATTATACATTTTTCTTGGGTTCAGTCAATAACATGATATTTTTACGAGAACGAACAGAGTTTTTTTCACGTTCGGAAAATATTTTTCTTGCAAATTTATATAGCGATTATTAAAAGTCAATTATTAATTTTTGCTCATACATAAAAATATTGAAAAATCCTGTTTTTCAAACACAATGCGTGATTTGTGATGTGCCCTGTTACTTTTCATTTATTTATTTTTTTCATTTTCACGGTTGAATACGCACTGAGTCACGCAGGCGCGCGCCGATGGTCAGTGCTGTTTCGGTTCGTTGGACTCGACCGTTGATCGACGTGACATATTTTGTGCTCGTGGCTTTTCTATCTCCCTCGTCGCATTGTTTCAAACCTGTGTACCAAAATCGTTGACGACAAACAAATTCGAACAAATATAGAATGTACACCACTGCTGAAGAGTGCAGCAACATTGACCCTATTGTCCCTATGCGTAGCCTCTATACCGCCGTAAAATAGTAGTAGCGTCGGTAAACGTTAACGTTCCCTGGTTCCTCTCGTGTGCCGGATGCCAACACTGGTGAGGAGTGGGGTATGGGGGGGGGGGGGTGATAGCCATGATCCTCTCTGACGAGCTACCCCCGGCGGACCGCAGAACACTGAAGCGCGACAGGAGCAACAACAAGAGAGGACACTACAAGTATATAACCCAAAGGTCCACTGTACTACGCAGCGTTAATGTTTGCCCGTGGAGAGCCCTCGATTAAAACATGCATGCGTTAACTTTTATTTCACTCGGGAGAAACGATGGGGCTAAAACCCGACGGTGTCGCGGCGTCGCAACCCGTTTGACCTATCCGTTGGGACCAAACTACCGAGCCTTGAGGGCGAGAGGGAAAGAACGGCGGGGATGAAAAATATAGAACCGAAGGTAGGTAGGTGCTTGAACAGCAGCGAATGAGTTGACTCGAGTGTGTCCTTTTGCCAATCCAAAAATGCATGTCTATGCACTTTTTTCGCGATTTTTTCCCTTCGGCCTGCACACCGTCACACTTACATGTATAGATAAGCGATCCACACGGTAGCAACGCGGGCCAAGCGAGGAAGAGCGCCTGGCTTTCGTTTTTGAGATAGGAAGAGCTCGCGAGTACGTCCTCGTTATCGAAAAACTTGGACCGAGCCTCGAGTGCAGGTACCGTTGGAACTATCGGCGTAATGTAGATTGCACTTCTCGATTTTCCGTATCTATATATATATATATATGTATGTATATACACGTTTCTATACGACCTCTCGCCTGCCACTCTGCGTATTTCCAACTCGCACGAAGAGTCGAGTGTTTACCTGTGAAACGTTGCTATCGATGGACAGATGCTGACCCCAGAGGCGAATACTCGAGGGTATATACACGTACACATGTATCGATGAGTACCGGAGAACCGTGTCTACGTTTTATCACTTCGACGAATGCGTCCTCTGCCCATCGTTTTCCAACGACCCTCATCGCTCTTCTACGTGTTAAATATATTATCATTTTTGTTCTTCTTTTTACGAGACTCGCGTATATAAGTCTCATCTCGGCCTCGATGGCCGCACAACCGTCAGGTAGATTCCACACAGTCCCTGTGCTGTACTGCGTCGGTGCGAAAGAGGTAAAAAAGCTGCGACTATGGAGAGAACACGCAAATGAAAAAGTTTGGCAAACATTTTACAGTCAAAGTTTCGGTGATGGAACGCGCGTCCGCTATTCCGGAGGTTCCGAGAGAATATATAACACCCCTTGGTTAACAGGAGAAACGAGAGAGAATGCTGAAGAGGATAGATAGAATGAGAGAACCGAAAACCCTTAACGCCCCCGCGAGCTCGCGTCGGGATGTACCGTTATAATCTAATTTCCGAAGTAATTTGTCAGTTCACGGGCCGTGCACGTTGTAATTTGGTCGATGAAGGTGCCTTCCCCGCGCCGACAGCGGAGTTCGCCCAAAGAGAATGGGGCAGGGAACGTGACATAAACAATTATGAGAGATAGCGAGTTAGTTGTTACGCGGTAAATTGTAAGAACGATGGTGATTGAATTTGGAGCATCCACCGCTGTCGGTACGGAACAAATAAATTGCAGTTTAATCGAAGCTACGAGTCGAACATACGGAAATAATAACATTTTTGTGTTCCTCGAATTTTTTTTTATTTTGCAAATCAGTGAATGGAAATTCCTACAAAAATGTTTGAAACAATGAGGTCATTTCATCTCTCATGTAAAGGGAGACGGAAGATAACGAAACGCGTAAATGACAAAGGGCTCATTTGACGAACCTGATACGAAACAGATACTTTTGTATTATAAAAGTTGCTGCGTGGAACAGTATTCGTCCAATTGTTCTCGGACTTCGTTTTTTTTTTTTTTTTTTTGACAAAACAAACAAATGCGTGGAACAACATTTTTTGTTTTGCCTACTTGTTTTTTGGAAACCTATGCATGGTTTTTATATCAATGCAAATAAAGATTGAAGATAATGAAAAGCGTGAAGGATAAAGATGACTTATTGGACGAATCTGATACGATTGAAACACTTTTATTAGAAAAGTGGCGCGAGAGGCTTTATATAGTCGAATAGAGCTCGATAAATCGTTCTCGCGTTTCGTTCTCTCTTTCATTCCTCCTTTTTGTACGACGATCGAGCGATAAATGTCGTTACAACAAAGAGAACAGTCCCAGAGCGAGGATACTCAAGCGCCGAAGCTTTCATCGTCTACTCGCCCGACGTTGTACGATACACTGGGGTGGAGTTCGTCGAGGATGAGAGCTCCGACGGTTTCACGTTCTCCGCGAACTTCCATCAGCGCATCGACCACCTAATTCGTTTAACACGCTTTTCCGCTCTTACACTCGGTTGTACCGACCCTTCGTCCTCTGCCTCTCTATGCTCCGCACATACCTTCACGGATTTACCAATTAACGAGGAAATTGCGAAATTCGCTGCTCCAGTCTCGTTTTTCGTTAACCTTCCAGAGCTAAAAATACTGAATGAAAATTGCTGGCGTTTTTGCAGTTCGGAATGCAACGAATACTCAATACTCGGTAACGGTTATTGAATTTTTTTAATGCTGACCATTTCGAGACAAGGGATTATATACCATAAAAATGCCTCGAGGGATCATTTGCGATAAATGGTTGTTTACACTCTATATTATTTTATTACAAATTCACAAAATATCACGTCTTTCGATACGTATTTTTTTTCGACAATCTGTAATCTCACACAAAATTGTTTCTGAACTCTTTTTCCGATTGGATCCATTAAGTCCATAAAAGAAAAAAGTATTCCGCGAAGTTAATGATAAACTCGAGTGCCATTCTTTCCGATTCAAATTCGTTTCTTTTCGAATTCAAATACGTTGAGGAATATTGGAGATTCGAATAAGGACGATGGGATATGAAATTCTATCTCATATTAACGTGAAGAAGAAACCCGATTTTCCTTCATTGAACTGAAACGAATAGACTGAATATTAGCGTCGATTAAGTTCGTAAAAGAGAGCGGACAGACGAAAGCGGCAGAAGCCGAAGACCAAGTTTAATGCAATATTTGCCAGGCTCTTAGCAAGTTCGACTGCGGCCAGCTGGAAGGGGAGCAGCGGTGGGGATATAGTATAGTGAACTATTGCTTCAGGTGCACTCCATTATTAATTTCCGCCTCGATTCTGCTACGGGTATAGCGAGGAGAGAGCTGAGAGAAAGCCATTACACTCCACACACAGACACACACACACACACTCACCCCATGGTCCATGGATAACGTCCCGAGAGAAGGGTGGAAATAAATTTTCAATTAAACGCATTCGAGGTGACCACTACTGCCGCAATACGTGTGTGTCCGCCCCGCACTGGACTTTACTACTGCGCCGAGTCCGTTCGACCTATCTATATAGTTATTCTCGTAGGTCTTCCGTCAATTCTTTTTTTCCACAAATTTCTATAAATTATTATTATATTTATCTATATCGCCGAGAAAAAAAAAAAATCATTCAGCCAACTTTTTTTGGCGATCGCGTGATTCTAAGACAAGAATGTGAAATTTTTCATCGCATGCAGATTCCTCATCGCAACGATGAATAGCTCCATAAATTTGTCCAGTCTTCTGTCTCTCGTAGTTTTACCGGTGTTATTTTCATTTTATTTTTTCTCTCGCATCTCGGCTGACCCCGAAAATAGTCTTTCCAAACTTATACGGTGGCACAGAGAACGTGCGAACTTAAGCAATCTTGCACTTTCATGCGCATTCTTACCCGAGGTAAAGTGAGCCCCGAGCCCGCCGACGGCTCCGGGACATCTGATACGAAAAGTACTTAAACTAGTAAACTGTTTGGGACGGGAAAGGGAGAGTGGTGAACACCGCTGGGAGAGTTTTGAGTATATATATGTATAGGATAAGATGGGTGGTGGTCGCGCGGAGAGCACATCAATCTTCAAAGCTGCCACACACGTTGCACGGTTCATTTCTGCATATATATGTGTACACATATATGGATATAGAGCAAAAAGTATTATGGTATGAAGTAGAAGAGAAATTGGAACTCTCTGCACAGTCGGACGAGGTTGAAATGGGCCCTGCAGACGCATTGCAAATAGCTCAGTTGAACACCCTCCAGGCTAGTAGTGTCGAGCTTTTTGAATCGGGTGGCGTGCAAGTTCGTGCCACATCGCCAACGCGAACGATAGCTCGAACGACTCTATCGCAAATCGGAATTAACCCCTCCCTTTCCACTCCTCTGTAAAACCCCGTCACCCTTCGTACCCCCGTTGCATCCCCGTGCGCTCTCAATTCTCGCGATAAAAACCGATCGTTAGTCGCGGACGATCAAACTGAATCGGCGAAAAAAAAGAAAAAAAAAATACGATGAGGGAAAAAAAAGCCTTCGATCCGAGAATCGAAATCAAAGGACGTACGTTTCGTTGCGGTGGAAACGACTCTGCTCTTTCTCGTTGAACTCTTTGTACGATCAAGGGTACGGTAGATGACATTAAACTGCCGTCAAGCGCACGGTGAACGGTTATATTTCATTTATTTTTCTATAAAATGGATAATATAATTGAGTGACAATCAAATGTGGGGAAAAAAATACAATTCCCTTCATCTCAGGGAAGCTTTTTTGGCGTTTACCAAAGTTTCGTTTGAGTTTGAAACTTGAATAGCCATTGAAGTCGTATTCGGCGGAAAAAAATACTTCGAAATATGTGGTTCAAAGCGTTTTTCAGGAATCTTCGATACGAAGGAAAAGAAAATGCAGGGGGTATCCCTTTACTATGCTTTTTCACGTTTTTCATTGCCCTTTAACGCCTCAAATAAACGATTCTGAAACTCCATCAAATACTTTCATTTATTTTTGTCCGTATATTTTTTCTCGTCGTGTTTTTCAACGGTAGGCACATGGCGTTTTTCGATATTTCGTATTCTATCGGGAAGCAAAAATATACGATCGTGTGAGGATACTAAAAATCGATATTTTTGCAAAGTTTACTGTAACGAAAATTTATCATTTGTTACTTGAAGGGCCATGTCCGATCGACGATTTTTCCCGATCATGAATATGCCATTTGCTGTACTCCTTACTTAATATTTTATGTGAAAAAGTATGTCGGAATAAAAATAAAAATATATTATCCATTAGCGCCAATTACAAAATAACGTTAATATTTTCTGTAAAAAAAAAATGTATTTCCATCAGATAAATATTTTTATCGGTACCGTGTCGAACGAAATTAATGAAAAAATCCAAACACGAATTTCGATTCTATAAACTTTTCCAATCTAATGAAGCGAATCGTGTTGTAACATTCGAAACTCTCGTCTGACTTCGACGTTGGTATTAATAAAACCGACTGTACACTGGCACTACGACCAAAACCATTCAGGCGACGCGTAGAAATAGTTATGATCACCTTTATGGGTAAATAACATTTGGCACGGTAGCATCACAGTTTTATGTTGTATGACTGTGTATACAACATTTCTGCAAGCAATGCGTACGTGGATGTGTGTACTTTCGCGTTCGTTGTCCAATGTACAAAGCCGCGGTCACCCTCATGTCTACATATATGTATACACACAGACATACCGACACGAAGTGCGCATACACGTACTACGTTCACGCGATCGTACGAGAAAATCCATGCCGAGCGTCATTTTCCATTGACGACCATTCGCGGTTTACCGTCGCAACGATTTGAGGCCGCATACGCACGTTTCGTACCACTACTCGGCTTTACTCGATGAATTATTTGACCTACACAGAGGTTCGTACACCACAGCCATGGCTACACACACGAGTTCCCTACATCGCGAAGGATCAGTGGGTTAAAAAAAAGGCGTCTATAAATAAAAAATGACGGTGCAAAGCATCGATAGAGGAAAGTGCTCACGTTCACGGAGTTAGTAATGCGGCATGATAAAACGAGTAAAGAAAAATAGTAGGGTGGACGCGAGTTCCGAGCGTGGTCACGACCGCGTGCCAGCAGCTGTACCTACTGCAAGCCATCGCGCCCGGCCACCTGTCTCGAGTGAGTAGTAACAGCTGGTATAGGTCAGACACGACTAGAATTTTTCCTGCGTTACCAAAATCGCTTTCACTCTCTCGCTCTCTCGTTCTCTCAACACCCGCACAGTTTTCTCTCATACCCATGAGTGTTGCATCATCGGTATATGTATTATAACAATCTCCGCAACCGTTGTATACTACGATCAGATTTGAGCCTCGACTCTGCGGCATTCCCGAGCGAAAACGGTAATAAGAATTGTTTCGGTTATTGCACGTGCAGCAGCAACAGCAAGCAGCAGCAGCGGTAACGGCTACGGCTACGGTGGTACTATTTCCTTACGGCCTCTTTCTCCGAATAACGTAAAACCGTAAAAACGCTGGCAAAGCTGAATGCTTTCTCCCCGCCCTTCCATCTTCATGTATATTAAAATAGAGCGCATATAAACCTACGCGTTTAACTGGTTTTTCTCGTCGTTTGGATTATACAATATTGAATCGCGTTACTATTAGCACGAAGTGGTGTGGCGAATAATTTTCTTTTTCTTTCTCACTGCTGCGGATATAATATGAGCTTTTACTGTGAAATAAAGATACCCTTAAATATTTGATAGTAGCAACGCCCCGTCTCTTCGTACGCTTACTCTTCAACCCGTCACATTTGAGATGTGCAAGTTATTAAACGAAAATTTAATTTTGAAATATTTATAGAAAAGCTCGCGCTCCCCTCCCCCGCGCACAAGTCTACCGCGCGCGTCGGACGAGTCTTCTCGAGCAACGCGGATGCAAAATCCTGCCAACTTTTAATCAACGAAGTTATACCTTACGCGCCACCGTTGCGTCTCCTCCTTTATCTTTCCTTACATCTTACAGACCAAATCATTCATCTTTCTCTACCCTTTATGGAAAATTTAATTTGGTCAAAGCCACCCCCCCGTTTACCTCTTTCGACTATGTAGAATTTGTTTTCTTGTAGAATTTCTGCAAAGCTTTGAACGGTTACGATTCATGAAAAATACGATAATTCGTGTTGAAATTTTTGCCGTTTCAATGGGGGAAGTAGAGGAAGTACGTCGAATTCCAATAGTGTCGGATTTATCCATCGAGAAGGAGGCTCCAGGTATTCCACGTCGGGTCGTTGCATTTTTCTTGCATAAATATTTATAGGTATAGAACGGAAATGCGCGCGAGACTCGGAGCTTTGCTTACCCAACGTTGATTAAAGTTTACGATAGTGCTGGGAAAAGCGCGAGAGGGCTTTAGGGATATATCTTGTTTCATGCCACGGATGCACTCCAGCCGGGAGTCTCTCGACGAAGCAGCATCGGCGCATCGCCGTTTTTTCTTCGTGACCCATTCCCCGGTTAACATTATAAAAATGCCTGTCACGTTGCAATCCGCTCGGCTCGTGGCATCTCGCCACTGGTAGCTGGAGAGTCGAAACACTCAACCTAATTATCCTTGATTACGGAATAACACAGAGAAAGATAAAAATTCTCACTTGACCCCGTGGCGACACGATAAATGCGCAAAGGGCAAGAATTTTCATTGAATTAAAGTTGACCCAAGCGTCGACTCGGGTGTAAGTCGTGTTTTTTTTTTCGTTCAAACTTTCGAGAGAGAAAAAAAAACATGAATTTTAAGGCAGAAGAAGTCGACCGGAAATGCAAAGGTAGCTTTCGGCTAGCCCCGTGCCTCGTCTACTTGGCGTTTCAATCCTGTGACTCTGCGACTACCACCGCAGCTTTACTACCACTTGCCACCGGTTACCCGACTCCGGGGCTCCCTATATCCGTGTGTATCAAGATTGCGAAAGAAATACGGCCAAGAAGTTTCGTCGTTTAACCCGGCCATTAAGCTTAATGAGATTACTGGTTAAAGATACTAAAACTCGTCGTCGTATATACATGTATATATGTATAAGGAGAAAGAGAGAATGGGCGAAATAAAGGCCCTCGCACGGCTTGGTACGTGTATAAATACCTTATCTGTAGCTTGGAAAACTCGTGTCGTTGACAAAGTATCGATACGTGCCAGGAGACGTCGATCCTTTTTTTTCTTTCTTTTTTTGCTCTCTTTTATTCTTTAACTCTTTTTTTCTTTGTTTCTACGCTCTCAAGCTGTGCACCAGCGCGAAAACGTGTCGCCATTTCACGACTGCACGTACGTACTTTTCAGCGTTGAGTCTTACGGGCGTTAGTCGAGAGCATTCCTAGACGCTTTACCCACACAGACGCAGCACATCGGAACAAGAAGGTGTAGAGTAACCGTAGCCAGATGCTCTCGAGCTAACAAGTTGCATCGATAATGATTCAACTGCCACTATACCGTACATATTGTATCGGCAAAAGAAAAAGATGAACAGGAAAAAAATACAGTAAAGAATTTAAAATGCGGGGAAAACGCGAATGCCTCGGGCTACGAAGAGAAAAAAGCGTGCGCGCTTTAGCAACCAAGTTATTTGCATAATTTCGATCGACTTCGCATAGATTAGTGGAATGTACGTGTATAGATGTTTTCATCTACAGCTGTGTGTACGAGTATCCTTGCCTGTGGTCGTTATGTTTACTAGTTTATTCCCATCATCTACCCTCAAATGTGCTATTCGCCATCGTAACATTTTTCTTTCGTGGTTCTCGGACGGTCTATCGACTTTTTTCCTCTCTTATTCTCAGCTGACCACAGAAATATCCGCTGCTAGACGACTTCGGTGCCTTTACGACTACGATAAAGATCGGGTAGCTCTCGCGACGTTCCGCCGCCTTCATGGACGGTGTTCGCGGTTGCAATTTAATTTTAACGATTCGCTGATTTTAGGCTTCTGGCTCTATGGGTAGTCGTTGTAATAAAAGCCGTGTGCCACGCGCAACCACGTGTCAAAGCCTTTCCATTAACATCGCGTTCACGGAACTTGGGAGTGGTAGAGTTCATTTGCTGGATTTGCTAATAGCAATTTACGAGGGTTGTAAAAGCTCGTTGGCGCGACGTGTACGTTTCGTGCTTTCGGAAAATGGTTGGGGGCTGATTGTTAAAGCTCGTAGATACTTCTCGTGTTTCAATTTAATGAAGTTTCATGAGCATTTGACAATTTGCAATCGTACTTTGATTAATAATGGTGTTCTTCGTTAACAATGAAAAAAGCTGGAGCTCTGCTCTTTTTAAGAGCCTACTGCTCGCCGGGCTAAAGTCGGAAGTTATGAGTTCCACCATAAACATATGACCGCGTGTTTTCTTGGTATCCGATTTTGTCTGAAATGACAATAAAAAATTTTTACAATATTTAGAAAACTCCCGACTGAAAAAGGAGTCGCACTCTTGAAAAGTTTGTGTGTCACGATATTTTATCTCGAAATTATCGTAGTTTCGAGGTTTTTAATCGTATTGCGAGATGTTGATTGTTGTCGGCCTATCCGTGCTGAGATTGGTGGAGTTCTACGAAGAGGCTAAGGGCGCGCGCGGCGTGCCTCCGTTCTTTGATATCGAGTATGGAAATCTCCCGACTATCACATGTGAATAATTTATTGTTTTTTCTCTCTTTTTTGTTACTACAATTTCTGTATTACAATTCCTTTTCAGTCGGGAGTTTTCTAAATTTGTGTAAAATTTAAAAAATTTCAGATAAAAAATTAAAGACATTAGTTTCTTGCCGACAGCAATTACGAAATCAAGAACACATGAAGTCCGAACCGCAATGTTTCTTCTGATTTTTTCATTACTAATTGATTTTTTGAAGGATTATTCAAGAACATAAATAATTGCGTAATTACATCTTTTGCAAAAATTGCATCGGTAATTCTCCGGAAGTCGGCCCAGACTTCGGCACAGCCTCCTGTCCCGTGAAAAAATCGAATAAAAACTTGTTTTCATTCGCCTCGTAAGTCAAAAGTCATTTCGCAGTGCCGGTTATAAGAGGAGGGTGCGTCAAACCGTGACCGCCGGGAGGTCGCGGTTAGCACAGAGGCGTTGAACGAGCTCGTGAAAGAGGGAAGGCGCGCGCGCGCTCGAGGAGATTTATCGTTTCTTAGAGGAAAACCGCGATAAGGTGAAACTAATTTCTCGATTCTCGCTTCGAGTTTCAACTACGAATCACCGAGTCTACACTCTCAACTAACACGTACTGAATTGCCGAAGATATTAACCCAATTCGCGAGAGTTGTAAAGGTTTTCCAGTTATTCTCATATAGGTGCGGCGTGGGCCAACGCGGATATTTCTGTTAGGATAGCGGCAGCGCAAAATTCTCGTTGCGTCGAGAGTTTCGCGCGCAAACTCATTCATTACAACCTCATCATTCTCACACGTTCGGCTTCCGGTTGCACAATATTCCTTTGTTGCAAAATCGAAATTACCACAGGCCTCAATCGGCTCTCGTTCGACCGGGCTTACCGATTATGAGTGTCAGGTGACCAATGAAACTACTAGCGAATCATTGAAGCCAAACGACTTACAAAACGAGCAGTATGAAAAATTTTCAAAAATGGGAAAATCGTTGCGGAAAAGAAAAAAAAAGATGAAAAATAAAAACCGTTTGCGGATAATAGGGGTGTCAATGACGATCGCTGTTGTCAGAACCCGGCGAGTTTAATAGGCCCTGACGCAGCACAAAGGACGTTTCGGTGATCCCGTTACGGTCCACCTAATCCAGTTACACAATTACTCTGGTGATAGGCTGCTGCTGTTGGTCGACAGTCACGTACCCCCTTCGGGGTGATATCGTGAATGACGGGCTCCGGGACTCGATGTAAAGCAAGCGACAAACGCGGGGGTTACCCCCGGTATATCCCATACCGCTAGTATGGATACACTCTGTAACATACGCATATCGTAGTGCATAACCGAGTGCAGTTTGCACACTGTAGAGTTCAACCCATGGAGAGAGAGAATGTGTGTAACGGTACAGAGGTTACCGGATGAGTGTCGATGGTATGAGTAAACTCTGCCCCTCTCCGATTTCATCCCATTTCCTGACGATATAGAGTATATCGATTACCCATCACGCCAATTATCCTTGCATGGGATGCCTATCTTCTATCGTTCATCTCCCACCCCACCGTTACCAAATGCAGTCCCAACGCACGGCGCCAATAGCGATAATTCCTCCGCATATAACCAATCGGTTCCCTTCGTCAACCATCCCCTGTACAATCCACGGCCTGTATCTATAACTTCTCTTCCTCCTCGCCCCCTCTCATACTCGGCAATCTATAGATTGCTGGTAATGAATGACGAGCATCATTACGCAATTGGTGAGCAATATTCAATTTCACCGGGACCCGAACGATGTGATTAGGTTTGGTCCTCGAATACCGATGTTCATCCCCTCTTGGGATTTCGCCCTGAGTGAGAATTCAACCAGCATGTTGAATGCCGAAAGGCTCCAATGGTACTTGACGGAATAATTTTCCCGTACTCACCACTCCAACGCTCGTTCTCTCGCTACCACCCTAATACTCTGTATTATCGGCCTATCTCGGAGCCGATCTACTATGATGTTCTTGGGCGCCCTGGCTACCGCCGGAATTTTATCGCTTCGACACGGTACGAAGGGGAAACGAAACGTCGCCGAGTGGTACCGTGTGACTCGGTCTCGGATATTATAATATTATTATCCGCGCCATCGAGAAAATTCAGTAAAATCCAAATGTATATCACAACATTCACGGGGTTGAATATGGCTTTGAGAAACGTGTCGGTTGTTTCAACAAATATCGGCCAGTAACTGTATCGTTAAGTCGAATGGCCACTTGCACTATGCTCTCGGATTGTTCGTGTTCGTTGTTTCTTTCGTCTTTTTTTTTTTTTGTTTTTGCGTTCTCTTTTGTTTTCTTCCCCATTCCATTCGCCCGCGAGCTCTGCTAGCAGCATCACCATCCCCGCAGGGAGCAAAGTGACTACGTGTTCGGAGTGCCAACTCGATTAAAATCTATCTGGGCTTCTGCTTCTGTGCCTCTGACGCTCGGACTGGATGGGGCCCGTGTGTTTCTCTGCGTTACACGGAATTTAACAATTTTCTTACCCCTATACCAAACGATGCCTCCTCCCCATCCACGAGGATGAAAGAAAGGTAGTACGAGACTTTCGAATGAGGATTGGAAGAGACACGCCGGCACGGTAAGACCCCCTAGAGATTTTTACCGTGAATCATGATACCCAACCTGCGCCCACGCGGATTTCCGATCGCCAGAGAGACCATTGGCAACATAGGCATTCATGCTGAATTTTCCCACCGTCCCTGGACAACCTAAGCTTCGGCTTATTCTCGAAGCTCAACGCTCCTCAGCAGTTTCGAATCCTGCACCCGCTCATCCGTTTTGCAGCAACATTTTCTATCCCAATGTGAAACTTTCTTTCGTTACACCTTTACAACCCTTGCTATCCTTTGTTTCTGCCGCTATATTATCGTGACTTTACAATTTTCACCACCGCTCTGCAATCAATCCTCTCACATTCAAGCACATCTAATCCTCCGCGAAAAATCGTTTTGATACTAATGTCATAGATCAACGAATAGCCATTTTTTTATCGATTATAAACTTCCACAGAAGAGAAGTAAAAAAAATAACTTCGAAGAAGCGTCAATCGGATTTTATTGGAAGCGTTTTGGCGAAGAACGAGATGAAACAAACGAGTATGAGATTGTAAGCTTGCAAAGGCGATTATCCAATTTTATATTGGGCTGAGCGCCGGAAGCTTTTAGGAGAACAGTGGCTGGTTTGTCGAAGGATCTTAATATTCGACGTATGATAGGATATAGGAGGGGAGGAAGGGGGGCTTTAACCGAGAGAGTGAACGAGCGGGTACCGAAGGTACCACCAGCAAGCGCGCACATGCTATGAATGCATGCATGCTCGACCAGCCGCAGGCCAGTCTAGGACCACACACTTGCGCTTGTGTCCCAAGCACTTTATAGGATAATGCGAACCATTTGGTCTCTGACATAACGATCCTCCTTCCTATGTACCTACCCCCATATATATGTATATATATGTAGTATATCCATACCCCACGAAGATCTTCGGCCGGTCGTATGTCCCATGCAGATGTGTCCCCTCTATAGAAACCCTTTACCTGTGCTCTCTCTGTGAGACGACGGTATTTGCGGGCCACAGGAATTACGCTATCTATATATCCTTTCCTTTCGTACTCGGCCTTCGCGCAAAGGTTTATACCCGCTCCCAATGTCGCAGTCATTTCGAGCCACTTTAACCAAAAATCGGAAAGCCAACGACCTCCTTCGTGATATATTGCGAACTATCTTCGCGCGCGCATAAACTATTCGTGAACTCTAACGATGAATAAAGAACGATGCAGAATCCACGATGCTCGCCGAGGAAATGAGAATAAATGTTGCAATTAACTCTTATTGTCAATGAAATAAAAATGCTTCAGCATATTTCGAAGCGATGTGCTAATTTCATCGGTATCTTTCTTTTTTCCTTTTTCTTTACCGCTTTTGTTAATAGCCGCACGCCCGTGGTTATTTAATAAATAATTTATGGCTTTGTAATCGTATTTTCTCGTGCGAGCATACGCGATGCAGCACTGCGCGGTGCATAATATAAGCAGGAAGGGCGCGTGGAAGGTGGAAGTCGAGTGGGATGAGAGTAGTCAGTGAGTGAACCGGAGAGAACCCTTATTCCCGTTTAGCGCTTGGGGACGTCCCTCTCGTTCTTCCGGTAACCTCCGCACCCCTGCTTCTGAAGAAAAATGCTGAGTTCCGGTTATAAATTCATTCCACTCTCTCTGGCCCGCGTTTTGACTCTTTTCCTCTATTCTCCTGTTCTCCCTCTCTCTTCACCCATGGAACGGCGAAAGATTAACGGTGCCCTTTAAGCTTGGCTCTTTGAATGCGCGACCATTTCAACCCTCGTCCACGTGAAGAATGTACGACGGGGGCCTTCTCCCCGGCTATGTGCGATGGCCGCGCATTTTCTAGCAGGAAATTAAATTATTCTTCGCCGGCCGACGTGCACTGGAACGAGCAGTCTGTTTCCCTTCAGCTCGTTGCTATAGTCATACGTTTTCATTTATGTATACTATAAGTGTGCGCATCCGACTAAGACTCCGCTTTATACTTGACGATTTTTATAATGTCGAAGGATTCTCGAGTCGAAATTTTTATTCATTTTAAAACACTTTTACAAAAAGTGAAAGATTCCCGACTGACAATAAAGTATAACGAATACATTTTATTATGAAAAAAGGTGAAACAACAACTAATTATTCGCATATTGTAGTCGAGAGATTTATTCGTCATTGAGTGTAGAAATCTCTCGACTATAATAGACGAATAATTATTTGTAGTTTTATTTTTTTTGATAATACTATTTATTTGTTATATTTATTTTTCAGCACGAAATTTTTTAATTTTTGTGAAATAATTGTTATTAAATCATTTTTTTTTAATGTCTTTATTTCTCTCGACGTGCACGCAATCGCAACAAACCCTGAAAAAAGAGACAGTTCGCGATATAATCAAACTGCTTGCTAAATTTTAGTAAGACATTTTTAGTCGCTTCTCAGAATGTCGAGTACCACGAAAACACCCAAATTTATAAGTTTACAGTGAAACGCTTAACTCCTGCCTTTTGCCCGGCGGGCAGTCAGGAGTTAATGAAGTGGCACACACTGCCATCCAACCCCTGTTCGCCGAGTTATTCGTTCAGAGAAAAAATATTTTGTATAGATTTGTTTATTTATTAGAAAGCCATCGATCTCAGGGTAGGTTATAGTAAAATAGGAAATTCCTATACTCAGTTCCCTTAATTTGAAATATACCACGAAAAGCTGCAACAATATTCACCATCGTTGTTGAATTAATAATTCGCATCATGTGGTCGATGAGATTAAAAAAACAAACTCTTCATATTGGACCAGTTGCGTCATCATTTATTTTGTTGAAAACCGCACGGCATACATAGGCAAAAAGCAAAGATCCAATCAACTTTATAGTCGAAAATGTCAGCATTTCTACAATGAACGTAACCTATCGCGGTTGCGATTCACTGTAAAACATAGTATCATATATATACATATGTATCGCGACAGTGGGCAACACACAGGCCGGAAGGTTAACTTCCGTAGCCTAAATTCCATTACCACAAATTTGAATAATTATATGTGTGCAAATACCGCGCGTGGGCGTTAGTTCACCGGCGCATTTCGGTGATGTCGGTGAATGTTCGCCGTGCCTGTGTACATCCTGATGCTTTAACCGTCAACCCCCTGAATAGCTAACACGTGCTCGTCCTGCTCTAACGAACTCGGGCGTTTCGTCCTCTGCGAACCAACCAACCCTCCCCTCCCCCTCTCCTGTACCATTCAACCAACCGGACGAGTCCTTAAGACAACAAAGGACAGCGACGACTAGCGAGAGCTTTAATTTATTCGTCATTTCTCCTAACGACCGGCAGCAACGGTAGGAAAAGAAAATAAATTCGTCGAGACAAAAAAAATATATATATACATCGCCGACAATTTCAAAGACACGGTTAGCAAGGGGAAAAAATAGCATTGGGTAGGATAAGCATAAGCGTACAGAACCACAACGTCGATCGCGATAAAGATGATCTTGATACACGAATGAGAAGCTCCGAAGGAGTCCTTGGCAGCGATCGTCCCTCCGTTTATAAACGGAGAACCGTTTACCGTGAGACACGTCTAAGAAGCTTTGCACAGCTTATTTACAACTACCCCGTCAAGTTTACCATCTCTGTTTCACTTTCTATCCCCTCTCCTCTCTCTGGGTGTGTGTGTCGCGCTCCGACGGTGTCGAGGGCGTCGCACATTGTGAGGGGTTTTAGCGCGGTGGCTCTCGCAGTGAAATTTCTACGAGCCTCGCGAGCGGGATAAGTCGTGTCTCGACGTTCCCGAGCGTTTAACATCCATTAGCGAGACTCGACGAGAGTGTGGGGTAAAATCAAAGGGGAAACGCTTTCACAGTGGTTTTGCTTCCTCGAACGCTCTCATTGCGCGGGGATCAAAGCCGTTGATATTTAACGTTCCCATCTGCGTATCGCGTCTGCTTGATTCTGCCGTATATCGATATTGGAAATCATCCATTGCGCCTTGCGAACACGCGATATAATCTCGAATCTCGCAGTAGAAAACGTCAGCGATGATCAGACCGCACAATCTGGAAGGGGAGGGGGAGAGGACTGCTGCGTTAAGCTGTTTACACCTCAAGAAATTCATTGCTCAACGCCTCTATACCGGAACGTACGATAATCGCATGGCCAACGGGTTACGATTCACGGGAAACTATGGGGTACTTCCTCTAACTATCCAATTATCAATTGTCCGAGGCTCGGCACTAACCACAGTTAGACCGTAAAGCCTCTTGGATTCTCCGGCTTGTGAAATCTGCGCGAAATCCTTTGAATAGTTCCATAGATACGGTGCATGGTGAGAGAGGGCGGGGGCGCGGAAAGAGCTAAAACTTCATTCAAACTCGGTCCAGCGTTTTAGTGAAGTATAACAATAAAACTCGAAGGATATTCGACGTTTCTTCACACTTCGAGAGATGCGATAGACGACGAAGAAGTACGCGACTATTCGAATACCAAAAAGCATTGCAATAATTTCTCGCCAAGTTTCTAGCTGTACAAAACTTTTGCACTTAGTTTCATTGAGCTCTTATTATCGTACCTTACGCTTATAATGGATTGAAGAGAATTCAGTTGATGCCAGACAGCGATTTCTTTCGCAAAGAAATATTTTGAAAAAAAAAATTGTCTGTTCGCACCAAACGCAGCAAAACTCGAAAGTCTTCATTTATAACGTTTTCAATGAAAATATTCTATTGCCACGGGATATGAAAGTATCAAGTTTACGAGAGAAAACGTCGAATCGAAAGTACACTCTTTAATTGGTACCATAAAACATCGTATACGTCAAATCGTGACGTCATGCACGTCACGGCTATATGGTTTGACATGAATAATAATCATGAAAGCCTTCACGTTGTTTCCATATCTATTTGAAAAATGTAATGCTCGTTAAGCTTGAACGGCGAGAGAGTGTAATTAATGAATGCTAATTAAGAATTAAGCGTCACTGGCACTCGCTTTCGTTGCATCTACTGTGCGAAATATTCACTTCTATATGAAACTACTGTCAGTATTTCTATGTCGCGTCTGCCTGTATAATATTATAATTCACTGGTTCAGACAGAAGGATCGCCGGGGACGGGGAGAAAAATTTTGAATTCCCGCGAGTCTCCAAGTGAAAATGTTTCACTGTCTCGACGCGGTGTCCCGCGGGTAAAAATCGTCGAGCGTTTATCTCAAACGGAATTGCGAATTTCTGACTGGGCGAGGAAATCCGTGAAATATTGCCGCGGAAATTTCGCACGATCGATTTAATTTCCGGATGACGATTTGCAAACCTGACGAGAATGCATAAATTCACGGGGGGATGAAACTGGTTGAGAAAGAGAGATACCAGTGGTTCGCGGGAAAGAGGGAGGGATATAGATCGTTGCGTGACTCAAACACTCCATCCCACCGTCGCTTATGATTGCTATATGAGGATATAATATAGTATATAGAGCTGTATATATTATAACAGGACGAACTGGCGCTAGAATCTGCTCGTAAAGCTGTGACTTAGAGCGGAACTTTATTGTATCACAGAGAGGTATGTTCGTACCGTTGAATCGAGAATCCTCCCGAAGCTTATATACATGTATAGTATTACCACAGAGAGACAGAGAAAGAGGGAGAGAGGAAGCGAAGCAGCAGGGAGTTTATGAACCCCGAGGCTAGATGCCCGCGACGGGTTACCTCCCCTATGAACCATGGAACGTTGAATCTCGATTACCATCTGTCTCCAGATGTCACGAACGTGTTTGTAATTTACGACGTGATTGTCGCGAAACTGTGATAATTATTTTATCAATGTTAGTTACACATGTGACGTGCCGCGACTATGCCCAATTGATTATTATAATTTCCATTTTTGTTGAAAAAAGTTTTTAAAAAAGTTGACGTTTTTTTTTTTTTTTTTTTTTTTCCTTTGCTCCACTGCGCGAGAGGCCTTTCACGGTTCACCGACGAAAACAATGCCCCGTAGCCCTCGACGAACGCTTTTGGCTCGTTCGTTAATTACACAAAATTATTACCCACCCCGCTCCTCCCCCATTCCCGTCCACACCGAAAACCGCGAGAAGTTTGCGCCTCGAGCGCCTTTTGAGATTCATGGAAAACTCGAGACGAATCTACCCGACGCCCCCTTTTGCATTTTGCATATACGATCTTACGGTTGCACAATTTTCCACAACGAAAGAGCTTCGCGCTCGGATTATATAATCGTGCAATTTTGCCTTGATACGGACTATCCAAACTTTGCTGTATAGTATATACACTCGAGACAACATCCCTTCTCTACCTTCCGTTGAGGTACATAATTTCTTCCGGGCAATTATTAAAACTTTCGTAAGCAACGGCGACAGCTGAGATGAGAATATGACGCATCGTTTATTTTTCGAAATCCTTTGCCGAGCGAAGTAACATTAATTGAGAAGCAAAGTCTTTTCGCTCGAGGGGAGGAAGTAAAACTTTGACGAACGGAACGGAGAGTGAGCGAAACGACGGTGGGAATTGTGAGAGTAAAAAGGCTTTGTCGAGTAAACAACCACTATACTCTGCTTTGTGGAAAACTTCGACGGAGTCCGACAAGGCCCTCGCTGCCACAACCGATGGTTTAATGCTCGTCGGAGGTTGTCGTTAAAATTTAATGCATTACGGGAGTTAAAGGAAATCCGACGAGATTCGCTTGTCACCCGCGCGGAAAAAAATATTTTCAGGTTATTTACTTTTTTAAATTCATACGACAATGTTTTGAGAGACAAAATAATGCTGATCGTGATTATTCGGTGATATTAACCGATCGCCGACCGATAACATCGCCTCGCTAAAATATTGCATGTAGATTTTTTGTTTATTGGATAAAATGAAAATAGAAGGTTGACTATTGACAGGCCACTCGCGTGCACTTTGTTTGCGCTACCCCTTCACTGAATTTTCCCCTATGGCAACGATATCGGCTATCGTTCAATATAAATAACGCCCACACGTACGCATACGTATAGGGGGATACAGTGATACGAGAGCCGTTCCAGAGGCCACGATTAACGGGCATAATTACTGCCGGCAAGCTTGTTAATGGAATAACAGTGCTCGCATGTACGATAAATAATCGCGAAGCGCGAGAGTGCCACGAATATGTAGGGTACACTCTCGTATACCGGAAGAGCCCGCTTGCCGCTGCTGCGTCGCGCTTTCAGGGCTCTGGCGAATGTGCCCGGCGTGGGGAGGTTGAAATAGAGTTTCGTCAATGCAGCGATTGTAATTTGAATAATTTAAAGGCTGAACAAACAACGCGCCACGCGGCTGTATTCTGTCCCCACTTACCCCGGATGTTGCAGTATGTTTTCCACCCAACCCTCAGTCCCAACGATTTCGTTCAATTTTGCTATTATTTCATCATCAACTTATTTATTCTTCATTCTTTCATAGTTGACACTTCATTATATATTAATTATTGTTCACAGAAACTTTTCATTTATTTTATTTTATGATATGGATAATAAATATTATTTCCGTTAAGCTAGTAGTGTGTTGATATGTATGTCTTAAGAAAAAGGGGAAAAGAGTATTTTAAAAATTTCTATATGGTTTTTTCGTTTTATTCGCTTTACTCACAACGATTCTTTGAGACGAATTTAGCTGCACATAGGCGGCGGATGAGAAAGTTACTATTTTTGAAATTTCATCGTAAAAAAAAACGAATGACATGTCCGCGCTGACGGTGCATAGTTTTTCTTCGGAGAGTCGGAATCACGATGAACGAGCCAACAGATTTCCAAGCTACAATAGAAATGTATTGAAAAATGATGAATGCAACGAGCATCGTATTGACATTAAACGACCGAACATTTTTCCGGATATTTCTGATAAATCATATCCTGTTGGATAAAACATATCTATATGTAGATAATTGATTTATCGACCTATTAAAATGCTCAGATCACTTAACGAGCCAATAGTGCAGGATTTACCGGTAGCTAAACTTTGCACCTTTTTCTTTAATCCCATTAACGAGATATTGCAAGGAATATTATTTTTTTGTCTCATGTAAGGTGCGAGCATTTCGCAGTTTATTCTCCAATTCGTAAGATGGAACCGATGTTGGCCTCTCCTCCGCCCACAGTTCGTATCGCAATTCCGGTCACGCAACCCTGGAAACCCCTTTCTGACTTCGCTCCTAGCTGCTTCCCCCTTAACCTCCGCGGCGTCGCTCATTCTCTCATTCCTTCTCAGACCGACTCACGTGCCTTTCGCACGGTATCTCGAGCTGCCTTCTTCTTCTTCTCCTTTCTCTTCTCTTTCCTTCCCACCATATTTTTCCTCGTCCCTTTTATTCCAACAAGTCGCACCGCTGGTATATTCGTACGGTCGTATTATATACAGTCGGGCCTTTCGTTATAGGAATACGCACGGGGGGGGGGGGTCACGTATATCCACGTGGGGTACCCGCAGCAGCAACGTATTAAATTCGTGAGTGTGTATTAAAGTTGAGAGGCAGCGGGGAATATAACGTTGAATTCGCTTGCACGAGCGAAAGAGGGTTTGATACGATCGTATAAATCCTCGAAAGTATTCGAGAGCTCGTTGGAGAAGCGAACGATTCACGCGACTAGTTTTCCGTATGGGACCATTATTCTTACCCCTCTCGCTTGGACTTTGTGGATTTCGCAGAACCAGCAAGTAATCCTCGATTTATATTCGAGAAACTGTCGAGCGAAATGCCGGTATCGACTGTGAACAACTTTTAGCGTGTCTGACTATGTAACGTCCTTTATCACTTGTCGCTTGCATACAGCGCTCACGGAGGATCCGAACCGTTCGAGCATATTTGATGTCCATTCAATGTTTGCGAAACAATTCGAACTTTGATACGTACACAGTTCATAGTAAAAAAAAGACCATTACTTTTATGTGATTTTTTTTTCCAATACTGATTCTTTTAATGCTACGATGCTACGATATGTGAATCAAAAGGATACTGTGCGATACCTTTTGTACGATCACTATACCGCCGGCGGACTTTCGAGGACTGTCAAGTGAATCACATCTCGTGGTGAACAACTTTTAGCATGTACGACTATATTCATTCTTTGCAACTTGGCTGCCACGTACGTTGAATCCCTTAGCGGCTGCTTCTCTTCTCTTCTCGCGTGTGGCAAAAGAAATATACATCGATGAGAAAGCATAGAGAAAGTCTCTGGTTGTGGCTGAGGCTCGCTCTCTGCCATCCCCTCAAGGCACACGGCATCGTAATCCTATTGTGGGATCCTCGCCGTAGCACACTCGACTACCGTCTCTTCTATACCCGTGCGTCGGCAATGTCGTCGACAACGGGGGCGGGCGCCGGCTACGACGACTCGGTATTGAATATACTACTTGCACTTTAGATCGAGCGGCATGGAAGTACGTGGGGGACCAAGGATGCTTTCCAGTAGACCGAGGGAAGTGGCCCAATTCGATTTTTTAAATTTCGATACGGCAACAGAGTCGGGTACGACCAATGCGGTACAGCAACGGTAGTTGTAGCTATTTCTCCGTGGGTAGTCTCGGATAAGTGATTTCCCTTTCTGCGCTCGTGCGGCACTCAAACCTCATCTCAATCGTGTAAATAAATGTACGGGTTCTTTGTTCACGTACCCCTTTTTTTCATCCTTTTTCGTTATCATCACTGCGCTTCGCACTTTTATTTCAATTACCATTCTTTATCAGTTCAATACAGGAGGACTTACCAATTTCAGCCCAAAACGGCACATTTCATTTTTTCTTATCACCAACAAAATTTCTTATAAAAAATCCCACATGATTCATACCGGTTCATACCGGTATAACAACGTGACTGCACTAGTGCGTAGAAAATGACGAAAATTGGGCTCTGCGCATGCGTCGACGTTTCTCCGCACGATGGCACAGAAAGTGACTTTCTATTCACGAGTCAATCTATTCGCGTGTCAAGGATCAGTGTTTGATAGTTACCAAGTACCATAAACAAAGTTGTTTGCAGTCGTGGATGTAACAGGAGAAATAAAACGAGCATGCAGTATACCCCAAGTGACTTTCGGACAGAAGGTATGACTCTAAAGATAGGGAGAACGAGTAGATGTGCGCAACCTCTGAGGAGCTTGATAACCTGCGGCCAGTTAAAGAATATATGTGCGTAGGCGTGTGAGAGGTTTGCTCGAAACTCTCGGATGTAAAGATATACGGTGAAGCTGGCGGGTGAGCGAGAGCCTCGGGGGTTATAGCAGAAAAGGGGCTTCCCCCGTATTATGCACTCGAGTCTTCTTTATACCGGAGGCTTTATTGGCCTCGATAAAATAAGATCACTTAGCCGCGGTCGTGATTCGCTGCAAAAGGAATATACGTATATATCTTTCCCATCCATTCGAAAGTACGCGCGGAAGAGGATGCATAAAAGATATCGCGAAACATTTTTTTTTACTCTGAGAAACTCAATAAGGGTAACACACGTTGTCTCGGGAGAAAGAAAAACTTCGCATATAAAAAAATGGCGTTTGAAATTTTTACATCCGTGAAAAAAAAATGTATGCATACTCTCAGTTATTCTTGCGCATACCTAATTCCAAAGAAAAAAAAAATTATTGACCGATTAAAGCTCGTCATTGTCATCGATGTGAAACATGCAAGTTTACGTTGCGATTGATCCGCAGCAATAATATTCGTAGCAGGAGAAGATTGTCCGTTCATGCAAAAATTTGTCTTCCTTGCATATATCCACTCTCTATACTCCTGTACCCACCTATGAACATCTCGGGTTCTTTCGTTCAGTGATCCATGTGGCAACAGAACCGGCCTCGTCGAGATATTTGAGATATTTTCCGATTCTGTTCGTTTGAAATGCGTATGTCTATACCTGTATATATAGATGTATATAATGTAGATATATTTATTATATACATATATATATATATCTGCGTATATCTCGTCGGGCGGAATGTTTGTGAGACTGGTTTACATTGCGAAAAAGCTCGCCCCCGGACCGTCGGAGTGCGAGACACTTTTCTTGCAATCTGCAACGTGACACCGAATGCCCGACTGTATCAACCAAGTGAGATGGAGACGAGGGGTACAGAAATGTATGGACGTATAGAAGATTCGAACTGTACTACTATACACTCTCGCGCTGTTTTCCGAGCCTCTACCGTCACTTGCACAGTATATACGTTCGAGCGAAAATCCCCTCACTCTCCTCTCACCGTTCTGGCGTATACATTTCACGTTAGAACGTACGTCTGTCTGCGAAGGCGCCCGAGCTTTTCCCTCCTGTCTACCGGCTATGGTTATAGATGCTAGCAGATAGGTATATCGAGTGAACGACACAGCATCCCGCCTTGAGATCGAGTCTCGAGTATCTAATTCCGCGCGGCTCACCGTAGCATTTGTGAATAGAGGAAAGTCTCGGGGAAGAAAATAAATCCGGTAAATAGCGTAAAGCTCGATCCTCGGTGGAGACGGTGTGGCACACCATACACTGCACACCACAGTTATCTCGTTCATCGTCATGAAACTTTCCTATCGTGTATTGTCCATACCTTCTCTTTATACTCAATTTTTACTGTACACATAGTATCACGGTATCCGTACCTCTGTTACATACATGCATATGAACATTACTTTGCATTTTTTTTAGTTTTTTCGAATTTTTACTCCCGCAACATCTTCCGGCATTTTTTACGAGTCTTCTGTGTACGAGAAATTTTTTTATTTTATTTTATTTTTTTAATGCTTAACGATGGAAGCCGGTTATATCCTCTTTAAAGGCAGAGCTGGATATGAGCGACTCTCGTTATAATCAATACACGTTTCACAAGAGTGTTTTATACATCGGCTAGGATATGTGGAGCGAGAATCTTCCTATCCGCTAACTAATCCTCCTCTGGCGGAGTTTTCCGCCTGTCCGGAAAAGTTCAGGGTTCGAGCGATTTTAATCACTTTGCTTTTTGCAAAACGGGTTTGAGCTTCGCTGCGATGCAGCGAAGAAAAAAAGGGAAAAGTTTTCTGAAAGGACTACTGTTATATGCGCGCAGACACACACCAGCGAGAGGAAAACGGAGAGAGAGGCCATTGAGATGATCCGGCGTGCAAATTACTTTTTCAATCGCTCTTTCGCACCGTTGGATATCTATCTGCCTAATGAGATTTGTCAGAACGGTAAAAAAAATACTTCGTTTCAGGTTATTTAATTTTTTCTTTTTTTTTTTTCTTTTACAGGAATGTTCGGTACAGACGGACAACTGATACCGGGAACTATGTGCGATCATCAGTTCGTCAGTTCTCAATCGACCCCTCAACACGGTAGATTCTACTCGCCGCGTTATCCATCCTCGTATCCGAAGAACATTCGTTGCTCGTATCTCTTCCGCGCGAGGTACGTAATATATAAAAACACCATCTCAAAAAAATAAAAAAAATAACCCTCTTTTTCAGTCTCGTTCGCGTCTCTCCTTTCCCTCATCCTCTCGTTTCTCTACCCCTGTCTCGTGACGGCGACACCCCGCTACCGTCGTCCTCGTCGTCGTTGTCCCAGTCTCTCTTTCTCTCCTCTCGAGGCCCTCGCTTTCCTCTTGTCACCAGAAATTTTGCGGCTTCCGGCTTGGAACAACTTTTCTCGTTCCTCATAGCCACCTCCTTGTTACAACGGTCGTGAAAGTTCCTGTCAGACACACCGTCCCGACAGGAGCTTAGCCCAAAAAATGGGGAATGAAAAAAAAAAAAAAGAAAAAAATGAAAAAAAAGGAACATCCAAGCAAATGAACGAAAATGTGGACAAAAGAAAGCTCTCGTGAAAAATGGTTTCGCAGCATTATATTATCGTTCGCATTATTGTTGCTGCAAACATATAAATGCTTATTAAATTTTTTTTCCAGCATAATTGTTTCGTCAAAGTTTACAAATCAGCGCGTTCTAAAGTCAAGTTTAACCGTGAAATAGATAAATTCAAAGAGACTTTGACTGTCATTGGTTGTTACGGAAAATCAATCTTTCGCTGAATTCGATTAATAATAACGTAAATCATTGAACTGAAATGATCTTTGTGTCGTAATGAGCTGCTTAATTGTATTAAACAGAGCATTCGGAAGCCGTTTATTATGTTTATCTCATTAACCGTGGGCTCTAATTACATATTTATAGCGATTACTAAAGCCCACGTTGCAGCGAGAGTTACACCGCGGAAATTAGCGAAATAGAATAAACGCATAATACTCTCGCGTGTATATTGGGTTGGGGGTGGGAAACTGTTTCCCGAAACAAGGCAAGAGGCTCGAGGGATACATACGTGGATAATGCACTCTCATCTCCCGTTCCTTCTAAGACACCTTTACCAACTATCCCTCCCTCTCGCTGTGTGTGTATGCGCTGTGCATACGCCCCGGAAGTTTGTCTCCGCACCGGCAACAGACGCTGAAAGTGGTACAAGCTGAATTTTACCTTTAACACGAGACCGTCCCGTGTACTCCCAAGAGCCATTCCGAGAATCTCGAATATCCCGCCAAGGCGACGATATTCCACGTGTTTTCGCACTGTGTCCCGTCTATTTATTTTTCGTATTTCACCTTTTATTTATTTATTTTTTTGCTTACAGAACGAAGGAACGCATTCGCATCTTATTCGAGAAGATATCGCTGCAGAAGGGAGATCTGAGGTAAGGTTTCGGTGTTCAAAAGATTTTTCATTCTCTCTCCTCGCTATTTATATGCCGGTCTCGAAACGAACGAATTACTATTTGCATATCGCGAAGACGAGGCGAAACGGAAGGTTGCAAAGAGACGAAAGAACATTGTCTCTCGCTGTGGAGGTCTTGAAATTTCTATCGAGTTTTTCGGAAAGCTTCGAAGGCACACCGCGGTTGGACGACGATTTGTTTTTTTTTCTTTTTCACGAGAATATGGAGCTACCGAGAGTTGTGGAATTTTCGCTCAAAGCTCTCTTCTCCGGTAGATTTTCTCAACTCTTCTCGATCCCTTCTCGTCATGGTTACTATCCCTTCTGTCTTTTGCGACGCGAAAAAAAAAAAAAAACACACCAACGTCCATTAAGCTTCGAATATTCTCGCGGCTCATCGATTTAAAACTTGCCGCCTCGTGAGGAAGTTTTTCGCAAAGCTTTCGTTCGGTAGTTCCCGATCGTCGAGGAGTTTACAGGGGGAACCGGGAAACACGCAGAGGGGGAGACGAAAAAAAAATAAAACCAACATATTTTTATGGCCTGTAAAGCCGAGTAGCGACAAGGGACTTTGGTAGCTTTTTCGTGTTTTTTTTTTTTTTTATACCGGTAAAGTTGGTGAACACCGTGGAGGGCCCGACAGTGAATAATAACAAGACCTCTTGTCTCGACGACGCAAGTTTCGTATTTCCGAACAGTATTGAGAGCAAACACCTCTCTCAAGTACGGCTCGATTAACCGCTGATCGAATTAACCAACCGCAGTCGAGATTTGGCACCGGTTGAACTTGGATATCCCCGCCAACGACACCGAAACACAGTACACAACTTACGAAACAACTCGCGACAGTCGAGACATTGTCGTTGTTCAATCTCGGAAAGCCTTGAGAGCAGTTTACCCGAATCAAGAATTCGGTAGTTTCGAACGAGACGGGGAGAGGGATATAGCGAGAGAGGTTCGTTCCAAGTTTCACTTGGTATGCTGGCGTATGAATGGCGAGAAACGAAGTCAAGGAGAGAGCTGGAGCCCGAATATAGCCGATCCTAAGTGAATGTAAAGTTATCCCTCGTCGCCGCACGAGTCGCGGGGCTCTCTAAGTTTGGCCGTTATTGATATGACTCAGTCATGATATCGGGGAAACGCGCGCGCCGTACGACGAATATACGAGGATATGTGCGCGGCGAAGGGTATACGAATCTTGAATAATTCGCAACCGAGCAAAAGAGACTCTGATTTTCATTGTCTCGAGTAAAGTCACTTTCCGTACCAATGTACGAAAACGGAAACCGCCATTGGCACAATGTGGAACAGATAATTCAGTGAAAATCAGCCGATAACCCTTTGCATCGTGAAGCCATTTTCCGCTTCATATTTTAATTATTTCAACGAATATCCTGACTTTCTTGGCAATTAGGATGGTCGATAATAACGATCAATTTTTTTTTTATCATCGAGATTATTGTACTCGTTCTCGAAACATTGACAGTTTAACAAGCGAAAGCGTGTGGGAAAATATTTAATACTACCGCGTTGACTTTGATATTTATAAAAAATGCAATTATCGACGTATCGAAAGAAATATGGAGAAATATGAAGAAATGTCGACCTCTACCGAGTAGTTATACACCAGTATTGGGTACCCTAATGTTCGATCTTTTTTAATAGTTCGAAAATGTAAATGTATGGTACGAAAACGATGCACACAGGGATAAAGCTGCACAAAATCGATCGTTTTTTCGATTTATTTTGTTTGTACAGTCAAATGATGATTTTCTTTATAAAGGTCCATTTCGTTACTTTAATTCTGTATCTTTCAATCGAACGTATAATACCCGATGCACGTCGGGGAGAATGGGATTTTGTTGATTTTTCGATTTATCATTTATCAATCGGACGTATATTACATTACGCGCGTGATTCGTAAATATTGAGCGGTTATTCGTTACATTTATGATTCCCGTGAGTTACCATTGAGAAAATATCAACATTGATCGAAATATACGTGTATACTATGACCCGTGCAACTACCGCTGGGCACTGTTCGGTAAAGTCTGGTTCATCATCTGCAGAAGCATCCTCTAAAATACTGTAGTTACATACTTTAGTCGCCGGGTGCTCCAAGGGACTACGGCCGGAGAGTTCCCCGTAGTAGCGAGAACCGTACCCCCGGTGTCGAAACTAATGAGCCATTAAACTAATCAAACAAAGTTGTTCAAACGTTTGTCCAGCACCGGTGGTTCGCCAATGTTTCAGAGTTCGGCGAGAGAGCCGAATGTACTCTGGAATTACCGTTGCTTCATATATATCCCTCTGCCGATAGCCGGAATGTAATATGTTGAATTTTCACCGATTCCAATTCGGAACTCAGCTTTTTAATAAACGAGTAAAATTCCTGTTTAATGCATTTGATCGCGAAATCGGTTTATCAATATTGTTTTATAGGTCCAATTATACTCGTTACAAATTCAACGAAAATTTTTATATAAAATCGAACATTACGACATTCATTTTCCAGCAAATTTCGATATCAAAATTCGTCAAATACCGTCAAAATTTCATTATTTTCGTCGATGACGAAGAAAAAAAAATGCATTACGCTTATCGTTGTCAAAAAAATTACCATTTTACGAAAAACCGATAATAAATTTTGTCTCGTTCTTTTTTTTTTTTTCTCGTCGTAGACGCTGTACGTCGAAGCTCGGGTGAAAATGAAATTATAATGCATTTTTTTTTTCTCCCTTAATCCGCCTGAACGATATTTCAGCATGGAAAATCTCGTACTTCGCGTCGCGGCCACGGTGTTACGCACATGTTCCACATATATCCGGCTAAGCCCCCACCCCCCTTCCCCCACGCCGGCTCTCGGGCCGGACATATATTCCGGTACGATAGTCAACGGGCGATAATGCGCGTCCCACATATTCAATAGAGTACGTTACACGATCGGTAGTGCAGCGACGCTCAACTTCCGGGAAGATCAAGATAACAACACGATAGCGAGATCAGTTGGGAGGTGGGTCTGTAGAGAATCGTGTGTTGGCATATATATGAGGATGTGTGGACCAGAGATATTCGCTTGATCTCAAATAGAGAAATCGCTCGAACAAGCAACCCAGCAGTTGAAGCAGCGACGCAAGTTCAGATTCGCTGGAGCGTTGTTAATCGCTTACGAATAGAGGCGCATAGAGAGAGAGAGAGAGAGAGAGAGAGAGAGAGAGAGAGAGAGAGAGAGACGGAAAGTGAGGATTCTCCGGGTGGATCGTTACGCGATATTCGAAAATTTTTCGTAGTTACAAGTTCCAAGTTATTTTATGCCATCTCCACTGTGGTATCTCTTCTCCGCTGTGTTCTCTCGCTCTCTCGGCGACTCGAGTAGATAACCGGAATGTGATTACACTCGGTGGGAAATGCCCGTGGGGCACGATCGTGTTTTTCGCCATAAAAGTAGATTCTAGGAGGTAGAGAGACACGCAGAGAGCGAGAGAAGCGGAGGAGAGTCTAGTAATTCCGGTAACCCCGGGGACTCGCCATAGCTATCTACATATTCTGAATGCGCCTACACACCATGTGGATATATGTAACGTAACGTATATGTATACCCATCATTGTATTAAGTGTCGGTGAGGCTGGTGGTTGTATGGATATCACGATAGCATACCTCGTGGCGTATAACGGTACCATAGAGTTTGCATTATAATTACCGCGAGGGAGAGAGGAGGATACCTTTAAGGGATTCGTTAGGATTAGACCACAGGGGGGGGGGGGGGGGGGGTGCGTGTCGGTTCAATTTCCGCTGGCAAATGAAAATCGTTGCACCCTCTCGCGCCTTCGGCGTCACGAGGCTATCGTGATCGCGTCAAATATTTATTACATCTGAGCCGGAAAATCTACTTTTTTTTTTTTCGACTCCGGAAAACTCTATACGACTATACGCTTGAACTTTAAAAGTTCTACATCGGTAATGGATAATCTGGCGGGTTCTCTCACCGCTCTTCGGACACGAGTAGCGGTACCTACTTAGTAGTAAAGTGCAGTGACCGCTCGGAGCGTAGCGCGAAGTAGCAAAAAAAAAGGCAAAGAAGGCCGGGAACAGAGAGGTGAGAGGGCATTCCGTTGAAAAGGGAGTTTAAAAAAAAGAGTTACGAGATCTCACGTTACCAGTCGGGTTTCGTTGGAGATTCCAATTGGAGGCTTCCGAGGTTCGAAGAGAGGTGGGGCCGGGGGTCACCGACGCTCTACCCCCGAATGAAATTAAGGAAGCTCAATACGGAATTAGGACGGAGTTCGAGGATTTATCAAGGATTAACTCCTGCACGCCGTTGCCCGCTCGGGCCTGGGGTTCCAACCCCCTTTTGCTGCCTCCGGCCCACCGTAGTACTCTACTCTCACCTCTCTTACTCGCCTCTCCGACGTTCCTACGGCAACCAAGTCGATCTCACTATCATCCGTTCTCTCATCCTAACTCTCGTTCTATCTGCTATCTATATCCACGTACACACACACACACACACGCACACACACACATACACCCGCGGACAACGTAACTTTATGTGGGTTAAGTAGAATCATGGTCCGTGTTCGGCTCAGAGGATTTAAAGGTCGTGTTTAATCAGGATTACATAAACCTATCGCGTATGCTTGTCTTGAACAAAGTATGCCGGACCACGTGTCAGCAAAATTTTCCGTTTTATATACGGTATTATTCGGAATTGCCAGGGGATAAGTTGATCAATATTGGTTACTTGTACAGTTTTATTATGGATCGTTACGGTTTACATTGAGGAGAAGAGTAAAGTGGATTAATCATTAATCAAATATTGGATAAATCAAATTTGCTTTATGCGTTTGAATCGTTAAAAAAATATATAAATTTTCGGCGTATCCGCTTTATGGCTTAGAATACAACCGTCAGGATGTTTTTTTCATATTTTCGCTTCAGTAATGAAAAATGTAAATACGCATTTAATATTTTTGCGATGTGTACCCTTTCCATGCACTATCCTACATTTCACGTTCTTCATATAATCCGGTACTGTTTATCCCCGTGAATTCTCAATTGAATTAAAACGATCTCGCAAAACGCTTTCATACACCGAAACCCCATTATGCGCGTAGGGAGGGAGAGGGTAGTACGAGTACGTCGAGTGGCTATGTAAACATCACGGTACGTTGAGTACAGAATTTTCGGCCTAATAATTAGCCCCGGTCGTGAACGCGTAATATTTCACGAGCTCGCAATATTATTTCACAACCTCGTGGAAAATACTGAAAAAGGGAGGAGAGAGAGAGAGAGAGAGAGGGGTATGGTGGGGAAATAACGTTGATACCGGGATACGAGGGAAAACCAGGGCAATCAAGTTTTGAAGCAAAGCTATAACGGATTGAAAGGAAATTTATATACAACCACTTGTGTGGCTCGTTTTATCAACAAAAGTACCCTCATTATCCGTCGATACGACCGGATTGCAATGCACCGGATTGTCGAAGAGCATTGAAAATTCGTGCGGAAATTCTTGGATAGTTATATGCATATCTATATGATTGATTCATGGAATGAATATTTTTTTGCCGCACCCCCGGGGGAATCGTGAAAATCGATCAGATTTTAATTGAACGTGTGATTGGTTGCTTCTGAAAGGCATCGCGCGATTCGATTGGAATTCGTAAAATTGCAATAGTGTTACCGCACACCTCACTCTATCAAACACTATAAGCAAAAAAATGTTAAAAATAGCACTGCATGCATTCTCTCACAGATTAATTATTTCCTTTCGATTCCGATCATCCGTGAAATTTCGAGTGTTTTGCTTTATGAGAGAAACTCGTACACTAGAAATAGTTTTGCGGTTTTTACGCAATGGACTTTCTATCGCGATCGTTATTTTTTTTTTATCTTCCTTTGTTTGTTTCCGTTTGCTGGAAATTTACAACGTGAATTCAATTATACTTGGTGGCGGGAGGGAGCAGCGAAGAGGATAGTACCAGTGGCTCATCTGTAACTATTCGCCGGCAACTCGGCTCTGCCCTCTATTGTTCAGCCTCCAATAATACCGTAAATAGTCGGTAGTGTTTTAATTGCTGTTTCACAGAATGTATCCATAGGAACAATGTAGAGTTTCGGAGGTCCGTTATAACTCGTATCGTTCGTTAACGCGGAATACCCTATATTTTGGGGTTGATACACGCGAAGCAATTCAAGTCGACGCGGCAAAAAAAAGCAGGCCGCTCGCCGACCTCGGCGTACCGGAGAGAATTTGTGAGGGTCCAAGTATTGCTTCGCGGTCTAGTGCTCGTTTTTTTTTTTTCTCGGTATTTGATATCTACCACGCGCGCTATATATTTCCGTCTCTATCTCTCCCGGCCTGTGTTATCCTTCCTTTTTTGCTGATTTATACAATGCATTTTCTCTCGAAAACGAACCACATACTGTACGCGTCTCGTCGGTCACTCGCGAACCGACCGGTTAGTTCGTAAGATAATTGGAAAATTTTAACGGCACTCGTCCCGCTACGTTTTTACGAACGATATTGTTTTTTTTTTTTTTTTCCTTTCTTTTTTTGTACATCCGGAGGATTCATTGCGAAATCGTCCTGAAAGCTCCGATACCGTTCCGGATGCCTTACTGCCTCGAGATACCTTCATAATAGCTAGTAGTTTAGATATGAAGGTTGAGAAAGATACGAAACCGAGAGAGAGAGAAGAGAGTAGACGGGTTTCTGATAAATGGCCCGATACATCAGCGTTGAGAGTCGCTCCCGACTATACCTCGTCTGCGCGATATTACACCTAACGGCAAAAGTCCGATGAATACCGAGAAACTCTTTTGAACTATGATCGCGTCGTGCAGCACTTGACATCGTCTCATAAGTGCAAATTATTCAAAAACGAGAAGCTAATGCACGTACGAGAGATAACAAACTCGATGAGAATATTAATCCACTGAGATCTGTCGAACATCAATCGGCCCCGACGAATTGTCGATTAAGAAATAAGGGATAAAAAAATTCTTCGCAAATACAATCGCTCTGAAATATCGAATCTTTATGAATGAGTGCTAATTTTTGGTCGCGCAAAAGCTTACCTCGATTTTTTTCCAATAACATCGATAATCGTTTAATTATTATTTCCAAAAAATTTTGAAAGATAATTCTTTGTAATCCTCTGACAAAAAGAAAAATTAAACTGACTCAGTAGGTAACAAAAACGCGTTGAATATATTAATCCACTGATATGTGATGAACATCAATCAGCGCCCGTGATTTCTCGGTTAAGAAGTGAAATGTTCCGAGATATCGTCTTTTTGTCAAAGAGAACAAATTTTTTTTTTCGTTGACAGCTTAAACCCATTGTTAGTAAAACAGGATCAAAGATCGTTTAATTATTAGTTCCTATTATTCAAAGGTAATTTTTTGTAATCCTCTAATAATAGAAAAAAATAACTTAATATCAGTTTCACATAAAATTTAATACGATGAAGTTAATGTATGACGCGCGTGGAGTGGCAGAGCTTCGGCATATGTTACACGGACCCTGAAATTTCTCGTCTGTGCGAGCCTACAATCAGTATCAGTTCGTACGCAGAATCCCGCAGACGAAAGCAATATTACCGCGGTGAATTTTACCGCGGAGAGAGTAATAAAGGAACCGTTGTTGCAGTAAGAGAGCACTTGCCTCTTTGCTGTTGGAGTCTTCTCGGTGGCACAAGAGTTCACGTGCCACCGCGTTCCACGCCGCTACGGAGTTTGTCCTCTAAGTTTGCTAATCAAGTTTACTACGTGTACACGTAGCAGTCTCTTTTTTACCCGGTGAAAGTACACATTCCCTTCAGTCCGTACCTCGACACGGGGCTTTTACTATATTGCGGAAATATTTGCGCGTAAATATACATATATACATATATCTATACATAGGTATATATGCAGTGTATAAATGTTTACTGCAAACGAGAAAGTCGTGAACGTAAAAGCAACGAGAGAAGCGAAAGTAGTATCGGATTGTAATTATTTCCATGTCTGACCGATTCGCGTTCTATCTACTGGCGCATCTATCGCCGCAAATCCCTCGCGTACCGAGTTTATTTTTTATCTTTACCTCCAAGAGGATATTTGCCGCGTTAAAATAGGATATAGAGTAAACGGAACACAGTACATTTCGCGAGAAACTTTTACTCTTCGCTTTGTAGAAACATCTCCTCGTCGAACCATTTCGTCGTCGGTGCTCTCAAGAGTTTGAGTAATTAAGTTTCTCTCCGTTGGCTCTCCATTGTCCTTGGCTAAGAATTGTATATACAGTTACGCTACCCTCCTTTCGCCAAATGGAATGGGTAGGTGACTGATGCCGAGAGACAAAATCGCGACTTCTACCTCCCCCGTGGTGGGGGGAGTGCTTACCGAGGGATTTTACTTACTACTTCGCTCAACTGTATCCGACTCTAATGTCCCTTAAACCTTTTACGTTGGTCGACAGGTAAAGAAGGGAGAAGAAAAGTGCTATTGTGTGTTGGTTACTTTTTCTCTCGAGAATTCGTCTCACTTCGAGAATTATTCGTTCAACTCGGATACCAATCTTTTATACAGCGTCGTCCGTCGAATTGACGCGGAAGCATCGTGAAAGAAATTAATAAAAATATAGAACCAAAAGAAGAGCTTGACGAGAGAGTTTTTATTGCGCATAAAGCTAATTCGATTTCACATAGTAGCGGTCGTGTAGAAGCTCGGAAAATTGCTGGAAAGATCGGGGGAACCAACGAGCGAGAAGGGGATTAAGTCTCTTCGGGTCGATTGAACAAAGCAATACGCGCGAGTCCGTACAAAAGTAATCGTCAACTATTGACGTCGCCGAGGCACGACCTCCGCTCTCGTTACGCGTTATATATACACTGGCAATAGTACTATTCTACTTCTTTCTGAAATTCAACCGCGCTCGCTTTGTCACTTCAAAGTCTTTGCTGTTTCATCGTCGTATATTCGCGTCCGCTTTCGTTACTCCTCAAACGTCCCTACTCGCTGTTGCACCCTCTCGCGTCAACTCTTTCGCTATTTTGCGCTGCAGAACGCGCTTCGCTTATTTTTATACCGAGAAAGAGGCACTGCTCTCTTTCGCTCCTTCTCTTTCTCTGCGTGAACTCGTTCGCAGCGCTTTCGACGCGCAACTTAATCAAGAAAGCTGGGGCTGAGTCCGGGGGTAGGTGGGGACCAGAGAAAGAAGTGAGTGGGTCAGCCGCTGCTAACACACAGCCTGAAAGTGCAACGGGCAAAGCGAGAGAGCGCGAACTTCGAGCACTCACGTATTTACACATTTATATTAATGCATACAACATAAACTCGAATAGAAATGAACGAAGAAAAATAAAAGGATATATTCTATATAATTACACTATGTATAAAAATATAGGTGAAAATATAAAGAAAGTAGAGATACAAAAGGAAAGAAAAAAGAAAAAATTACGGTATATGTATTCAGGGCTTAATTGCTATCCTGAATAAATAATGAGGGTGGTAACGAGAACACCGGTGTGTCCGCTCGAAGGGTGCTCGAAATTAAATACTATTCATGAGATTAATCGTATTAACGGCAGATTTAATGAGGCGCTATACCCGCGTTCCCTCGACTCTCCATTGCGTTCGGAGTTTATATCTACAGTATCGTGATAAAAAAAACAGTCGCTCGATATACCGATAAGTTTTTACGATATAACGACCGAAAGGGATACCTCCTGTTATTTCAGCCGGTTTCCTTTTTCTTTTTTTTTTTTCGCGTCATGTATACTATCATCGTTTTTCTTTGCAATAGTACCTAAAGTCGACGAGATGCTCATTTCGGGAATCGTTGATTTCTACTCGGCAACGTTCACTTAAGGAATGAAATTTCAACAAAAAGAAAAAAACAAACTCGTATTGTGTTGCAGCTGCTTGAATAGAGCAGATTTGATCAAGGTACACGACGGAAGGAATTCAGAGAGTCCAACAATAGCTGTGCTGTGCAACCAAGGAGCGGAAGTGGAGGTACTCAGCACCGGGCCGGATCTATACGTTGAGTTCGTGGCTAATTCCGAATGGCCAGGGCAAGGCTTCAAGGCGATGTTCCAATTTCAACCGCTGGACGATGCACCCCATCCAGGTATGTTCAAGCGAACAATTACATTGTACGATACCGCACCTCCGAGCCACTTTAGGATATCCATTCAACTGTACCGTCCAGCTTCGAGAATACAAATCAACTAATTGCTGTAGCATTTCCTGTAGTCGATCCATCGTCCTTTTACAACTACCGCTTGTCTCGCGACAAAAAGCTTTCGAAAGTTCCACACAAGCGCATTACTTGTATTCTTGCGTTACCTCTGTAAACCTACAAAGTCACGGGTAACCTTCTCAACCGCATGTTCGTTTCGCCCCTACCAATTTAAAAAGAAAAACGTCCTTTGATCGCATAAAGAATCTTTCATTTTTTGCGCAATAAAACACCATCACTTGTTCAATCAAAAACAACTTGTAGCGATGATTGTGTTCGTTTTCTTATTTAAAATATGGAAATTCAGGAGCTTTATGCGCCCAAGTTGAACAGGAAGGTAAATCCCTGACTAAGATTGCCCCTTACGCGCAGCCAAACGTTGAAAATAACGACAAATCAGAGTACCTTCAAGACGGAAGCTCGGGAAAGCTTGAACATTGCGACTGGAGACTGGAATGCAGTTTATCCTATGCAGAAATCTATGCAAGAGCTGACGTCAGTCGGTACAAAAGCTCCCTGAATTGTTGCTGAAAGCTCTGTGGGTTGCATGCTGTCCCAGAACAGAGGCGCCTCGCAACAGAGTTTTCCCGAAACATCCGGGGCTGCTTTTGCCTCTGAATCTTTGAGGGTAAACTTTCGACGGCTGGTATTCTCATAGCGAGAGTCGGTAAAATAAGCTGTTACATCAGTATTTGCAACGCACCGTCAAGGCGTTTTCTACTTCAGTCGGTTATTTTAATTTCGGTATTTCAGAAACACCAGTCGGTCTGCTTAACCCTTTACCTGTTTTATCCTTCCGTTTAATCTTCCGGTAAATCATAATATCTTTGGATAATCAAACCACCTGAAGAACTACTTAAAAATCGGATAATCATACTTGTTGAAGAGGTTAAAAAAAAAGCTCTATAATTTGGTCAGCTGCAAAAATTGTACGGTTTTGCAATAATTCGTACGGCCGGTATTGTACGTTTAGTAATTTGTCTTGCGCTATCAGAGATACGGCGAGTAGGAAAAGAACGACTGGGCGAGCACCCCGGGTTCCCCAATTTATGAGGTAATAAATCATGTACGTGGACCCTTTGTATTAAGGTAGATTGGTTGTGTTCTATTGCACACACGCGGTATGCTTTGCTTGTGTATACACAGACAAGAACGGTTACTACTCCCCTATCGTAATTAACGGCACTGTATATTCCGAGGATAATTACAATAATGTGTTGCAGAGCTAGACAAGGTCGTCCCAGGGGCTGTTACGGGTAACCCCAAGTACTCGGTCATCGGGCCGGCTGTCAGCGCAACGAGTAAGTACCAACTCTATGTGTGTATCTTTGTGTCCATGAAACCAGCGTTACCTACGACTTTCATCAAACGCAATTTTCTCGTTATCTCCGACGAAAGAGATTTATCACAGGAAAATCCTTGACGACTTGAGTTCTCTCATTAATCTTCCAATTGTCTTGTTAATTAAAAAAAAAAAAAGCACAAAGTTTAACAATCCCTCAACTTCGGGATTGTGAAAACTTCCTTTAACGTCTGTTTAATGGGCTGTCGAGCATCTCAAACAGCGCGATGAAAGTCACGGTACGAGTACAACAATAGAATATGGTTAATAAAATAACGAGGAACAATACCGAGGATGTTTTTGCCTGATGGTGCATTAACGTCGATCGAAAAATTTAAATGGTATTTGTTGTCAAACAATAGCATACGAGTCTGTCTCTCATTTCCGGAAACTTTTTCTTATAGTTTTACCAACGAAAGATTGATAAAACATTCCAATCATCCGAGTCAAGATATAACAAGCAATGAGAGTATTGATAATCACGAAAGTTTGATCCCTTCAGATTGATGTGCATACATCAAGCGGAAGCTCTTTGTCTCATGTCTCATGGCTCGTAGCCGTCTGTAGCTGTCCATTTCCTAGCCGGTTGGTAGTCCAAGACTTAGTTGAATGAGGAGGAGCGAGATAGACCTTAATCTCAATTTGTATCTCTCCGTGATGTCCTCGTATTTACTCATGCAAATCCACCTCTCCTAATGCGAACCAACAACAGCAACGGGCAAACGGAGTCCGGGAACAGTAGGGACAGGCTTCCTAGATGACAATAAGAGGGGGGGAGACACAGTGAACGCGCGATAGAGATGGGTAGATTCTCTAAGCTTGCTTGGCTAACCCAACAAGCAAGTTCAATGTGTCGAGCGTCCGCGTTCTCGTACTCGACATAGCGAGCGAGAGAGAGAGAGAGTTCGGCAACTAAGGACAAGTGAGGAAAACAAGGATGCGGAAGAAGGTTGAGAGGCTGCGGCACTCACAACGGACCTTTCCTCTTCACGATACTTAGGTTCAACCATAAAACAAGCGACGCTTCGCCTTGGCGTCTACATGACATCATATACGTTGAGTCCTCACGACCCTCGTACTTCCTCGTCGCCTCTATATGGCCTCGTCTCGAACACAAGCCCTCCCGGTAAGTGCTGCGAACTCTACCGTGCACCTGCAACGTTACATAAACCCTATGAGAACAGATAAATTATAATCCATACCACCCTCGACCCCCCTGCACGCCACTCTTCTCTCGTTCCACTTGGGTAAAAACTATGATGTCGCAGCATCTTTTGCGTTTAGGAGAACGCATCTTCGGTAAGGGTACATGCAATGTACAATTAATTTCCAAAGCTCCAACGAGAAACGTGCGCTTCCCACTTTAGAGCTTACGTTGGGCCGTTGGCTATCGTGGGCAAACAATTAGAACACGGTCGTTCGAGGGCGTCTGAACTGTCACGGACCGGGCTCCACTCTGGACTCTCTTCATGTGAAAATAACTGGCTTGGAATGTTTCGTTAATGAGTCAAAAAGAGAAAGGTCGAAGGACCGTAATTGGAAACAAGACAATTGGGGAGAAGCCGGAAGGTCAACCCTGGCAAGGGGTCGATGTATCGAAGAATTGATTACTCGCCTATCGACTTTTTTTATGTTGTTTTTTTGGTCCTTGTGACGTTCGGGATCTCACTGAATTCGGGATCGATTGAAGACGAGCTTTCCGTGTCCCGTGTTGGGCGTCGAGATAAGTTTGCGGGTAATCGTAAATTCTTTGTCTTTTTTATTTTTATCCTCCATCTCTCGTATGTCACATTCGCGAATGAGAATAAACAATAAATTATCAAGGCTGTACGTAGTAGCTGTACACGTTGATGCGGTTTGAAACTGTTGTGCATACACACGGCTCTGTGAAAAATAGCCCATTTCAACGGGAGGGATGACGGCAGTTGCGGTACAAGCTGTAAAAAGGTGAGATGCAGCGTGTATATGACGACGTAAATTGTGGACCGAGTGTAGAATGGGCGAGTATCAGCAAACTATACTGCACGGCAATAAGGCGAATACTGTTAGATACATAGAACACGTCGATAACACGCGCACAGACACTGCACAATGATCTGCCAAAAAACAGCGGGCGAAGGTAGAGGCGAGATAAGACGATATTTATGATATCGAATCAATAAATTAACGTCGAAATGACAATATCCTAGAGATCTATATGCCATATATCATATTTCATCAGCTCTTCTCTAAGCTATCCCCGTCAGTTTTGAATTGGGTGAATCCGCGCGTCCGTAATTTCGCAATCCAGTCAGTGTGCAATCGTCTGGCAGTATTACCGCAACCGGGAACAGATTACATTCATATGCAACAGATTTGTATCAGCAGATACTACCTACGTCTGATAAATATCGTAAAAATGCATTACATCGGTCCACGATAACATATATGATAATAATCAATGAATCGAATGAATAGAGAAATTGAATCTGATCACAATAAAAAAAATTCGATGCAGTACAGGCCATACCATATAAACCATATCACGTAACCGTATTCACGTGATTCCGGTCGTGTATGTTTTACTATGTATACCTTATAGGGCTTCATATATCCGAGATCCGAAGAGCCGGGAAGCGATGCGCGTTGCAGAGCGAGTAATGAAATCGTGTATACTGCACCATAAAATTGAGATGTCGTGCTGTTTCCACCTGAAACAGGAACGCGAGTAAGCTCTGCAAAGCTTTTGCCTCGCGGGGATCGAAGACACACACTTCTCGTGCTATTTCATTGAACTCTCCTGGTGTGTACACTCGGTGAACGTTCGAATTTCTATGCACAGTAGTCAAGAGTGAGGAGAGGTGCGCGCGCGCGCGCGCGCACAGTGCCAACTTGGATTTCATCAGGGGATTGTAAGCCTCTTTGCAAGCACGCATTGCTCTCCCTCTCTCCTCTCTCCCTTCGTTTTCGTAGTAGTTTCACCTCGTCGATATATGTCTACGGATGATATAACCAACACGTGGATGCAGATATACATAATACATACGTATTTACAGGACATTGTTCGGGTCACATGGGAAATGTTCATGGACGATTAGACTTTACGCCTAAGCCCCGCTGACGCATATGTATTGAATTTCCCGATAGCGAGACACGCGATTGTGTATGTGCGACAGTACACAGACGTTTCGATATAGTTGTGATGCGGGACCGTCATGCATACCTGAATTGGATCGTTAGCGCTCGCTAACGGGTCTGTAGGTGACAAACCTGCCGTGTCGCAAACTCATCGACGATGAGAAAGACGACAGATGTGTCAGTGGATTAGATCGTCGGTCATAGAAGAGATATAAACCTGTACACAAGCAGTTATCAGAGACAGTAAGAAAATTATAGCAACATTGTACGACCATCGGATGTACTCCGAAAACACACTAAACTGCCGGAGTGGTACCTATTAAGTTCCGTTAGGTTGGGGGGGTCAAAAGTCATCGTTGATAAGGCCGTTCGAGTTGTAAGACGCGAACGAGGATAATAAGAGAAACGAAAGTGTACCACGCCGAGTTTCTTTGAGACCGTCGAGATCCGATCCGAACTCAAAGAAAGATGTAGAAAATAAGAGTCGGAGGTAAAATTCGCGATTCAGAGACACGCTCGCTTTTCTTCGGTTCTATGCCGGATGAGGACTGAGAAAGAAGGAGAAGAACCAGAAGTAGAAATAGCGAGGTGGTGCGCGAGAAAAGTATGAGACTCAAGGAAAGCGAGCGAGACGCAGGGATCTGATTCTTCGAAGGAGAAAAAAAGCTAAGGGTGATCTTTTAGAAGCCGTGGAAATCTAATAGACCAAGCGATTGCAAGGATGAGATATTGGCTTAGAGGTTTCTCGATCGATGGGGGATGACTGTCAGCTCTACGACTCAATATATACCATACTCTATCCACTCGGCAGTATGATGTACCTATATCGATTGAAAGATGCCTGCAAGTAGTCTTCATTCGTATCTCATATCGTGGAATTCGTCGCAGGTATTGAAGAAAAAAAGGACTATCTTGTAATATCATATTTCTGCCTGCCTTCGGTACCAAGCACAGGTGCTATACCCAATAAGTTCTGAGAGCTTGAAGACCGTTGAAGACTTAGAAATACGTCATTCCTCTAAGAAATTACATCGGACAAATAAATCCTGGATACAGCACTTGTATGGCGACGTTTTCCAATTCAAATTTTTGTGATCATCGTCCTTAATACAAGCTTTACACCACCAACAATGTCTGCGGGTTCTCACCTTCGTTCTCCTACTAATAACCAAATCAGGCATCACCGTTCTGGTATCTTAGTCTCTTCGTAATCCGTGGTATCCCTTTAAACACACTCAAGGACCTGTTTGTCTTAGAGCAACTTGAGCCTCCGCGAGCTCAGAGGATGTTGTTTGTTGGTTTGCAAGATCTTACAACAGTGAAACCGGCTGCTGCCGCTGGTGCTACAAGCATCTATTTCTGTCGTCGTATCGAACCCAGTAACGTAGCGAGAGCCGCATAGTGGTCTCGGGGTTTGTGTTGGAATAGCGAGAAGGAGATATCGTGCGCCTTCGGTTCCCTGTAGGATCCCCTACGGTGCCAACCACCCCCCTAACACTAATTGATCGTCCGATATTCTAGTGGCAGAGTTGGCCGTAGCCGCAGCTGCATTAACCTACCGAATGCTGGTTGTGTCGCCGATGTTATACCGTGTTGGGTCCCTGCACCTCCCGATGCTCTCCGATGTCGTAAATAAATCCACGAGGGACAAACGCGTGTGGGAAGACCGGTGAGGGTTCACCAACGAAACCTTTGCTCTTCCGCGTGACCGGCAAACACGAAAACTCGCCCGTTTTCTCGTGCATCTATGTACTCGCGATCCACGAAACTCACTTCGATCCTCGTAGATTATTCTGATTGATGTTCCACCGGGGAACGACTATTCCTTCGCTTCCGTGCTTTTCAAATATTAACCGTTTACATTATTATTGAATTTATCTCCCCGGTGGACGGTGAAACTCTTTGCTGTTTCTGTTTTGTTACCGTATTTCACTTTGCCGCTGAGGATTTTTCCTTTTCAGAGATTGCGCAGATGCATAGGAGAGTAAGTGAACGATCTTCGGATCTGCGCCCAGGTATAAGAACCCTCGTGAAAAGGTAAAGGTAGAAGCGAAAGAAAACGAAAGACAGAGCCGAAGTTGGAAAACAGGCGACACATCTTTCCGCAGTGCGGATGCAACTGGCTTGGGATTAGGTCGGCTTACACAAGTGGAGACGATAAAGTAGTCTCTTCGGTCGACCCTTTCCTCTTTATTCTGGTTTTACTCTACACCCTCGATCTCGCGCTTACATTCAGATGGAGGGGAAACTCTCTCCCGTTGCAATTACCTCTTCTTAATTATTGATATGGATACAAGTTACCAATACGGGGGTTTTTGTAAATCTAGAAATTTAACTTCAATTGATGATTAATAAATAATAAAACCGAAAATGATAGTAAAGCCAAATGTATGTAACATAATTATCCTTCCGACTTTACTGTTTCGTAGTCGATATGGTGCAATGGTGCTTACCTGTCTACGAAAAATGTCCGCTATTCCTTTTATTTTTTTCGCACGAACGGTATTACAATAAAAATAAAGCATGAAATAATAGCAACAGGCCCGACCAATTGGCAAACCCACCATTTAGGTTCTACCAGCCTATAAATAGTCCTTGTCAACCTTATGTTTATCTGCTTGTGTTCAGACATTTTGTTCGCAAAAAGATTGTACGGTCGGTATGGTGTAAAGGGCGCATTGGTATACGCGTAGGATAGGCTAATGACGCGAAACATTAAAGTTGCATTACAGGGAGTAACGCCAGCGACATTTCTCACCATTGCTTGTCGGAACGACGGGGAATGCGGCGAGCATCCAGCCAAACAGTCCAACCGGCGGCAACGCTCCCACAACCATTTACCGTGACGCTAGATTATCGTCGTGTATACACATGGGTAAATGAAACTCAGTCCCTATGTAAATGCATACTCCATACAAACTCTGGTAACCTACAGATATACTTTGTTCGTGTAAAACTGGTCGTGTAAAGAGGGCAGTTAAAAAATTATACAGAACTGCGGTTGGTGGGTATGCACAGCCGCAACCAGTCTCACGGTGTTATAATAAAAATACAAATGTGCCTCCACGAGTTTTTCCCCGTGTTGTGTGCATAAACCTCCTCCCAGTTGGATTTGCTCATTGGATGGTTTCATATATATATATTTTTTTTTCTTTCGTTCATTCTCTCGAAGTAAGCCGAGACACGCGAGACTTCGGTTATGCCAGGAAAAGAGAGAGCTAAGCTCATACAACGAGAACCGGTTGTCGGGTCGACCGCCGGTAAAGCTCCGTAGAAATTGGTGACTCCGTGTTTTTATGCACCTCGTTGCAGCAGCTCGTTCTCTTCATGGTTATATCCTAACTATACACACATCGTAGAGATATTCTTTACCGGACATTTGTATATTTGTATAACCGAGTTATTACCAGATGGGCTTCTCGTCCGACGAAGTTGCACACTCGTTTTGGCCAAACGAAAGAAATCATGATAGTATAAGGGGAGTTTGGAATCTCTGGCATAGCATTCTCTACCTATCGCGTTAACGTTTTTGCCAAAGTTAAAGCCGGACGAGCGAAACGGAAACGGAAGCTATCGTCTCGCGGCGAGCAATTATCATTAGTTGCACTCGCGACAGGAAGACGCTACCGTGGACGGAGGAGAGTTTTGCCGTGGTATAGAACGAATTCAGCACAAAATCTCAGGGCAGGGAGCTTATCGTTTTTGCTGTAGCTGCCGGTACGCCAGCGCGGGTTGGAATGATTCGGAGGGGTAGCGGCGAAAGCGCGTTGGAGAGTAAGCTATAGCGAGCGAATTGTGTGTGTGAGAGTCTTTCGTGTCGACGCCGACGACGTCGGCCAAGAAACAGAAAAGCGCGAAAAAACGATCCTCGCGTAGCTTTAGCACAGAGAGAAACTGGATGTTCAGGCCGCGTGCTGCCGCTCGCGGCTAAGTTGGTGCCGAAGTTGTTCCAAAGTCGTTATCACGCCGGGAACTCAGACAGGGGCGGCTAAACTAATCCGTTCGGTAGGCTCGTTCACGATGATGGCTTCTGAGAAAGAGAGGAAGGGAAGACGACGAGGCGGACGGAAAAGCCAACGAAAACGGCATAGACAGAGATGAAAATGAATGAAGAGAGCCGGTTGGATGGGAAATCAGAGAGAAGTCAAGGGAGTGGATCTGAGGATCTACGGTAGCTGCCGAGCGAGTTTTCCTCGCGGTCAACGAGACGCTCGGCCAATCGTTTTCATGACGGGGGAACTCTCTCCCGGCTAGTTATAGTTAGCTTGACCCCGGCAGTTGTACCCGCCCTAACCGTACTATATCCCAATTCCTGTGTACTTATCCGAGCTCGCGGAACAGATAACAATCCGATAAAATCTAATTTAACCCCTTCTCTTGCGGATGCTGGAATATATATAGCGAGAAAGCGAACCGTGAGCCCGTGTGTTTTCACCAACCACTATACGGGTGACTGCTGGTATTGCCGGATAGTAGTACAAACTGCACTCTCGTCGCACGACGAAGGTCCTGATACATTTTGCGGTCCAGTGACTCGAAGTTTCGACGTGGCAGACGGGAAAATAGAGGAACGATAGGGTTCGCCACCGGTCGCGTGATATCCTCACTACGCCATTCGCTGTGCCGTCGACGTCGATTTGTACACAGACATCACCGAATCCCATAGTTCCTTGCCGTACACTAATCCTAGAATTTCTATGTGTGCTCCGGCATACAACTGCCCAAAATAACGAGATCCAGAACCAAAAGCAGTGGATAGTCCAGCGAATCGAGAGTGCTGCTGTTTCCTCGTGATGCTCGGCAGCTACATCAGTTATAAGCGAATGGATAGAGATGTTATGTTTGTGAGTTAGTTTCAAACCCGGAACCGAGAGGACTCGCTCTTCCCACGGGAGTGCTGTAACCACCGCGCTTGTAATTGGCAAGACCAAGTACTCGCACGTGATTACCTACGTAGTTTACACACATCTGTGACAAAGATGAATAAGAAGTGCCAGTCCCATCGGTTACCGATTTCAGTAACATTTTTGTTTTTTTCATTTGCAACGTTTATCAGACTCGTCAGTTTTTTTCACGTAAGCTTAAGTACATCTTTTGACTTTCAATTTTGTTGTGGCAATTTGCCGAAATAATTGCCGGTACAGAGGACAAGTGTCAATTGTTGATTGCCACGATGATTGAGAGGTTTAACACGAGTTTATAGTTTGACATGGGCTGCTTTTATGATTTCAACGTGACGACGGTGAGAACTTAATTTGGTTCACAAGCCGAACGCCCGCACGCTTACGTCGCCTCGCACCCTCCAACGTCATTCCCTTCCCTTTCGTTTCTATCCGTGCTTCTCCAAGAGTTTAAACGTCGGTCACATCGCGGCAAAGTTTCTCGACGTTGTACCAGCAACCCTGGTTCGAACTCCCTCCGGCAATGGCTAGAAACACCACTCGACTTTACATCCCTCCGACATCACTGTTCGTTTCCACTCGCTCGCACGGTTGTTCAATCTTTCTCTCGCCTCGTCTCCGACTACGCTACTGTCCTATACCTATTTTATGCATAACGAGATGTTTAACGTACGGATATAGGTGGTGGAATAATGTGCTACCCGGACGAGAGCCACTTCATGCGTAGAGTTAACGAAACTTTGCTCTGTCATATCGAGTAAAACAGGATTGTAAATGAACACAGTTACAAGCCCGTCTTCCCTTTCGGTTAATGATATTTACTTTTAAAAAAATTCATCAAAATTATTCCACGATTCTCCTGTGTTGCGTCAAGAAAGAATTTTTTATTCCCATACGTCATCTACTTTACTTACCGTTTCAAAATAGAAAATTCCATTATAATTTTTCTCCACTTCGTAGCTTTTGCGTCATTAGCTTTATACGCGCGGAGTCACGCGGATATCTTGGTACTCGAAAATTCTCTGCGGGTTACAGGATGCTTTCCCTTGCGAGTCCAGTTAGCGTTAGCTTCTACTACGCAAAGGGGGGCTATATAACTCGTCGACTGCTGAACCAACCCCACATCATATTTTCATTCCAAGTTAGAGCGTTGAAGCTCGGCGTGGGTTTCTGTTCTCATCGCGTTGGCTACCGGACAGGAGGCCGCAACGCGACGACGTACGTCTCATAATATTTTCATGAGAAGTGGCGCGTTGGGTAGTCCCACGAGTTCCATAACGGCAGGGGCGGCAACGGGGTGGATATACTGTAGTTGGAAGGATCGCGGGGGGCCCCACGTGCTCACAATCTCCATGCATATATATCTATGCCAAAGTTCAAGCAAATCGTATGCCTTTCCCTCTGTCTCTACTCGACAGCTCAAACGCTCACCTTTTGACCCCCGTAGCGAGTGAAGCACTGCGAATATAAGAGCTCCTGCTAGCAGTACCAGTAGTGGCACGTCTCTAGAGGGAAAAAGAGGGAGGAAGAGATAGAGCAGGTAAAAAAAAAAAACGAAAAGAGTGAACCGGCAGAAAAACCAGCAAGGCGACGCGGAGCATTTACCTTACTGTGAGCGCTCACTCAAACTAAGTATGCACTCCCAGTTCTTGCCCTGTCTCCTTCTCGTTCTTTTTCATCTCCGGTGGTGGGCATTGAAAAAAAAGAAAAAAAAAAAAAAAACCTGAAGAAAAAATGTAAAGTGAAAGCGTAAAGGATTCGGAGTTCCAGAGACATGCATGACTCGTAGTTCGAACGTCTCATACTGATTCCATAACTACGTAGATTATTCGTTTAATTTTTGCTTTTTCGTAGAATAACCTTTGTTTTTGTGATTAAAAAATCGTGATCATTAATTTGTTTTTTTATCAACGACAAATAAATCGCAGCACTCCTCCGATGAAACATCAATCTCTTAGTTCAAAGTGTCCGATTGCTATTAAACGTACAGTCTCTAACTTGTCGTCCGTTTTGTGTATCGATGTTCTACTTCGCTGCTTTATGGATATAGCGATCTCAAACAGTGTGTAAACACAGCTGAGATATTTGTACAAATCAAGTCTCGTTGCCAGCAGCAGTGCCGCAGAAGCACTCGCTAGTGTTCTCGTCTACTTCGATATATTTGCCATTCCGCAATTTGTGGATCGAAGAGACGGGACTGCCGGCCCGACTAACGGATATCGTTCACTCGCTTTACGCTTTCGCGTTCGCGCTTCCGTCGGTATTCCGAGGAATTATATTCCCGGCGCTAAACTACGAGCAATTCGAGAATAACAGAGGGAAGTAGGGAGAGTGAGAGAGAGAAATGGAACGTCGGCTTCGGGGACGACGGAAGTTCCGGTTCCGCAACCGGGACGAGAACAGCGCGAATGGCGAACAGTCGAGGTGTAGTTCTCTACCTGCTTGATGGGAAAAGTTAACTGATTCATCGAACCGTGATCGTGTCGCACCTGTTTCCACTGCTTTCGCCTCAGCATAGAATGACAGAAATGTTGAAATGTTAAGACCGAAAACGTATCGACAAAAGTATTTGGCAGTTAATTGTTTTCTCGTTGCAATAACGGCGAACTCTTCCTTAATGGCATGTGGTACAGTTGTCGAAAATTATCCTATGGGAACCAATCACCTTCCCTATTTTTTCCAAAACGGTTGATCATTCGATCAAAAGCAAATTCGATTTTCATGTGTTTATCTATTGTCTACAAGAACCTACTTTCCTTTTGGTCGCTATAGCAACCTTTTCAGAGAAATAGGAAAGGCGTTTTGTTACCGACTGAGACTGTCTTTTACACTTTTACGCTTTTACACTTCGACAGTCTCGTCGTAAACTCAAATTTCGCGAGCAAAAGAAATCAAAAGTATTGACTTGGGTGCCCCGATTCTTTAACTGTAGCCGAATCACTGTAAATCCTTATAGTAAACCAATGTACAAAAAAAAAAAATTGGTCTCCCGATACTATATTACAACTGCTATTGAAATTTATATTCTCCAAGTAGCGCAAAAAAAATATTGACATCAACGTAACAAGAACCGAACAAAGGTGCTTTGTCAACGTCCATCCGTCCGAATATATAATCAATGATCATGTAATATTTCGAACAATATCGCGCATTATACATCCCTTCACATGCCAATAAAATAACGCGCCATCAATTGAATCGTTCGCCGAGAGGAAAAATCTGACACGATGATAAAAAAGACCGATCAGCACGTCGACGATGCATAGTCGTTTTGGAGATTCGATGTATTCGATCATTCAGTAACAAAACGCGCTGAAATTTGTTCTGCCATAATATATACATCGTCCTCCTTCAGTGTTCTCATCACCTTAAATACGCAAAATTTTGCAAAATTCGTGTTCTCGTCGTTTCGCTCCTTCTCCGCCGCTAATTCCTCTCACTGATATTCGGGGAGTGGTAAAGACAAAAAGAAGCGCAATGTTGGGCAGAAGTACGTCGCCAAATCACTCCTAATGCGTCTGTCTACGGGGGAGGATTGGAGGAAATATGGAAATGGAAGGACCGATAAAATTATGAAGTTCGTCGTCGTGTCGACGCCGACGAGGGCGACGATAGGACGCTTGAAGATGCTGAAGTAAAAGTATAAGACGAGTAGAATGAGGGAAGTGTACGGGGGTGAGGGGAAAAATGCGAGGGGTGAAAAAGCGAAGGCAAGTATACCGAGGGTGATAGAAAACTTGGCCGGTAAAAATGAAACTCCCTCACGGTCTGGTGGCGCGAGGCTTGGGCCTTGAGATAAGTGCGCCCGAGACTTATAAATTTCAATGAGAAAAGAGGAAGGTTCGCGAGGAGTATGCCACCCGGGGTGTAGCAACTACGCGTAACCGTAGCGTGAATGTTGACACGCGTAGAGTTTTGTCGTGGCAAGAATCATCCGAGAGAAGTTTGAGACTCGCACTTCCGGTGGATACTTGCCAAAGAAAAAATTAAATGAGCGACTTAGAAAGGCGCGAGACGCCAAAAAAGAGCCAAAAAAAAAGAGAAGAATAAGAAGAACGGTTGAGAAGAGGGCGTTTATAACGAGAAATGAGATAACAGACCGTAGGACTGTGGCGACCGCAACGAACAAGCGGCCAACACTCGATCTCACCCTCGAGGGAGGATGTTACGAAGGTTTAAACGCGTCCGACCAGCATACACCCCCCACACCCTCGGTATACACAACGGCCGCGCGTCTTTCCCCGACAGAATGCACCAGAGGAGCGGTGAGAATTGCACGGACGAGGTTTTTGGTGCCGGAAAACTTGGTAAACGTCCGGCAGCTAAAAGTAGTATTTGTGCGCTGTGTCTGAATATACACACGCGTAGAAAGGGTGCGAATCTTGTAGCGTGACAAATATCATCCTGGTAGCCTGTAAGTGTTACTCGAGATGTTGGAATGCGAGAGTTCGGTGGCCCTGCGGTAAACGATCCGCAACTCGTGGCGCTGAAGAGAGATGGTAGAACGTGAGGATTTCACGAAACGAGGAGCGAGCGACGAGCTAAAATAAGAGTTAAGTATGTATATATATATATATATACATACACGCACACGGCATTTTATCTCGACGAGAAGAACAGGGTACGGATTATGGGTCACGCCGCGCTGCGGGACGACACGTCGCCCAAGTGAAAATTATGACTCCTCATTTACTGTTCCCCAACCCCACCTTTACTAGTGCAGCGTACTGAACAACCGTCGAAGCTTCTACACTCTTCGCACACTGGCTCGCTGCTTTTAAAGCTTCACCTACGTTTCCTTCATAGTTCTGCGTCTATCTACTTCACTCGTTTCTCTGCCCTCAAACTCTCTCGTTTTGTGTACTTTCATTGGCGCCGGGGCCACCGTTAACGTTCTTTCGAGTTCAGCGCACCATCTTCATCCAAGAAGGATAGATTCTCGGTTCTCGATCTGACGTCCGAACGGATATTGTACGACAGACGATCGTCTTACAAAATCTCTACATGAAGTGGCATCGAGAGGAAAGATTTCTCACTTCCCTTCGTCGGGAGTGAAGAGAGAAGATTTTCGGTACTCGTCATAAATTGAAAAGCAAACTTCGGCGTATGATACAAGCTGAGACGGCGGAAGGTCAGCCAAAGCGACAATTGAAGAAGATACGATATTGATTACCTCGAGAACTCGATAGGACAGATGATCTTTATGAAACGATTGGTTTGGTTCAAACTATAGTATCGAATAACGGGAGTCATCGTAGCAACCCGGAGTTATGGATAAATTATTAAAGGTCCCTTTCTCTCTGTGGAGGGAAGGTATATAGGGCGATGACTCGTGTGTGCTGATTAAATTCCGTACAGATTCCTGAGCTCGTTTGGTCGTTCTCCAAAATGCAACGAGAAAGACGAGTACGATGAGTAGCTCGCGGTACGGCTTTGGCAAAGCATGAGGGACCCCTCGTGCTTTGCTGCTGCTTTTCTTACTTTTTGTATTACCCAATGGAAGGAATTTCTCGTTATACTATCCGGTATCGTTATCTTACATCTTCAGAGGCTTTTAGCAAAGCTGACGCGGTGAAAAGTAAATCTTTATGTTTTTCTTTTTTCTATGACCTCCGCAAGTTCAATTAATTTTTAACGGGAATACCGAAAAAGAAATACTTGCGAGTATAAATAGATTAAATGGAAATATAGTTGAGTTCAATGTGGAAGGAGTATACATTCTAAAAAAAACATTAACCGTTTTCACGCGAATTATATTCTATGCGAGACAAGAGTATTCTTTTTGCGTTAAATGGAGAAGCTATCATCTCGTAATACCTGAGTGACTGAAGCGCGAGTGGCTCGGAAATAGACTTTGCGCAATGGTGTAAGCTTTCCAAGCTTAACTCTCTTTATTCGTCTTCAGTTTCTTGTACAACGGTTAACATTATGTTAAACGATTACGTTCCTTATCACAATGGAAAACCAAAAAGAATGAGAGCTCATACGGCCCGAATAAACTGAAAAACTGGCGTTCTCCACGAGCTGCAGAGAGTTTTATGAATTTAATTTCTCTATGCAATTAGCCAACCGTTGAATGCCACAGCGCCTTTACTCAAGAACAAAGATCCCACTTTCACTATATCGCCGTTCTAGCGCGGCTCTGCAGTAGGCATTGTGAGGCTGAAGCGTGAAAGACTTCCACGTAAAAAGAAAATTGTGAACAAAACGGTTGCACTGATTTTTCAATTCTCATCGTCAATGTTTCATTATTGCTTTTACACCGTCCATATTTGGTTTGTTCTTCGCGGGACTGAGTTACATTATAATCGTTCTAAATCATTATAAATGAGACGCAGTTCCCTGTATAGTATTCGGAATAAAAAACAATGAGACATTTTCTTCACTTTTTCGTATCTTTTATCGATTTTTATCTGCTCATAAAGAGAGATCGCATTGTGCGATTTCAAGTATGTGATTCAAATGTATGATACTACTGGTCGTTTCTACCCGCGAACATTCGAAATGCTTAGCAAGTGCGATATGGAGGTTGTCAGGATCCAATAATAGTTGCATCGGCCCGAGAACTGTCTGAGAACGTCCCGAACATTGGATACAGCAGTGGTTGGTTTGGTACAAGAGTAGAAATTGACGGGTCTGCCTTTAGCAGAGAGCGAGAGTGAGATGCGTATAAACACAGGAGGCTCACGTACCGGTGATATGGATTATCGTGGTAACACAGACCATTGATGATACCGAGGGTTAGTGGCCGGTGAGGACTTACTCGAGTCTGTAGTGCGAGCCACTGGATTCTGTGGTACGTAGTCATGGGCATTCGGCAGCGGTCGCTCAAGAGCATTGTAATACCGAGATAGTAAACAGGAACAGACGTTTCCCTTAATTGCCTTATTCTCTGCACCGTCGGTACATATGTCCCAAGCCTTAGGTCTCTCCTTCTCTTCTATTCTCTTCTCTTCTCTCCGTACTAACGACAGACGTGCTTAGCAGCCCCCTGACTCGTATTCTTCTACGACCTTCTCTCCACAAGCTGAGAGAAGTATCGGAGATCGATTTACTTCCTATCTAAAAAAAAACCACCCGAAATAACCGAAAGTATCTTTATCCACTTGTACAATTAGTCATTGATTGTCACGCGATAAGCAAAGAAAAAAAAAAATTTGGACTTTTCCGTAAAAATAAATATAGTTAATTATTGTTGCTCGCTAAATGAGTTATGGAACAAATTTTAGTATTTCTGTCCCTGATGACGAACATGCTACTTTTATTTTACTTTTATAGCTGAATACTTGATACGAAAATCTACGTTAGAAGCGAAAAAATTGGAATCATTGTTCTTACTCACTCATCGGGCGTTTTGGAGCACGCGAAGCGCGATGGTGAGAAGCTAGTCGATAAAAAAAGAAGCGATAAGACTGCCCGCTCGTATGTGAGAACCCAAAAAAAAAAAAAAAATGAAATTGCTATTGAAATTCGGAAGGGAAGCACCGTCTGTTGACGAGACTAATGTGTTGTTTTCTTTTTATAATTCAATTTATTGTACCCATCACGTTTTCATGCGAATATAATTACAGTATTCATTACCTAGTCTTCCGGAGGGAGTAGCTTAATAGCCGGTTAAATTTTGTGTGCAGAAAGGCGAAAGAGAGAAATAGAGAAAAAAAAGGGATGTTCAAATGGGTGAGGGTTATAAGTGTACCTACCTCCGGGGCTTCTGCCTCGTTGCACGCTCTCGTTACTCCTTTCTTTTTCCAACTATTTTCACCCTCATCCCATCCATCCGGCAAGTCCCACGTCCCTCCCCTCGATCCCCAACGTACCATTCGCTACATCGCGCGCCTCCCCTCTATATACCAAACTTTTACTTCCGTTTTATTTTCCACGCTTAGAGAATATTTTCCGACGATAAAGAGATCGGGTTATGGTCTCGTACAAAGGACCGGTTTTGCCGAATTGCTCTTCCCTCTCGTTCTCTATTTGTTCCACAGTTACGGCTGCCGCGAAAGATGGTCCGACAGCGAGATGGGGTAAAGAGATACTGCTTACCGGTTTCTCTTTTTCCGGTAATTTTATCAAACTGAGTTACCCTATTTTTTCTAGTTTTTTAATTTTTTTTATTTTGTGGCGAAGCTGCGGAAGCAAATTGTCCAATAACTTCTACGGACCATCTATCGTACTTGGAATTTTTTCCAGACATTTTTCTTGCAAACTCAACCCAAATCTTTGCTTTTGCAACAAACGCCAAAGCGCTTGTAAGTTTCTACGAGAAGCTTGCGCAGCGTGTGATTCTTCGTTTGATTCTATGAAATTTACATAGTTAAACCGTTAAACGCTTTGTCACGGAATAGCGTATATCCCTTAATCGCTTTGACGATGGTTGAAACACGGAGTTTTACCCGACGGGGCTCTTCCACCTCGGGATCTCTTCGTCTCTGACTCGTTGTCTCTCGTTTGTATAATACGACAAGGTGCGGTTGGCGTTAATTACACGTGGGAAGGTGACTGGTTGCCAGTCACGAGGGTCCCGTTGTACACCAAACCCCGAGAGTTAGTCCCGACGAAACATGCGGGAGAAAATCAAGTTTAGCGTGTTTCTAGCGGGCGGATATAAGGAGGGAATAGAGGAAGGAGTTTAGCGTTAACCTTTGGTCCAAAGGGTAGAAATGGACTGATGGTCGGATAGTATAGGATGGCAACGGTGAGATGGAAAGCGAAGGACAAGTCAACACGAGAATAAGCTCTCGAGAGGGCTACGTTGGTTCTAAGCCGAAACGTAAATTCTCAAGTGGATTTAGGATCCAGTGGCATCTTGCTTTCGGGGATCGGCTTATTGTCCCGGTTACGTTAGTGAGAAAGTAGACAACAAGATAGTCCTCGAGAACATCAATTTACAATGTATCCACCAAAATACACGACTTCAATCGTAATGACGAAAAAGAATATATACGTATAAAGCAATTCCAGCTTTTCGCTTTGAGTTCCGCTGCGAATGGGCAGAGGCGCTTTCCCAGCGAGTGACCAAACCTTACAATTGTTCCGGAGATCCCGAATAGTGTCCGACCGAAAAGTGCTCCGGCTACTTGAAACCAACAAAGCGTCCTCCCCGGCATTACGGGGGGGGGGGGGGGGAGGCTTGCTTGCGGAGTAAAAGCCCCGGCGGTCACCGATCTTACGGGTCAGTCGCTTAAGCGACAGTCGCTCACGACAATTCGTGAGAAAGTCCCCGGCGCTTTCACCAATGTCCTGCGACAACCGTGTCGACGAGTATACACTGTGCAACCACTCAACTTCGCATACATCGGTGCAGTGAATAATGTATATATATAAAGTTCCGCACTACGTCACCGTAACAAATTCCCAGTGCAAACTCGGAAGAGAACGGGTTACCATGACGTAACAAGACACAAAGGGCCACACGTAAGTCATTCCGTATCTCTTGAGAATTCGCACATTTCTCGAGAATTAAATATTACGCAAGACAAATGTGTGTTTTCGAAAATCCGTCGATGAATACATCGGAACATGATTCTTTGATTTTCTCGATCTGCGAATGAATTGATGTCTAAATAAGTTATGAGACTACTTAATAAAATAATCTTTAACAGCGGAGCGCAAAGATTAAAAGTCACGGTTTTATGAACCACTTGCGATAAGTCCCGTCGGATTATAACTCCCGCTGCTTTCTCAACAAACGTTAAGCGTACTGTCCACCGTTACGCATTTACGTTCAACTCGCCCCTCTCTCTCTCTTCGTAACAACGTTAAACAAAGCCGAGACGAAAGGAGTTAATACAGTTTACGAGGCTGAATCGACTCTCACCGAGTTTCACGAATGGCTGCTCACTCAGACTGTTGCATCGTCTTCGCGAACCGTAGGTATGCACACTCCCCTAAATCGAGAGATAATTGTTGCAACTTTGCGTTAAGGCCAGGGGCGGGGGGAGGGGTGGAGGAGAGGGGGGGGAGAGGCAGGTTCGGAGGTAACGCTGTGTGGTTTATTCGTGAGTTAAAGCCGGAATCAAGTCAGCATAGCCGAGTGAGCGGTGTGCTGGCTTGCCGGTGTTCGCCTCGTTTCTCCACGGGTAACAAACTTCATATTTCACGAGGAAGCTTCCGGCGGACGGTTACGGCCCCAAAACGGCATAAATAGATGCGAGAGCATCCCCGGGCCAGGGTACCGGCGTGCACTTCCCGTTATACCTTCGCCCGTGAAAACACATACCCTCCACCTTCATCGTACGTCCCCCTTTACATCGACTTCTCATGTTACTGCGTACACGAAGAAGAGCGTGTGTATGAATACACCTGCTCGATTGCTCGAGCAATCGAGATTTATAGGTCGATTCGAATATCCCACGGTACACCTCCCTCTACAAACCCCAACCCCCACTTCCCTCCGATGCACACACGCCTCCGGGGAATTTATCGCGGCAAAGTTAAGGTTCATTTTACCTCGATCCACTAGGGAACCCAGGTGCTTACCAGCTGCTTATAGATCCTTCGAGTGGTAATATCGAAATACTCTTCATAATATCCGTACCCTCACACCTATTTCTTTGTGGCGAATAGCTGATATACTATTTGTCGAAGAATCGTTATCTCAAATTTATCTTTGCATAAATTTCGTCCGCGTGTTCACGCTTTCGGCTGTAAAATTCGAGTGTAAGACCGAAGCTTCAATTTATTTTACTTGTGTCACAGGTTGAAGCTTGTGTTTATTAGGGCGATATGAGAAAAGCAGCGAAATTTCGAATTGATCGTAAAAAATGAATGCGCTACTTGCTAAATAATTATTAGTTACTTTTTAATCAAACGAACTCCCATAAAAGTGGCTTCGAATGAAAAATGGTTATTGAAAGTTTGGCTCTTAAGAAGCAACGAAAAAAAAAAGTTACGAAAAATGGTTAAAATCAACATGTCGAGTCCGCGGGGATTACTTCGCGAAGATTCTATAAAACCCTTCGTTGAAAAGAGTCTTTTGCAACTTTTAGTTAGACGTCTCTGGAACGGCACTCGCCACCTTCGGGCGAAAGGTTCAGTGTCCCTTGGAAGCGGCGAAAAGTTTGTAAATATTATAGAATCGAATGTTTCGAAGGGCACTCTAGCGTAAACTGAATAAATCATAAACGGAAAGGACGAAAAAACCGACCGCCTCTTGCAAGATAAATCTGAAATTATTGCGGCTGTACGAAGCTAAGTCGGCGGGAGGTATACACACCGGTTGGAAGCTGCCGGGGCTTTCACGGGTGGCGCGTTACGCGACGAGATAGTAGTAGAGAGGGTCGCCGGTGGCGGTATTATGGGGATACGAGAGGGTTTGGCGCAGTCTCGGTTCGCGTGCCGGGCATTCGAGGCTCGCGGGCCGCGTGTTCGTTGCTCAGTTTCGGTCCAGACGTAAGTGCGTTTTCCTCGCGGGGAGACACAAGTTTTTCCGGCGCGCCATCATTCGATAATCAGTGAACAATTTATCCCGACACTGTCGAGAGTGTGAAAAATTATTTTCAATATAAAATTCGCGCTATAACATTATTTTCTTCATTAAAAAAAAAAAAAAAAAAAACAAGCAAAAAAAAAAAGTTTCGAAAGTTATAAAACAGCTCAGTGAAAAAACCTTAGTGCAAATAAAATTTTTCTCTATCCCTTTTCTCGATTTAACGAACGATGAGAAGATCGAACTCGCGAAAGTTTTGAGATAAGAGCGGAGGTTAAATCTCGCGAAAGCAAACACAGTAGAGAGTACAATATCGACGAGGTAAACGTTCGCTTCGAGACTATTTTTTTAAGTTTCTTTTCTTTTTTCAAAGAGTTAGGATTATTTTTGGCACAGATTCATCTCTTTTTTTCGATCCAATTCGACGAGTTTTTTCTGTCTCTCGTTGGCAAAGGGCTTCCCACGTTCTTACGTGTTCCTTCGCGACGGAGAGGTAGAAAGAAGTAGTAGAAAGACCGTAGGGACGGGGAACGAGAGACGAACGGTGCATTGATTCGGCAAGTAATTGGCTCCAGCGGGATGGTATATATACCTATAGACCCATTCAGTAACTATCTGAGAAAGAGAGTTCGTAAGGCCCTCCTCTTTTTACTGAGCTTTCTGAGAATGCCGGTGGGTATCTTTCACTGCTCTCGCGATTTCTTGCTCGACTTGCTTTCGCCGCCTCTATCGTTATCCACGAGAACGAGTGGCTTGCGTGATAAGGGACCCCGAACCTCAGTGAAGTCTGCAGCGGCAGCATCATGAGAATGTTTTCTATCGAAACTTTAATTGGGCATCGCAGTTGCACTACGCGCGTTTTCGCGATTTAAAGTTTAGTAAAAATCAATGAATTCTGCTGTATCGCTGTCTGTTACTCGGTCGATTTTCACCGGGTCTGAGCTGAAGTTAACGCGCGGTCGCCTTTACAGAATCTTCCCATAACTCTTCGCGTCTTCTATAATTGTAGACGAAACATAATATAACATTTTTTTTATTGTTATTTGCACTTTTTTTTTTGCAAATTTCGTCGCGTTAGTGTTGCTCGATTGCCGATAAATGCTTATCTAAACCACCTATATAAAGTCAACTTTTTTGCGAGTTCAAAATCGAAAAAAAAAATAAATAAATGACTTAGTATCCGCTTTTGGGGTTTTAGCCATCACTGTTTGGGGAAACGCGAAAGATTAATTGTTGATTGACGTATCAGTGAACGTACGGACGATTTGTCGAGGGGTGTCACGAGGATTTGGATTTTAAAAAAACCATGTCACCATGGGCTCTCGCGTCAGGACTAATCCCAGAATATAGTTCAGCCTACACAGATTTATATATAGAAAATTTATTTTTTTATAGTCAAACTAGCGGTACGTATAGTGATTCATCGGCGTGTGAGTGAAGCCTAACGCGACAGAAAAATCTAGCAGTGATTTAGCTCGAGAGAATACTCTGAAAAAAAAAAAAGAAAGTATTTGCATGCGTAGGCGAATCGAAAGTAACATTTATTTTTCATTTAAAAAACGTACAGAGCGTGCTGCCTGGTGGGAAAAAAAAGGTAACGGTGCAACAGACGAAACGGGGTCAAACACACATTTGAAAAACTCTCGATATGCAGCGTTCGGCGGTTCACTTTTAATTGCCGCGATAATTAACAGCCCTGCATTGATTGTTGCGCATGGGAATATCGTCGAATGTGATCGGGTCGAAAAGAAATAAATAAAAACGGATAAATAGCGTCGAAAAATCTGGAAAAAAAAAATTGTTTTTTGTTCTGTCGTGATAAATGTGCAACGACATATCTAACAGAATAACTGCATAATATACTATACATTATTCAGGCGGGAAAAAAACAACGTAAATGATCGTGGTGATACGTGATTTATAATAATAAAAAAAAGGACAAAAGCTTTCAACTAATTGTTCTCGAGAAGAACCGGTACTGCTGCAAAAGTGTGCAAAGATAAGAACCATGTGGCTTCGGGCTTTTTGGTGTCTCGTGTGTGCCTCTTCGGTAACACTCGGAGCACTCAGGGCGAAGGAGCTCGGCGATGGAAAAGGTAATTCAACGACTAATAATAGAGTTACATGTACACAATAGGGATTGCAGTTTCTCGACAGCGAAAACTTCGTATTTATAACAGTTACACTGTTATAACACGAGTCTCGAGATTACTAGTTAAGTAAGTTTGTACCGTTTCGTTGCAAGACTGGCTTTTACTTAGTGCATTATTCGCGGTGCAAAGTTTCTCTGTGGCCATTATTCTTGAATGAATAATTTTAGTCAATAATACACTTCATGCACCTGCGAACCGTTCGAGCAACTCGAACGACAACGTTTATTTTATCTTTCCTTCGTGATAAAGGCTCCTTAGACTTGAAATCGCATAAAAGATAAATTATGCGAGAAAAAAGGACTGTGCGTTAAAAAAAAGATTGCTCGACGCAACGTAGTCGAAAAAATGGGTTAATGACACGGCTTATCCGAGAGAGCTTTCTCTTTCGTCCGGCGAGTCGTTGGGGGCGACCAGGTAGAACGAACGAAGCTTTTGGCGAAAAACAGTAGTTTCGTTCGTCGTTGTAGCGAGAAGAATTTGCCGGGAAAGGAGGTAGGGTTGGAAAAACTCATTTGAGGGGCGGCCCAATCAGTTGACTCTAGTCAGCCGCAAAACCGAGCCGGTAGATTCGGATCTCGGAAAGGAATTTTCTCATGGAAGCTATAAGGATTCGGCGAAGCTTCTCCGCTCTGTTTGATCCTGTGGGAGGGATGCTCCGCGGAAGCTCGACCTCTCGGCATTCCCCCTCGTATGCTCACCTATAGGTCAAGATCCTTCCGGGAGATTAGCGCGACACAGGAGTCAAGGGGGTGGTTGGATGGTTGCTTTTACCCGTGTGGTCATATCTCCGTAACAACAATTCGCTTGCTAGAAGACATCTGAGCCGAGTCCGGTAAAAACATGAGAAGTAAATTAGGATCCACCGTCTCGTGGTGGAGAATACGAGTCTACAATAGAGCGGGCGCGAGAAACTTCAATTACGAGATGACGGTGGAAGGAGAAACGAAGAGGAGAAACGAGGTAGAGAGAGAGTCGAATCACGTCTCGAGACGAAGAGAGACTGAATCGCTCGGTGCAAGTAGCATCGGAGAGTCTGCAACCTCCCTCTTGGATAGGTACCGTCGCTGGCTCTCTGTCGTCGAAAGATAAACCGAAGTTTCTTATGCCCGGTTCGGGAAGTTCATTTCGGTCTCTCTCTCCCTTGTACCCCCCGCGTAGTTCGCAGTCGCTGCGACTAATGACTTCCCGTGACTATCTCGCACCGTTCGCGTCTGAAAGTGCAAATCGTATACCCGCTCCCACTCCCTCCAAAATCTCGCGCCTGCGACGAACGGTGCAAAAAAATATATCGCCATTTCACGACGTGGACTATGCAGAATCCAAACGTCCTATTGCCGAAGCCGCAATAGCTATGGGATAAAACTCGACTTCGGCCACTTTTTACCGTTTATTCCGACCCATAAAAACGCGCCTTAAAATAAAAAATAAAACGCAAAAAAAATGCATAAAAATAGATCCACGACGAAGCTGTTAATAATTAAAGAAAGGGGTCAACTTCGGTCTATAAAAGTTTGAATTATCTGCATGAAAGTGTCCAATATATCTGCCATATCGAAAGGGAACGATTTTTCTCACTGGGTCAATGCAGCATAAACGCAGACGGTTCAGTGGCATTCGCAGAATCGAAAAGAGTGTATAGAATGGATATTCTATTTGTGTACGCGCTTTGTTCCTTCGACGTGTAGTTGCGTTTGGGTCTATTTGCGTGTTATTTCATGCCTTCACTGCCTGTTGACACTACGGTGTCGTTAGTCGTAGTGCTCTGTATTCCGGAATACCGTTTTTCCAATGTATATGAACATAGCGCAGAGTGAAACGTGAACACACAAGGTAGCGCGCCTCATTCCAGTTAACTATATCTATTACCTACCGAACTTGATGTACCAAGCTTCTGGATGTGACGATAGTGTGTTGGAGAAATGCCCTTCTCGCCCACTGGAGAGCACTGAATATAGGGGTAAAAGATAGAGAACGGTAGAACGGAGAATGTAGTGGCATTGGCACTGTGGCCGCCGGTCTCGGGCCACCAAGGGGGCACATGTTCGTAACTGCTTCTGCCGCCCACCGAGTAACCCCCTAAGCTCATTTGGCTATCTCCCTTTTCCTTCCATAACCTCGCGCAACCCCCTTTACTCTCGTTATCCCTGCCTCACTCGCACTGTGAGGTATTCTCATTATATTCATATAGCACGGGATCGTAAAGGACGCGCCAACCGAGCACCGCGTGTGAATAACGCTGATAAGCATCTGGTTTCTACCCTTCTGACCCTTTTGCCGGGGACTTTAGAACTCAGACGGGGACGAACACCCGAGTCTACACAAACGTGTTATAGTTCAGCTTTTCGCGGTAAAAGTGCTGAAAAAGAGAAAAAAAATTGTCGCTGTTAACGCGATTCGTAACTGTTTCGTAACCCGAATTTCATTGTTTTTTCCTACTCGTCGGCAGCTGTGATTTTAATCTTTTTAATGTGCTTTGGGATTTTCGGGGAAATAAAATATTCAAGACGAAAAAAAAGCATAATATTGTTTCGAAATAAAATTTGATGAAAATTCGCGTTCGCGCGTATTTGGCTGATGTTGCGATTATGTAATGTTTCATTCAGCTATTTGCGGTAATAACGCTGACGACGAAAAAGAAAATCGTAGCTGTTAACGCAATTTGTAACTCTCTCGAAGCCCGAATTTGATGGGTTTTTCCACTCGCATTCAGTTTCAATCTCTGTAATGTGGTTTACGATTCCTGGAGAATAAAATTATGAAAACGAAAAAAGAAAAAAAAATTAACATTGTTTCGCAACGAAATTTGATGAAAATTCGCAGTCGCACGTATTAAGCTGACGAGGATTTATAATATTTAATTCAGCTGTTCGCGGTAAAAGTGCTGAAAAGGAAAAAATAGTTATTAAAGCCATTTGCAACTCTTTCGAAACCCGAATATGATGGTGTTTCCCACGCGTTAGTGCCCGCGACTTCAATCTCGTTAATTTGCGATATCCGGGCAATTAAATTTTCAAAGTAAAATTTCCAAAAGGAAAAAATGATAGTATTCTTAGATAAAATTTATCGACGATTCTCTTCGACATATATCGATCTAACGACGATATTGTGCCAATTCCGTAATGTTTCATTGAGCTGTTTGAAAGATACAGATTTTTAATGTCTGATGCTGAAACGTTCGTTTGCCATACGCCGCGCTGTTTCTTGCTCGTTGCCTTCGCTAGTCTCGTTGCTTGATTGAGAGGAATAATTAATCAAGGTAAGCCACGGGTACAAAAGAGAATGTTCCTCGCCTCGAGTGTCAACAAAGCTGCGAACGTTCACAGTTTTGAATCTTCCACTGGCGACAAGCGCGAAACATGAAAGCAGCAAAGATCTATTCGCGGTAGAGTGAGTATAAATTCAAACACGAGCCCGGAGGCGCTTGAAGAAATTGCCTCTGTCTAACAGGGCGTTTGACCACATCCGGGGCTTCGCTGCTAGACACGCGCACTGTTTACCCCGTTCCCAGCTGCGACGTAACTAAGTAAATTGCTTTAATAAGGCTTTACCATCGCATCTGAATAATAGAACGATAAATCCCGAACAGATTGTTTTTCGCACGATATTTTTTCGCGGCGAAAGTATACCCCACGATAATAAATTGTGCTGCGAGCCATAATTCTATAATCATGAAAAAGCGCGTATGACAAACATTGACGTTGATAATACATCGTAATTTGCATTGGAGGCGACACATTTTTTGTCTCTAACATTATTGGCATTCGTACGACGAAGAAAAAAAACAATGAGCTTCGACAAATAGTAAAAAAAAAAAAAAACGCGGAACAACAGTTTTATTCGAAGGGGATGGATTATCGGGAATTGCGTAGCCATGTGGAAATTCTTCCACGAGAGATCAAGGAAAAAACGAACGATGTGAAAGGAGAGGGGAGACGGGAGGGGTTTGTGATGCGTGGGAAAGTCGATAGGATGGCACGGCTCGCTGCGGATTCGGCATAATTTTGTTGATACTATCCGCCTTTCGTTCGGTGTATGTGATGAGAATACGGGTACTGTTTTGTTCGTAGATGTCTTTACCCCCCACTCCGCCTCGTCAAATGTGCGAGCGTTGGCGAACGGCAACATTTTGCAAATCCCTTTGCTCTCGCACCTCCTTCCGCAACTCGACACTATGATCGATACACATATATATATATATATATATATTCCCGTGTGACGCATCGATTATGCTCTGTCCACTTGCCGGCGCAAGCAAAGAGAGAGAGAGAGTAACTTCGTTGCCGTGTATATATAATAGATAGAGGTTTGTGAATGATGGTGTATAAATTTTATGTTTAAAAGTTTATTAGCATAAGTTCACGCGACGTTATAGTACGTAGGCGCTGGACGCGTTGCGGTGCACCACCGGATAGCTGATACCTCGAACGAACTTTGGGTCACGGACCCGATGTGCGGTCACGTTCGAGTTCGAGAGTTACCCTCAAAAGCCGCATAAAATTAGCGGGACATACCGACTCGCGGCATCGACACGAGTGTTTAAAGGAAACGTAAAAATAAAATAAAAAAAAAATTAAAACATCGCGAAGATGATTTTCTCGCGAGGGTCCGGCGGGATATCCATGATGGAATAATTTACGACGAGGTAACAGGGTAATATTAAAACGCATAATGGCGGCAACTTCCACGATGCTGGCGATCGAAATGAAAACCAAGATATTTAACGAGTGTTGAAAAAAAAAAACGAAATGGAACTTGTTGGTGGTATTGGTGGCCTCCGGGCGGTGGCAGTCGGAATACAGCGGTAAAGTAACGCATATATACATGTTATACTTATTCTGCGACGCAGACTACAAGCAGCCCAAGGATATTTAACAGTTTTCTCCGCCGTTCTCCTCCTTTGGCGCTTGCGACGAGAACCCACCCGGGTCTCGCGTAACATGGAATTCCATCGGGTCTCGCAATATAACGAGAAAAGGAGCTCAGCAAGAAAGTGAGAAAACTACGCGTTCTCTAATATTGCCAATTGTCGCTGGCGTAATGTCGGGAGCGTATGTCACCGGGATGTTCCAGCGTTACTAACACCGGGAACCGCGGCGCGTTCACCAGCGTCTCCCTATCACAACTATATCCTCCATACATATATATCCTCTTTCTCCGCTCTCTGTTTGTTCAAACGCTGCGGAAATTTTCACATATTCTACATTACATGGAAGTTACCTGCGGGACAAAAATTCGAGTTTGAAACTACAAAGGGCATTCCAACGCATTCCGAAGTTTCCCCCATAAACTGCCTGTTTTGACGGAGATTCGGATATTGCATCTGCAGCAAAATACGTTTGCGTTCCTTCACACGTCGCATGAATATTGTTTGCTCTGAACATTGTTTCGCGAGTAAGAAATGTATTCTCTTCCCATCATTTCGACTTATCAAAATTCTTTTTGATTTATGAAAAATTGTATTACAGTTATGGAAAATTGTATCTGATATGCGAAATTATATTTGATTTATCAAAATTTTTATTTATAATTGGATTCGACGTTTATAGTATTCGAAGTAATAACCGACGTAACGAACGAATTCTCACAAAAATTGTAACAGAGCCGAAGTGAGGCGATTATTTATCGCCGAATATATTCATGTCACATAATTTTTTTCTTTCGTTTATACCGATAACTTTTCATGGACACTCATCTTTCACGTATATTCGCGTCGACAGTTTAACCCCTCCTTCTTTCTCACCCTCCGCGTGTTCGCAAACTTTATACGTAGCTGACGAAAGCGTTATTTCGCCCGGGTTCTTCTCTCGGGGTATAACGTTTTAACGTCATCCAAGCAATATTCATCCGCGGACAGTCACTTAAGCAGTCGACACTCACAGCTTTCTCGCGTCTTTCGCAGAGAGGCAGAGAAGGTTCAGAAGACAGCACTATCGTGTCGTCATCTGCACCGTCTTTGTCGACGACTTCTCGCGGCGGGTTGTGCTCGAGCTTTTGCAGGCAAGAAAACGGAGCGCCGTGCGGAGAGTTTTGCCGCTTTCTCGCGTATATACCAGTGATGAGTTTCCACATGGTTAACGAGATGTGTTGGAGATATTTTGTACACTGTTCACGACAAAGTAAAGATACCGAAGAAGTCAGCTGAGAGACGACTCCTTCAACAAGCCGATAATTTGTCACTCGTCATTTTCTTATGTACATAACACAAACACACACACACATTATATAACGCGGTGGATAATACATAGATTTTACGTATATATATTTTCTTACGAAACAGCGAATACATATAATATTGCGGTACATATGCAAGAGGTCTGTTCATCGAGATACATGCGTCTACCAATGCAGATTCTCTCATACCCCGGAACGCAGTGAGGACAACCCAATTAAACTATCCTTTACTGCAGAAGCGACCGACGCCGGGGTGTTGCACCGCACGGTTGTTCGGTACCCCGTTTCACAGAGCTTCCCCATGTGTCTATACGATACGACGACATCGACGACGACGGATCTGACGACGGTGTACCGGAGTTTCAACTACCACCCGAATCCAGAGAACTCCAGACAAGCCATTCGCATTGACGATACGAAGACAACGTCGACGTTCCGTTGCGTTGTTTCTGATACACAACGACCCGTACACACACACTCACGCGCGTACACGGAGTTTCTCATCAACAGAAATGCTACTCCACACTGTCATGCATCGCAACGAAGGCCAACGTTGATTAGAACCACTCATCATTTCGCATACCTGCGTCCTATCCTCTATCTATGTTTATCTGTCTATCCACTGCCACTCCGCGCCGAATTACTCGTGCGGACATCATAGTTTATATTGCATAGCATTTCTGCACGTACGTCGCTACTCTATATACATTGCCGCAGAGAACGGCACAGATTTTGCGATGGAGGAGAATTATCGGAACGTGTGTATGCGTGCGGATAACATTTTGGAGAAATTTGCCAATGCATTTTTGAGCAAAGATCGAAATTTCCATCCGAACAGAAACGAGAATCTTGAAGAGAGTGAATTTGCACTGATGTACTTCGTTGAAGAAATTTTGATCTGAAGTGCGAGCTTTTCTAATAAAATCTTTAATATAATGTACAAAAACATCTTCGATTTAAAAGTTTTGATTGATAAAAACTGTCGGCCGGTGGTTTTGCAAATTGTGAATAGAGTCTCTCTGGCGAGTGGAGCGAGTGGCGCGAAACTCTACCGAGTCTCTTGATGAGGATAACTTATTCTTTAATAGAAATAAAAACTCTGATTGGTACCGCAATGTTCTTGTGGACCCAGCAATTAGTACATAAGCAAACAGTACAGAATGACTTATTAAAGGCGACGCGGTTCGCGTCGGAAAATACTGATGTTCGTTTTTTCACTGCCTAAGAAGGTTAACGACGAGAGTTTCGAACTGGAAGTACACGAGTTGATAGCACCTGTGCGGACTTAAACTGCCAAAAGCGAGAATTTATCTTTTTCATATCAAAACTGCGGTAATGGGCAGCAGCACCATGTTGCGCACGGCTTGGACCTCAACCTCCGCCTCTTGTTTGAACACTTTTCAAAATGGCAAACTCACGGTGACCTTTGAAACATTTTGAAAATGAGGACCAGGGAAACATTTTTTCCTTGGCTCGGAAATTTAGTTCATTTTTCAACGCCCCCGCAAAGTTCATAGGAATCAAATAAATCTCCTTGAATGCCCCTTTATATGTAAAAACAATTTTTTTCACGGTAAATCAGGTACAAGAGCATCAAGCGTGCTAAATATCTGGATGCGCAACTTGCGTAAATTCTGTCGTATCGATTTCACTATGAATACGATGAAAAATATTGGATTCATGCCAAGTAAGACTTTGATAAAAATGGGGAACGCAGAAATATGCATCTTTTTTTCAGTTGAAATGGCGCAGTATTAATTTTACTCCGAAAGCTTTCAGCCATCTTTGAAAAAAGTATTTTTTATATTCATTCATTCATACATTTTACATATATGGAATAATAGTAATATTAATAATAATCAGGTTTAACTGCTATATCTTGTATCTATCTCAGTATGTATCTCATTTCCATAAGGGTCCGTGTACCGTCGATGAGAGATTAACAGAGGTGCGCGTAGATTATTGTTTTCGATTGAACGGGAGATATTGATTGGATGCACACACTCTGAGGACTTGTGGAACAGTTGATGGGTTCTGCTCAGCTGTTGCTACCCTTCAAGTTACACTTTCGGTTGAGTACTCTGTAACTAACGCATATTGCTGTACTTCGTCCAATAACAATATCGATCGTCTTCAAAAGCTCATATAGAGAATAAGGAAGTGGATTCAGGAGGCGGCTAGTTGGTTACATTCTATTAGGATGTTTGATGAACAACAATCAACAGCGGCACTATCAACAAGCGTTGAACAGCTTCAGTCGTGTAATAGCCACAGAGATATCCGAGGGTACATCATGTACACACGTATATATACATCTGCCGCCTCTTCGAATCTCAGGAGACTTGACGTTGGTGTAGGTAATGCCTAAACTTCCGAGAGAACAAACCGTCTGACGAGTGGAAAGTACTCGGGGGTATGTATATTGGACTGTAAACACGTAACGCACGATCGATAGCACAGATATAGAGTGCAAACAATTCCACCTTGTTATAGACACCCACAGGGATATCGAAGTCTTATATACCTCACGCACTCGGCGAACCCAACACGGTTCGTTACACTCACGAAAAAAATACTCACGCGATTTTTTTTTTTTTTTTAAGTAGTGTGCTCTTGTTTTTTGAATTTTCTACACAGACATTCATTTTATTTATTTGTTTATCTCTTTTTGCTATTTACGCGCCGTGCCGATTTATTTGCCTAGTTGTACCCACAAGTTCCGTACACCACACTCAGTGCCACTGTCGATATTCGGATAGTCCAGATGTCGAGTATTTTGATACTCTTCAGTCGAAAAACTGTTCTATTTTATTACGTGGTAAAATATCTAGAATTTTTACCGATATTTCCGCGTGCATGTGAATATTAAAAGCGATCCGACCTGTTAACAAGTAGATTACTACGGAATATCGTTGGCTTTTTTCCGCTCATCTTTTTCGGTTATTGCCGGAAAAAAAAAATTATTACATAAACTCGTATACGATCGTATAAAATTGAAAATAATGTTATATGACTGTATACGGGTATAAATGATTACATACGATCATTTTTCCGCGGGCTTTATCTAAGCTCGGTTTTCACTTTACTCGCAATTCTGTATCCCCTCGGGATTATCTGCCTGAACGTATGTGCAACGGATATATCGAAGTTACAGTCAACGTGAATGGTCGACAAATAAAAATCGAGGCCTGCGGAAGGTATTGGACGATTTTTTTTTTCTTTCCTTTTATCTCACGCATGACGAGGTAGAGTACGTGCGCCCCCCGAGTTCCCGGCTCGATACACAACGGCATATCGGGAACGACGGCGAAAGGGAAAAAACTAGCGTACACTGTGTCAGATATATGTGAGTATATAACATAATTCAGAGTCGAACTGCGTCTGACTCGATACAGGTACACCCGAGTGCGTTAACTATCACGAACTCGTTTCTCTCCGTGAGCTCACGTCCCCGAGGCTACGTTTAATCCGATTAAAAGTGGACAAAAAAAATATATATATATATTGAATCCTTCGGTTCGAGCTTTCGATGCAAGCTACGAGATATTCGTCCCTCGCGAAAGCCTCGATCTCTCCTAGCACCGGGGCACCGGCGGTGCACTGCACATGGTCATCTCGTTGACGAGTTTCATGTAAAGATACGTGAAAATATGCTCGCGTCAGTATAAAGGAGTGATGAAGTAGAGTCGACGACTGATTCCGTTAGGGAACGACGCGTTCTCCGAGGCGAGTACGGGCGGAAAATTATTCAACATGAATTCCAAAGTGTTGACGACTCCGACACGATATGACCTCCAACTCCGGGGCCAAACCTCCCCCCCCCCCCCGCCTACGGCAGAATACTGTAATCAAAATCTCGCACACGTCTCCTTCACACAATTATTTTACTACGAGACTTTTCCCCACGGGTGTACCCAAAAGAGACTGCGCCGCGAAGGCAAACGAAGGGAGAATAAAAAGCAGACACATCGGAACTGGCGAGATTGCTGGCGGAATTAGTTAACGCAATTCTCCACGTTTGATAAAAGGCTTTGACGTGCACCAAGCTCGCAGTTATTCCTTTTTTTTTCATTTGCTTTTTACGTTTTTTTAAACTAAATATGAAACTATTGACAAGATTTTTGATAAAGCTTTCGCTGCAAAATGTTCGAAAGTTACGATCTTCCGCGCTCAGCGTTGAACAATGTAGCGTCGAGCAACCGAAGCTTTTGGAATTATTTAGCAAAAATCTGTGCTCGTCAAAGGACACCCCCGGAGGCAGACAGACGGAAACCTCAACCGCGGACCACCGTTGAAGTACAGACCAAACGAGAGAAAGCGATTAATGCCGTCCGGTACGAGAACTGCACGGGGGTAACGATTGGGAATAATAACACGCTTTGACTATAGACGAGTGGCGGATAGCAGAAAGAGGGAAGTGGATGGCTCCCAGCGTAATAACGTTTGAAAGATACTCTTCTATAGAGGTTCTTTGATTCGTGTTGGCCACCGCAAATTCTCTCAGGTTCGCCATCGCGAGCGTTGACTATATATCTTCGACGGTAGATCGAAGTAACGAATTCTCTCGGTCGACCAAACGATATTTTCTCAACCGCACACCTTCGTTCGGTTTCCACTTTTATTAATTCGACCAATCGACGAGGATGGGAAGTGTTCGCTCGTCACACTGTTAGAGTGTTCTTTTTCAAACCACTCCCTATAACATCGTGGCATCGCGCGAAGCAATATTTTTCGTTGTGTAGAGTTACCCAGGCTGGTGGTTGAAAAAAAAAAAAGAAAAAAAACATACCAAGACGCCACGTTCCAAAACCATCCAGACGACTACGCCAGCACTTTCTTCATTCCTTCTGGTGTAATATATTTATTCCAACGTTCCGTCATATAAAATTTCACGGCTTTGGCCCGTGACCAGCTCTCTCGCTGGAACATCGGAAGTGAAACGAGCTCTCGATGCAAAGCGAGAAGAAGTTTATACTGTATATTTTGTACGCTTCTTGCTCGTGAAAGCGCGCGGTTGTGCACGTTAAGCACCAAGATACAGCCGGAGGGCCTTGTGACACCACCGGACTGATGGCTTTAATTACCACGGTGTTTTCTTCTAAGAGGCCAATTTAGTTGGGCGATAGTAAAGTTTCCCCAGGTTGTGGTCGCGATCGTAATGGGAGATAGGAGAGTACCGTGGGGTTTAAATAAGTACAGAAAACAACAAAATAAAACGTAAAAGTTTTGACGATAGTTACCAAATGATTGTCGAGCGAAGCACAAAAGCCGACGTTATATTGCTGTTAATTTGCGTATTTATTTTGTCAATAAAAAACAAAAAACAACAAATTAAGCTTACGCCGATGTTTATTCTTCGATACGACTACCGACCGCTTGATCAAAGCTCGACTATGGAATCGAGCATCGACAATGGACCTTTTATATTCTCTTTATCATCCGTATAAAGCTCGAGGGCGTTTAAAATGCGACTCATTAAACACCAACCGCGCTCTCGGTTAGTCCGTTCTCTCGCTCTCTCGTTTGCGGTTGAGTTTACTTTATTTACGGGCAATTTTGTAAGAGCTGTCGCCCACGAACGCCCACGATTCATCACCGTTAGAACAGACGCTGATTACCCTGGAGCATTGTACAGGTTTATTCATAAGTTAATTATTTACTTGAATTTCTTGCGAATTGTTGGGCAATCTTTGGGCGATTATATACCTGGCAAGCTTTTCGAAAGATATATTGTCTCATTAGCAAATTGCCGACAGTTAAACTCGTTTAAAGTGATGTTGAGCTTTTTTTGAAAGAAATTTTAGGTAAGAATTTGCAAAAAAAAAATATAATGAGGCCGATGACAAGCGCGATTTCGAAATCATCATTGAACGTCGATACCGTTAACTGGATTTTACCATCAATCGATGATTTCGTCCGAGAAAAAAATATTTATTGTGAAACCCTCTGTAATGCAGGAAATAATTACCTGGTCTCGGGTACGGAAAAGTAGACGGAAAGAAATAGTAGAACTCGCCGTTGCCCGAGGGAGAAAAATATGCGGAGTTTGCAGTTGCTTTAATAGCTATTTTTATAAACGCACCCGGTCGCGTTTGTTCGCCGACGTACTTCTCATAACAAGCGAAGTATCATCTTCGTTTCGATGTCTCGAGCCGATTGTTAACAATTTCTATCGATAATTGGTTGCAAAGAAGATTATTTGCATCAACTTTTCCACCGAAGACTTCGCAAAGTAACGATCCTCGATTATAGTTTATAACTCAGAGAATACGTACGTCGGTACGTATATACTTCAAAGATCGACTTTGCAAGTTGAAGGCAACTTCTTATTAGATTTTAACGATAATGGCTTCACTCGCTCAGCCGTATGGTATGAATATCGGCGTGAAATCCTCGTAAAAACAACTTTCGTGTCGAGAAATTTAAAGGAAGAGATTTTTTTTACACGCGAATAATTCGCGAGTTGCGATGTCGCGTAGATTTATGCGCCGCAACGACGTAAAGAAAGATATATGTATCGGCAATGGGGGGAAAAAAAAGAAAGATTTATAAACTGCAGACTCGGGTAAATAAAAATGTCCGCGATATCCGGAAATCTTTAAAAATAAATAAACTCGTCCTATGATCAAAGCGTCGCCCCGCAGTACTGCAAATTCATTCTAAGAGATGCATTCGTCAGCTTTGGCATTAAGCGAGGCTTCGTATTTACATTCATTCGAAGCCATGTTAGAATCGATGTCGGAGTCGCAAAAATTGCGAGGCACCGGTGAAACAGACACCAAAAACGTGAGAGTTACAAAAACAACCGCCGACCGTTCGATATCGTTCTCTTTTTTTTGTCTCGCTAAAAATACTGATGCCTGAATGGTTTCGCGCATCGTCGATATTCCCGATCGCGTTGCAAGAATTATACGGCATGCATTCGGAATGCAAATAGAATCCTCACGTTGAGCCAACGTCCCAAGTGGACCGGACAGTCGTACCGATCACTGCAATGTGTACAATAGGAAAGTTCCGTATGTATGCGGGAACGGGAGATCGAACGTACCGGAAGTTATAAACGTTCCAACGTTATTCGACGGACGAGATGTCCCTGGGGTACGTGTCTGTACCTAGAATCCGGACGGAAGAACGGACGTTCCCCGCGCGTCAATGCTTCGACCACGTTTGCCGATCGATAAATATTTTTGTTCCAACGAAACATTATTTTTTCAAAAAAGATTTTCGTATGTATAACGTCAACAATCGTCACAGTTGGATTAAAATACCGTTCAATAAACGAGATGTCGGGAATTTCCGGTGAAGTAGGTATTTACTCACGCGAATGCGAGCGGATCTATATATTTATACTCTTTATTCGTTTCAGTGACTGTTTATGAATATAATTCTTTATACCGTGCGAACATATTTTTCTTGTTGTGAAATCTCACAGTGTTTGGACAAAATGAAAAAAAATAAGTAAATACGAGTATCTCGCAAAATAAAAATTTTGGAAAATTTACCAAATCGCCAGTCGAAAGCTCGTTGATTCCACATAAAATTATCCGATACGAAAGGGAACACAGAGAACAGTTGCAGAGAGATGCAATTGCGACAACAAGATATTGTTTGGAAATCGCAAAGCTTTTCCGAGTTATATACACTGCTCTGTCATCTATGTCCGGCGGGACGTGTTTTTATCTTCATCGATGCTGGGAAAAGCTCGGCTCGCACTACGAACCCGGGCACCACCCTCATAAAAGAAAAGAAGAACGATGACGATCCGATAACCCTCCCTCCGTCGGTTTCGTAAATCCACCCCTGCACCGTGTGTCCCTCTTTCAGTTTTTTGCTCACCGCACGGCCAAGGAATATCCACCACTCTCGTCCCAATAGCGGACGTGAGCGTAGATTTTCGCGCCTCGTAAAAGTGGCGCTGCCAATCCACACGCTTACATTCGAACAACACATACGAGAGCCAAAGCGATCAAAAAACGAGCGAGCCATGCACAGAATTCTCGAGTGAGTATCACGCAAGCTCCGCTTTTCCGACTCACCGTAGTGGCGTATTCGCGAAAATCCTTGGAGTATAGTCTGAATTTTGTATTAGCAGATTGAATTAAAATCCAGAGCTTACCCTCTTAGACACCGGATGAATTCAAAAGCCCAAAGTCCCCGTTTTTCCAATCGACTTATTCCTTTTCCCGGCCCACATTTATTATTTATCGAAAAACGAACATTTTTCAATATGACGAAAAAAAACGAGATTCGTTAATGGAATATGATAAAAACCCATTGTAATTTTTTTTTTCCATATCCATTTGCATTAATTATTTTTAATCCAGAATGGTGCATTATTCACGTTGCGTCTTGTGCACGACATACATATAACTCACCCTGCAAGATTTCGGTCCGCTCTTCGTTCGTCTGCAGGCTCCCGCATCGCGTGCGTAAAGCTCCACTGGATCCCCCGGCAAGAGGACAAGAGCGAACTCGGAGAAACACGAGAAACCTTCTCTTTTCTCGAAGGCAAAGCTAGGGGTCTGAAGATTTCGGGTTGCTTTCCAAGATAAGGGAAGCGTAAGGGAGACAGAGAGGCAAACGACGCCGGGTTGAACATATAAGATCTCGTGTGCAACCGGAGGAAAGCTCCTCGCTCTGTCGCGCGAGTGAGAAATCAAGATATATATACTATATAACATTGTCAGTACAAAACAGTATTACTATATAGAGGAAGCGAGAAATAGGAGTGGAGGGAGTACGAAGAGAACCTGAGATGAAAGCGCGTTACATGCTCGAGAGACAACAATTGTACCGGAGTGTGCTGGCGGCACGAACTCCGTTTCTACTACTTGCTGGAAAGGCGAACCTTCGTCCGTAACACACGATAACTACCGTGAAGCTGACCTTTCGACTGTAATGTCTCCTAGATTTTCGACAACAAAGACGTGGAACAACCGAGTCAACTTTACCGTGCGGCAACTTCGTTATACAAGTACCCCAGCCACTCAACCACTTTCCGTAGTTTCTCCGCCGGAAATAATCCGTGGAATTATCGTTGGGGACTTTTTCCGACTGCGCAACCGACTCTCTTATACTTGCTCCTGCCCCGACCCGGTATATTTTCTACTCGGATATTATACGTGGTATATGTGGGTTTTCCAACCGGGTGTATTCTCCTATTCTGGTATTTCTGTGTTTGTGCGAAACGTGTGCGTATATGACCGTTGGTGCGGTTTATGTGTATTTGCGGACGGGTGTTTGCGTTTCCAGGCCAAACCGGCAGGATTACCTTGGCCACGGGAATGCGTGAGGCGTGGGTATTACAACGGGACGATTGCCCTCATATATTAATGCGGCACACGGGGATGCCGCGTGAGGTTGCTCGTTAATAATTCCAACCTCCTTCCTATCCTCGTTCCACTCCGCGCGAGAAACAGAGACGCTACGATAGAGATAGCCCGTGGGTTACCACCACCCTGTTTCAACGAGCTTTCACGTACACTAACGTCAACCCCGTCCCTATGAACTACCTGTTCTCCCGAACAGTTGCAGTAACAGGAAAAGCCCGACCCCCGGAACTACGCGGGTCATCATTTTTAAGCTGAGCCGTTGCGCGGATCCGCGGACTCGGAAACAGTGCATATCTATATCGTGTTTCGTCCAGATCATGGAAAATTTAAACGATACTATTCCACGGGGAAAGGTTATGTTGATATCCCGTCGGAACTTCGAATGGTGAACTTCCCGCAATTATTTTTGTATGTGCGAAATGCTCGCCACATCATTTTTAACTCCCGACTAGCCGTAGGGCAAAAAAACGGAAGTTGTACACGTTCCACTGTGATCAGCGGATCGAAATTATTTTATTTTTTTAATTTTTTTTTTATTTGTCTGTAATTACTTAACGAAATTTGGTAGAACGACACTTTGATTGGTGACGAGCATCTTCTTCAAAAAATTATAAAGACTAAGATTAAATAAAAAATAAATTCATAAATTACAATTTTTTAAATCATATCGAAATCGAACATCATAATTGACCGTATAGTACTATTTTCACGCCATACTGAAATGAAAATGTATGATTCATATATTATAGTCGGGAGATCTTCACACTCAACGACGAATAAATCATTCGACTATAATGTGCGAATGATAATTTGGTGGTTCACTCATGTTTATTAATAGCATTTTTTTATTGTACTTCAGTCGGGAGTTTTGCGATGATAAAGCAGTTTTACCTATGATAACGAAATTGCGCTTTTTTTTTTTTCAATGATTTTTAGAATATCTCCGTTTAAAGAGAAATTGTCGTACCCTTCAGTCGACAAAAGAACAGCCTATGAACGACTTTGAATTTCCATTTGATACCGAATAGATCGAGAAAGTTTGAATGTGAGCCAAGCTCGATAAACGGAGTTACACGCAATTTCTCGCAAAGCCAGTTGCTTCTGAATCGAATCGAGAAACAAAGCGCAACGATCTCTATATTACGTCTGTCATTCGACTGCCCTTCAATGCGAAATGTCGGTAGTTGAGGTACAGATCTCTAGTACGATTCAATTCAATTCTAACGTTGTATACAAAGAGTACTCAAAGTTTTATGATATTCCGCGATCGCGTATATAGCCACCTCGTTTTTCTCTGTGATGGTTATGGAGTAGAATAACTGTACAAACGGTGTGTATACACGCATTCGGAGATCTCGTTTCCTCGGACGGGAATCAGAATCGGTGCTGCACGTACCGTGTATCCCAAGCGGCGAGTGGAATATGGGAGAGGAATGCCAAAGGGGGTAAAAGTGGAAGTGGGTATACGGCCAGGGATTACCGTACTGTATATGTAATTTTTCTCTGGCAGCGAAGGGGCCCTTCCACCGAAACGTTATCTTTCTATGATGTTTTCTTACTCGGCGTATTATTTCACGGTGAAACCACCCGGATCAACGAGAAGACACTGATGCATGCGCGCTTCTCTTTCACTTTTGCAGTAACAGCGTGCTGCGAATGGTCGAATTTCTCGCGAACAGAATACCGTCCATTCTATTATTATTATTATATTATTTTTATTATTTTGTATTTCCTTCGTTCGCCGGAGTTTCTTCAATTAATTCCTCGTTCGGGGAATAGATTGCGCGTAATACATGGAAAAACGAGTTTAAATGAGAAAATTCTTCATTAACGAAGTTGCGATTAAATATTTTTTCATTAGTGCTTCTTTTTTTATTTTTTGCCCTTTTTTTTTGTTCTTTCCTCGTCTTCTTCTATATATACATCGAGGTAGCAATAAGTACCGTCGAAACAGATTAAATATTCAGAAACCCCAATACCGTCTCTTGCGTTTCGATTTTAATTCCACTTCGGATGAATTTGAACGAACGAGTATAGCGACATAACCGGGGCGATTGGATAATTAAAGAATAAATCGAACCCCCGAGTCTGTTTGAAGCTGTGCGCGGGATTGCGGGGTACTTTTGAGGCAGTTATATCGTATTTTTCCAGAGCACTGCCGTTGGATAAGCACAGCCAGTGGTAACGGCGGAGTCGAGAGCAACGAGTATTGAGAATCGTCGAGTCGTAAATCGAGAAGTTCTCGCTTATGCACGATCTACCCGCGATTTGCATCGTACCTATATTTCCCGTCTCCAGTTTCTCCCACTCTCGGCGTTCTCTTTTTTCCTACATTCGCATTCGGTTTTTCCACCGCCGGCAAGCGTGCGTGTAACACGATCGTATCTGCTCGGAGTCCCTGCTTCGCGTTCGTACATCTATCCGTGTTGCCCCATATAACGCTTCGAGGGAATGTATGGCATACATCCCCGAAGCGTAAAATGAATTACCGGACGAGAGAGGGGGCGGTCTCGGTTCGTAGTAAATCGCCATTCCCGCCCGGGTAGCCCTCGTCCAACGGCAAAGCCTTTTTCTACTCCGGTATATCTCACCGGTCGTTCCCTCATAAATTCTTGAATGAGAACGACGATAAACACAGGCAAGCTGGTCGACAAAAAGAAAATTTGGATTTTTTTTTCCGAACCGCCCGATTCAACGAGGTCATCGAACAAGTAGTTCTGTACTGAATTTCCGCAACATTGACCTTGGTACTCGGCAATCCTGATAAACTCGACCTAAAGTTCTGAAACCCGTGAGAAAGAGACACGTAACAAAGTTGGTCGGTTAAAGTCGTGAATTTTATCCCTCCCTCCTCCCCCCCCCCTCCTCCTCCTTTCCCCTCGGGAATCTTTGGGAAGAAAACCTACGTAGAGCACGCCGAACGGCGAGTAAACGAAAAATCTTGGTGAAAAATAAGAACGTATCAGACGTTCGGACGAAAGTTTTTCCGTGTTGAACAGCTCTTCGGCGAAGTGTTCGCGGCTCGCGGCGAACGCGAAGAATCGAAGAAAAGAGTTTTGAAATAGAGATGAAAAGATTGTGAAAACTGTGGGCGGATGGATGGAGTGAAGGGATCCGGAAAGACCGGAGAGCGTGGAAAAACGAGTAAAAGAAGAAAAAATCGAGAGAAGGTAACGTCGTAGAAGGCGACGTTGAGAAGCTTCCCGCTCTGGAACGCTGCGAATCGTATGGACGAAATAATCGTTCGATTTTTCTCGAAGTTAACTCTATAATAAACACTTTTTTTTCTCGGGTAAAAACGATCTCGCTAATCGTAATATAAAGGCGGCGTTATCGATTGCCTCCGCGAACGATCGGGCAAGTGAATAAGAACATAACAAAAAAAATAATAACAAGTTAGGTCAGTGTAACTTACATTGCTCAATCTTTGGTCCGAAGCCGCATCTTAGAGGCTCGCGGCAAGATTTTCTTGTAACTCTGACGTTCCTGAGACGTCCGACGAATTTATTCGCTCGAGGAATTCGCAAGGAATCTAACAAAGGATGCTGCAAACAAAGACGAAATAAAATACAACGATAGAAAAAATAAGCGCCACGGAGAAAGTGAGGAATATAAGGGAAACATAACGGACGAAGAAAAAATAAATAATAATAAAAAAATGACACACAGGAACCGTCCACAGCAGAAGCTGCAAAAATATTTTCAGCGCGAGGAAGAGAATAATCCGGAGTCGAGGGTTCTCGAGGTCTACAAAAGATTAGACAATCGCTCGGAAAGAAAAAAAAAAAAAAACAAAAGTAGACAGCGATGAAACACTCGTGGCGCGGTACTTCGTGGTTTTGCGGATGAACGAGACAGACAGACGAACGGAACGGGTCGCGAATGAAACGCGCTTGAATGTTATTCGCAGTCGAGAAACGGGCGAGCGATATTTATATATTTCAAAACGATAACAGTACAGTCGGAGAGTCGCGAACGAACTGGAGGGGTGGGGGGTAAAAGAGGGATTTAGGTAGAATAAGAGCATTGTGAAAGCTTGTAAACCCCCGCAGGATATAACTACACACCATGAAGAGGTATATGCTTGACGATGTGCATGTGCATGTGCAGTGAAAAACCCAACATACAGCCGTGTACCAGGCTAACCCTCTCAACTCCCTGAATACCTGCACAACATATCCCAACTGTATACCCTTTTATGCGCTCTTTTTCCTATTTCTCAACTCGTATAAGATAATCACAGACGCACAGACACACATTCTCCGTGTAAACATGTAAAAATGCACACCTATACAGTTTTTTTTTCCACCCCTCTTGGTAAGCCAAGGCACAGAGACCCAGAGAGTTAAGGCCCTCGCAACGGAGTTTCCCCGCGTGTTCGGTTGACACGAGAAAAAGTAAGTCAGTGTTGAGAGTAAGCATGATGGAGTGAGAAGAATAGAAGGCGAAGGTGCACATTCTATTCGGGATGGAGTTTCCCCAACCGGAAGAGCCGACGTTCTCGATTGTATTTTAGTCTGCATTCACGTGCCCCGGGGCGGCACTCCCCTCGAGGATCCGCTAGAAGTCTGCGAGATAGACTTTGTAGGCCACGCGTCCTCAATGCCCGAAGCTTTCCGGAAGGGGAAGAGGATGGAGAACGAGGAAAATAAAATAATCCGCACCCGAGTAAACATAGATTCCGTATAAATAGTAAAATTTCTCATTCCTCGATCTCCTCGCAGCGTTTCGTACAAAGTAAGCCGGCCGAATCGTGTGTGCATCGATCAAACAAAATATTCTACAGATACGCGAAAGTTTCGTCGTGTATGCTGTTCGAGCGGCTTATCGAAACTGCGCATCGAAGCTTAGAGGTTTACTGAAATAGGGAAATCAACCTGTCGCGGAAAAGCCGGTAAACTTCGACATGCGTTACCGCCACCGTAAGGTAGGATGCTTGACAGTCGTCGTACAACAAAGCCGGGTTTCGCTTGGGGCACGACAATGCACTTTTAAAAATGTTCGTCTAATTAACAATCAGCATAGCTTATTCTACACGATATGTTATATCAGCGACGATTTCAAACAACCTGGAAACGAGCAAAAGGTACCCGAAGCAAGAACAAGGTGTACCCCACAAACAAGAGTAGAAAAGGCAGTCTCCGCGTTCGCCGAAAGTTTCGGGTCGCGACATTAACCCCCTTCGTGGTCTCGTCACTATGCTAGCTGCACAGCATAAGAACGAGAGCGAAGGAGAGATAGGTCGCCGTCTCCCTTACATCAACATACTGTATGAACGAAAACTACGAACGTTCCCTTCCGCTCGCCGCTGCGCTGGGGTAGCAAGCGGGTGCAGAAAGTATACCGCGGGCGCGTGAATAAGCAATTCGCGGCGTTAGGCGTTCTTGTCATTATTCTCGCATGAAGAATTCAGATTCACGAGAGACCGCCGCGAGGCATGTTGAGAGTCTTGGGCGTTAGAGAAGCATAAGCAGAAGGAGCGAAGAGAGTATAAAGGGAACGGGGGGGGGGGTTTTCTCGTGTACAGGTGGGTACGACGAACCCTCGAGTCCCGTCGGTGCGATGTTCCTTGATACCACACGGATACCATCAAACTCTTCTCCCTTTCCCCCTGCCACCCCTTCTATTTCTCCCCTCTTCTCTATTTCACTCTTGCATGTGCATCCTGTAAACTTGACGTAATGCAAGGTGGCGTTAGCGTACCGTAACCCAACGGAGGCAGAATGGATATAGCGAAGAAAAGGACTGGGGGATTCGGTAAAGGGTGCAAGAAGCAGTACACGCCGTGGAGTATGAGGCGAGAAAGCAGATATAGCAAGGGAAAGAGAGGAAAACCCACGAGAATACGCGGCTTGCTCCTTATGCTTCTGGTACTACCGGGTACACTCTCCGGGGAAATACTGCGGGCTTTCCCCTATCAACTACCCTTATATCGTTACTCCGACTAAAACATGCCAGGCATATCGTAGCCTATACTCTATAGGCAGAACTACGCTCGTAAAGGGTTTCCGTTAGAATATGCTGGTATGCCAAGCACTGATTTTTTTAACCGAAAATAAAAAAAATAGACTTTGAAAATGAAAGAACCTGTTAATCGTATCTTCGCTTTTAGTTCTTGTTTTTTAATCATGTTTTTGTTTGCTTGAACGATAGTTTCTACAAAATTCTCGAAAATTGAGTTGAAAAAGTTTGCGGAATTTTTTTTTTATAATGCAATTAAAATTCAACAATAGTGATAATGCACCGAACTCTACGAATGCTCGTGTAGACAGGGCGGAAAACACATATTTGGCGTTAAGATTCACCGGGTAATAATTCGTTTATGAATTTCGAAATCGAAATTTGAATAACGAAGGATTAATTTTAATAATATTAAGTTAATAGAATAGATGAAATTTTAATAGGCAATACATTTTTACTATGATACAACTCGAATTTATTTTTGGAAAAGACGAAATCCGTTAAGTAAATAAATGAATATAAAGTAAAACTAAAAAAGTAATAATCCAACATCATCTGTTTCCTCTGAATGACTCCGACATGGTAAATGGTATGGATGCAAGTCTACCTAATCCCCGTGACAGTTCGTTAAAGCCGGAGCTCATGGAGGTGCCGCGGCAGGTACGTCGAATGAATATGATTGATTATACGAAAGTGCATGGATTGAACCGGCAGGAAAAATCTTCCGGGGATCTTCACAGTAAAAAGGAGAAAAGAGGCTAAAGTTGTCGTACTACTCGTTGTCCTGTACCTCGCGTAACACTATCCAATACAGCCATTGTAGGGATACATGGGTATTACTGCAATGTATACTATATACACATACATACATAAACATATATATCTTGTCGAATCTCTAGTCGCGAGAAACGTTACTCACGCCAGCAGCCGAGAGATTAAACCCGCTTGTGCAAGTACCTCGAGCTGCAATCGAGGAGACACCTTGGAAATGGGCGGGTTGAGATATACCGTAGAAGGATGAGGAGCGACGACCCAGCGTAGAAGGGGTTTGAACTACTGTGAGCGCCAGCGAGTGGCACGACGGTAGTGAAGATAGAGAAGTGGTTAAAAGTACTCGCGAAACGAATCACCGAAGTGCAGAGGATTTAAAAAAAAAAAGAAGAGAGAAAAAAGAAAATTTCTCAACGACGAGAGAGGCGAGAGTCGAGAGTTCGGGGTTCTTCGTCTTCGTCTTCTCGAACCCGGCGCCGAATCTCGCGGATCAGCGGGGGAGAGAAGGTAGATAGGTTTTTCCTCGTTGGACGAAAACGTTTCGTTGTTCCAATGCACTAAAGCTTCTTTTCCATCGCATAGCTGCGGATCTCGAGTTCATTTTTTATTCTCTCTCCATCTACTAAGGTTCTTATATCCAGTTGCATATATATATATACTAGAGGTTCCCCGGGCTCGCGCGCTTCGCGCGCTCGCATTCCTTTTATCAACATTATAAAAATGTCTCATCACCGCCGCAGCTTTTCACCAACCGGCGCCGCCGCCGCTTTTTTTTGTATTTTTACTTAGACAGTCCCCTCTAAAGGTACTTAGAATATTTTGGCCTTCCCCTCCCACGCCCCTCCCCCCCGAAAAATATCCTAAGTCCCTCTAAGAGGGATTCTAAGTCCCCCTTAGAGGGACGGAATATTTTTCTCTCCCCCGCCCCCCCTCGCCCCCGAAAAATATTCTAAGTCCCTGTAAGGGGATTCCCCCTTGGGCACGCCATCGACCAAAAATATTCTAAGTCCCCCTTAGAGGGACTTAGAATATTTTTCCCGGTATATGAGGCCCCTTCGATCGAAAATATTCTAAGTCCCCCTTAGAGGGACTTAGAATATTTTTCTCTCCCCTCCCCCCCTCCCCCCGAAAAAAAAAATATTCTAAGTCCCTCTAAGGGGATTCCCCCTTAGGCACCCCATCGACCAAAAATATTCTAAGTCCCCCTTAGAGGGACTTAGAATATTTTTCTTTCCCCTCCCCCCCCCTCCCCCCGAAAAATATTCTAAGTCCCCCTTAGAGGGACTTAGAATATTTTTCTCTCCCCCCCTTCGACCGAAAATATTCTAAGTCCCCCTTAGAGGGACTTAGAATATTTTTCTCTCCCCCCCTTCGACCGAAAATATTCTAAGTCCCCCTTAGAGGGACTTAGAATATTTTTCTTTCCCCTCCCCCCCCCCCCCCTCCCCCCGAAAAATATTCTAAGTCCCCCTTAGAGGGACTTAGAATATTTTCGAAGGGGCCTCATATACCGGGTGTCTCATAAGTAGGTATCGATTCCTGACACGGCGGCGGCGGCGGCGGCGGCGGCGGCGGCGGCGGCGGCGGCGGCGGCGACGGCGGCGGCGGCGGCGACAGCGGCGGTAACTTTATATATATAGAGAGATATGTACGCAAGTATATCTGTACGTTCAATCTACCGCTCGGGAGCTCATCTATTTTCTCTCGATGAACGCGAGTTCTTTGCCCGGTTCCTCATTCCATTGAGATAAAAGGTTGAGAATCGAACAGACAGAACGAGAGTTGTCCCCCGCGAAAGTACATTAAATATTCTGGGACTCATTCGCGTGATATTATGTTTCGCAACAAAGTCTTCGAGATTAATGCTACTATCTGAAATACGGTAAAACCTCTGCATTAACCTAAGCGCGGTTTCTGAACCTCCATAATAGTTCAAAAAATGGGCGGAGTCGTGATTTCGCTCCGAAGAAAGTAAGCGATGATCTGTCGGAGGTGTTACATGCTAAATAGGACCATACGACATTGAACAGGTCTCCGGTTATTTTTTTTAACACGACTTTTTTTAAATTTTTTTATTCCTTTTTTATGACCAGAGTATATATTGAATTGGACGAACAGATATTTCGGTTATACAAAAAAAATCGTAAAGCCCGAAGTGAGGTTCCGTTTGGACTATTGCAGAAGTTGGACTTATATAGAGGGAACTAATGCAGAGGTTTTGCCGTAACTGTCGTTTATCATTGTTCAATAACTAATGAACACGTAAATTTCGAGAATGATATTAACTGACAATAATTATTGAATTCTCATAAATGTTCCTTTTGTTTTCGATTACCTAGAGGCAATGATTAACAGTATGTTACCCCGACGGCACATAAACACATATCATCACGAACCGCAATTCGTTGCTTTACAGGACTATCGTGAAAATGTACGAAACTAGAGTCAAATGAAATTGTTTCTATTTTCTGTTTGCATATTCAACGTGTTTTGCCGCAAACAAGAATTTATCGATGACAATAATTAATCTGACCCTATTGTGCGCTTAACGCAGAGTAAGAGCGATATTTTGCGGTCCAAAAACAGCCAAATGAATTTCATCACCTATCCGTCGCGACGTGTATTCGCCATATTAATTATTGAAATTTCGACGTTAGGGGATGGGTCGGTGGGGGAGTTGGCGTGTCGATAGAGATACAGAGACGAGGAATAAGGTCTGGCGGTGAGTTTAATCCGACTCAGCTACAGAATGGTGAACTAATGCCGTATGTATGTATGACGACGATTGAGCACAGGAGATGCATCGAATACCGCGGTGTATCGATGCGAAGGGGAATCGAGAGAGGTCTGCGTGCCTTTGTCGAACACCTAAAACAATGATGACACGAGACCGAGCGACTGATAACTTCGCGCGCTTCGACGAACACTCGATCGGCGTCGGTGTTGAGCCGTGCGCGACGTGTGAACGATGAAAAAATATGACTATGGCATATTGGGCGATTTGAGAGGCATCGGTAGTAGACAGCAGACGTGCGCGTCGACATAGGTTGGATGGCTGTTGGCAAAGAACCGTGAATAACGCGAGCGGGTCACCGTTTTCGATTCCCTCTCTTTCATATCAATCTCTGATTGAAAAAAGCGTGAGTCGTCGCATCGGAGAATACACAGAGAACTCTTTTGCACGTTGCTGCGGCAGTGAAGTAAAATTCCGATGACGAAAGTCCCGCATTGGTGTCACCGCGCCACGGAAGAGTATATAGAAAAAGAAAAAAAAAAAAAAAAAAAAAAAAAACAAACCCATAAAGAGAGGGTTGATGGAGGAGTTTCATAGTATTACGTTCGCTTCGTGTCAGAGATCGATAAGCCAAAAGAGAGAGAGAAAAAAAAAAACAAAAGTCGGCAGAAAAAACAATAGGGTTGAGGCCCTTTCGACTGCGGCATTATGAGCGTGATCTGTTCTCGTGCCAGTACGTGACACAAGGCGGTCTCGTCGTTGATGCACCCGAAGAGATCGTGCAGACCTCGCGCTCTCTCCGCCCCCAACCTCTGTCTCTCTACCGACATCGTTGCAACCTCTCGAAGCATAAATAATGCAGACACCCCGTAAACCCGCCATCCAAACCACCAACGGGGTCCCAACCCCGAGACTCTCCGACGTTTCACGTTCAGCCAATACGTTTCGTGGCATTCGAAGTCCATATAGTGTATACTATAGAGCACAGTCGTAGACTAGAGTAGAGAAACCCGCCAAGAGCTACAAACCAGCCGCTATATGGTAGCGCAACGCTATGTATATACATATATAAAGACATACGTGTGTATATGTGTTACTACTAGGAAAACCTCTTGCATAGAATCGTGGATCACGTTTGCCTTAGCGGCATCTCTACTGCCTCCGGGCTATACTATTCGTGAACCTACTGCTATATTGGGAGTAACAGCTTTCAACCTTGCCGTACATTAGAGGATGAGATGGCTATAGGTACGAAACTATACGTCGTCATTCCGTACGACCTCGTCACACGTGCATCTTTTGTCTGTCGAAATTTCCAACGGCAATGGCACTGAGCTCATCTCGACGAACACACTCGTGTGAGTTGTCACTTGTTATGAGAGTTCAGGATCTCGGATATGACACCGGGGACGCGAGGATCTTCCCGATGGAATTTATTGCGAAGTGTATCAGAATTCATGCGGATGATTATTGTAAAATGTATACACGCGGATGAATAGAATCGTCGACGAGATCGTACGGGCAGAACGTGAAAATGTCAACCGGTGATGGTACACCTCCGTAATCCATTCCCCACCAGGAATTGTCGAGAGACAAATGAATGCTGCAAAGGGAACACGGTAACCCCGAGATTCGAGCAGCGATTGAGAGATATTTCGACAAAGAGATGCCAGTGGTCGATGTGGCTTTGCTCCGCGAGAGGATCTTCCGGTTCGGGACACCGCTATTACGTACTCAAATACAACTAGTCGAGATGACGTTAGAAATTCTACGTATTGCACAATGCAATGGGACTTAGCATTAGCGGCGGCGAGAGATAGGATCCATTGTCGAGTTTCCGTAATAATGGTTAACAGCTCAATACCTTCCGGCTACGCGGAGAGGGGGAGAGGATAACGGTAGTATAGTTTCAGTTATATATATTATATATGAGTAAATTCGCATAGATTAATGTACAATTCGACAGTGAAATCTTAGTAGTGTGCGCTATGTATGCTATGTAGTCACGGTTTTCACAGTACACAGGAATCGAGAGATAGATAGAAGAAGTATATATAGATTGCACCGTTGTCGAAGAGACGGTCGTTGATCGCCCTTAGGTAAATCGGATAGTACTTACCAACTTACCCTACAACGATCCTGTGAGAGCTTCGTGAGAGCCCTGAAGTGTCGCTCGGAGGCGTTCGCGAAGATTCTCCTTGCACCCCGTCCGTTCAATCTCACGAATCCCTCCGATTCCGCGATTGAGAAATTCGAACGAAAGCTCCATTTCCTCGTGTATCTATCGTACCGAGGGTATTGCTTACGCCCTTTGAACCACCGTTGGGTCTCGTATACCTCGTTTGATTATTTCCCGGACTTCCGTCCGGCCGCCTTGTCGAGACGCGACCTCAATTCGAGTCGATACATTACAAACATAGTTTGCCTTACTCGCCTCGGCGACGAACGAAGTCGTGAGCAATCCCTGACCCAATGATAACCCTCTACAACCGCAGAGACGTAAAACCCCTCGAGTCGTAAGACGAATGGGGTTGAGAGAGGTTGAATGGGATGACGAGTGAAATGAAAGCCGAACGCGAGCAACGGTAGTTACGAACGAAGTGCCCAACTGCATTCGAGAAGCTGTGAAAAGCCTCTGAAAGCCTGAATGTAGCAACGACATGGATGGTTAGTGAAAAATCTTTTCAATAATAAAAAAATCTTCCACGTACCTCGGTCAACACGGCTTTTTCAATAATTAATTATAGAATTTTTATATTCGTTAACGCGGGCGGCTTTCAATTATCATAAATTAACTGCGACAATTCTACTGTACACCGGCTGTTATTCGCCGGACGTTATTGTAGTTTACTCGCATTGTTTAGTACACATTATGCGAAGCTCTCTCGGTGAATGCAACATTTTGTATACTCAAACATCGACGTGGTTTCAGTGAGTTTGCGTGCACTTTCGTCGTTGTTGTTCGCCGAAGTTCGGCGGCGAGGGCCACTTCGCGCCGTTTGGTAAGCAAATGGCCAATCATACATAGGATAGAAGGTTCGCGTCTGCATCTCATGCATTATAGGGACACAACCGACTCCCTGGAGGGTTGAGCTTCCTCTCGGGTCAGATGCCCGACAGACGAAAGAGAACGAGACGCTACGAGAATAGTAGAGATAGACTGGGAAAGTGTATAGCGCTCAATTCGCCACTGGACTTGGCCGCTGTGCCCAAAACCATTCTCGTAAGCCTTCTACTATATTCCATTTTCCACTTTAAACCTCTCCACGAAGCTGGGCCACGGAAGAATTCAAGCTGCTGTGAGATTTAAGCTATGATTTTTACTCTACGAGATCGTTCTGCCATTTCTGACCGTGCGGTTATCCAATTCCAAGCGAACGTTTCGGTAACCTTCGATTATTAACTGCGCATTGAATCGACGTGACTATATATCTCTCTAATGGATATTAATGAAACACGCCAATGAACCTCAATAGCTCTTGAATGACGTTTCATTAAAAATCTGGTTTCATTCCATTTTTTTCAAATAATATACGATGTATCTCGTATTGATTCGCAGTCCTTCACGCTATCGAAACTAATTGCCCTTTGCCAGTTATCCTCCGAATACGGCACTGCGCTAGATTTATAGCGATCGCCTCGATCCGTCACCGTTATTGGTCACATTGATGGAAACAGACGGAGAATGGAAGGATCGTCCAATATTCCATGTTCTATTCACGCCTCTCTCGTCGTTGTGCTGCATTGAAGTAGGTTTGTCAGCGGGGGAGGGAGAAGGGGAGATTCAAGGAATGGGCTTCTCGAGAAAACCCATGTATCGCTAGAGAGCCACGGACTTCTGACTTTCCGGTGTGTTAAAAACCCAAGGGACTCCGAGGCCTTGTGAAGCAAGGCCGACGGAGAAATACAGAAAGGTAGCGGTGGCGCGGGGATGCCTCACTCCTCGTATTTAATGTAATTTAACTTTCGAGGCAACCGCGAAATTAAGGTAGTACCGAAAAGTCCCTGGCTCCCTGGGCGCATGAGATGAGCGAGAAAGCGTATATTCATTTTCTTCCTTTTCTCTCGTGCCGTTGCGCAGGGTGGTAGAAAACCGGGCACGACCGCTTCTCCCTCGATCCCGTGGGTCGCTCGAAAAGAAGGGTTATTACCGAGCATACGAGAGAGGTACGAACGAGGGGGAGGGATGGGAAAGGTGGGAGGTGGGTGAGAGCTCTTTCGTGCTCGTTACTGCAAGCTCTTCCTCTGCACCATCCTCTCGAGGCAAAAGTAGAGCGGTAACGCGCGTTATATCTACCCCCCCGAGCGAGCGAGCATCTCACCCTACCCACTCGCTATGTACTATATTGCCATATTATTTCTCATGAACGGTAAATAATTTGCCGCAGCAGATCCAATTTTCCCTAGTTATACACGTTCGTGTATTAAACCATACTTGATACTTGTGCCTAAAAGGGGCTCTCTACTTCATAGGATAATAGTTGCCACATCAATTGAACGCGTTAACGACCATCGGCGGGCTTACAATCGGCGTGTGAAAAATTTCAAAGGGCAGATCAACGGCGTGCCGTATAGAATAACGGAGGGACAGTATTTGCCAGTATTATGCGTAGAAATTTGATTTCGCGTCATTCCAGGTTGTTCGGCAAAACAGGCTATGCAGGGCTGCTGTGAATTAATGGTAACAATGGCCAAACGGTTCGTCAATGAGAGAGTAGACCAATAAGCCCATTATAATCAATATCGGCTCGCTTATTATCATAGGCATATTGTGTATCATACGATTATCTCTCGTTAATACCCGTCGTAACTGGTCTTCTTAATCAATCTACAGTGATAGTTATAGGTGGACACGTTTTCGTAGTAAATTTATCAACCCTTTGATCACGCGGGGATAAACCAGCGACGTTACCGATAATCACCCGACGAACGAACCTTTCTCCTTTCGCAAATCCCGACAGACGGAAAGAGAAGAGAGAGGCAACGCCAGTTGGAAGTAAAACGACGCGAGTCGGGCGTAATTATATTACGATTTGCAACGCTATGCGCCCAACGCTATAAACTCGCTATTTAAACAGATACGTTGCGGGTGGCACCGAGGGTGGTGGGAACGGTAGAACGAGGATTGCCCGCATAACTGCCGGAGTTACGGTTCGAACGAGGTGAGCAACGATATCCGACCGTTCGGAAGCTTACCAGTTTACCAACCCTCATCGTTTTCACGATCTCTCTCTATACGCTACTTCCATCTGTAAGATTCTTGAGCAATTCTTCCGGTACTCTCATTTTTTTTTCATTCGCCCGGAGAGTTAGGGCCCATGCGATTCCACTAGGTCGAGATGGTGAGCTTGAGGAGCCTACGTGATTCGTAAGACGGCTTCGGAAGCCCCTCCGATATCAATCCTTGTGAATTATCCAAAACTTCTTGGTTCGTTCCATCGTTCAGGTTGAAACGTCAGACATTCGGGCTTTTGGGATTGAGAGAAGGAAACTAAAAATCAAGAAAAAAAAAAAACATTCACGCGTGTAAACTCTCCGAAGCCATAATACTCGTAGCTTTCGTTGTACGTAGGTACGGAGGATGGAAGGTGTGCATAGCGTACAGGTATATCCGTTTAGACTATATACGTCTATGCTCCCAGCTATGTGATACTGTTTCGGGACGAACCGGCGATGCTCGCGCTCCCATCAGGCTTGTACTATTCTTTTCACCCGTCAAGCTAATTATGACGAATCGTTTGCCTTCTACGTTGGGTTCTATCCGTTCCACGTTGTAAGAATCTCTCTGTGTTCGCCGCGGAGTCTGTTCTGTAGTAATCACTCTCCACCCCGGACTTCAGCTTAGATGGTACAGGCGTTATAAAGCAACTACCCGCAACGTTACTCCACGGCTAATATAATCATTTAGCGCGTACACTACGAGTCCCGAGATTCTGAAAGGGCAAAGAGTGATCCTCTTTGCATTGATTCAAGTTGGATTTGCTGGCTGCAGTGGAAAATCGTGGAAACAGCCATGACGCGGTGCACATCTCTGCGGTAATTGGATTAAAACGCAATGAAACGCAATTACGACTTCGTCATGAGCCCGAGGATTATTATCAACATGGGGACGAGGCGCGCGACGAGAAGAGGCGACGCAGCGAATCGATTGAGTTTGTCAGGTGCTACGCGAATCTATCGATATCATATCTAAACCTATATAACACTCGGCATTGAACAACGTTCTACCGAGATGTGGGAGCAACGCGCATACACGAACGGGAGCTCGGGGAACTCGTGCCAAGCTCGATTAATGCGTATCGAGTATCGACTTAGCGAAATGCGCGCATGGCTCTGTTAGCACTTCCGTCTGAATCCTACCGGAGGAGCATACGGAGTTCACGGGTGAACTCGGGGAATCGAATTCGATGAAAATGGTTATCGTTGGCAATTCATGGATTTGATATAATTCGAATCTACGAACGTAAAAGTAGCAAGAAAATATAAAAATTTATTTGTTTCCTGATGGTGCTTCTGAGCCTTTAATCGGAGAGCAAATCATTCGGGTTTCAAGCCGTATTACATGATCTCTTCGGGGATTTTTTTAAACGTGCTATTATTTGTGCGATAAAGTACCTACTATTTAAGGGGGGCTATTTTTCACCCGCAAAAGTCAAATTACCTAAACCTCGTTTCCAAGTAAACAGGTTGACAATTTGTTTTTTAACCGGCAGAAAAATTCTCCAAACTATGTCTGACATGATAGAATTTTTTTAATTGTTGTGTCGAGTGAAGAAAAAAATCATACTTCGGCGAACATTACGATAATTTAGTTGACTCGATCACCTTAAATCGGATACGGTGAAACTAAAAACATCGATAATATCGAAAATATTCATAAATAGATCTTTCATGATTTTAAAAAAATAATGCTGTTTTTCAGTTGTCCGTTAATTTTTTTCTCTACAACTGTACATTCAGTCGACAAATAATAATCGAAAAGCTCGTTTCTCCTGGATGCTGGAGCGGAGACTCGAATTTCATAACGTTGAGATTTTAATTACAACGGTTCTTAATTTGAACACAGAGAACAGAGAGAGTCATGACTTCGAAGTAAAATAGTACCGTAAACGAATATACCAGCATTTAACGTGGATTGTTGAGAGTTTTAGAAAATGAATTCCTTGTGAATTTGCGCACAACTGAACAAACAACGGCGGAAAAAAGGTTTACAGCAGAGGAGATGGGATTAACGTGAGTCGCCTTTTTTTCTTCTATTTCGTAATGTGTGGACAGTGCGCAAACAGCTGAGGTCTGGAGGAGGTATTTTATCGTTTATTTGACACTTTTTCCTGCCGCACTATGGTTAACTATAATTTCATTTAAAAAAAAAAATGGTACGCTTCGCAGATTCTGATACTCTCTCGAGGTCTATACTGAAAAGCTTGAGAATCGGTGGTACAGACCTCATACTCCGCAAAGTTTTTAGATCCTCCGGTATATCTACCGTGGCGGCCACTTGAAAAATTCACGTATGCGCTTGCTTCCTTCTACTCTCGTTCACGTTTCTCCACTCTTTCACGTACATACAGGACTCGCGACTCACACCCCTCGCTCTTCGCGGCTCCTTCGCCTATTCCCACACTGCCGGGAACACGGTCTGCACTTCCGCAGCCCACAATTTCTGGTTCGTTCGCGCGGCCGTGACCAATGCGAGTTACACGGTGGCTCGCTGGCTCTGCATTATTGAGAAGCCGCAGGTACCTACCGGCAGCGAACTCCAGAGCGAGATCTCCGGGTTTTGCTTCTTTTCTACAGTGCATAATACTACCACGCGTACCACCTGCTTGATGCTTTTTCACCTCGAAATTCAGTCAGTTCGGATGGTAATAATAATATGTTCGTTTTATCCGAGTTCCAAAGTAAAATAAAGTTCGATGAGAAAAGAAATTACCTTCGAAAGATTTTCAACAGTGGAGGATTATAGATCGGTAACGGTACGGTAACTGAGTATAAATGCAATTTCTAAGTACCCGGTCTACAGAAATGTTAAATTATTGGCAAAAAAAAGTTAAACTCATCGATATTATTACGTGGAAAATAAAGTTCTCCGTTTTATTTTTTTTCGCGAAGGAAAAAAAACGATTCAAAGTGAAGCTAAAAAAAAGAATCATATTGAAAGGATTTTTTTTACGATCACACTATGAATTGGCGATAACATCAATAATTGGAACATTCAAGCTCAGCGAGTGTTTCCGCTCGAAGGGAAGAGTGACGACAGTCCCGATCGTTATACGCTTCGCAGAAACCGCACATCGACACCTACCTGCACCCTTCGTGTTTTACGATCCTCGATCCCGACCGAGAACCCTATATGACTCACCGCGAAACGTCCGGTTTTTGCCAAACCGGCGTTGACCCGACCACTGCCATCGTCACTATCGCCGGCTGGCCGCAACTCGAGGGAAATGTTAATCGGTGGGCGCGGATTTGGATTCACGCCAAAGGTCTCGAGGGCCCTTCCATACCTTCTCACTTGCATATCTCATATCCCTTCGCTCAATCTCCCGCGGGGTTGCGCTACTTCAACTCCCAGAAATCCGAACCCTACGTGTACCTCCGGTCCTCGGCGTGGATTGTTTTCTTTTTAGTGGAAACGATCTTCAAACTACATTTTTCATCACAAAATCGACTCATTTCGCGGAAAATTATATTTTCATCACATTAGTATTTTTATTAAAACTATATTAAGGCAACGCAGATTTATGAAAAAAAATCATCGTAATGAAAGGATTGTCTAACAACTCCTCATAGAAGAGAAAAATTAATTTCAGTCGTTCTTTACACGAAGAACCGGACTTAAAAAATCGTGCCATCATATTAGTTATCGTTGAATATAAAAAGGATTACATTGAGAACGAATGTTTCATCATAGTTAACAATCACAGTTAATAATCTGTGCGTCCAATTAAGAATTTTATTCCAGCGAGCAGTCAAAAAGCTCAATGAAAAAATGTCGTCCTTGGAATTACCTATTTCACCGTTCCTCATAATAGAATTAAAAACGTTATTATTTTGGTCGCTCGCGAGTTCGAATGACGCACACGTTACATCGAGTTACCCAACAGCTCATTGTTTCATATGAATGAGAATTGTTTTTTTTATTTTTCTATTAACAATGCAAAAATGTAACGAAAAAAAAATACGATAAAAGAGGCTTCGGTACACGTATGCAATGACAAAATATAGACAATAGATAACTGATATTTTAGAATGGGCGCTTTCGGAGAGAACGAAGCCATACCGCAACAAGAAATAATATTTGTCAGTCTGATATTTCACAGTACGACGAAGTAGGATGAATTTCCATCCCTCGGGAATGACATTTCAAAATTCACCCGCGAATGCGTCGCGAGTGGGAAACACCCCATCCGGGTTCTTATACTTTCAAAGTTCGTAAAGTAGAAGTCGAGCAGCTGCGGCGGCGTCTCTTGATATACAAAAAGCTGTTATGCTTCGCAGATATTTTCAGACTCGCATAAATTCAAAGTTAACGGTAGATTCAGTGCCGCGCGAGGAAGCGAAGAGTATCTTTTTGGACTGACGAAAACTTGTCGTCTGCAATACTGATATAACGATTTATCGTTATACAGTCGTCTTAACCCCTTAAGACGACTGTATTACTGTACAAATTGCACCGTCGAACCCCCGTTCGAAGGTGTAATTTGCTAATCGAATAAACGCCGAATGGAATTAATTGTTCCTACGAGCCTTCGTTTCTCAATCGTTAATTGCCATTAACAAATACCAGTAACGATGTACGATCTGCTATTTTCATGTACGAAGCCTCTTTTTTTATCCAACATATAAGACAGTTAATTTGTTCGTAAATTGGGGGTATTACTTTTTTTTCTTAAATTATATCTAATAATTAGTAATTGAATGTTTATTTGAATAAAAAAAAAAAGAATTAACCATTAATTATCGTCTACCGATAATGTGATCAGTAATTTGATTATCTCAAGATTCACACTTTTTTCACTGAAAATAAGATCGGTCATTTTTTTAATTGACGAAACGAACGAATGGATTTCTTTTCTCTCGCCGATACCGAGTAACTGAACGTTGAAATACATTTACAATATTAAAAGAAATTGATCATCGTCTACTAATTACTTCTGACGACGGGAATGACTCAATGCAATTGGTTGAGAAGGATAGAGAAAGCGGAAGAGTTGCCGGTTGAGAGGTATCCGTTATAGCGACATGATATCATAAAGTAATTTAATCAATCCGAAGCTAATTCAAATAGCATTACAGTGCCCGTGGCAACGTCCGCTAATTATAATTATGGTGAGAGCATTGGCGCGACTACCGGATATTTCCTGCTGCAAATTCTTAGAATTTTTTTCTTTTTTCGGTTGTCTTCAATTTTTTCATACTACCGTCTGGTAAATCGGGACTCAACGATTACACTCATTAGAACACTGACGACCAGTAATGTAAATATAGCATTGCCATGTAATTGTCACGCGTTCGATTTTCTCTATTTCTCCACCCAACACTTACGATACTTCGGTCATCATATTTATTTTTCCGCCAATTCGAAGATGACGATCACTTCGCGAATTGACGCACGGACACACAGTCGCGAATCCTATCTCGTTATTTGCCTGCTATTCGCTTCGCGCCAACAAATATATCCAATTTGCGAGTGCATAGCCCTGTGCAGCATAGACCCCCGCGGTATCGTATCGATAACCTATCCTAATTATTTCGCCAAACGGTTTCGATCGCACGGGTAAACGCTAATTGATATTTCAGTGAATAGCGGTATACCATACTACCCTATGCCTCCGTCGGTTATGCATGAACCGGTGGTCGCATTGACTCTTCGTGCCGTTGCGTTACGCAGAATGACCTCACTGTCTCTTCGTTGTCGTTTTATCTCCGTTGATTCTGCAAAAGCGCATCGTTGAACGCTTCTGATATTCGATCGGCGATAGAATGAGGTACACCATCATTTTCCTGAGACGTGCGAATGAACGTTTCCGTTTAACAGAAACTTTTTTCATAAGGCGCCGGAATTTTCAAGCGATTTGTATATCTATAGATGATCGCGTTTTCTACGCGTGTGCATCGTCTGTATTCGTTTTGCACAATACATCGGCATTGTTCCATCGACTGCAGGACGTAAATATATCGATGCGAGTTAAAACCGTTCGATGATTGATTGACATAATAATTTATATCTCTTCGACCGTTAGTTCTTGTTAACACAGCTTTTACTCCGACCCCTTCAATCGCCCCCACCCACCGATCCCGCTTCGTTCATCGTGTACAAAAATCAATACTGTCAAACACGATAGCTTACGGCAGTGAAACTCAGCGCGAACTCGAGGCTCGTATAGATACGTAGGTAATAGAGTAGATGCGGACGTACAGTAGGTGGAATACGTAATATGATGAGCGTACAGATATCCAATGAATGAGATTCAAGGATTTCAACAGAATTTGGTCGGCACGAATATGCGCGGAGGGCTTATCGCAATAGGTTCGCCGGTCATTCAATGGGAAAACTCTCCCGTTACTGTAAAGTAATGAAAGGATGAGAAACTAATCACGCAAAATAGGGATACGACGTGTGCCGTAATCTCGGAATCGTCGGTCGAAAACCACTGAATAATCTGATCGCTACTCCGAATTAGAATGGCGTAGTGTCGCTAAAATTGTAGATACTTTCGATAGAACATCATTCGGTATTTGACTTGCCGGAGGCGAAGAAAACTCATGTATGAAGTTTAAATTATCTACATAAAAGCACTTTGAGAATCGTACATATATGTACAGCCAATCGGGTGAAAAGCTCATTAAAAGCTCAATTTTTCGATATCGAGATATCCATAGGAACGGATTTCCGGCTTAATTACGCGCATGTAAAAATTGAAAATAAAAAACTCCCGAAGTAAAAAAAATAATGGAGTTTTTTGTTTTCGGAGTGAAAGGTACGGTGAATCACCCGTAATACACTTCTTTCTTCATACACAAAAATCATTAACATATAATTGTAATTTCCGCTCAAATTATAATTTTGACTTAAGTAATTATAATTTTTTAACTCGAAATGCCCGAAGCTTTCGAAAACTAAAACTGCCAAAGTGGATCCTTTTCACACGGATCATTTACATATTAATCGATACTGGTGATTAGTTCATTACTACAGTGTTGATATCATTGATTACCAACATTTTTCTCCAAACGAACGATTGGAGTGTTTTCTTGGAATAGGGATCGCGCGATATGCTTTTTGTGCAGAGGAAACTACAATAAAGAGAAAACGAAGAAATTCTCGTATTCATGTGAACAATAAGTTATTTCAATGAACCGGATGCTGAAAAAGAGGCTTCTCAACGTTTGCTGCAAGATCATTGAAGAATTAAGAGTGAGAGAAAAATCGCTTCATCACTCGACTTTACCGATGTTCTACGGACAATGAAAACGGATGAAAAGAGGGGTATTTTACTCGAACAATAGAATTCATTATAGCTTTTTTAATCTCCGACTGAAAGGATCGACGTTTTTTTTTTTTTTCATTTTTTTTAATATCTCTGATTGCGGATTATAAGAGTATTAAAACTCAATCCTGACTCCGGACGAAAATATTGCATTAACCAAGCATTTAAAACTCCATATGACGAATACAGTGAAGAAAAATGTATCAACCGAGCAATCAAAAATTTATTTCAAGCAAAAACGAAAAAAAAAAAAAAGTCACGAAAAAAACTGTCATCAGCTCTACGAAAAGTTCAAATCCTATTTCCTTCTCGTACATTAATGTTGCCTAATTTCCATGAAATTAACGGTGTTAATGTTGTTCCTGATTTACAAATTATTCATCCATTGTTTTCAATGTTCCAATGTTTTGGCAATTATAAGTTTCCATACTAACTGCGTATCACTTTCTAAAAGTGTAGCGAACGTAGTTGCCACGTGTAATTATAACTTGTACCACGTTCATTAGCCTACGCTCTCCATGCCTCTCTGTTCGTCTGAAATGAAGCGAGTTAGCGGGAGAAACATGCATAGAAGGTTGAGTATTTCACGCGAATGAATCCCCACATTTGGTATGATATTCGTACGCGTGTAAACCGGGAAGGTTCGAGAGAGGAACGGGCGTTACTGTGAGACCAAAACGCTTTTGCTTCGCCGTTCGCATTGCGTAACGCGAGTTGTGTTTGCACATCGGCTCTGACACGCAATACCACGTGTGTAAACCCTTGGGTGTTAAACACAGCAACGGAGTTTATGGGCATCGCGCTACCTCTTGGCCACCGGTTCGACCATTGCTTGTACATGGGACGGCTGTAACTCGAACGGCAACGATGATATCAGCTGTGGCATGGAACATTCTATGAGAAACGCATAGTGGTCACCAACCGTAGACCGTGCAACCGAGAGCACAGCCTTTGTTCCATGACTACTGGGGTTGCGTCGATCTCTCGCGGTATATCGCGCTAGTAACGATTTATCAAAGCGCTTCATCGTTCTATGTTATAGTACATTGAAAAAAAAGTGATTGATTCAATTAAATGGCGAAGTGAATGGTATCATCGGTACTGTGGTACTCGCTTCGGGCTCATGCGGCTCACTTCACAATGTTCGACGAAAGTCCACCTACACATACCAGCATCGGAAGGTACTATGGTTTTCAATGTATCGGAATAAATTGAAAGATTTTTTGAAATTGATAAAACGTTTGCTTCTTTAGTACATCACAAAGTATTTGGTGATTTTAAAAAATTGAAAAAACGTTCAAATTATTTTTTTAAATTTGTAGTGGTAGCGAAAGTAGAATGGGAAGACAAAGTTCGAGTTTACGTTTCTCATCATTTATAGTGCTTCTTTATCGGTACGAAACATAGCAAAATTGAGAGCCAACACATTTTTTTTAAATGTCAAAACCATTATAGTAGTTTTCGATGGAAAATTTGAAATTCTGCACTCTCAGAAATTAATCGTTTGTCAAAAACTTACGAAACTACAATGAAAGTTTCTATGTTGCATTTAATCGATTGTCCAAGTCTTCTTAATCAACCCTCAATGAAGGTTTATTACTTGTGTTCCTCCCTCACTGGAAAGTTTGCTTTGTCAGACGTGCAGGCATGGGCTCTAAGAGCACTGTACTCTGTCCGACCCGGAGGCTGTAACCTTTATAGCGAGTGCCCATAGCGCGATTGAAAGTCGAGTGTTGAGAAGTTCTGGCTTTTCCCGGGACTCTCCCAACTCTTGCGCCAGGAGGAGGAGGGGGGGGGGGCTAAAGTGGAACGCGCGCGTTTCCAGCAAAGAAAAGTAGCGAGAGAGAGAGAGAGTCGTCCTTCGAAAAGCATGCAACCGACGAACAAACCATTCCGATCTCGTAAAAGGTTACTCGCGCGAAAGTAGGTGCTCCTACCACTGCACCTGCACGCCGCCGGGTGGATCGCGCCGTAGCTGTACACCTTCCGAAGTCGGAAGGAATATGGCAAGTTGAGAAGCCCGTGCGAACATACCGAAGGGGGAGAGAAGCGCGTCAACAACGGCAAAGGGCTTTCCAGACTTTTTTTTTTCCCCCTCGAAGTAACGAGATTTTGAAACCGGCAGCACTCACCGGCACGTTCTCGCTTCGCTTCCTGGAATCCCTTACACACCTTGGAAAAGTTTGTTTCGCCCGGATGGAAGAGGATGTTTCGTCCGCTTGTTGGGGAAACGTCGAAAAATATCAAGTAAATTGGAAATATTAGTTGATCGGAGTCCGAGTACTACGGGCAGTTACGCTCTCATGTGCCTCTCGCGAATGTTGGAAAAATAAAAAAATATATATATATGAAATATAATAGCTTTTTCTTTAATCGTATTTTTCGAGAATAAAATAACATGAGAAAAATGCTTGAACGGTTCCAATTATTCAACGATTAGTTCCGCTGAGTGCGTGCAAAGTACAAACGAACCGGTACGATTCTTTCGGACTTTACCTTGTTAATTTTAACTGCTAGCCGGACTCTGTTCGGGCATATTTAATGGAGGCAGAGGTTGGGGAAGAGAGACGAATTGTTCACATCGATTGGTCCAATTATTTGTCGAGCGAAATTTCGCCGAAGCGCGCCAAGACTCGACCCCCGCGTGTGAAACCTTCGACGGCTGTTAGTGCGGTATGTTGCATAGATTTCAGCGAGTCGCGAAATATTGTAGAATAAGCAAATGAACGTAGGAAAAAAAAAGTATGAGACTACCGTGTATTCCAGCGCCATTTGTTCTCTCTTCCCCTTCCGTTCTTCCTATATTTCCCTACCAATTTGTCCGACTAATTGATTAACGCATCGCCGCACGGGTCATCGTTAACCGTGGCCATTGAACGTGCGACGAACAAAGTGCATACAGCGTAACACGCATGCCGCGCATATCGCGAATTGTATGCAACGCAACACCTCCCATCATCCTCCCGAGTACAGAGAAACCAGCAGCTATGCGCTAATGTTTGTTTCCCGTATTTACGGACGAACGCACTATCCCGACGCTGCCACGTTCTCGTCGAGCCGAAAATGAAGTTTTATATATTTTTATCCAGTCAGAGTAATAAAAAAAAAAAAAAAAAAATACAGGGCAACGGAGGCCGAGAGCTAACCGTGTTCTGTAATTATTCAAACGAGTTCTGCCACTCTTGTGTAGCAAGAGACTTCGCTAATTAGATTCTCTCATCTCCTGTGAAACAATAAAATGTGTAGAAAAAATAGCCGTGGATAATGGGGGATAGAAATACGGAAAAAAAAAAAACAAAAAAAGATCGATAAGTAACTCAACGCAATATAGTGACGCGAGTAAATGTAAGAGATACAAAGGTGGTAACTGTGGAAAAAAATCCATGTCGTTGTCGTGTTGAATTTATGCTTGTATCAGACTCGCGTCGAGGGAAATGGCCCGACCGGGACACACAGTCGTATATTCGCGAGTGTGTTACCTCGGTGGCACACGGTTGTACGGTAGAGCGGCATGAGAGCATGAATACCGTGACGTCGGTAGCGTCCTCGTTAATAATTTGTCGCCGGAAGGGGAAAGAGGGAGGATGGCGTTGAGCCGTTGACATAAATTAGGTAAGGAAAGATCCTGGCCGGCTTATGAAACATTCAAGTTTGCCGCACGTAAACGCTCGGGAAACCGACGTGAATATAGATACGGAGGGTGAACATATATACACGTATACATATATATAGGGAGAAATCCCGAAGCGAAAAGCGACGAAACAGATAGGAAAATGAGGACGAGAGTGTCTCCGGCCGACAACGATTTACAGAAGTTAAAGACAACGACGAAGCGGCGAGAATGGCGAGAACGCCGCATACCTTTCGTGAGCTCTTGTCGCCGAGGCGCGCGGTAACGACGAAAACTGAACGGAGATAAACGAACGCCGGAACGAGACAGTGGAAAATAATAGAAGCTCCGAAAACAAACTTAGCGACGTCTCGGTTAGGTATAAATAAATTAAGAGGGATAGAATTTACTGTATGGGCAAAGATATTAGTTTTCGATCGACCGCGCAATGTTTTAATCTTCGGTAGGTACTGGCAGATCGCTAAACTCATTTAACGTCGTGAATTATAATTGGGGAAATTGTGGTAATAACTGTACGATTCAAGTCGTTACTTGGAATCAGAAGCTTTTCAGTTAGCCAATGAAAATTATTGAGGCAACTTGTCATTGAATACAAGTTACATCGACTGCATTCCCTGCATCGCCTTTCACGTTAAAATATTTAAGATACACCCTTAATGTTTCTTAGACAATTTATTATCTGAAATGACTTCAAAACTACCAATTCTAATCGACCGTTTTATAAGGATTTTTTTAAAACAAAAATTGTTATAATTCCGAACAAAGATCGTTTGAGAATAAGAAAAACAATGGTAAATTAACACATTGTATCCTCATTAACTTTTTTGATCCACGAAGATTTTTCTACGATTCGTACAACTCGGACCGTATACCAAATTTCAGCTCAATCGCTCAACAATTGCGGTCGCTATTCTGATAATGTATATACACACCGAACCTTTTTTCAAAATTTGATTTTCGAATGTTTAGGAAAATTCTGATCACGTTGATTTGAAAATCTCAAAAAAATAAAAATACTTCGCGAAATATAGCGAAAAGGAAGCAAAAATTGATTCGGCAGTTTACATTTGTTCCGATTACAGTTCTTCCGATTTATTTTAACGACGAAACACGTGACTTGCAGAGTGTCTGTACGAATTCGTAAGAGTTTGGCATATCTGTAATAGTGAGTACTGCATAGTCTAGAAACGAGAGAGGAAAGAAAAAGAAAAATAGCGGGGGAATGCAGCATGCGCGAAGCATTAATAATTAACGGGTGAGAAGTTACAATGGTGGCGGAGAAGTAGGAGCTTCGGAGTTCTCTCGAGCCTCTCGCGCTCTTCCGAGACGAGTCAGAAGGTCGACGGTGCTTGAATAAACAAGCGCATCATACTATACTTAACTCGATGTTTCACTGCCGGAAATAGTGAGAGGTAGATTGCGGGTTGCGCGGAAATAAAACGAGTGAAGTATATACTATATACATATATATACATTTTTTATACATTTATACATAAAAAAAAAGAAGCGTCGAAATAAAGTCGTAGAGAGAGCGCAACGAATCAAGAGGAGAAAACGAGAAAGTATCCTCCTCGTGCAAAGTTCGCACAGCAGTGTAATATAAAGCTCGGCGATGACCCGTGAGAGCTTTATGAATGCAGATTTAAGAGAACTCGCCAAATTATTTTCATATCTCGTGCGCCATCGTCGGCTACAGCTTTACGGGAAAACGAACTTTTTTCCGTATGCCGAAAAGCATCTCTGATCGACGATGTTCATTCTAATATTTAACGCATGACAAGTTCTTTTTTTAATCCTTGTTATTCATGCAGAAAAACTGTGAAGCAGAATTATATTTTTACGATGAAATAGAGAACTTTTTTTTTAAGCGAAACTTCTTTAGCCACATTTTGCATTTTTGCAGGATAGCTTTTTCGCAGTCAGTGCGTTACGCGTTATCTGTTACACATTAAGCGTCGTGTGTTCCATAGGAGAGTAAGTAAGATATGGTGTAAGGTAACGCATCACGTGATATTTTCTGCGATTTCGTGTAAAAAAAAGTTACACTTCAACCGCGGGTAATAATTAGACGCACTGTTTTTTTTTTTTTTTTTCTGAAAACCATTGAATGCACTTAGGACATTGTAAAAAAATGGAACGCAAACCCTTGTAATCTTGGGATTTCGCGTATTCAACTTCACTCAGCGTAATGATCATACAACTGGATTCATTATTAAAAAATCCGCTCGCATTACGTTGAAAGCACTGCACGAACGTAATGTTCGTGGAAACGGAATTAATTTCAAGCCAATTAGTTTCTCCGATCGCTCACTCAATTAATTAACTCCCGGCTGGTGAAGCACGACAAACATTGTTGAATCCATTACAGATTTCATATTTCATGTTTTAACGTACGGTGAATTATGGGCTACCGATTATATTTTTCGAGCCGTTGCGTCACGTGCGTCGGACGGATTGTGTATATTGATCTGCATCGGCGAAATAACATAAGCGCGCCTTGTGCTTCGGTGCGTTCTGCTGTTTTTTTTTTTTTTTTTTTTTTTTTTTTTTTCAAGGACACATTCGATTAGCTATCGATTTACTCGGCGTCGAGTTTGACTCGAAGAATTATTGACAAAAAATATAAACGAATGAATGGATGTACCCTCACCTTGTGAAAAACGACGGTTATACGAGAGGAAAAAAAATCAATAAAAAATAAAAACGATTTTATAGTTTCAGCTTCAGGCTTTGATACGAAAAAGTGTGTAGTCGCTCGTGAACTGAACGAAGCGCGCACAGGAGACGAGATTTACGGGCAGTCGGCTGTGGTTGCCAATCATAGTTGCCGCAACAACGATTCGATCGCTCGTCTTTTATTTTGTTTTGTTGCCCCACTCGTTGTCGTACGCTTCGATAATACTACAACGATTACTACTACTGCCATTCGGTAACTAACAAAAGCGAGGAAAATGAAACATGTCAATGACATTTTCCGGTGGGTAGATTGACCGATATCGTAGCTGTATAAAGCGACCGGATGCCGTCGAAATAAAAAATATATATATTCATAAAAATAAAAAAAATGTTTATAGAAAATGACAAAGCCGCGAAGTTTTTTTTACCCCCGTCAAATGATCTATTGTACTCGTTGACAAAGTCGATTAACGCAATAATTTACCATCCACGTTAATAGCCCGGAGAGTCGGAAAAATTGAAAAATGCTATACGCGCTCGACGATCAGAATATTGAAACTCTACGAGCTCTACGTTTGAAACTCTATTATTCAATGAAATTGACGTGCCACGCTAATCTGCACATCGACCAAAATGTTTGTTTTCGACACTTAAAAAAAAACTTTTGTTTAAATAACAATCAGATTTTTTATTGGTTTATTGGGATTAGCGAAAAAGAACTCAAAGGTGACTTTTTACTGTTCGCCGGTTGTTATTCTGTGTCTCGATCGAGAAACGGAGTCGCCGGAAGTAATTTCGATTCCGACTATACAGCTCAGCCGGATATTACACACGCCAAATATCCGTTGGTGTCTGTTTTCTCTTGCGACTTTTATTTTCTCTACGCAAGTGATTTTATTCTCCCGTAGTCAAAGCCATCGGGGCTCTTCTTTTGCTGTTCTTCGTCTCTCATCGCTTGTTCGAGCAGCCGATACCGTTATTTTACCGTACGGATAAACGAAAACTGAAGCAAAATATCATCGTATCGTTGCGATGCTTCCGACATTTTTTTTTCTTTTTTTTTTTTTTTGCGAACCGGAAATCAATATTCCTTTCATTTCTATTCACCTCCGATTGTTCTTACGCATCGACGAATCACGTTTCACAATCTCTCTTTCTCCCCGCCGTATATGAGGGCAAAAGACGTGAGCGAAAATGAAAGGATCACACGTGATTCCCGCATACGTTTCCCTCGTAATATTCTTGCCATCACTCGTGGTAAAATTATTATTCAGCATGTAAAACGTCGGGTTAGTTGGTAATATTGCATTTGTTGGGATAAGGCTGTTTGTACGGATACTCCCGCAATATTGCAAATGAAACTTTTTCCATTGGTTGGCACGATATTCCGGTTTGCTTCGAGGCATACGCAACGGTAAAATCCCATAGTCTCCACGTTCCGGGTTTAAAATTCCAACGCGTGCGGTAACGCATAACACGAACAGACCGAAAGTGTCGGGGGATCTTGGGAATGCGAGTACGCGTTAGAATTTCACAAAACCCTCCCTCCTACCGGAAACCAGCGTAATCCCTCACGTGCCCTTAAAATCCTGGCAGGTACCGCTACGTCGTGACACAGAACGCGCATACAGCGCGATGCGTTTCTCCTGCTGCAACGGGAGAGAGTCGTATTTGCAGCATTTAAATTAACTGTAATTCGGAGACCGAGAGAGTAAACTCCATACACTCCGCAGATTAAGAGCGTCTCCCCTCCTTGTCCCATCTCGAGATTATTAAGCCAACGACGTATTTTCGTTTATGGGAATATATAAGCTCAACGGTGAGCTCACGATACGAACATTTCGAGAGCCATTTCTATCCTCGGTATTCACGCTATTACCCACTCTAAAGGATTTAACAGAAATCCTATTCGCATGCCGTCACAGTCGGCATGCTAATGGGCATATGATATGTATAGTTGGTGCACGATTGTTGTGCGAGAAAGGATCGACGTTGTGGCGGAATAATGTTGTGGCGAAATATTTCCCGACCATATATGCCTCGGACCGAGAAAATTTTCCCTCGTAAATTATCGGTATTTTCGTATGAAATTCATTATACGCTCGTGAAATTTACGATTAATTAAAAGTCAATGATATAACGGGTAGGGCTGCAAATAACTTTAATTGCATTCGCGAATCATCGACGCATACGATTGACCGGCAATGAAGCAACAATTAACACAAATTGGCCATCACAATGGCAAATTTGTAACAAAAATATCATCAAAATATGTTATTCGCGAGGTTAATCTGCAGCAGACGAATAAATAAAAATACAGTCGACATTTGTTATTACGACAATTAAAATCAATTTTCAAAATTATTATTCGCATTACTCGAGTTTCTCGTTGAATAAACATATTGGAAAATAAAAAAAAAAAAACCTGCTAATTCTCGAATGACGATTATATCCCGGAGATCTGAACTTCATTATAAAAAAAAAATATATATATATATATATATTGCAAATTTAATGTACCCATGAATTGAGAATTTACTAACGCATTTGTACATTAAACGAATTGTTGATGCGACGTACACTGATATTTTCCAAATCTTTCGTAGAATTAATTAAAAATACAAAACATATCAAAGTCGCAAACTACGTCATTAAAAGTATATTAATATTCCATAATTGCAACATAAAATTGAAATTACACATAAAATTTACTGAATTGTTTATACATAAAAACTTCTTGTCTATATCAATTATCAAGTAAATTAATTTTTTTTAGGGTGTTTATAGCCAAAACATCTTTCAAATTCAATCAGAAAGCAGAGTATTTTGATGCTTTTCTTCGGCGTAATATCAACGAATAACACCTTTCTACCTTCACAAATTACAGGGGTCGCGACCCTTCGATAATGTCAGGTTTGTCGTAACGGCCTGTATTTAACGGCGAAGTTCTGTCGACTGTCTAACACTGATTGCGGGGGAGAGGGGGCTGTAGGTAGCGACACGATAACGAGAAACAGAGTTGAGCGAATCTGCGATGTAACGTAGGCGCGATTTTGAAAAGCGGCGTGTGAGAGTTCCACAGTTCTGTGTGATTCATGCGCGTGAGTCAGGGACAAGGAGGCAGGGAGCCACGTAATTAAACACCTCGATGAACCTTCGCAAAACGTAAGAGACGAAAGGTTCGGTACCTTTCATCGCTTCGAGGTTCAACCCTCTCATAAAAGGGAACCCTCGTTCAGTCGTTTACAACACGAACATTATCTCCCTTTCAGCATCACGGCGCCTCCGCGATCTCTTTCATACCGTTACATCTTCGACAATATTAAGAACGATAAACCATGTAAAAAAAAAGGATTCACAATTACAACACAGCCTCTGCATGAGATTTGCTACCTACTTTTCTTTATCGCGAATACTGTGAAGAAGTCGAATTTCTCTTGTCGCAAGAAATGCACGGAAAACCGAACGACAAAGTCGAGTCAACTTTTACAAGAGTTTCTCTCTGTAAGCTCTGCGTGCGTTGCATACAATCAAAGGCAATCCCTGACTCGACGTCGAAAGATGTTCTTTTGATACTTAAAAAAAAAAATATATATGTATATATATACAAAGGACATCTACGTGCCAGAGATACGATTCCTCGAAGCGTACAAACGTATATCCCATACCGGTAAACAGTATATTGTAACGCACACACGTATGCAGCTATTGTGCATATTATGTTATACAAAGGGGAGTTGAGCAGTGACGCGGCAAAGTGTTCGCACAGAGAAGAATCGGGCCACTTGTCGAGCGAACGAGATAGTCGGAACAGTACCTCGGTCCCGTCTGTGGTCCTCGTTCTCAAGGAGAAAGGACCACGAGGATAGTTCACCCACACAGCTGCGCCACTCTCTATCTCTCTATACGTTTCTGAGCTTTGCTCGTACCAAAGGTCTCCTCTTGTATCTCTCGTTCTCTCATTTTGTACGTGTATTACAATCGTTCTCCTTACTTCTCTCTTCACCAACACTAACGATTTCATCTCTGTTGGGTTGCGGCGTTTCAACGGTGGTGAAGACCTCGAATCGTCTGCCTAGTTGCGCACACAAACTCACGCACACGTTGCACATCTATAAACTACCGTACTCGACGAATCCTTCCTCGTAACCTACGTACGAATAACTCCGGGTGCTTTGGCAAACCTCCAACCTCCGACTACTATCTCTCATGTGTTTGGCAGAATTTGTCGGTTTTGCGAGAAGGGTTACTCTCTCGGCCTTCTTCCCCCGTCGCCTTTTCCGCAACTCTATCTACGACGTGTCTGTTAGGTACGCTTGTTTGGTTACAACGCGCGTGTCCCTTCAGCTTGGACTCGACGATGCGCGATTCCATTCCTATCCTTGCTAAACGAAGCGAATCTTTCGGCACATAAGGATTTTCTTACCGAAAATATGACGTGGCATGTCGGCTACACCTGCAAACTTCTCGGGTTTGAACGTTCGTGTTGAAACACGGGATTCACGGAGGTTACGCGATGACGAGAGATCAATGTTCGCGGTACTGTCGTATATCCTTGAATAATCGCATTGGAAGAATCCAATGTTTGCAAAGAGTTAAATATTACTATTGATTAATTGAACTGCTTCTGTTGATTATTAACGTCGAAATTTTATTGAAAGCGAGTAAACTTGCGATAACATTTACATGTAGATATTTGGAGTTAATCGCGGTGATCTGTTACATTATATGATTAATCGGTACTCGCAACCGACAAATCACTGTAATGTTTCTCGATTCACGGAAATTGCTTACATAACGACAAATTTTAGTTCTATTTGTTGCAAACATTTGATTCTAAATACGGTTAATTATATATACATCGCAACGATATTGTGAAACGCAGCAATGGCCCGATGTTTATCACGAAAATTCATACATTTTATCTACTTGAAATATTGTATAAATTGAGGAGTGATACAACACAATCCATACCTATCATATCGAAAATTACAGCGGCCATGCAGAGCGGCAGAAACGTTAATATTGCTTAATGGAAAGCGAGTGATTAATGAAAAGCCTACTGTTGGATTTCGAACAAAATAAACTAACCAAACAAAAAAATTAATTTCTCGAGAGGGTTTGTTATTCTTGAAAATCTGTGAATAAAAACGGTTGAAGAGTCGCGATGCACTCAAGGGATGAGAGTCGCGTCGACGATAGGTATTCTCTTGGGTGCGGGAGGGAAAGTAAAGGGGGAGGAGGCGGGGTGTAGAAGGTTTGGTGAAAAATTCGTCGATTTGCGACAAAACGGGGAATGAAACAGAGGGGAGTGGCGCCTTCTCTTCTCGTCCGGCACACCGTTATTATCTTCGACGGTATGAATTTACCGTTACCGTCGGAAATCCAGCATTACACGAGAAATAATAAATTCCGAGGATAATGTTCCTCCGTGAAGCTCAAACCTCGTATCTCCTTCCTTCTCTATCGCTCGTTGTCTCTCGCTCCGTCTTATTCATTGGGCCGTTGCAGCTTTAAGAAAGTTCTGCCAAGTCGGCGCAATAGAAAAACATCGTAAATCCATATCGATTCTGAAGGGAAAGGCTCCTTGTCGTTTCCTCGACTGGCTCTTGCCCGCGCAACGAGGACGGCAACGACTCCAACGACGACGACGACGACGACGACAACGAGGAACGCCGCTCTTCGATAAATTCACCTCTTCTTGCGCGCTCAACCAATGTCTTACCGAGTTTAATGTTCCACGCTTGAGACGCTTCGCCATTGGGTTTGGGAAATCCCGCGATATGGTTATACTACTGCTATACCTTATTCCCTTCGCTTCGAACTACTCTTCCAATAATAATTAAACGAGCAATGGTGTTCCATACTATCTTCTTCGTGTATTCTACAACCGTTTTTTTTTTCTTCATTTTTTTAGCGTATAAATTTCTCGGTGTTATAAAATGCGAGTGGTTACCGACGGTGATCGAATGGCGAATGGATATTCGAGGGAAGCGGTTAAGAGTTACGCACACGGCACTCCAATTTGTGGGTCGAGTGAATCTCGGCCTCCCGATGTTTAAACATTTGCGGTCGATTCTATACATAACCAGCAACGGATATAGATTTTTGGCTATGCGTTGAAGTATGAACGTTTCGTCCATATCAACGCGAACGCTTTTCATATGCCAGCAACGCAAACGCGTCGATCCAACCAACCCGACAGCACTCGCTCTTCAATTATTTTTCCATTAATATACTTCGAGAGATAAAGGCATGAGCATTTATTTAGTCTATCACAGGCATTTGAAACTCTAATCGATGTATTGTTCATACTGATAGGCATTTTTTTTATTATTAAATTGATAATATTGTCAATTTGGTGTACAATAAATTACAGGTAAATAGGGTCAAATTTGAAGGCTCTTTATCGGTTAAAATATGATTGTTCGATTTAAAATTGCTAACACACAAAAAAAACGATCATCTATATTCATTACCTCTGTTCTACGTGACTGTATAAATTTTTGTACAAAAAAACTGACAATGAAATATTTGTCAAACCTTTTTTTTTATGTTTATTGAGATCGCCACAATGGAGAAACTCTTGAAAATTTCAGAAAATCGAGTGAAATCAGCTATTTACGATAGTGTACAACGAGAACGACAACGAGCAAAAGGTTTCTGCTGACAGAGATTCGGATCGATTCCTCAAATCTCGTTCGCCGGCTTCGGGAACCGACTATAGTTAGAATTCGTATCTACTTCGCCCAGAAACTCGGTGAGAGAGACCTCTTCGAGTTGCAAACTTAGGCAAACTCGGAAGGGTCGCCAAATTCCCCAACGGGGGAAACGGGGAAGAAGTTGATTGCTCCGCTCCGGAAATGCTGTTTCTGCCACACAGTAGACCTTCGCGTGGTACAATGTAGAATGTAGATTCGTGAATATCTCTCTGACACGATAAACAGAATTTGTTGAATTTATGTACCATACCCGGGTCGGATGATTCGAATTACCTCCAAGCAGTCGGAACGCTGCTGAACGAGAGATTAGTCGCAAAGGGGTTTTCCTACCACTGCACATATGTGTACATAATATGGCCACTTTTGATTAAAAATCTACTTAACTCATAGTATCATTAGTTCAGAAAAAATGTTGACTTTAATACATCCTTCGTATCGTGTCGGAATTTTTGAAATTTTTTTTTATATTGTCAAATTTATGTAATTATCTCCACGTCTCCTTTTTCGTTACATTGCAAATCGTTGAAATTCGCATTAACGAGAACTTCAATTAGCATTTCCGTATCTCTTAATCCTCCAGAGTGTTGTTGTCGCCTTGTTTCCTCTCGAGTTTGCATCCATTTGCAGGCTTATAGCTGAAGTACGCGATCACAAAATCCCATAAAATTCGTCTTAGTAGTTGGAGGATTAGAGCGGATTAGGCGGAGGATTAAACAACCGATGAATAATCGATAAGTCGACCCGTTTCGAAAACTGGAACGCTTCGGTGCCTTCGCAAATATTGTATAGTCGAAGAGTTTAATAATCCAATATATCCTGTGTACAGGCAACAACGAGAAAGAGTCGAAGGTCAGCCCTTCCGGTGGGATTCGAGACTAGCGAAAACACCGCAGCAAAGTTAGATAGATAGGGGTTACGGAATGTTGCGCATATGTATATGTACGTAGGTGGTGAGCACGGATGAGTTTGGTTGACCGTATCGACCACTTCGAAGCCTCCATTACCCGAATTTCCGGCTTTTCTCTACATCGGATCCTATACCACATACGCTCTCTGCTGCTATCAGCTATATCGACAGGGGCGCGTAGCGGCCGAGATGACTTTCTATTTAAACGTAACTGAAAGAAAAACTACCTGCGAACATACCGTTCTTCATGTTTCACATATACATATATATTGAATACATCTACTTGTCGAATATAAAAGCTGTTTCGCAACATTTGACGCCGATGTGTTTGGGTGCACATTACGGAAGAAATATTTATGCATCCTTTGTAAAGTGCTCTCTCTGCACGGTTCTCGCGACACCGAGCGTTCCTCGCGCTCTCGAGCTCTTCTATAATGGCCCCAAAAAGATCGAAGGAAAAAGGACCAAAGCGGTAAAAAAAAATAAGGAAAGAAGGTTGAGTTGCTCGTAAAGGGAACATAGAATAAAAAAGCTTGCACTCTTCCCCAGTCACCTTCCGTATACAGAAGGTGTTTTCGTTTAAGTCGATTCGCAATATATCTTTGTACACCGGATGTTCAACCATACTTTGCGTTATAAAATACATTCGTATCGTTCTTTTTCTTTTTTTCCTTTCTCTTCATGCATCCATCCGCGCTATTCTAGGCAGTGCATACAGCCCTCTTGCCCAACGAAAGTTTGTCACTACCCGGATACCGAGTGAAACAAAGGATATTCATCCGTGGATGCACTTTGTGGATCAAAGCGATCCGCGAGGGTATACGGGTTTCGACGAGTGAGAGAACCCGGCAGACGAACGCCCGATGCGTTCGCGCGCGCCCTCGGGGCTTCCCCTCTGGTAGCAGTAGCCACCACCACCACCACCACCAACCACTCTCACTCCTCCTCCTCGATTCTCGGATAGTCCGACTATCCGTGAAACGTTTTTTTTTTCTTTTTTTCTTTTTTTTTTCAGGAAAAATAGAAAGGAAAAAACCGGCGAGCGCGAACGGAGGAAAATTGCGGAAGTAACGTGAACGTCGTTGCCTGTATAGATATAAAAAAAACTATACACTAAAACGGCTAAAAGCCATATGGAACAAGTCTGGCAATCGGAGTCGTTGAAGTTCGAAGAAATCGAAGAAACCGAGAGCGGGGGCTCCGTTCGTGTTACGATACGGCTTCAATCTTGCAGTCGTACGAGACACAGGTTTTTCCGACGCTGCTGAAAAGTTCCACTTGCTGGCGAAGATCTTTTTTTTTTTTCACCCTAACTTTGGTCCTGTGACAATAAACTCGATGAAACGCTATTAAGAGCCTTATTTGCGTGGTTATGACATTCCGTCGATTGGTTAAGTATGCGAAACGTGGCAAAAGATTCAAGGGAATAGGGAAGGAGGGTTTCAAGATGAAACTTAATATCCGCTTTTGCCAATAGATTAAACTGCTCTTTGTGGAGCGTTTTTTTTTTCGTTGTTGCTACAGTGTCGCTCACCGGTTTCTCTCGTTTTGCGTCGCACTGCTTATCCCTCGTTACAACAACGCTTTGCGAAGTACCGTCTCGAGTTTGAAGAGTCTAATGTTAGTGAGGCAGGAGGGCAAAGGAAAGAGGAAATGTGAAAAAGCAATGAGACACAGAGGTAAAAGTGCTCGCTAAGCTCCTTCCCGACGAGAACGTTGCATTGCTATAGCACCGGCAGCTTCAGCATCGTATAATGACTGTTCATAAATTCGTTATTTGACTAGGGACAAGAGGAGGTCCGCAGCGCTCGCACGTATACACAGACATAGCTAACACGCACTGTTGAGTGCCTTCATTTTCCTTTTCCTGACTCTCGAGCACAAGTAAAAGAGACGAAAGCCTCTCTCGTGTACGCGGAAAAGGCGTAAAATAGAAAGAAGAAAATGAGAACGTCGAGTGTGTACTGGAGAATGAAAAAAAGAAGAAAATAAAATGAAGGAGGGAAAGGGAGAGCCAGACGGGACAGTCTCGTCCTCGACTAACCAAAGTAGCTGCTATCCAACTACCCTTCGAACTTCTTTGCTCCCTTCCACTCATTTTTTTGTTCCATCACCAGGCGGGTACGTAGTAACTACGCGAAGCGAACTACTACTGTCCATAAATTAAGCGAATTTAGCTCAACGTCAATAAAGATAATTAGTCAGTCGCTTCAGTAGCCCGACTCGGCTTTCCTGGTTTACAGAGTGTCGCTGATTTGCCTTGATTTCCATTTACCACTGACTTTCAGTGTGCCGTCGAACAGTTGAAAAAAAAAAAAACATCGAAGTTACCCCCAAACGTAATGTTATCCCGTATGATACACAGTCGCGTGAAAACTAAAAAAAAAATAGGTTTTTTCACAGCAGAAAAAAGGAGAAATTAGTCATAACACGGATGTCCGGTTCAGAATTTGTCTCCCTTTCTGTCCGGGAACGACAAAGAATAGGATCTAAACGAGGATAGCGGGAAGGGAGTGTCGCGAAAGGAAAGATATTTACCGAGGAATATAAGGGTCGTTCTTGAAAGGCCGACTGGATGTAGAAGAAGAACCTACTCCCCCATTCCTCGATCATCCATTCTCCATCGCACCTACTTGTCACTTTTTTTTTCATTCTTTTTCTACTCCGTCTCGTTGTTGTAGGATGCTGCGTCTTCTAATAATCTTCCAACCGGGTTATTAGTACCGAATGGCAAGAGCTGCCAGACCCAAAAATACGACATATAACGTTAACCATAGTCGATCCCATCGCGTTTTTCCGACAATTTTCCCCTCGCCTGTCCGTTGAAGTGACACACACCCCCGTAGTCAGCAGCGTGCATACACCGCTTTCTTTTCCTGATACACTTCCCCAAACCGCTTTCGCGACAATCTTCGAAGCTTCTCCGTCGCTGTCGCGCGACTAACCGTCCGTTGTGATGTGACAAAATCGTTTTACGCCTCCGCAGAAATATGGCACGAGAGACGTCACGACGGATCGTGAAATGACAGAGTTTGGGGTTGAGATGGGATGGAGGGGGTGATGGGTGGCGGCGGTTACGAGACTCAGCAAGCCAGACGATTACGGAACACACGGACGGGCAAGGGAGAGAAAACGATTTTTCGATTTACTTCCCGCTCGCAGACGTTTATCGCGATGGAATAAGCGACGTACCGCGTGTCCCTTCGACCTGCCGTCTAACATACGTCACAAATCCTATATACCCATCGAAACGAGCTTCCCAAGGATGATGTATGCTCTTTCACGTCAGCGTTATATTGTATGATATATAATATAGAATAGAAAAGGAAAACGCCGGATGTGTGTAGCAGCTAACCCCATGCCTCCCGCCCCCCAAACTGCCCCGAACATGTTCATGTCTGTCGGCATTTTTATTCAATGCCCTGTGTATACGTTTTGCGTTACTTTCGGTTCAACAATCCCCAATGGTCTATCACAGTTCGGACGAAACCGTGGTTGGGCCATTGAGTACCTAATAGCTGCTAACTCTTAACGAGACTTCCGTAGTCTGCCAAAAAACACAACGGACTACATTAGCCGGGCTATAGCTGTACACGACTGTGGCGGATGAACGATTGACCGAATAAAAGAGTTTGCCAACGAATGAAAATACTGTAGGATCAGCAACGGGCTGCCCGAGAACGTCGAGCACAGAGGCAACTGTAGGATTTCGAGGAGGGGTCGGTGGGGATCGTCGGGGAGATTCGTGTGTGGCCGATGGACACGCCATTCTGTATCAGCGATGATGCTACTGCATGCTGGGATTAATCGAGCCGTCCAACCGGAACTCCGATAAACGCCACCGAGTGACCAATCGAGTTTGTTCGATTTCATTAGGGGAATTCGAGTTTCACCGTAACGGCACTCATCGCCTAGACTGTCCCGCTCTTTCTATCGTTCTCACTCCGATCCCGTCACTGCGCACCAGTAACGCGGCACACATTTCAATATTTGATTTAATTTCATGCACGCACGGCATATAGTCGCGCGCGAACGATGTAGGCTGACTGCTGCTGCTGCGGCTGATGCTGTGATGTAACGCATCGTCGTCGAGGGAGACCAACTACTGTCGTACACCACAATTTCACAGCTGTCATATCGGAAAATTCATGAGGCCATAGAGAAATAGGCCAAAGGGCTTGATCTGTTTTTTTCTTTTTTTTTTCATATCTCCGAGTCTTTTGGCAACAAGCGTTTGTGAAAACTCATCGGCTAATGGAATCTCCGTTGGTGAGAAAAATTGACGAAGGTCCATCGCAACCGATATACATCGACTGAAAACTGTCGATGCTTTCAAATCCGTTGATAGAAACATTTAGTTTACGAACGTGTAGATCACCTTTAGTCATACTTTGAAGCGAAGGCTGTCGAGGCAGAAGATCTCGAGTACAGTGTATCGATCACGAAAAGGTAAACGGCTCGCGTGAATATTCAACGATCTTCCAAAGAGAGGGTTTTACCGTGCAGGCAGCGGCTTTGAGAGAAACTTTTGCGCAAAGTGAGACCGGAGTGAAATGTGACGCGATACTGACGTCAGATACGCGAGAGGTTGAGAATTCAAAAGCCGATAAATCAGCCTCTATATCTTTTCGACAGTAGGAATTAGTTAGAGTTTCATTTCGCATCGGCGTTAAGTAAGTCTTTTATGAGTCTGGTAAGTCTAACTTCTTCCTGACTTCGTACTTCATTGACTGCATAGAACGTTATCTCCCAACCGTCTATATCTATCTTCAACCGGCGCTCGACTCGCTTCACCGTCGTTGCCGACTTCCTCTTCCTTTACCGCCCCGTCCTATCGGCCACCTCGTTTCCTCCACGGTTCTTCTCTACATCCGGGCCCACCTCAAACTACCCTCGTTCTACTTCTCAACCCACCCGACATCGCCAGCATCGGCGTCGTTGCCATCGTCGTTCCCGTTTCACTCAGTCGCACTCTAACCCTGATTCTTCATCTTATACCTCTGTATTTTCTCCACGATTCCTCTATTTTACAGCGTATATTCCAAACTCTGTACAGGGTGTATAATAATAACTGGCAGTCGGGATAAGAAACATTTTATGTTGAAGTTCGTAAACTCTTTCGGGAGAAAATGATTTATCACGTTTGAGTCTCGTAACCAAATGGGCCGACTGCCAAAATGTATAATTCATTTTTTCTTTTTGTATTTTGAATTTTACGACAAATATACTTTGACTTCAGTTACGCGACATAGTCACCTCGGAAATAAGAAAAAGTAGATTGTTATTTACAATTCATTCCCAAGAGGTTTTCATCTGCAATGAATTTATTTGCAAAGATGCTAAACGGTTATCAGAAGTAGATCCGTGTTTTTTCCATGCGAGCGAAAGAATTCGGCGACACTCGGTATACTTCATCGGAGTCTCCAATTCGTTCCTTTAATGAAATCTCTATCTCCCGCATACCGTATTTACCCCCATCTCGGTCTTTCACATTCTTTTCATCCTTGGCTCTCGTTCACCTCCCCTTTAGCCCGACTCCTTCGCCAACGTCGAAGAAGTACTATATAGTAATAATACCACTGCACTGAGAACAGCACCCATTCCCCACGCCCCCGTGTTTCCGAACGTTCCTGAAGCTTTCGCTCTCGTTTCCCCTCCGAGCACGAGTTGCGGCTGATCAATCAGCGCCGTAACTACTTCGAAGAAAAAGAACTCACGCCGCCAGCAGTCTCGTGCAGCAGTAGCAAGCACCACCACCACCACCAGCACTGAAACAGCCCATCGAGGGTAGCGGAACACGAGTCCTCCCTTCCTGTTTCTCTCTCGCTGAGATAATCTCAGATACGAGAAGAAGAAAGACGAATGTTAAAAAGTGTGAGGGACCTACTTTATCCTTTGAAAACTCCTTCGGACTTGTCGGAGCGAGGAACTTAATTCGAAAAAATTGCTCACGCCAGGGCCAATAATCTACGAGAGTTTGTAGAAGAACGACGGAACAATGTTTTCTATCCAAACCGGATGTGTATGTATGGATATATACACATAGAAATATATATGTACATATACATATATATCTGTATATATACGACGAGTTATTCGCCAGCGTTGCCAAGAGGAATGTTTGTGAAAGTACCGGGAAATAGGAGTGCACCTGATATTTTTAAATTGCTATCCCGCTGCTGATGGTCCGAGTCCGACGCCGAGAGAGCGGCCGGAAAAGAACCTTTGGTATTTTGATAACCGGGAATCCGGTTAACCTTTAGTTTGCCCACCGGCATCAACGCCTCTTGCAAATATATATAACGCTCGCGTACGTATGTATGTGGGATGCGAGAAATTTTCGTCGGTAACGCTGTAGTTGGCATCCGGCGATAGTGCGGTGAAGGAGGATGTTACGGAAGTGAAACGGATTTCACCACGAAGTTAGAGTGAACGAACATCACACGAGTCAACGACGATTTTTAAAACCTTTGAACCTTTTCACACCCGTCCAATGTCCATCCAACTTCAGTGAAAAAAATTTTTATCACCTTCCAGCACCGCAGCCTTATAACGAAGTTGTAAACCGGTGATTGTTTTTTTCACGATTTGATCCTTTTTATTTAAATTTTTTTTTTTTTTACATCGCGCAATCAACGCAAACTAAACATGGGCCACTTAAGAATGCATACCACTCATGTCAAAAATGGAAGATAATTCTGACATTTTGAAAAATCATAGTTTCCATCATTGCGAAAGCACTTGCAAAATTTCAATTCGATTGTGTGCCTCATTTCCAAGTTATTGCCATTTGAATTTTAACATGTGTTCTTATGCGTAATTGGCTCATTGCGGTAAATCTGAACGATAAACGCATAGAACCCAATGTAAGAATATTCAGAAAAAAATCAGTAAGTAGCATATAGATTGATTGATAAAATAAAAAATAAAAATTCCGCCCGATCGTCTGACTCGTTCTCGATAAATGCACGAATAACTGTAAAAAAAATCAGCTATTTTCTCGTTTTTGGCCATCGGACAGACGGCTGAGACGTGGCAACATTGCACTCCGCGCCATATGGCGCGCTATTTGATTTTCGCTGTCTAAAAGGAAATCGTCTACCGTTCTCGGACGGACGAGTATTGTGAAACATTTCATCGTCAATGATTATTGATATAATTCGTTAACATTGATATAAACTGTACTTCTTCTGTTAGACTTGACCCGTATGATTTAATTTATTTGAAAAAATTATTTTTGTAGACAGAATTTTTAAGTACTTGACGTACTATTTTTTTTTTTTTTAGAAAAACATTTTTTGGGAATTTGTCGACAAACAAACAAAAATTCTTTGAAGAACGCTGAAAGATGAAAATGATCTTCCATCTCGGATTTGCGTCATGGTTATAAATCGTTTGAAAGTCTCACACGTCTCTCATGGGTTTGCTTGCATGCCCAAGCGATTTCGCCGAGTCATGGAAAGCGCGGATTTCGCAAATCCCAGTAGCTGTATATATCTATATATATGTATGTATGTATCCGGGGCTTAGACGTTACAGGAGAGAAGGACTTTGGCTGCCGCCGTTCCAGTGAACTCTGGAAGCTTGCGGCTCGGCAAAGACGACCGGATCGAAGTCTCCTTCGATCGGTTGTATAACTTACCCTTCGTCTCTGTGGCATATATAACTACGACTGAAATTAATTTTCGTCATGGGCTCGAAACGGGGCTCACGCGCGGCGTTCGGGAACTTTGGTTGTAAATTATTAATACTGTATCTCGCGAACCCCGTAAACTCAAGAGAAATCGGCAGAAAGGTACAAGAGAGAGAGAGGGAGAGAGGGGTGGGGGGGCACCAGGAAGGGGAGGGGTGAGAGGGTTTTGCTGGAATTGAGGGTAGAATATAGGGAATGGAGAGCTTGCGTCGCTGACTCCAGCGCTTTCGAAACTGCACGACGGGCGTGTTACACCGAGGTAGATAGAGCCCTCGCCGCTGGTCCCGCGGTTTAATTAGCGAATCCACTGATTGTGTCTCTCGCATGTGAACGTATACAACTACGCACACACACATACCAACGCACACACATGATTAAATTCAGGGGATGCAGAGACAAGCCACCCGCCGGTCATCCCGTGACGCTCACACGTCGCGGAGCTTCGTGAGAGAGAAGCTCGCGATTCATAATCGAGCTGTCCCGATTTCCCAACAGTACGTTAATAATTAATGTATTGCCGGATATGATCGATGCAAATTCTACATGTATACGAAATTTCATCGTATACGTATATGAATAATTCACCGTTACAAAAAAATCGCAAGAGCATATTTTTTAAATTTCGAACACGAAAGGTTAGTCGCAATCTTATTCGTGGCCACAACTTTTATTATCGTCGTAAATATATCTAAGAATCGTACGATTGAAGATTTTCGCTAAAAAAAATGTTTCCACGATCTCATAAACGTAGCCGTACGGCATAAAAAAATGTCTAGAAAGTACAAACATCCTACCAATCCTCTTTCGTGTTTGAACGACAAAAGATCCATTCAAACACGCCGAAATTTCGAGATAAAGTCTTCATATGTATGTACGTATGCACCGATGCGTATTCCAGGCTCACGATGTCGTGCAGTGATCGGTGAGCTCGAAAAATAAAGTTGGAGAAGAAGAGATAAAGATCGATCGCGATAAGTGATTCCATGGCCCTCAAGGGAAGGGAGGGTTTAGTTCTACTCGATCCATTCCCGCTTGTCTCGCGATTCTACTACTCGTCCCTCGTATTACCTTCACGCGAATCCTATATATATAAACCCCTCGGCGGAAAGGGTACATCGCGCACGCGAAGAATGTGACGCCTCGGATCTCTACCGAAGAATTTTGCGACGACGAACACCCCCCCCCCCCCCGACGTCGTCGCAAGCCACGGCACCGAGGGAAAAGCAAGAACGCGTCTCATGAATGCAAATTAAATTGAGAGAAGCGAGCAAACGCGACCGTTCTCTTTTCTCGCCTCTTACGGCCGGCACACACCTTTCTCTATCTCTCCTTCATTCAACCCCGTGAGAAGTACCCCGTGGATGATGAAGAGAAGAGCTGAGAAAAGGTGAAAGCGCGAAGTGGTCTGCTCTTTCTCTCAGTTCGTATCTCGGCAACGTTATATATAGCATTGAAAGTTTAAGGACGCCAAGCGCCTAGGCTGCCTCATTGCCATCAGTCTTTGCTCTCTGTATCTGGCTTTGCTCAGTGGCCAAAGCACACCTCTTTGAATTCGTCCGGTAAATTTTTTTTCTTATTTTTTTATTTTTTTTTTCTTCATCATACATAAGACTGATGAATAATACAAAAGGAAAGCTGCGAAAAAGGTGAGATACTCTTTTCATTTCGAGTCTCGAGATGCATTAGACCTGATTTTATTTTAAAGTATAACGTCCGACTTCACGCTGGACATAGCTGTACGCAGTCTTAATTATCAAGTTAACGGTTGAACTGTGCAGTCGGGACGATGCAAAGGTTACGCGGCGCTCGTTTGTCCAGCATTGCATGTATATTTTCAGGTATATATAATCAACGAAAATCCAACCGGAAGTCAGAAAGCTTCTGTCTCATGCCATTGCAACAAAGTTTCGAATTAATTATCACAACGGTTACGAGACTGTGCCTCTGACGAGGGTCCAGTGACGGCATGTAAGCTTATTCTGCGCTTAGAATTCTAACGGAAACGTAACCCAATAACTAGAATTGTGGTAGACACTTTCGGAAATGGCGATTGTCACGATTCTCCCGGACGCAACGGCATCGAATGCGCTACACTTTTCGCAAAGCATCTAAACTTTTTTCTTGTTCCTTAGTTGAACTGTATAATCGTTTCGAAGTTCACGTCTTGAAACTTCGATGACGTCGAGCTCAACGTTGCTTCAAATTTTCCGAAGTTATACAAGATGTATCGAAAGGTTAACGAAACTTTCAAGTATACCGAGGGGCCGGGAGTTTTTTAAATTAAAAAATCGCTCGATGTTGACGCAATTCTCAAGACTCTGTATCGGCTTTCGACGGGTTTCATAATTTACGTCGACTAAAGAATTTCACAACAATGCAACTCTATGAGCTTCGAACAGAAGAATGTAAAGGCGGCAGGCGTACAAAGTTTAACCCCGCGAGTGTACTCCGCCGCGATTCTACAACAAACTGCTTTGCATCTTTACGAAATTATCTGAAAAAGATCATTATTATCGTTGAGTAAGCGATACCGCTTACTGCGAAACCCGATCTACCACGTTTACATTTTTTTAAGTTATGGTTATCGCATTTTTTGGAGTCATTTTAATTATTGTCATTTGATTCGGCAAACTTCGAAGTTTCGAAATCGAAGTCAAATCAAAGAATATGAAGTGTCGAAAACATTTCGAAAGATCTGAAATTAATTAAGATAACTTATTACGCAAAATTGATTAGATTTTCAGTCTTTGTTATTTCTTTTTATGTTTACGAGGGTAAATTGGAAAGTATTACATTGTCGCGTCAACAGAGTATAGGGTTTTGCCGTATTTTGCAATTTATGCCAAGTAAAGAATTCTCCATTAACGTAGTATTATGAGATTCAATCCAAAGTCTGTAAAGTTAGATAGTTTAACGACCATTTTGTACGCTGAATTTAGTGAATGTTTGTAGTAATGTTTAGATTTGCGAGCGGAAAATTTAAAACATGTTCTCTCGATCTATTCCCATATACATGAATAATCCTTACTAATTTAGCGTTTCATTTTCAAGGGCTGATTGACGCGGAATGCCGTCTGACCTTTCATTGTGGGTCAACGTGACCGCGCAGCAAGTGGCAAAGTTTGAAATGCCATCGGAGTCCTAGAAATGAATTTGTTTACTATTTTTGCTGAATCTATTATAGATCATCGTGCAATTCTCGAGACTTCTGTTTTAGCAACGTAATCTGATATGCTGCTTTTCTCAATGTACCGCGGCTCTTGGTCTATTGCGTAATGTCAAAAATCGATGAATATACCTCATAATAATTTCCTTCGCATGCACGCATCAAAACCGCTTGCGAGGCGGTAAACGCGGAAGCCTGAAGCAACCGTCGCGGCAACTACGAATCCCACCCCACCAAGAGTTTGGGGATACATGGCTTCGGGGCTTTCGGTTTTACCCCGACATAGGATATGCAAAACGCATCCGCTAAGCTCCATTAAGAAAGTTGGGACACGCCTGAGGATTATCCCGTTTTGCCTCCAGTCTCTATCTTTCTCTTTCCTTACTATTCACAGAGAATCTTTCACCTCCTCCTAACCCTCTCCTCTACATTAAGTATTATCCGGTGAGGAAACCTTCAAGGTACTCACGCGTGATTTATTTACCTCCTTCACACTGTCACGCGCAGGTTAAATATTCATCTCACTTTCCTGCATACTCTACCTGATCCCTCATGTATTCAGGTCACACGACCCTTATTCCTTCCTGCAGTTTTATATGTGCTTCAACGAAATTTTTTATTTCGAGGTTAAAACACAAAAAAAACATCACTAGAGGCTGCGGCACTCGATCGTCGAAATAAAATTTTCGCTAGAACTGCCTCTGTGACGACCCTTTGAAGCACAGCAGGTCGTTGCGCGACCCTCTCTCTTCACTTTTTAATTAAAGAATCAAAAATGTGATAACTGCAATAGCAGCCTTTTTTAATATCACGGAGTCTCAGAACACCCAAAAACATCGAAGTGCAATGTTAATAAATAATGATTGGTTTTTTTTTTAGGAGAGACTTATAAATAAGCAATTTGTCAAAATGGCTCTTCTTTTTTTTTTTTTTTTTTCTTTTTTCGCCGAAAACATGTAAACATGTAATGTAACAAGTTATGATATTTGCAAAAGCGCATAAAGCACAAACATACCTCGCAGCTATGATAGCGAAATTCTTGTTTGGTACAATCGTAAGATTTTCCGCCGTCTCTCGTTGCATCATTGGGAGAACAGCTCGGTATTTTAAGCATCTCCGCGACAAGCCTGCGAATAATTAAGATATTCGTAGATACGCGTGTAATTGGACATACCATCATCGGTGCAAAAATTTCACGCATCGCAGTATCCGTAAAAGAATGATCAAGCGAATGATTGTAATAGCTAAATTCTTGTACAATTGACAATCTTAAGATTCTCGTAGATTCGTCTGATTTGTTACACATCCGTGAGAAAAGCACGGCAAATATTTCATCGGGTTCGTGACATGCCCGCTGGTGGCCATAGTGTGTTATACGACGAGAACTCATGAATGCAGCCGCGTCGTCGGCGGGCTAACAAAATATTCGCACACAAAACCGTGAGACCGCGCCAAGCCGCACACATTCGTTCTTCCTCGTCCGCCTCTCGGTAGACGAAAGCTTCGAGAATATTTCCAACGTCCCGTCGTTTACCCGAGTTTCGACCGAAACAAAAAGAGGCCACTATGGGCGAAGAGGACAAGTCCGCGAGACCAAACACACTCATGCAATATTCATTTTTCGGAGGGCGGGAGGGGGAGGGTACGGAAAACTAGAAGGGGAGAACAGAAACCTCGACCGTGGGCATCCCTTTACCAGTTGACAATTTTTTTTTCGTTTTTTTTTTTCATCGTATATTTTTTTAACTCTCATCTCGTAGAAACAGTATATCCATCGTATATCCGGTTAGAAAAGTCTGTTGTCTCTGCGCTGTTATCCTGAATCATTTCAGCATCGATGCACCGAAATGTTCCCTGTCGTGATTCTCGCGAGGGAAAGAAACGCGCGGGAATCTATCGGGTCCATAACGCTTACACTCGTATTTTGACTATCTATCGAAATTTCACATACTGTTCTTCGGTGCGCTTCGTTCTTGACGCTAGTAAAAATGGCAAAAAAATAAAATAAAAAAGTGAAACAAAGTCTTGCTTTCGAAACTGCAATTGTTTCGAACGTGGAACGACCAGTGTGGGTTGAGGAGGGGAGAGGGGGAGGGAGCTTCGAGGTACTTCGCGCAAGAACGATTGCGAGGTTTACGTTACCGGGACTAACCAAGGGTCGTGAACGATTTATTCACGTGAATTTATGACTCGACTTCTGTGCGCCACTGGCGAAACTGGTGCTACGGAACCACGTTGTGTTCCTCGCGATTCATCCAATATCGGGTACCAGCAGGACTGCTCACACCCTCTCATATACGCGCAAGAAGCACCGAGTGTTGCGACGACAAAAGAGGAGCCGGTTAACATAGTTTCCTTTGCCGTACGAGGTGGAAGCTCTTTACACAAATCTTTTCCACCCTATACCTTTCGCTCGACGTTTCGAAATACTTTTCACTACGATCTCCATTCTAACGATGGCATTTTTTACGTCCGTTCTTCTTTTTTTTCTTTTTCAGCCTCCTCTTGCGACATGGTTTTTCACAGCGATTCGACAAAAACAGGAGTAGTCACGTCACCGGGATATCCGAATCCTTATCCGACGAGAGCTACGTGCAGATACGACTTTCAAGGACGAGGCAAGGAGAGAGTTCAGGTCATCTTTCAAGATTTCAATCTCTTTCATCCGTCGGAGGATCCAAAGGAGTAAGTACAACATACAGATTTCGTATTGCTTTCTCATAAATGAAGCTTCGTTTTCGCAACAAAGTTTTTTTTTCGAGATTTACATATTAATGTGTTCAGAATGTTTCAAAATATCCGAAAATCACATCCAGAAAAAGTTTCCGGTAGGTATATGCGCCAAAAAGAACTTTAACAAGATAGCCGTCGCAAATATTGCGCGATCGAGCTGAAATTTGGTTCATAAATCGAGGTTACCACCAAAGTTGTATAATTTTGAATTACGCCGAAATCAATAGAGGAAGTCGAAAGTTATGAACATTTGATTTTTTAAAGGTATCAAGATGAAACTTCGCATACGAGTTAAGCGGCTACTATAACGATATTAGGTTTAAAATTTGGGCGAAATGGGTACAGTGATTCAAAAGTTATGAATATTTTCGTTTTTTATATTGATGCCATTTTTATTAGAACTTTGATGAAACGTTGAACAAATACAAAAACTGACGGTGATTACCTACTTTAGATCGTAGTTTATTACATTTTCTATGAACCGGTCGTGTAAAGAAAGTATGTAAAAGCGTAATATAGCGACAACGACATATAGTTATAGAGCGTGGTTGGTATCAACGGTAAGGAATAGTTCGTGACGTTTTATATCTATATATGTGTACTTTGGAACGGTCGTATAAAGCGATCGAGTGAAGAAGAAGAAGAAGGGCATCGCGAGGCCTGAGTCAGCAAAGCCTCGCTTGAGTTTTCGCGATGCACGTACCAGCCAACCACAGGGTGAAGCTTTTTCGCGTAGCGAGTAAGTTCGTAGGAAAGTCGTAGAGGACTTTGGAGACGCGAAGAGCGCGCAACCGCGACGAGGACGACACAGAGACTCGAGAAGAAGGACAAGCGATGCTCTTGTTGCTGTTATATGGGAAAGAGAACCTGGCAACCGGAAATCCTATTTAAATCCGACAAAGAGTCTCTACTCTCTATTTCCTTCTGTCGGTCACGAAACCTTGCCATCAGCCTTGTGAACTCTCCTTGCCTCCTCGCGCACATCTCGTCTCACCATCGTATACTTCATCCGTGTGTTGGCGAAACTTTTCGCAAAATTACTCGAGCATCTCGTGTGTGTCACCGAGATTGAATAAAGATTCTGGCGTACCCACGGTGAGACGTGTCTTGTTCGCGAACGACGTCAAACGAAGAAAACGAGAGATACGACGATATAGGTCCTTTTGTCAGTCGAGCAAAAACGAGTTATCGTTTAGCAGTGATCTCTTGCGGGTTCTAATTTATCCCGAGTCTTCGGTGTTCCTTTGATTTCAAACTCGGCATCAAAGTTCTCAGGTGCGCCGTACAATGCACGATGGATCGGATTGAGAGTAAACTATGCAAGTCGCAAGATAAGCTTACAGTTTATAACAAACAAAACTGGTGATCCGATCGTCAAAGAGTAAGATAATTATTGATAAGACATCAATTGTTATCTCACTCTTTGAAGATTGTTGATCAAGATGATCGTAATAAAACACATAACACTCGGCAGTCGAAAGTTAAAGAAGCAAAAGATGGGATATTTGACGACGTTTTAAAATACATTTTTCGGAGCTTTTGCGGGACTATTTTAAGAGAATTAGCGTGAAACAGCGAAACGTTAATACAATGATGAAACCTTGAAATAGCGTAAAAATAGTAGAATCTCGCAATTGGTCGTGGGAAATTAAGCCAGTAATAAAAATGTTATGAACCGGACATTTCCATGTATTTTGTAGCACTGTACACGAATCCGATTTTCTCTAAAATCAAACGAATAGTTGCAGTCGCTTAAAATTGAATATTTTTCACTTCCGTCGCGAGGCAAGTTCCCGAAGAATAGCTGGAAGCTTCGGTCTTGTGTACCATCTAAAAATAAATTTATTTCTCTCCGTTACAGATGCGAAGGTATCGATTCTCTTGTGGCGTTCGTTCAAATAGATGGTAAAATGGAGAAGATCGATGCATTCTGCGGTGCCGCACCGCCGAGACCGTTGATGAGCAACGGTGCGAAGCTCTTGCTAGAATTTCGCGGTGTTCTCTCGTCCCGTTACGCCAAGGGCTTCAAGGCGACTTATTCATTCACGGAAAGTAAGTAATACAATAACCCTCCCACTCAACAATGGTGACACCCTTTCCTGCAATATGCGGCAAAAATGTCGTCTATAACATTAATCATTCTTTCTTCCACGCGTCCCGTGGAAGGGATTTTCAACTTTTGATACACTGCGATAAAAATTCTTTGAAACATTAATCATTCGGGTCTTCCGCGCGGGACATTTGAACTTTGATCATTGTCGAGGAAAAGCTCTTTGTACTTTGTGCACGTAAAAGCGAGACTCTGGGTCAAAGGATAAATCTCAATATATATCGGCGAAGGACATTCTCTCGTGTATCCCGACGACGTCGACGACGGAGTACGCGATATGATGGATGATACGTTGTCGTAGCTCTCTCTACGAGCGAATAAGTTATCGATACTCGAAATCGAAAGACAACCACGACGACGACGACGACGACGACGACAACGAGTAACCGTTGTGTAATATACGAGCTTTCGCGGTCCTGTTACACCAGCGCGATCGCGATCCCTGCTTCGAGTCTCAAACGTGCCAAAATTTCAATTTCCTCTTACCGCTTAGCGTAACGTTAAAACGGTCCGACGATGATACATCTCGATCGCTTTCTTCGGTCGTGATGCGAGCGAAAAAGCACTTTCGATGCGCCTATCTCTGCTATTAGCCACGAAATATTATTATTATTCTCCATTGCAGCTTTCGATCGGAAGGTCGACAAGAATATGGAGATAAAATTAAGAACTTCAAGTCGAATTGTAAAAATTGAAAAATACAACAAAAAAAAATTCCATTCGCAACAGAGCATTGAAAATATCGAAACAATATTTTTCTTGGCAATCGAAACTTCCAATTCGACAGTCGGTAAAAACATTAATATTTTTGAAAAAGTTCCAAAACGATTTTTTTTTAAATCGTATAAACACCGACTCCAACGGAGCGTTAGAAATACGAAGTAATCCAGAATCTTCACCGAAGAAGAACAACAAGGCGAGGAAGAAGACAAAAGAACAAGAAGGAGAATCCCATCTCGCAATGTGCAGCAGCTCCGAAATCGAATGCCATGTCTAGCTGATGTTTACTTCCCGGCTGCATTTTACCATCGTTGTCCGTCGAATGCTCTCGCTTCTGTCTTTCTCACTTGGTAGTCTAGTTTCCGCAGCCAGAAAGAATACGATTGGACAATCTCGATGCCGATGCTGACAAAAACTTTCGCAATGCTCGGTTCTCATCGCGATGGGCGTAATACATAGGTAGTATTATACCCGCGGGTATAATACAACGCGTCATGTGTTCTCCACGGCGAGGGTGGAGCGGGTTTCGTAGCCGCGAAAATTCGAAGCGACATATTCTTTCGGCCACCTAAAACCATTTGAGTTTGTAGGAGTTTCGCCGAAGTCGAAACTGGCGATTCGCATGGCGCAGCGGTTGGGGATACGAGGGACGGTCGTCTGCCATCATCCCGAAGGATTTACGATCGAGCGAGTAGGCGAGGACGCGCGGAAACTCCACACGGGAAAACGTATAAAGAATATACTTCCAACCTACGAAAACAACGGGACCTGACGTCTCACTTTTCTCCATGCCTCGCGTCAATTTCGTTCGATTGTTCGCGATCTTTGGATGCTCGTCATTGGAAACTCACAACCCGACCATTACACGACTGCCTTTGCTATATTGACGCTTTTGACGAGTAATCAACAAGTAATGAACTTTAGCCGTGAACTTTGCGATAAAGAATAACATCGTTCCAAGATCGATATAATCATTATTACGAAGTGTTTCCGTGAAAGTTGGAGAGTCTCTTGTAGTTGATAACTACGAGGAAAATCCGTACAACAAGACACCGTTCATCAATTCAACGATATTCACGCACGGAATATATGGAAAAGAAAAGATCGAAGGAAATGAAATCTCCGATGCGCTGACTTTATCGCAACTTTCCGAGGTCATATTTTATTACTCGTTATCTAAAAGTTCGAATACAGAAACTACCAAGTTTCCGCTTTATATAAAGCGCAATGCCTCGCTGTTCTTGGAGTCTCGCGAATGCATTTGTGAAGAGATAACTTACAATTGTTGTAGAGTTTCCATTTTTAGTGCATAATGAAAGTCTTGAAGTTATTACTTTTGTTGGCATTCCACGCTCTGTCTGCAATGGCGGTACAATCGGCAAAAGGTTTGTTCGATAGTATCAATTAACTTTTTGCATCTTCGTTTCTACAGAAGTAATAATTTTTTTTTAACACGAATAATCGGTTTATCGATCATAAATTTGTAATTGCATAGTTTTCGTTCGTTACGATAAAAAGGAAACAAGAAGTAAATGGCATCTGTTGGATGAACATATCGAGTGACTACAGTTATGAGAACGTGTTTTCGATGCTTAGTCAGATTAAATATATCGTTGAAATTCAAGTCAGCACGACACCTATATTCATGCCTCCTTTTGCTCACACTAACGTCAAAGATTTTCTGCACTTTTGTATGTATACGTTAAAGTAACACGTATATACAGAGTTCTATTTGAAACTTGTTCGACCCTCATATCGTCCATAAACGTTTCAATATAACGCGCCGTTTCCCGTTCGCCTCCGTTCGCCCGGGCAATCGCACTCGCGAAACTTTGGTAACTTGGGAAGTGATATTTCCGACCGGTATAGATATAGAAAGATAAAAGGATAGAAAGGGTTGAATCGTCTCGGCGTGAGAAGTCTTTCTTTCCTCGTATTGAGGCGACGAAACGACGTTGGGAACAGTCGTGCCGTGAAAACTTTCTCTCGAGGCAAAGCTACTTTAAGAAGAGATATAGAAAGGAACGGGTGAAGTCGCGCGTCCCATAGAGAGCTCTTAATCGAGGTCGCGATCGAAGAATCGAAGAGCGTCGGATTCTTGTGAAGCGTCGAAGAAAAAGAGACTTCTCACCGTCGTCTTCGCCGACAACGTGGTGGAAATCCTTCGGTCGAAATCCTTTATGATGCAGATTTCGATAGGCGAAGAAAACGGGCGAAAGTTGGGTGCGGATGAGAGAAAGTGAGCAAAAGTAGAATGGGAGCTCGCGACGAATGATCGGATAGGACTACGGTGACGTAGAGGTGCGAGCGATGCTACGCTGTGCAGCGGAACCCATAATGCTACTTCCACGAGGCGATTCTCAAAAGGTGATAATGTGTCTGTGTAGTCGAACCTTTCGAGAGTCACTTTGCGCCTATTTAGCAAAGATTCTCAATAACGATTCGCACGTCATAGTATATACGTATACAGGTATAGTGCAGACGGCTACACCGTACATTTAATATAACGCACTCAAAAAATATAAATAGTACAATGAAAAATTGTCCGCAATAGTGAAAGATATTGTTTCGTAATACGTTCAAAGAAAAAATTTGCAGTATTTATTGTGTAAAATAAATTGGAAATTCAAAGCGCCAAAAATGTAAAAAAAAATATCCATACCCAGTGGTTTCATGTCGCGCAACGAAAAAATCGAAATTGTAGGTACATTTAAATATTGACTATCGTGAAAAATATTTCATCCGCAATGGAAAATTGGAGTATTTAAAGCTTTAAAAAAATGAAGTATAAAAAAACGGATCTATTTTTAGCGACTGCAGATTTTGGAAGAGTCTGTGTATTCTGGCGAACGACCAAAACTCTTTCGATAAGCGGCTTGCGGCAGCGTGTATCGATAAGGAAAAATTTGTAACACACGACAAAAAGGCTGCCTCGTAATTTTGAAGTGTTATGGGTATGCATGACGCAAAGTAGTCGGTTTATCTCATCGAAGGAGTCTCGTGCGCTCTTTTTCGGGCGAAGAGAGGATACGAGGGGGATGCCTTCGGCATATCCACCGAGATATTCACACCGTGTTCCAGCCGTGACATCCGCAGTTTCTCACGTAAAAAAGTGAAGAATCTTTCGTAGTATACTAGACGTAGCTGAGCTCTTTTCTTGCTGGCTGCTACTTGGGCTTCTACGGTTACCTAAAGAAGGGAAGCAAAGAAACGAAGAAGAGGTCGGACCATCGAAGCCGGCGGGTCTTCGAGCCACGCGCGCCCTATCCTACCCCTTCTTCTCCCCGACGTAGCTTCCACGGTCGAACATAAATTGCCAGCTCGTATATACTTGAACATTCTTCAACGCGGACGGGGGTTGAGAGAGCGAGAGAGGCCCTCTCGCCTTCGCGAGGTAAGACTCGAGGTATTATAAAAGTTCGCCATGGTACGAAACTTTATCAATTTTACGGATTCGCCACGTGTACGCCGGAGGTGCAGAGCCAAGCAGAGCAGCTAGCAAGCTAGATCCGGCAGTAAAAAGAGAAAAAAAAAAACCCCCATCGTGCCAGCTTCGCAGTACAGAAGAGAGCTTCTGGTGTGTCGGTGTGTAACTTGCCTCAGTTCTTTCTCACTCGCGATCTATATACGTGACTTCGTTGACTTCTTCGTTCAATTACTCCGCTCCCTTGTATATCCGTCACGGTGCAACTCCGCGCTACCCGCAGAGCTCTTATCAGGCGTTATGAAAAAGCTTCGAAGCTCTCCGTTCGACCCCGTAGGGAAAGCTGCTATTCTCGCGGATACACGAGATTTTTTTTCCTCTCGTCTGGCGCGATTTCGCGGGAAAAAAAATAAATAAAACGAACGAGATCAAAGAAATTGGATTGTAAGGTGAGCTAATCCGATAGAAAACTAATTTCAACCCCATAACTCACTGTTTGTACAGTTTATATCTACGTGAATTTTTTCTTTTTTTTTCTTTTCGATAATGAAAAATGAAATTAAAATTCACTCGATATATTGGATTTTTATCAAATAGAATACGTTTACGATTTTTTATATTGGAAATAAAATGTAACATGCTCGGTACATTGGGAATATCATTTTGAAAAGTGCTCGGGACGGTTTAACGGCGCGGCTCTCGGCGCGGGGGACAAAATTTACAATCTTTCATAGCCAAACGAAAATTTTTCCATGGGCTGTAGAGACAGAGTATGTGCAGTTAAGAGCGTGAGATACAGCGATAGAGAGTACAGGAGCTTCATTTGAATTTTAATTCAATTCCATTTGACCCAAAAATTCTTGGAAAATTTATTCGCATTTTCCCCGCCAACCACTATCCCGTCTCACTCGAGTGTGCACTGGAAGGGAACCCGGAGCTCATAGCCATTCGAGAGAGGAATGGGGAGGGGGGAGGGGGTGAGAGGTCGCGCTGGAGCTTTTTTTTTTACTCCGACGTAACCAGGGGTCCGAGAAGAGCGAAGAGAGGTCTCTCCTCCCGGAGCCGCGCATAAGCCGCATAATTGGCTCCGGTTATTGTTTTTCCCTTTTGCCTGCGGGTTACTATGCTATCGCGGTTTTTTCCGTTCTCTCGCGTCGACGTCAGATCGATAAATTTGGACTACCGGTAGCTTCGCGGTCAAACCAGAACCGACGAGTAAACAGAGGAAAGTGAGACAGAAGTAGGGAAAAATGTATTATGAACGTAACAAATATCCTGTACCGTAGAAAAAAAAAAAACAACAAAAAAGTTCACAGTAGAATCATTGCGGGAATAAAGACAAAAGAAATTGCAATCAATAATTGTGGAATAAAAAAAAGATGGCAGCGCGATGCGCGACTGAACGAATGGGAGGAACATTTTTCCAATTAAAAAAATTACCTTCAGGCGTTACCTTCGGACAGTGCATCGACCTCAAAGGTCCCAGAAGGGTTAAATACTATCACCGTGTCGACGAATTTTATTTTATTTAAAAAAAATGATATTTTCGCGACCGTAACGAGACACTCTTTTTTCTCTCTTGATTGTGACTAAAAGTTTAGTTTAGTTAAAAAAAAAAATGCATAACTCCGAAATTGTAATAAATGCGTTTGTATAGCCGACGCGGAAATGCAATTCCAACCTCTCTGTAACGTCTGGATTACTCGACAAAGAATTACAACAAAGTGGACCAAAAAAAAGGTGCGCTATAATTTTTTTTCTCACTTCCCTGTTTACACGGTTACGTAACTCCCTCGTAATATTATCATGCGGTGAGCAAAAAAAAAAAAAAAAACACGAAAAGCCATGTATGTGTTCGAGAAACAGAAATGGTCGAAAAGAACGCGATACTGCCATTAGTTCATTCACGGTTACCGTGTAGGCGTTAGAAACAACGTTGATAACGAGAGTCGGTACATCGGTGTACTCGTCGTGGGAAAGAAAAACCGAATCACGTATAGCAACTACAGAGAAAACGGCGTGTGCAACAGCGGAAGGGTGAAGCGAAGAGACACGAAAAACATAGTTAGGAGATACTACAGTGAAAACGGTAGAAAAAAACGATTGGAACCCCAGGCGTAAACTCAGAGACACGGTCAACGCGGAAATGAAAGCGTCGCAACCTAAATCGTACTCCGCGCTCGCATCTCTTTGTACCCGACAGGAGCTCGACATTGAAACAGAGTAAAAGCGAAACGAGGAATTTACACGGAGAAAAAGGCTGAAAGGGACGAAACGATGGGCCCCATAAAATGTTCGCGACTCCGAACCAGTAAATGAGAGACAACGCTGAATACAAGTAGAATAATATAAATTTGCGCAATCCGCAAATGAGTGTTTATTGTCGGAGTTTCGCTGCACGAGGGATGGTTGAAAAAAAAAGAAGATATACCGACACTCCTCATTCATCGCACAATGCGGAAATTGCATACAGAGTTGCAGGTACGAGCAGAGGCCATTGTTAACTGTGACGAAACTGATAAAAAATATATATATTACGATAAGGTGATTACAATTTTTTTGTTGTCTTTTTTTATTTATTTTGTTCCTTCGGTGTCGTACCGTACAATGCAGAAATTGCATTCAGAGTTTCAGGTACGAGGAGAGGTCATTGTTAACTGTGACGAAAATGATAAAAGCATATATATGTTAAAGATAAGGTGATTATAAAGTTTTTTTTTTGTTTTTTATTTTATTTTATTGGACCCCTCGGTTGCGTCAAAAAAAGCGATACGGACGACCGCGTATGGATGGTAAATTGGCGAGTATTTTAGCGTTATGCGTGTTGTATACGTATGCAGAGTTTTTCAAAGGGGTGGTTTTGGCGAACCGGCGTTGTCTGCTGTGTGCTTTACTTGAATTTCACACAAACGCTAACGGGAAAGGGAGGGAGAGGAGTGCTAACGCGAACGAGACGAAACGCACATCCTCGTGGCTTTTGGCCCATCGGCGTTTTGTTTTATTTATCGACGAATCGTCAGTTTGACCGGCGTGGGGATGACGCGGGGGAGGTTCGGGTGACGCACAATCACAGTCAACGGACTTCTGTCCAATATCGCCGGGATCCAGAGGCATCCTCTCGTCGGGGATAGAAAAAAAAGGTCATTGGCGGTTCGACAGGACGGCGAGAAAAAAAATAGAGGGCCGCACGATCAGCAGGTGGGAAAACACCAGCCTCCCGAAATGAACGAACGGATTAAAGGTTTGAGGCTATAGTCGTGTTTGACGGTATATATTATGTGACAGAGCCACATATTTATTCGACTCGACCGACACTTCGCCGCGTCGCTCACCCGTTTCTTTTGTTCCTCGTCGTTATAGAAAAAAAAACTGCGCGCACTCGACGGAAATTGACGAAATGTCGGTACCTCTTCGGCCCGACAAATTCGTACGGACCGCCAGAGAATCTTTTTTTTGTTCCTGCGAACGACACGTGTTAATAGTAAAAAAAAAAAATTAATGAATATTCATCGAGAGACACGTGGCGCGTGATGTCGAAACTGACGAAAAGTCCTGATAGATTCTATATCGTTTCCCAGTTCGTAGGAAAAAAATGCTGTATTTAATCTCGAGCTCATGAAACTATATCGCTAATGACGAAAAATGTTACATTCATTTAAGTCAATTAAAAAAAATTCTACATTATTTTAATTTAATTTACTTTTCACATTTCATACTATATTCATATTACGGTGGGAAAAAGATCGTAATTCACCAGACACTGCCTATGAAGTCACACGTAATCACCTTTTTTTTTTCAATTAATTTCCTTATAATTTGGTTATCTTTTTTTCCCCGATACTATCGCACTGACCGTAGTTAAAAGTCTGCGTAAAAACAACTTTTCTCCTGATAGTTGAAAACCATCGTAATAAAATTGTCCCCTCGAAGTTTCGACATAACTATATATAACGCAAAAGCTTAACGTGTGATAATAACGTCGTTTATGTGAGTTATCGTTTCGCCAGTGGGGTATCGTTATTATACACACACGGGATCTCGTTACCAGCGTCGACGCGTATCCGCCGGCGTCTCCTACGTCATACAGAAAAATAACGTCGTTTCAACGCCCCACCCCTCCAGGCGGGCTATCAACCCTGTTCACTCGGCGGAAGTACCGTTCCTTATAAATCCGAAATGTCCCACCGATCCGCCAGAAGTTAACTATATCGATATATATACCCCGCGATTCAATTCGGCATGATCTTTCGTATTCGATATATGTATACTATACATGCAGAACGAAACGCCTTCTCTCGCGCGGAAAGAGCTTTTCGTACGCAAGCATTTTCCAGCGTCCGGACAGAAGATTCTTTGCTGCTGGATGACGCTGCATGGTTAAAGCTAACGTTACTATAGACGCCGTGCATCTCCCGCTAACGTAAGCGTCGCGAAGAGATTGTGAAAAGGCGGTATGTTATCGTAGCCAACCGTGGAATGCATCACTGCCTTCGACCATTAGCTCTTCGCGAAACGATTTCTCTGGCGCTTATCGCAAAAAAATGTTACAAAAATTAATAAAAAATGCCGATTTCAAAAAGAGTGTTATAATGATATTGTATTGACAAAAAGGAGTGAAATAACAATTAATAAATCATATATTATAGTCGGGCGATTTCTTCGTCATTGAGTATAGAAATCTCTCGACTGTGATATGTGAATAATTCATTTCTATTTCACCGTTTTTTGTTCATAGAATTTCTTCATTACACTTCTTTTGCAGTCGGGAGTTACTACATTATTTTTTACTAAATTTTTTTCTAAATACTTTTTTTTCTTTTGTTCTTCTTAAATAAAAATATATAAAAAAAATGGTGTCCAATTTTCGATATATTCGAAAGAGTATTTCGTAAAATGGTTTTTTCGGTACAAATAATCGACTGATTTGAATTCTCTGTTGAAAACGGCAATGATCGTTCGTCATAGAAGCACTATGTCAAATTGTGTTAAGTAATTTTGAACCTTTTCGAGAACACACCGGAAAAGAAATCGCTCATCTCTGTAAAACACACAACTCCCGTCTTTTTTTTACCTGACGGGCGTCGGGTGTGAAAAATAGGAATTCTCGATTTACTATCGGCTTGTTTGCGCGATCGTAAATAAAAAAATTACGGTAATTCAATTCGACGTTCAAGGGGATCGAATAGCGAGATCAATTATTCAGTCAGCAGAATTTGAGTCGAGCTTATCGAGTTTTTGCCTTTTGCTCTCATTTTTTGTTTGTTTTAGTTTGTTGTGTCGATGTATTTCGATAACCCGTACCGCCACTGGTATCGGTAGACTTGGTCAGTGGACATTTTGGGAAAAATCGGGAATAAACGTGATCGCAACGCATCGAAATAATGAAAATTACGATAGTCGCGATCAAGAGAGGCCGATGAAGAGGGGGTGAAACTCGATAACTGGATGCCTCGTTCGAACGGTCGTAGCTTTCGGCTATCGGTACACGTCGATTCATAATTCATTTCCATCTCTCCGGTGTCTGGTATACCAATAGTGCATTAACTTTCGTATACTCAGCCAACATGATCTTTTTTAAATCTATTTTTAAGCCCTAAAAATGAAACAAAAGGTCGAAAAAAAAAAATTGAATTTTTTACTCTCTCTTTAAACCATTTGCAGTTCGTTCGTGAAATATGAGGTTTTTTTTTAACTATTATAAAAAAAAATCGTACAAACGCGCAGAGAGAAATCTGTTTTTTTTTTATTTATTGATTTTTTTCAACAATTTTATTTGCTATCTGCAATCAGCCGGAATGGCTTGGATTGCTAGTTTCGTTTGGCTTCATCACACACTGACGAGTGTGTGACCCGATTCTGAATCGCTGTGTACAAACAGCAGCATCGACAGCGAAACCCCGTGGCGCGTATGCGTTACCCGATATAACTTCGAAGCGTAATCGGCCAAATCAGCAGTACCCGCCTGATTTAGCAATAATCTCCTGGCATTATTATACGCCCTGATACACATACCTCTCATATATATATATGACTACCTTTATCCTATAACGTTACCTCGTCGGGCACGTGTAAACGAGTTAGCCATACGACCGGTTTACACTATTCTACTGTTCGTTGCTGCCCCGATGCTTTTCCCCACACCGCAATTGGGAGAGGGTGAGGGAGGGGTAAATATTGGCGTATCACTGAAATAGTGCACAGAGGACATATGATACCGCGATAAGAGAGATTCGAAAGCAAAACAAAGCTGTGATTACTGTAAAATAATATAACATATGTATATCGATATCACTAAATTTCGCGACGTATGTAAACAAAAAAATAACATAGGGGAAAAAATAAATAAAAATAGTCGGTGAATTATAAAAAAATCTAAAAAAGAATTAAAATAAAAATTTCAACCCATCTTGTGCTGATACGGGTCAGTTTTTTTATTTTCCAAGCCTCAGGGTGAACACAATTTCGAAATTACACGATCGAAATAATCTTTGATTGATACTTTTGCGAAGCCGTTTCCATTTCGTCGATAAATTCAAAATAAAAAGTAGAGGCAGTCGATTAAAAAAATCTAAAAAAAATTTCAATCCCCGTCAATTGGTGATGGTTATTATTGTGATTATTATTTTTTTTTGTTTAAGATTGCGGTTCAACACGATTTCGAAATTATCAGATCAAAGTGATCTGTCATTGTTACTTTTGCGGAGCCGTTTTTACTTTATCGATAAATTAATCGGGGATAGCCGTGAATAAAATCACCAGGCGTTACATGAATTGAAGCGCTAATTAGCATATAAATGACAATATAGCGCGGTCGCTGCTGTTGTTAACATAACTGTGTCGAAAAAATCAAATTAAAAAACATTGATCACTCGCTGCGAATATGCATGATTAACAAAATTGTTATAATAATCATAACCGGGGGTTGGGACAACGGAAAGAATTTGAAATTTAAATACATATACATGATATTGTTGCGCAACACAATATGAATTTCGAGTTATCGACGCCAAGCACGCGCGGGTCCCGAGTTGTCGCATGAATGAGTCGGCTGTCAGCGTTGGGCAGCCCTTCGACGTGGAAAAACGCCGGGGACCGAATGATTTATAGCCTGAACGCGCGTCCACCTGAACCCTTTTCATTGTGTTCTCTTTTTTACGCTTTTTTTTTCGTATTTTTTTGTGCACCAACCAGACCGATTCATTGTGGCGATTCACGCGAATCTGTCCGGAACCTTGTGCGCGATTTCTCGCGGTATGCGTCCGATTTAATTCACAAACGCCAAGGGGCACAATGATCGCCGTTGAAATGACCAGATTGTGATTGAAGGTTGCGAGATAACAAGTGACATTGAATCCGCCGACAATCGAACGAGAAATAAGCGTTCGATGCTCATTTAGCGAAATTTCTACAGCAAAAAAAAATGGCCTTTTATAAAAATATCAACGTGTGACAAATTCTGCTGTATTCGAAAATGAGCGAAGAATAGACCGGGATACGCGATGACTGCCATAAAGCATTGCCGCGCAATAGTAATATGAATTACGAGAGAGTTAGTCTCGAATGGTGTATAATGCGGATTACTCGACACCGAGACAATGAGACGGTACTCGAGGAAAATTTGCATTGTTTCGGTGGTTGCCGGTTTTGCGGGTACAGAGAGAGACCGAGAATCTAACAGTGACCGGAAGTACATCCGGGGATGAAACGCGAGCGCGTCTCTTCCGAAGTTCGAGTTTCTGTAAAGTTCGCGCTCAGTTGGATTGGACGTACTATTCTCGTATAGCAAGTTAGAGAATTCACGGCGACGTCGGCGACAAGAGCAGAGAAAGCATCGACCGGGAAACCGGATACACACGCGTATTCTATACGAACGTCCCGGCCACCCGTGGAAATTTCCTTTAACGACGCAGTAAAAAAAAAAGGGGCTCTCTTTACACGCGTGTCCCGGCAGTACTTAATTAGCCATTTTCAATCCTCTTAAAGCACCTGCTCTCGCCTGACTGAGGTAACAGCTTCCGATCGAGAATATTTTTTTTTTTTTTTCTTCTTCTTCTTCTTTCAACCAGCGAAGCCACGAGGCGTTTCACAACGTCTACATTTATTACTACCGTGCCGGGTACAGAGCGATGCCTGGTCGCGATCGTAAAACTTTCAAATGCTTTAGCGGGTGGTAAGAAAAAAAGAGAAAAGTCTCGAGACGTCGACGTCAAACGAGCTTTCGCGACATATAAAAATATATATATTTTCCAATTTCTTCGTGCAATCGCGGTTCGACCGAACGATCTTGTATGTTTATTTGGATCAAGTGCAATATACCCGCGTCGCAACGATACCGCGAAATATTTATCGATACTAAGGTTGAAAAAATTGAGAAAAAAAAAATCATTGCGAATCTTTGCGCAGACTGTTATGAATAAGCGAAATTTTTCTCGCAGTGTATCGACGAAATAACAGGATTTTCTTTTGCGAAAATTTCCGAAAAAAAAAAAAAAATCTTAATAACAATATATTGAATATGTTGTTCGATGAATTATTTATTGTAATTATATTTTTAGTATACATATGTACCATGAAGAAAATCGCTGATTTTTCGTGTTTGGTAACTTTTTTTTTAATTATCTTTCAACAGACTTTGGAATAACGACCGGAAGACAAGAGTCCGAGTATCCATGCGCCTTTGTATACAACAGCAACGAGACGAGAAACGGTACCTTCGCGTCGCCAAATTACCCGGGTTTTTATCCCCGTGACACCGAGTGTCACTATTTCTTTTACGGTCAACCGACAGAGAGGGTTCATCTGCATTTTCATTACTTCGACGTCGAGGGCGTACTGCCGTAAGTATTAAATGCGACCCCCCTCCCCCCACCCCTCTGGTTTTATATCACCCTTGTGCACGCGTTGTACACCCGCATTTACAGTACGGTAAACTGAAGCCGCGTATACGAGCTCCTTGTTAAGATAGCTTACACGTTCGTGTAAACTCGTTCTCGGGATCGAAACGAGGCAACAAACAATACCCACCCCGATACAGTACTCACTACTAACAGGTGTATCGCATCGACTTTATCTCATTATCTTTTACGGTCAAACATCAAGCGAAAAAAAATGAATATATGCTGGTGGTTGGTGAAAAAGATTTTTTAATTTCGTAAATTCGCTGAAATATTTATAAAAAAAAGTTATTGAAGGAAATATATTTCTTGAAGAATTGTTAATAAAAAAGAAAAAAAAATTAAATGAAATTCATAAAAAATTTGAAAAAGACAATATTGAAAACACTTTTGCGCTTCTTGCTGAGAAATCTCTATCATTGCGTTAAATATTTAATGCTTTATTTTTTAAACAAAGACATACAAATATTCAACTAATATCCGACAAGTATGTAATTCGTTTCATTACTATATTAAATATTTACGACGAGAGACTCTTATAGATGAATCCACGTAGGTGTCGTATATTATAGAGGGTTAAGTATGGAAGCGTATAGCTCGAGACTCGAAACGTTTCACGTTGAAGCCTTAAACGTGAAATGGCCAACTAGAGAGGTCGAACGAATACCCCCAATTAAGTTCTCTCTCCTTGCGAGGGTATAGCGAATTAATGTGTTCGATCCTCGTGCCGGTGGTTGCGAAACCCCGAACACCCCGCATCGCGATAACTCGGGGATTTCTCGCCTCTCTCACGCGCACTGTACAACGCCGCGAAGTTGCCGAACGAGGCGATCCCCGCTAAATCAAACTACTCTGAACAAAGTTACGAATTGCTTATTGGATAGAGGAAAGGACCGCGTCGGGAGTCCCGCTTTATACCGGAACCCTTCGTCTCTTCTCCCTCTGGTGTTTCACATTCAGCATTAGATCGTACAGTACTGCACTAGCAATACAATCCAACAGCAACGAAAAGCTAAGCGGGTCTCAGAGAGGGCAATACAAATGAGTTCCTACTGCCGCTATGCTACCGTAAATTCGATTTTGATTCGGCGTACAAGAAAGTTGCGATAACAAATTTCGGAATAGAATTTCAAGCCAATTTTGGGACAAGAGGTCGACACTGTCCCTTCGAGTTTATTCAATAAATTAGACTCATTTGAATTTCCTTCAATAGAATTTTACTCGATTATAAACATTTTCAATTCGATAACATTTGCATTGAATTAATTTCTTAAATTCAAATCTTTTATAATTGTACGATTATTTTCCGAGGACATTTTTTTTTTTCATCCGAATTTTTTTTAAGCGCACGTAATATCGACAAGTTTGAAATAGTTTCCAGTTGACGCGCAAACGCGGGAGCGTTAAAGGCTGACAAATTCTTGTCGTAACTCATGGGTCGAGTGAGGCAGAGATAGCGGACGAGTAAACAGGAAGAAATACGAAGAAAATTGTTGAACGAATCATGAGTAAAGTACAAGAGAAGGGGGAGAGCTTTTCCAGTGTACTAAATCGGCACAACAGTTGGTACAGAGGCATCTCGCCGCGAAGTGGAATCAATCATACGAATTGCCACTTAGGTCAACGAGCAACGATGAATGTGCCTGCGGGGCGCTACGTCGTCCACCACCCCCGTTCCCTCCCCCTTTCCTATTTTTCCCTGTTACCGATTTATTTTTCCTTTCTTCGCGATACAACGCAATGAGAAATTTCACGTATCCGAGTAACGTTTCGTTCGCCAAGATCAATGCCCTTTGGCGAAGGAGACTTCTTTAGAATTTTTCATCTCCCATTTGTACAGTACGCAGGATACGGAAATGGAACGGAAATCCCACAATATTTTTGTATCCATTTTTTTTTTTTTTTTTTTTTCGAAGGATAATACTCTAAAAAAACGGGAAAGTAATGAACGCGAAAATAAAAAATTGACAACCATCGTACATTATTGGGAAATTAAAAAGTTATCTAAAATTTGAACGTACATTTGATTAAAATTTAATACACCTTCGTGTACTTTCAATACTTCTATTGGAAGTATTTTTATCGGTGAATATTTCGATGTAGAAAATTCAAGAAATCACGTCGTAAAATTTTGTAGATATGAAAAAAAAAATATCTCCGATAGAATTTTTTTTCGGACTCCGCGCGAACATACAAAACTTCTATAGCTTCGTTTTGCCACAAGATTACTTATCGAATGGCGAGAATCGAATTACTAATGGAAATGGTCCTTTTTAACAGGAAGGCTTAGAATTGAATTTGTGAGAAAACGAGAGAATCGCGAAGGAAGGATGAAATTACGAATTTTCCTGCGAATAAAATTCCCGAGATTTTTTACCGCATCCTCTCCCTTATTCGGTACACAGGATGAAAAATCTAAGAGGGTATACGGACAATCTCCTGTCCGGATATGGCATATTCCTCGTGTTTCGCTATTTTAGAGTAGATTTACGACAGTTTCACCAAAACAAAAATATATTTCATCCATTATCGAAAGATCGCCTCGTTTCGCCGAGGATGAAATATCGTCGCCATTTTTCCAACATCGAAATATATAAAAAGTTTTATAAACGAAATATCCCGAAATATGTCATTCGCAATATCGATGAAATTTGGTAAACGACGAATAATCAAACAAAATTAAATTCGAGGAAAATTTGTGTTCGCAGATGCGAGGCAGTATCGGCAAGCGATTACGTCGAGTTTTCGAACTACATGAGCAGAGATCGCAAGTATTCCCGTCACTGTGGCCAACTAAAGGAGTTCGATGTCGAAAGCGACCGGAAGTTCTTTCGCGTTACGTTCAAGAGCAACGACAGACTAGACGGCACGGGTTTCAACGCAAGTTACATATTCTTCGACGAGGAGGACAACTTTACGATGAAGACGCCACTCAATTCGGCGACAACTGTCTACGGTAAGTTTTCAGCCCCATCGCGAAAGCGAAAGGAAGGGGAAGTCCCGGGCAAACGGAGAAGGAGGTCAAAGAGTAGTAGCTTTTCATCGACTACCCAGAGTTTCGTGGCGCGAAACATTCTCGGGTACTTGTTATATCGAAGAGTCGATGAACGGTAGCCTCGCGGCATTCGACTGTCAATAACAGCGAAGAAATTTATTCTCGATATTCGGACGGAAAGTTACGAGGTGCAAAAATCTACGATAGACCAGACCGCGGGAGTTTCCCTCTTTGTATGCAACACAGATAGATCGAATAGAACGGGAGAGGGTTGGGGCGGTGGGGGTGGTCCGGGGGCGAGGATGAAATTTCACGCAAATCGAATTTCGATGTGGACGAGAGAAAATTGTTGCATCCATGCACTTTTCCGATAACGTACGTCACGCGTCACGTTTCTACGGCACGAGAGGGAGTCGTGGTGGAAACTCCGGGAAGAAAAGAAGCTTATAGTGTTGAGCAACACGCACGGAATGACTTGAAACTATAATACAAGGGTATGTGCATTTGTGACACGGTAAAAGACGAGAGAATAAACGCGACGTTGGTAACTCTGAAGTCTATTGAAGTATTGGTTTAACAAATTGCGACATTTGTTCGAACCTCAGACCTCAAAGCCTATTTATTGTATATTACAGCTTATACCGCGTGGAGATAGATCCGGACGAAAAAAAAAAAAAACAACAACAACAACAAAAAACAAATTACTCGGGAAAAAAAAGTTGGCAGAAAAAAAACGATAGCGAAGCCGGGAATCGTAAATAAAGGTTCTATTCTCTTCTGCGCGTTATAAATCATAGTCCGCTTCTCGCCACTGGGGTTTTAAATATTACGAGGCAACCACGATTTTTGTAACTTTTTACACATTCATCTGAATCTCGGTAACGAAAAAAAAAAAAAATGAAAAAAAATAGTGTGTCATACGCCCCCGATGCTGGTCAAGTTTTTATTTAAAAAAAATGTTTTCCAGACATTATTCGTTGTTCCACAAGCGGTAGGAATGATCGAAATGTTTAATTAAAATATGATAAAAATATCTTTCTCGAGTAGCTTCGGAGAGGTGGAAGAAGAGAAAAATATAATTGCATTTCGTATCTACACAGATTTTTCCAACCTTTTCCTCAAGACTCCCCATTACACCGTAGCAACTTTCCTCTCGTTTCCGCGATATTGGAAGACATTGAGAGAAGAAAACTTGTGTGCATCTTCCTCAATTACTGAGTCAATCGGTTGGTGAGACGCGACCGGGTTTTAATCGCACACGGAAACGGATATCGGAGGAAGAAGATGATTGGGAAGGAGGAGAAGAAAGAAAAAGAGAGACGACGGGTCGAGTGAGGCGAGGTGAACGGTTGGCGGCGGGAGGATAGAGAATTAAAGGCTACGTGACCCCGGGGTCTCACACGTACACCAGGGATTTAACGAAGTACGTGTGTTTGCACTGTGCAAAGCAGAGGTAAAAAAAAAAAAAAAACGAACGCGAAAAGCGGGCGATCGGGTTTGTGGCACAGAAGGGCCACCAACGTCGAAGCTTTCATCGTGATAAACTATGTTCCGTGTGGTTCTCGGGTTTCCATAGGCAATTTTACACAAAAACCAAAAGAACGGGGATTGTTAAGGGTAAAGAAAAAAAAAAAAAAAAAAAAGATCGATTCTTAATTGCACAAAGACCTTGTTCCGCTGTCCCCATCGAACTCTGCGTCGCCTACTTTCTCGGCCCTTTGTACCTTTTGACGCTTTTGTTTAAACGAAAAAGCGACGAATGACAAACCGCCCATATCTTTTTATCAAGAAAATTACCCCCTTTCAACCTCGAAACACATTTAAAGCCTCTCTCGTCGTCAATTCGTATTCAAACTTATGAAATCGAATTATTTCGCATGACTCGACGAATTCTAAGAAATTAATTGAATCGTCTTTGAAATAAAAAAAAAAGTTTTGAATGTGCGGTATAATCGAATTAATTGATGGTTTTGACGCGATGGAAATTTATCGCCGACGCGGTAATTAATTCGTTAATTTAATTACAGCCGAGCGTATAACTCTTTTTGTATATGAGAAAATTTCGTCAGCAGCGAACTGAGACATTCAAATTAATAGACCGAGTCTCCTCATGTTTTTCCGGAGCGATAAAATATCGGGATGAATTCTAGAAAGATAACGGCTGTAAGGGCTCCTCGCTGTATCCTATGCCGAGCAACTTGAACATACGTATGAGTTGTTTCAAGAAAGTCTTGAATTAAGGGATCATCTCAGTGTGACGGGCATAAAAATTGCTGATTTTCATGCATTTTTTTTTTGATAAATAAAATTCGCTAATCAGTCCGATTTTTTTTAGACTCTTCTACTCCCGTAAATATGGTCGGAATCACAACTTGTAAAAAGTTTATTAAACAGTGTGAAAACTCTAGTGCGCTACGGCGAATTTTTGTTGTTCGATGAAAATTGACAAAATGGCGGCGTTTTCAAAATTACGTGTCGAATGGAGCCTTTTTTTGACAGTTTTTCGTTAAAAAAATATATAGACTTAAAAAAAAAAAGCTTCCATAGCGACATTTCGAGAAAAACGCATTTGCGGGATCATTTTATAAACATAAACAATTTGAAAAGAAAAACTGTTCATCATGAGTACTTTGAATCAACGAAAAAAAAATCAAACTGATTAGCAAATTTTATTAATCGGAAAAAAAAAATCACGTTAATCAGCAATTTTTATGCCCATCACACTGAGATGATTACTTTAAAAAAAAAGTTCCCGTTTTAGGTAACATTTCACTTTTCGTTTCGTGTTTCGATTTCACTAGAAGTAAACTGAAGAATATTGATTTTTGGCAAAGTTTCGCAGCTGTAGAGATACCGGGTTCTCAAACCCACGTGTATCACTACAGAGATACAATTTCACATACGAAACGATACGCCTTTCTGATTTGCAACAGTCGATACAATAAAAAAAAAACCATTTTATCACTTCCGACAACGAAAGAAGTAAGTGAGTCGATATATTTGAAACGGGAAGACAACAAGTCAAAGCACAGACGATGGATGTTGTCGTCTGTTTTAGGTTCGAAACTGGTGAGACATGCATGATCAACAGGTTGCGTGGACGGACAAGTGGGCTTCGATCTTCGACGCCATGAATAGAGAACAGACAAGGGGTTAATTAATGATAAATTAGTATTCAGCAAGATTCATCGCTACTTGATCGTATCGTCGCGGATAATCCTGTAATACATTAAACTATGTATACGTACCGCTGTTTAACCGATAACACGAATTTCCACTCAATTTGATGCTTCCGGCTATGTGTTATATTCTGATAATTCGTAGCTTCCGGCAACCAAATATACAATTGATACAATTCCCTCTTCGCCAATAAAATATTTTTGTTATGATGTGCGACGAGGCCTATTTATCGTTTTAAAAAGGGAAAGAAAAAGGAAGGAAAATATTATTACGCGACCACATTACGCGCATATGGAACGACCGCACGATCGCGCCTACTTGTGAAAATTCAGTTGGTCCCCCGCAATGGCAAATTGCATATACATCGTACGCAATAACGTACGCGAGAGATATACACGGTAAATTTCGAAACGTTTGTAATTGGCCCAAAATCCTGGCCACGTCCGGCCATTAGCTATTCCGCATAAATACAATCGATGATTTTAACTGGTTATACAGTCGAAGCGGACATTCGCCGTAGAACTTGCCGCGGCAACTACCCTCTCCTCCCCGATTTAACGCACACAAGTATAAATTCATACGACTCCCATACTATCTCCTCAATTGGTTCGACTCGACCAATACTATTTACAAAGACCCGGGGAAAGCTACGCTCGGGATGCAACGTTGAATTAGTCGTCGAATTCATTGAACTGAGAACTCCGTTGCGTTTTGGAACGATCGCTCGGCTACCGCACACAAACGTTGTTTACCGAGAGTACGAACGTATTATATACACATAGATATATATTAACGTTTATATAGTATGTATATATGAAATCAGTGAAAACGGCAATGTTTGCCGCAAAATTCTCTCTGGCAGAAGCGACAGAAACTAAAAGATAGCGTTGAATCGAAGTGCCGCGTGTTATCCACCCGAAAGCCGAATATCGCAGTTTAATCGCGGCATCAAGTGAGCATTAATCAATTTCATGGATAATTATCAATTTGTCGATTATTCGACGAAATTCGATGACTGAGCTGTAAACGTGATACGCATAATTGCTGATTAGCCTCAATGACCTCCAAATGCATAGGGTTTATCTTGGCATTAGAACGCCATCGGATTATTATACCATATTTGTAGCAACGCATCGAATGCCATCGCGTTGTCCGCGAGTAAACAAAAAAATATCTAAATAATGTTTTTTTTTTTAATTTAAAAACCATTTTTCCATGTAGAATATTTAGATAGGCGTAATACAAGTGGATAGATTCGTGATAAGGCAGAAAAAAAAATCACGCGAGACAGCTGTGAAACGATGAACGACAAAACAAATTTCAAGCGAATTTTTATAGTCAATTTTGCGTAAATTATCGATTTTCAATATTTTTAAACAGCGATATCTTTGCTTCCCAATGGAATATCGGAAAAATTCAAGCCGCCTATCGTATTTTCGCGGAAAAAAAAATCACGAGATAAAGGATATTTGACAGAGTTTCGGAAGCGGATTTTGCGATCGTTAGAGGGGATGAAAAATGCGGAAAAATCGTGATTAAGGGGTATCTTTGCAATTTTTTTTTTTTTTTTTTTTTTTTTTTTTTTTTTTCGTGAAATCGAAAACTCTCCGAAAATGTTCCAATGCACGCGTATCGATGTATTTTGGCGCCGAACAACAGCCCGATTACCGTGTCGTTATAAATACAAACGGGTATTCGGTAGTTGGGAAAAACAAATGTTTCCGACGCGAGTGAAATTTCAGCCGATGGGCATATAAATACGTCCATTCGATATCCTCGAAATGTTTCTCGTTATCTTTTTTTAAACAAGAAAAAAAAGAAAGAAAAACGGGAAATCGTTAGTCAGCATTGAGACAATAGTGGCCATTATTCACACAACGACGAATAATTATCCTTACGTTGTTATTCACGAATGATATTTAAAGAAAAAAAAAGAAAAAACTGTGGTTTCTGCTCATTTCAGAATCTACGCTGGTGTTGCTGATTGCATGTTGGCGCATCGTCTTCGGTATCAGCCAGAGCCCAAGTTTGTCTGACTAAGCAAGGAATAATTGGGCGTACATAATTCGAGCCGCCGCTGTTTCGCTCCTCGGAACCGAGAGAGATCGAGGACCATCGAGAAACCCGTGCGCCGCATCCTATCCTGCAGCCAAACTCAAGAGTCTCGAGGATACATTACCGCTATGTATATCCTCAACCGCTGGTATCACGAAGGAGGGGTGCAGAGTGATAAAGGCACTTCATACTCCTCCTGCGGGACATCGCCATAGCAACTTGAACGATGATATTACCGTAACGAGGAACAACAAAACCCCTCCCTCTCGACGTTGAATTATATTAGTTTAAACGCGTAACGCGGGTTTTACCCATTCAAAGGAGTGATGTAACACGAGTCGAATAGCACTCGGACACGAGATGAACAATCGCTTAGATACGTACACTACAACTATTCGCGGCTCATTATAGTTCCAATCTGAATTATGATACAAATGCCAAGTTGAATGTCTCGGCAATGATTATCGACCACCGTAAACAAAACAAAAAATCCACCGCAGCGTATTATTCCGCGAATGTCCGAAATCCCGCGACATCCTTACGCATTGTTTCACCGGATGATGAAACAATGTTTTATATCGAGTGGTCGAGAAACCGCTCGATGCCGCTCAGTTACGGTAATAACGTACGAATGATCAACGAACAATGCCAGCGACGCGGAAGAAATTCGCAACCCTTTCGTTATGAGTTATTAATTCTCAATGAGTCGAAACGAGTCTTCGTATGCCTACCAAAAAAGTACTGAAATAATTCGTGTGCTCTTAATTTGTTAACAATTACCGTAATTTTCGCGTTGCGTATAGTTTATTAAAAAAAAAAAAACAATAATTGGCAAAAGAATGAATTTTCTTTGTCATCGTGATTTAGTCTCTCGAATGGTCCGAGTGGACTACGAAAATCGCACAGAACTGTACGTAGCGTATGTTCCACTCGTCACAAGTGTTTTTTTAATGCACGAAGGGAACGAAGTTATATTATGACATCGAAGGAAAGTCGAAGGTGAACACATCGGGTACGTGTTTCGGCTCGTAATACCTATGAGGTCACGAGCTTTCCGCGCGGACGCCTGAGAAAAATAATAATAGAAAAAAAAAAAAAATGAAAAAGTAAACGGCGAAACGACGGAGGACGTTTGTATTCTACGGAGCAATAATCCGCGTACAAATTGCTTGGAATATTGCCAGATTTCTTTCGTGGCCACCGCACCCTCCGGGATTCGATGAACCAAATAGATCGGTCTTCGGTTGGTACGAAGGAAAAATTGTGCCACGGCGAGAGTCCCGAAATTGCCGAGATTTTCGAGAAGTGTCTCGCGTACTCGCGAGGTTACTCTCGGGGATAGAAGCATCGCGGAAGTATACCGACTTCCAAAGCTCACGCCCCCTCGACTAATGACTAAAAACTTTGCGGTTTCTTATTTTTCCTTCGATCCCCTTTTACTTTAACCCCCAACCGAGTTATCTGTCCCCAGTCGCGAAGCGAAAGTTGTATAATTCGTATATATAAATACAACATAGGAAAAGAAAAGGAATTCACTGTAAAAAAAAAAGAAAAAGATAAAATAATATTAAAATAAAGTAACCGATACTCCGTTCTTAATACACTAAATACTATGTTGTACATCGAATATTATAACGCGAAATTGGTTCGACCGAGAGTCGAGGATGAAGCGAGCAACGGAAAGCACGAAAGAGGAAAAAAAAAAAAAAAATTGAGGAAATAAAGAACGACGAGAGAATGTGACGGTATTTGTGCGAAAATTAATATCAAACGATGTGAACACTGTATAGCACACGTACCTATCATAGGTAGCAATACTATCGTTGTCTATGTTAGACCATTGTGAATATTTTTTAATAGCTTTATAATGCGTTGACGAATTTTAATCGGAAAAAAAAAAAAAAAAAAAGAAAAAAAAATTGGAGCGTTTATTTGTGGAGAGAAAATACCCTCGCGAGAGAATGCGCATGTGTGAGAAAAAAAAATGTATGTACGCGTGTTTGCCAGCGTCTGTTTGCGTAACGAATTTGTCCCCAATGTGTAAATGCGGTGTAATTAAATGCAATGAAAAATGAATGAATGGGGAGAACGATTATTATTATTATTATTATTATTATTATTATTATATAAATACATATAAATATATACATATTTAAAAAAACCGATTATAGCGAGTCGGAGAATACAACGCTGTTTACTTCTATTTATACGTTATCGAGACGACGTTTCTGAAATTTAATTGATTCGTTGAACGATGTATAGTAGCCTTGCAGTGAAACGCATTAAATCAAATATAACGACGCGTTATAAACGATTGAGTGGCAAAAACGAAATCTGCGAGACACGAGTGTCGATGATGTTAATTTGCGATTTAAACGCGATCAGCGAACGTCGACGCTATTCACCGGCTATTTATATTCTGTTATTAATTATCGAAAAAAAAAATTACGAAGTAAGACGAAATGACTAAAGAGATTAGAAGGAGAAAAAAAAATACAAAAATGTGACACTACTAGTAAATTGTATACTTAAATCGGCACTACGAAAAAAAAAAAAAAAATATCCATGTGTACTATAATATCACACGTTGTAAATACCGTATCCATTTTTAATCGAATCGAGAGCTGCTGGCATTCACTATCGAATCGACACTGACATAACCCATAACTTTTGCAATTGGCGAAGGAAGGCGGAGAGGGGAGGGGGGAGCAATCTCTGTAATAAAATATCTATCGTTTAACACGCCTATCGATCGATTGTTTCGACGAGGTTGCATTTTTTCTATTTACCGATTTTGTTTTTTTTTAAATGCTATAATCGTATTATTTCCTATTGTTTTGGAATTATTCGACCGACCCCTTTCGCTCGTTGAAATTTCGATCGATCGAATTCGAAAAAAAAAAAAAAAAAAAATTGCTTTTCTACCTCGACGAAACATCGATTCTGCGTGCGGAGATTCACGATAGAGAGACAAACGAAAAGAGGCGACAATTGGAGTTGAACGGCGAAAGGATCGTATCGGCGTTCACCGTTTGCGGAGGACGTCACGTCGACAAGTTCCTGAGACAAGAAGAATAGGAGGGAGGAAGAAAAATACGCGATACGTTCGTGCAGTTATGCCTGAGTGATCGTTATCCTTCTTCGAAGTAAATTCACCGTAAAATTTCTTCGTGGTATTGCATAGAAAAAAAAAAAAAACCAAACAAACAAACCAAAGCTGTTCGGTTATGAAGAAAGACATGGAGGATTGAAAAAAAAAACCAAAAAAAAAAAAAACGTGCGAATAATCATCGACTGGCGCTGTCCGCTTCTCATGCGGATGATGTATTTTCTTATTCTGTTTTTTTCGCGGGCTCTTGCCCGTTCCATCCTCATAAGTTATCGATAACAAAAAAAAATACTGTAATAACAATCACCGTTACTGTATTAATAAAAAAAGGATTTACGTAAGGATCAGAAGAATACGTATTGTTTTAATATCCACTGAGCTCTTCAATTTATGGGAAAAAAAAAAGAAGGAAACGCGTTTTTTTTTTTTTTTCAATCAAGTAACGTTTTAGAAATAATCCGGTTTTTTCAATGGATTATTAATTCGCATGGCGTGGGAAGGCGCGTGACGAGCGCGTGTTCGTCCGAACTGGAAAATATCGACGCGCTTACGGTGCCCGAGGCTACCGTACCGTTCGTCGGCCGTAACAGATGTTTCCGCACGTTTAACCGACCGGAATATTCCGTCACTTCTACTACCTGAAATACCTGACCCGGACACGTGGCGCGCCCCTTGGCGAATATTGAAAGACTTCACCGAACGAGGCGATTCGTTCTCTACACCTGGCAAGTTGAACTCTGAAGGACAATTCTTTTTTTTTTTTTTTTTTTTTCAAAATCGAAATGAGTAAAAGATATCGATTTTTTATAGTAACGCGTTGCTTTTGCGATAATTATAAAATAAATTCGATACATATCGATAAAAATGAAGGGTCGCTTTGGAATTTTTACATTTTTCAGGTACAGAGTTACCGATTCAATCAATTTTCGGATTTTATTTATCTTATAATATTTTATGTATTTTACGTATAATTCCAAAACATAATCAAATCGATAATTAATTTCATTAATATCGATCTGTAATATGATAGTTCTTCCGAATAATATGATTCAACTTTATCACCTAATTACATTAAAGTTAAACGCTGAAATTTCAACTCACATATTACTCGCGAACTTGTTGCTTATTTCTCTTCTCAAACTCTCGTATTTCTTCTATAATCTGTTAATCGAAGGTCAATGAAGGCAAAACATCGATCGTGAAGCATCGATAAAGAAAAACTCGTTATAGATTCAAATCCTCGAGGTTTCCAGTCCACGTGCTAATAAAATGCACAGTGACATTTATCGTCAACTGTCAATCGTCGAGGTTTGTGGCGCCCCCTCGTTTAAAATTCGGCAGAAAACGTCGTCGCCGACAGAAAAACCGTCGGTTTTGCCGGAACTATGCGTGCGTATCGTCATATCTGACGGAGTCTCTCATTCGTGCAATATTTTTCAATGATATACTGTCTCACGTAAGCGAGGGGCAAGCGAGGCAGTCTAACCACCTTTTCCATACATAAAAGAAGTTCTTCCCTTGTTCTATCCTCGTCCCGCACTGTTCGATCTCTCTCTCTCTGTCTCGCTCCCCTCGCTGAACGCGCACCGGGGGGATTTTTATATATTATACCTAAAGCCGAAACGACGAAGAGTACGAGGACAGTCGAGCCCGTGCTCGTGGCTCTGACACGTTTCGATCGCGCAGTCGCGCCTCCGTTTTCTCGTATCTGGAGGGAGGCGAAACACATCGCGATCAGCTGGTTGAGAGTACCGGGAGGTGAGACACGAGATGTTCATCCTACAGAGATCTATATTGTGAGTACACGAACGATTATTAAAAAAAAAGACACTATTTGACGAAAAATAAATCGACAGCGATTTCCATAATAATATCCGACTGTTTTTTTTTTTTTTTTTTCAACGCGGATAATTCTGTCAATTTTTTTTTTTTTTCACACATCGATTCGAAAGGGTTTTCGTGCTATAGCCGAGGGGTTGCTAAAGTGATGCCAATATACTACCACTACAGAAAAGAAATAAACTTCGCGGCCGGTTATGTGTTTTTTGTTTGCGTGTGTGCGTGTGTGCGAATGTGCATAGATACGGGGTTACGTCGTCGTTAACGTGCCCTTGCGATGTTAGAAATTTCTGCCCGGATTCTTCTGTCTCGGGACTTTGTTTATTCCCGAAATTTACTTAACCTCCGTCACAAGTGAGAAACGAGGTTTTTCTTAATGTTCGTTGTATATTTTCCTTGGATTTTCGTTGCTCGTTTCTCGTAACCTCGAGCTTTAATACTATTGGCGCAATGCAGCGCTGAAAATAGGAGTCGACCGCTAGGGCCGGAGAGCACAAGCCCCGATCGATACCAGGCCAACCCGAGGAGACGAACAGACGCGCGCCGAGTTTTGTTACAAAGCGCGTTTGGGAATCTCGGCCAGTGCCAGAACGGGACAGACTCGGCCAAGATCACTACTGATGTACGATAAAATATGTCGAACAATGTTTTTTTTTTCGACGAAACATATTTATTTGTTGAAATTTCGCGATTTCTCGAGCTTCGAGTTAATTCAACATAGAAGATGAAAATCCGAGAATTTTTATCGTAAAGACGTTAATACGCGAGATCACGCGGAAAAAAAGCCTTAACAGTTTACAAATAGATTTTTCCGATAGACTGGACGAAAAATGATTTTTTTTTCTCTTCAAAATAAATTTTTATGAAAATAAAAAAAAAATTGTCTATACTTCGAAAAATAAGAAAAATTTTATCTAATACTCGAGGTAATCTCCGTGCATAATTTCGAAAGAAAATAAAATAGCCTACAAAATTGCAATTTACGAGTCTTTGTTTCGCGAACATTTCAAACGTTGCGTGTCAACGACCGGAAGATCCACCTCACGGTGCTTCGGATGCTGCGCGTTTTGTAAGGCATCATTTGTAGCGCTGTACGGATCTTGCGGACTTACTTTATCCCGATTATCCTCTTTTCTTTCTTTCTACCCTTCGTGTCCTTCGGGAGGTGTCGTTTTTTGTTCCAAGAAAGCCACAGAGACGCACAGCGCCTGCTGAGTCTCACGTAGCATCGTCACGTGCAAACCGGCACACGTCGTACGTTTCGAAGCAACGTGCTGGTCGTTTGGCTATTTCGCTTTTTCATTGGCTTCGTTATAAAATGCGTTAATCCATCCATTCACAACTCATCGACGCTTTTACACATTACTCGTATCGATTACTGGTGCGAACGATGAAATATTCATTCGCGAGTCGTCATCGATGTATCCAACTATAATTATATGATAATGATAATCCCACATAGTATGAGTTTTCGAAGTCTCGAGTAAACGCCGATGTGTTCGACGAGCGCAAACGTCAAAATCTATTTCTGTAACATAGTGCGTTCGCTCAAGCGTGTGCGCGTCGCGACGATACGTTTCTCGGAATTCGTCGGGATTTACGAGTGACGTCACGAGGAAATGCCGGTAAGTCTCGGCGATCACCGACGTTCCCGCGAAAACCCTAACGTTTTTTTTATTTACTTTGTAGCTTCGTACAGAGAATCACAGAAGACAATATATCAGAATATTTGCTTCTTATTAGTTTGATTATTAGTTGTACATGAAAAAAAAAAAATTGATTTTTTCAATATTTCCGCAACGATTAACTATAAGTTAAACTTGAAAAACAAAAAAAAATTCATCATTTTTATCGATATATTTTATATAATTTATAACTATTATTCGTCACATTACGTAATGCTGCATTAAAAAAAATACGATTCGTTCGATCTGTCGATCGAAAAACATTAATTATAACTCGAGCGTGAATTCGACCTCTAAATAATACATTTTTTGTGCTCAACGTTCGAGTTTCCGTTTCGCGATTATTTATTTTTGTCGCGACTGCACATGGAAGTCTGCAGATACGACGAAGTGAAACAGCAAACGTTGATGATATCCGGGAATGGAATGCCACTCGTGTAACATTCCGTCGCGCGGCGAACCGCGTTTCAGCGTTATCGTGGTCGCGCTCTCGTCGCCTACGAGATTCTTTGTTGCCGTTGAGTATCGGATCCTCACCTTGGCATTGCCGGCTACGATTCGCGTGGCAAAGTTACGGCCTCTCTGCGCGAAAGATTCACCGTGAAAGCGTATAATACGATTAAAGATGCACTCGTCGTATACCACGCGAGGCACGCATGCGTGACGTCACGATGAGCGATATCCCCGAACCGTATAACAACGTTACAATTGGACTTACGATCCATATCCGCCTAACTAATTCATATACGATGACTCGTAACTCGTACTCGATGCGCTATAATTCTGTCGATAATAGATTGCGCTCTTCGACACGTCGATAAATCGATTGATCCCCGACGAGAAGCTCTGTCGACAGGAGTTGTGTGCATTAACGTCCGCCGGAATCGAGACGCCAATCAATCGATGAGGATTAACAACCTCGTCATCGACAAACGCTTCTCGCAAATCGTATTATACCCCCAAAGCACACAGATATAGATAACTTTGTACGGAAAGGCGCATCAACTGTCTTTTATGTAAAGCGTTATAATTGTCGTATTTCGTGATCATTATTGTAAGTTATAACACAATCGCGCGAAAATTCATTTCGAACGAGAAACGCGGTAGAAAATATAGCCGCGATGTATTTCGAACGTTTTCCCACGAAATTTCGCGAGCGCAAGCTAACAAAGTGAGTTCAGCGAAGAACTCGTAGAATTCACGTTTAGCTTAACGATTCATTAAAATTAATAATCGTTCTGCTGTTAAAATAATTATACGGGATGCAACGAGTCGGAGGAACTGTATAAAGCAAACACGGTGCGGATATCTATATCTATATATATATATTGGGGAGGCCTACTGTGCAGAGTGAACTCGCGCGTGACTGGGATCGTTGAGAGCCAATGAGGATATTATAATGGCCGTGAACGCTTCGTTTAATGTGATGATCCAACAGTTCTCGCAATTAAAGCACCCAGGAGTATAATACAGCGAAGCAAGAAATGACATAACGCGAAAAAAAAAAAAAAAAGAGTAAAATCCGCGCGAATCGTCGCGATAACTGGTTTCGTACTTTTCACCTGTTCGCCGTAAGTTAACATCGTTCTAAAATTTCCCGGTAATCTCTCGCAAGATGAGTCTCGAAAAACTGTCCTGATTTCTTTCCGTCATTTATGCATCTGGCGTCAGGCCAGACGTTTTATAAATAGACGATTTTTCATCCTCTCCGAGCGAAGCTCGAGGACGAAAATTTCGGACGAACAACGAATTAACGCACGATAAGTATTTCGGTACGCCGGGTTGACTTTGCGATATTCTGTAACACGCCTTTGGCATTGAAACGAATACGCGCACGCAGTATTCTACTGTTAACACGAATGTCTAGCGAGTTTTTTTTTTTTTTTTTTTTTTCGGTGTTGATAAATCACTTATCGGGGCTTAGGATCGGTTTTACGAAAGTGCCGATAGCAGAAACGATCGATAGTTGTGCTAATCGCTGAAAGTATCTATTTATCTTCTACGTCGACTTTATCGGAAAGACTGATCGATTTGTCAAGTCTAATTAAATGACTCGATACAATCTCTAGTTGTGGATAGAATCAGCACTCGAGTTTTTACATCTCTATATCCACTTTTTTTTAGTACTTCGAAGAGACAGCCAACTTTTTTGCGTCTCCGCTTCGATAGGTTGGGTTAAAAAAATCCGATAAATAAATTTGAGACAACGTATTGAGAATCGATTCTATACACTGAGAAAAAAAAATCGGGTGAATCGATTAAATCGGCGCTTGCGGGTAGCGTAATAAATATTCGGTTGATTAAACGAAATAATTTCCATAGTAAGGAAGGAAATGATCGATTTAACAAACAGTTAGAACGATCAATAAGAAATTTATTTCAATGATCAAAATATTAACTTCGCCATCCGTAAATGCCGATTCATTAAAATCAACCGATTTTTTTTATCGGTATAACAAAAAAAATAGGAAAGACACGAGAAAATAATGAAGATACGATATGAAAGTCCCTCGCGATTTTACGTAATGAAATACGATGCATAGTTGGAAAAGCCTTTCCTCGCTTCGCTAAGCACACGCTTCGGATTAGTTACGCGACAATTCTCTCGCAAGGAAAATGAAAAGGTTGATATTTTGGCGTCGGTCGACACGCGTCCGTGCGGTGACCGCCGTATCTACTTAACCAGCTTCGAGTGTGGCCCGCCTGCGTCTCCTTCTATATTCCCTTCAATGTGATTGAATTGAATGCAACAAGTAGTTTGGCAGTCTTCTATACAGAGACGAATGCTCAGCGCACCGATCTCCGGTTTAAGCTCTTTGTACGTACGGTAACGAAATTAACGAGTTACAAAGTCGTAGTTTGGCTTGAGCTCCGAGAGCGACGAATTCTCGGCGCGCTGATCCCTAATTAGTTTTATATACGCGCCGTAACGAATTTGTCGAGTTACAAGGTAGTTGCTTGGCTTGTCGAGTTTCGCAAACTCCCAGACCTGCCGCAATAATTTATTTAACGCTCCGCGTTGCCAGAGATTAAACGGGTTAGAAGCTACGAGAATTGTTCAAATTCGTTGATGTTCCCACGAGTATCTTTCGCGCATATGTTAATTATTAAATTAACTATGTCGTTTGAAACATTTTGCGTAATTTAAATTAATACAGATCGTCCCGTAATGGGGCGGGAACGTGGGCGCGGGCGCTTCCACCGTCCCATCCGGCGGTCAAAGACGTTCAGCAGAGGGAAATTCACGAAATTTCTGGAGATGTTGTACCCATCAACATGGTTAAGGGTATTGGACATCTGAGAGATCCCCGACTCAACAAGGTACTCAATCAAACGCAGTATAAAATTGTATTCCTTTTTTTTTTTTTTCACTTCGATAAATCACCGCGCCATCGTCGTTCAATCATCGTAATGAATCGTAATAATCCGGAAACGTATCGTAATAACGAATAATGGATTCGTATTAATATTAGTTCGCGATAAAAAAAACATTAACTTTCAAAATTACCGTCTATAACTTCAGTTCGTATTCACATATTTATTATTTTGGCTTTTTCTTCCCCAAAAACGATCGCTATCTAATTTTGCTTATAAATTGTAAATTAACCATTGAAGGGTTAAAATAGGTCAATCAATAGCGCATCGGAAGAGATACCGAAAATATTTTATTACGGTACAAATTTCCGTATTAATCTCAATTCGGTATTAATATCAATCCGCAATGTTAATATAAATTTCATAATAATATCGAGGGTCTTATGCCGGAAGGGCGCAGACGGTCCGCAAAACATCGCAAATTTTCTATCGAGAAAAACAAAACAAAATGAAACTTTAGTTGCGATCTATAAATTCAGTTTATAGTCGGCGATATATTATTTTACTGTTTCTCCCCGGAGAACGATGGCTATCTAATCTCTAATACAAATTGTGAATCAGCCTTCAAAGGGTTAAAATAGGTCGATCAATCGCGCAACGATACGTTATCAACTCGATGGTTTCAGGGTCTCGCGTTCAGCCTTCAAGAGAGAATAGCTCTCGGTATCCATGGTCTCCAACCGCCGAGATTCAAGACTCAGGAGGAACAACTCGCTCTTTGCAAAGCCTCGGTGATGAAGTACACCGAGGATCTGAATCGTTATCTTTACCTCGTTGAACTGCAGGTGAGCGTTACTCGACTATCTACTCATCGACATAAATTTCGTCCCTATTCTCTCAGCTATATCGATTAAAATTCTTATTGCAACCGCAAGGAGCGAAACGAACGTCTGTTCTTTCGTCTGCTGAGCGAAAACATCGAGCAGATGATGCCGATTGTCTACACGCCGACGGTGGGTCTCGCCTGTCAGAAGTTTGGCGTTATTTATCGCCGCCCCCGCGGTCTGTTCATAACGATCTATGACAAGGGTCACATATACGAGATCTTGAATAATTGGCCGGAACAATCGGTACGCGCGATTTGCGTAACGGACGGCGAGAGGATATTGGGTCTCGGCGATCTCGGTGCTTGCGGTATGGGTATACCTGTTGGAAAGCTCGCTCTCTACACGGCTCTTGCTGGTATAAAGCCTCATCAATGTCTTCCCATTACCATCGACGTTGGTACAAACAACGAACAGTTACGAGACGATCCTCACTACATCGGCTTAAACAAACCGAGAAGTCAGGGCGCCGAGTACGATGAGCTCATCGACGAGTTCATGGCTGCTTGCGTCAAGAAATACGGACAAAACGTACTCATTCAGGTAACAAGAAAAAATTTAAATCGATATCCTTTCTCACGATTTTTTTTTTTTCAGATTAAAGAAATTGCCTTGTTTTATATACTTTATTTTCAACTGAACGTAAAACACTTTTATCATTGCAGTTTGAAGATTTCGGCAATCACAACGCTTTCCGTTTCCTCGACAAATACAGAGACAAGTACTGTACCTTTAACGACGATATTCAGGGCACCGCGGCAGTCGCCGTCGCTGGTATTCTCGCGTCGAAGAGAATAACAAATAGAAAAATGTCGCACAACAAGTTCGTCTTTCTCGGTGCCGGTGAGGTTCGTATCTGGGAGTTTGCGAGTCCTAAATAATATCTGGCGACACTTGAATCGATTAGCCTCAAGGGGCGCAAGGGTCGCGAGCGCCTAATCGATCGCATAAAACTTTTAGGCCGCTATCGGTATAGCCGATCTCTGTGTGAAGGCTATGGAGGCCGACGGCTGTACCGAACAAGAGGCCCGTAACAATATATGGATGATGGACATCGATGGTCTACTCACCAAGGGTAGAAGCGAAGGCAATCTCGATGGTCACAAGGTTTGGTACGCTAAAGATCACAAATCCATGAAAACGCTTATCGAGGTCGTGAAAGAGATAAAGCCAACAGTCCTAATCGGTAGGTATTTATCGCTCGATCCCCGATGCACAGCGATTTTTCTCTACAGTCAAATTAATTCGACAGGCGCATCGGCCGCCGCCGGTGCATTCACCGCCGAGGTACTTCAAGAAATGGCGAAAAACAACGAGAGACCGTTGATCTTTGCTCTCAGCAATCCGACCAGCAAAGCCGAATGTACTGCGCAACAAGCTTACGACAACACAGAAGTAAGTTCGGCAATTACTGAAAAATCATCGACAAATTATTGACTTCCGGCATATTGAAGTATAAGTGGAGCGGCAGCGCGACGTTAGACTTTTTTTTTCTCATGTACTCGGCGTCGAGTTGCTACAGCGTCTCGCTATTCGCCCCTCGTGTACGGAAGACTTTTTGCCGGCCACAAGGCCGGTTTCTTGTGCTCATAACAATTATATGCAAGTGCAATTTTTTTTCGAATTTTTTCGAGATATTTTACCGTTAAATGGATTATTCGAGGGTAATGACTAAAAAAAATGCCGGAGGTATATTTGCGGAATCCGTACGCGAGAAGTTGAGATTCTAAATAGTTTCGCAGTGAATTTTTAATTTACTAAATTTTGACTGAATTCGTTGAAAAAAGGGTCGATGCGTATTCTCGTCGGGTTCGCCGTTCGGCGAGGTAAAGTACAACGGCAAGATCTTCAAACCCGGACAGGGAAACAACGCCTACATATTCCCGGGCATCGCGCTCGGCGTTATAGGCACCGGTGTTCATCATATAACCGAAGAATTGTTCCTGATATCGGCTCAGGCTGTCGCGGATCACGTGACCGACGAGGATCTCGCCGCCGGAAGTCTCTATCCACCTTTAAGCACTATTCGCGAGTGTTCCATCGACATTGCCGTCAGAATTGCCGATTACGCCTACGGCCAGTGTGAGTATCGATGATTATTAATCGAAAGAACGAGAGACGATTGAACTTCGAGGATTGAAAATTTCATCACAAATTTATTTGCGAACAGGCGGACTGGCGAGCGAGTATCCTGAGCCGAAAGACAAACGGCAATTCATCGTTAACAAAATGTACGATGCCAATTACGACAGTCCACTGCCAAATCTCTACGACTGGCCCGGCGATTACGCTAAACCGCGAGCGATACCCGAGAAGTAAGTAGATGAGAGCATTTTTTTTTCTTTTTTCTTCAATGTTTGTTGAATAAGCATCCAGAAAAAAATAGGGAAGTGCGAATATTCAAAATTCGAATAATTCGATTCGATATCCGATCCGAATAGTGGAATTATTTGAGTAATTAGAAAAATTGAATTAAAATTTAACAAATTGAACATTAGAAAATTTTTAAAAAATGCGAAAACATACAAATAACTCGGTAAAATTTTATCATTTCAAATAATAATTCGGAATAATTCGAAATTAAGAAATATTCAATTCGCTTGTATTCGAATATGTACTATCCGCACACTCGTAGAAAAAATAATCACGTAGTGGTTGTTTCGAACACTGGAAAGATTTTTTTTTTTTGATGCACGATCGGAGTTTGTAGAAAAAAGTTGTTTAGAGTAGATGGAGAGATATTGCGAGGTGATACTATTCGTTAGAAAAACGAAATGTGAGTAGTTATTAGCATTACGATAGATTTCTAGTCATAGTACCCCGTTGATTAATCAATAAGATATCGATAAAGTTGGAATTTCGAGAAGAAATTAATAATCTATGTTTCGCCGTACCTATTCGACTATCGCATCCGCTTCTTGTGACTGAGCGCAACGATAATTTATTCCGCAAGTTTTGCTTTTTTTTTTATCGCTATCTTTTGCTCTGCTGGACAGATTAATTCAATGCCTTTTTTTCCTCCCTAACATTATTCATCAAAGTGTTCGATACGTAATTGAGAAGAAAAAAAAACACCGAACGATACTTTGCATCTTAAGGAGGGTGTATCGCTTCGTATTACCAAAGAGTGCGATTAACGTGCAATTCAAACAAAAATTTTGAAAACTTTCTAATGGAATAAAAATCTGAATGAAATCAAACATACAGAACGGTAATTTTCCATAATAATAATTCCAAAAAGTTGTTAACAAATTAGAAAAACAAATAATTGTTTAACGCATTATCCGGTAATTTGACTTTATCTTTAGTCGAAATTTATTCGATCATTTTTTTGAATATTTATGAATTTTTTGGGAATTTTTTCTAACTTTCGAAATAAAAAAAAAAAAAATGTATATATGGATGAAAAATCACGAACTTTCGAAAATTAGAAAAAATTATTAAAAAAATCGTAAGTATTCAAAAAAATTAGCAAAGACATTTCGGCCAAAGAAAAAGTTAGCTTACGGGTAATTTGTTAAAAAATAATTTTCATTTACCATTTTGTTAATAAGTTGATGAAATATTATTTTGGAAAATGAATCTTCTCAGCATCTTCTGTATGATTGATTTTTTTCGATTTTTATTCCACTAGAAATTTGTCGTAATTCTCTCTTTGAATTTCACGTGAATCGCATTCTTTGGTAATACGCAGCGATACACCTTCCGTAATACACTCTGAAATCTTTACTTTCTCGCTATACCCCTGTTTTTTGCGTGTTTGTTCTATAAAATTTAGCCGATTAAAAAAAAAAAAAAAAAAAAAACGGGAGGAGGCAACTCGCCGAAAATTGCTTAACTTTCTTTTTCTTTCCAGAACGCATATAGAAATCCGTCATGATTTAAAACACCTGTAGCCATTTCGACCGGCTGGTAAAGAGAACGTAATTATTATTGTTATGCAGACAATAGCAATATCACTCATGTGTTTAAATGTTGACAATTCAATGTTTTCGAGTTTTAACGAGATGCGAGGATAAACTTTCTCTGCTCGTTCGATCACTCGTATCACGTACGACGAGACAATTACAAAATTATTTCTTTGACGCGCATTCGAGTCTTACAACGAGCGACAAAGTCGCTTCGCCGTGACTCTTCGAGCGTCAAATGCCGATGGATCGTTTTTTTATTTCCGTAAAACGGATTTTTTGTCGATTACATACGTGTGCACGTGAAACTAAAAAGAACAAGAAAAAAAAATCGAAATGCCACGCGCATTATGATCTTAAATCGTTAGCTAAGAATACTTTTCTCGAATGAAATTTCTCAGGCTTCCCGATTGGTCGTGGAATGACGACAGCCTTGAAAAAGCACCCGTTACCTTACCCACGCAGATTCCTCCACCGCTTCTACCTCCCTCGCTGCCCGCACGAAAATTACAGTCGCAAGATGAACAAAATTCCACACCACCGAATACTCCCGGAGTTCAAAGATGACTGTCGATGGTACAGTGTACAAAAAACAAAATCAATCAAAGAAAAAGCCAACTGCAACGCTTGATGCTATTAAGGAGGGTATATCGTTACAGTTTCATCCAAAAATCGAGATTCCGAGAAAATTACGAATACTTCCCAATGGGATAAAAATCGGAAAAGAATCAACTGTACGGAAGTTCCTGAGAAGATTCAATTTCCATAATGATAGTGCCAACGAGTCGTTAAAAAATTAGTTAAAAAAAAATCATTCAATGAATCACCTGGTAATCCAACGTTTTTTTCGCTGAAATTGATCCGTTAACATATCAATTTTTTTACAAATTTTTCAATTTTTTTTTTTTTTTTATGAATGAAAAGTCAAAAATTGGATACGAGTTCGGAGAAACACTGTGCATTGCACTCAAAAAATTTCCGTGGAATCGATCAAAGATTTTTCGAAAAACGGGATTTTCGAAACTTAGAAGAAATTATAAAAAAATGCATACGGATTCGGAAAAATTAACGAATCAACTTTCACTAAAAAAAAAATATTATGTTACCGGATTATTCGTTGAATACATTTTTTACTTACTTTGTTAACAACTTTTTCGAATTATTATTATGCAAAATAAATGTTCTTAGTATCTTCTGTATGGTCGATATTTTTCAGATTTTTATACCATCGAAAATTCTTCAAAATTCTCTCCGAATCTCACATTTGACTGGGAATACACTCTCCTTAACTTACTAGACAATTCTTTTTTTTTCTACACCTCACGAACTGAGGATTTTTTTAATGTAAAACAATTTTTATCGTAATCATGTATATTCGATTGAATAGTTGACGCTATCTGTGGAAAAATTCTGAGTATCTACTCGAATGCTTAATATACTTGCGCACGCTGTACTCTGTGATCAACTACTCGCTTTTATTATCTAAAAAAAAAAAAAAAAAAAATAACCAAATGGAATGCGCTGTAAAAAAGGCGGTCATTATGCAATCTGATGATACGCGGCACTCGCTTATCAAAGTTACGAATGGCACTCGCAAATAATTTACCTTCAATATGGAATGCAACGGTTCTGTTAAAAATTTGGCCCTTTTAGACGATAATGTGAGGTGTAGCCAAGCGTCGAACGTAAATCGCACTGTATTATAATATTGCGCAAGCGAACGGAAAAGAAAACTATCGACACGATGCACGCGAACCCTTGGCTAAGCCATAGATAATAATTGATAATAAAAAAAAAACCAAAATTTCATATATGAACCGTATTAACTAACAGTTTTCTTCTCCCGACAGATTATGACGTGTTGGAGAGTCTAAAGAAAGGGACGACCAGTTTCCCATTCGCAAAAGTGTTTTAGATTGATTTTGCGGATTTATTATTCACGAGATAACGGCTATTCGTTTATTGAGTGAATAAGCAACAAAAAAAAAAAAAAATGAAACAGTGAGCAAAAGCCGCGGAGCTTTAGTTTAATATTCTTATAAATGTCTAGACACGCAATTTAAGTATTCATTCATTCAATTCATTTGTATCGAACATTGTACTTATTTATTTTTTATTTAACGAAAAAAAGACGAAAAAAAAAAGAAAGAAAGAAAGTCATAATCGATGAATGTAACTAAGAACCGTGCGGACGCGCGCACGGTACTCTCTCTGAACTCACCACTCGCTAATAAATTTATTTATATACTTTTTTTTTTTTTCAATCGACTCGCAATCGTCGCTCTTGTGAACGCATCGATTTTTTTTTTTTTATTTTCCCAATATTTTCACCGTTGCAACGAAATTGTTAAACTTACCCGATCGGCAAAAAAGAGTTTCTTTTCTTCGCGAACTCCTATCTGCCACGAGTCTGATATATAGTTTAATTACCATCATCGGGTAATCTTTACTTACCCTTTACAACGCTGAAAAAAAATAAAACAAAAGTGAATAAGTTATTTTCTGTAAACAAAAAAAAGAAAGACGAGATCGTTGAAGATCCTCGCTGTTTTACGGGATTTTTGTGACAACAGTATTTTTTCTACGTATGGTGAGGCGCGTCCTTGTAACTTACATTATTATATATTCATACATATTGTTAGTAAATAATATCGAGACGAGACATACGCGAGCCGTTATTTTTTTGTCAAAAATACGTTCCTTGAAGCCGAGCGAAAAATATTAATGGAACAAACATCGAACGTTGAGTTTGAGATACCGCCGTACCTTGTACGGCGACCGCAAGGTATTTGATAATTCTTTATCCGTGTAAACGCTCCTAAAGGGCATTCGCATTATTGACACGTGTGATGCGCAAACGCGCGCATTGAAAGTACATTTGTCGAAAGAATAAGAAAAAAAAATGAAAAAATCGTGTATCGATGTACGCGATTTCGATATAATTATAGGATTTGTTGCTGAATGAATGAAACTGTGTTTCAACGTTCAAAATAAAAACGAAATGCGAAGAAACATGTATGACGTTGTTGCTTAATACATATCCGATTTTTTTTTCTTCCAATGACTATGAAAATTCGTGAAAGGGTCGCATTTTTAGTAAAAAAAAAAAAAAAACGCGAGACAAAAGTGCGGTTTGCATAAACAAAATTTTATGAACCTAAACATATTATGTATATACGGCTATTTACAGAATTATCGAGATCCTCGCGGATCCAAGCATAATTTCGCGCGCGCATTCATTCGAGCGAACAACCCACGAAACGACCTCTCTGCCCTCCGCAGACGAGATTCGTCGAGTATTCGATTGATATAAAAACGTATCTTCATCAGCATCGAGATATTCAAGCGCTGTCGTCGGAGAGATTCAACGGATCGAAGTCGGGATCGTCTTCGTCCTCGTCGTCGTCGAGATCCAAGTCGTCGAGATTTTGAAACAGACTTTCGTCGACCTTTACCGCGTCGCCTTGAAGAAAAAATCAAACGAATTACACGTACAACGAACGTACAATGTTCGAAATCTCCCGTCCGGAAAAAAAACCCAAAATAATACGAAGCTTAATGCGGAAAATGTTCTCACCGTCCTCCAGGAACTTGAGATCCGACTGATCCAGGGTTTTGTCAGTCATAAACAATTCTCTACCGGTCAATTTTTTTCCCTGCAATGCCGCGAGTTCTCGCCTCTTAGTGTGACCCATTTCTTCGTCGAATTTTTCCTTCCAAGTCATAAAAGTTTCCACCGAGACTCTCGTACCTTCGAACCTTTTCTACAAGAAAAAATAAATAGTTGGATCTCTCGTTGAGAATTTCAGTTAAAATTTCGTTTTAAAAAAAAAATAACGTTACCCTCTCCGCCTCTTCCTCCTCAATTAATTTCTTTGCGGCGCTCTCTTCCCTGTGCAGTTTTATTCTGTCCCACTGTACGTTGAGCCACTCCTGTGCTGCGCTTACCAAAGTAAACACCATTACCATTCCCAAATTTTCTTCCATCTGTTCCGCTAGATGTTCCTTGAGTTTCGTCTCGTCGCCTTCTTCAAAATTTTCCGGTTCGTCTATTTGGACGATCAACGGCTCTTCGGGATATTTAGGCGTGTAAGTAAATTCCAACTTGCAGGATAATCCATTGTTGGATTCCGGTTCGTATTCCTCGGATTTTATAGCCATCATGAATTTGTAATAAGGTTCAGTTTCAATGACTGGAAAAAAAGTACATTACGATTGTAAACAATATCGTCGTCCGATCTGCAAGTCGGATGAGGAATCGAAGGAATTAGGAAACATGTTAATGCTTACGAAAAAAACTCCAGACACCAATGCAGCCGACGCGATAACGACGCGATTTTTCAACGTAACAAAAAGTGTCACAAAGAACCCACAAACGAACAACACTTACGATTTTTCGATAATTAATAGAAAAACAGAGCAGAATGCGAAAAATGTTAGAAAATGAAAAAAAAAAAAAATACGATTCTATGAATTATCGTTGAATCAATGCTTTTAATGTTGGCGTTTACAATTCGAAGTGCGGAAGTTCAGTGATGACGATGAAAAGCCGTAAGAAACATAATTTTTCTTAACATTAGCGAGAAAGCAACGTGCGCAAAGTGAGAGGTTATGAACGTCGAGGTAAATAGAAGAAAAACTTACTTTCGAGCTCCCCGCAGTAGATAGAATCCAAGGCTTCGATCTCATCGTGCTGCTCGGATTTGTAATCCATGTTGAAGAAAAACCGTGAAATATATTCTTCACGAACCACTGTATCTCGGTTATATTTTTTGCACACTTAAACACACCGACGATTTATCGTGACTGCGAACGAAATTATTTTCATATCGCCACTCGCCACGCGATGGCCGACGCCGTCGCCGCGCCGGTGTTAATATGGTGGATCTGGTGCGAACTTCACCCTCCGACCGGCAGGTGCAGCGAAAGTTTAACTTTTACGATTATTGTGTGTACTAGCCAAATATAGGGTTAATTCCATTTACGACGTCCGGTGGATGTCGCAGCAAGGGTTGTTGTTACACCGATGGGCATTTGATGTTTCGTGGGGATAAATATTCGATGTTTTACAGAAAATGTAAAACGTGCAAATAAGTGGGAATTTTAGTTCGGAGATTCTTATGTTTCGACGCGTTGCGTCTGCTACACTGATTTATTTTGACGGGAGAAACATTGTAAAGGAAAGGGTTGAGGCGATGTTAAAGTCCTCCAAGGATAAAGGAGGATTTACCATTCGAGATTCGTTTATTATTCACGAATGAATGCTATTACTGTTGATTAATAAAAATGTCTACTGTGGAAACAAATACAAACAATAAAAAAGTGGGGCTTTATCTTCCAATCAAATATACATTCTATAAAATAACATTTGTTTATAAAAAAAGGGTAGAAAAGTTTCTCTGCTCATCAGTTATGTTTGACAATCTAATTTTCTGAACGGAATCCATTGTATAAATGTAAAGCTGCAAAGCGAGCGAGCGAAATTAGGTTTTCTTTCTATCGCTTTTAGAAGTTTATTCGACAATAATATTTTTCGATGAAAAATAATTCCAATTGTCGATAATAAACCCCTTTTACCCTCTGAGTTCTTAAGGTGATGAGAAATCTGTTAGACTTAATATTGTAGTAGCTAAGCGTAAAATGATACACTGCAAGGCTTTATAAAACTACTTTCGCCAATTTTAATTGTCATCCCTTAATGAAGATATATTTGCGCCAACGCTCCACGAGTGAGAAAAATTATACTCAATGTCAAATCTCTTGCTTTAAATAACAAAAACACTATTTTAATTGAAAAAAAATCGTAGTTTTTATTCAACCGAAGCGAAAAATCTATTTTTGCAACCGCCTCGCAGTTGAAAAAGCGAAACAATTTATTATCGTATTATCGCGCAAAGAGATTAAACGTATACGAAGATTAAAAGCGTCGAGACGTGAGCTTGCATCGAATATAGTATGAAAATTTACCGTTAGGGGTCCCTTTAGCTGCAATCCGAAAACATAATCAATAAACTCGGGAAAGCCGGGGGCTACGGAGTGCCTCGTGTCACGAGCGAGCTTTCAGTGCCACATTCGGCCGCGCCAGAAGCTCACCTAAGTTTTATATATTCCCCGGTTTCGATGGTGGTGAACGAGATACTCGTAGAGAAAGCGTAGGCGGCGACGACGGCGGCAAAATGGCGTCAATGATAAGAAACAAATGACTAAAGACATAGTGAAAGCTGAAGAGCCAAAATCGGTCAAGTAGCAACGAAGCTTCCTCTCGAAACTCACGGTCATTGCACGTATGTTCGATAATATAAAACAAAAATAAAACCGGAAAAAAAATCCGCACACACACACCTGCCGAACAGGAGTCGCGTCGCGCGCGGTAAACGCTGCAGTTCCGAGCTTTTTGATACAAGACAATAAACGTGCGAATTAATCGCTCTTACTATAATAATAATAAAAATACAGAAATTTTGTATTTTCGTTAATAAATAATCAAGTGCCGTTATTTTCGTTATTTTCCGTTGTTTTTTTTTTTTTTTTTTTTATAAATCAACGAGAAAGTGCACGTGTATCGTAATAACGATGTAGCCTAAGCCTCGTCGAGCTCGTGCGACTGGAAACCTTGAGCTTTTCTACAACCACTGCGAACACAGTGAACCCAAGAATTATCCAAGAATAGCTCGACGAAAGCTCGGTAATTCAACAACGATATCCAGTTTCTGATTGAATAAAAAAAAATAATAAGATAATCATCCTCATCGATCGCTTTTTCGTTATGAAATTGTACAAAAAATGTATATTCGGAAATTGACGAAAGTACGTAATATAGTATCATTTAAGTCTGTTTGATGGGCCTGCGTGAAGTGACTGCACAAAAATGCATTTGCATTTCGAGAAGAACAGCAACGCCAAGTGTGATTGCAACATCCTATCGCTCAGCTGGATGGGAAAGGTGCCGGACGAATTACCGGAGGTAAATTACAAAACTTTATCGTCCCTCTAACAACTTCTTCTCCCCCCCCCCCCCCTCCCCTTTACCCCTCCCTCCGGTCCGCTTCCACCCTCCGTTAATCCTCACTGGTGCTCTTATTATAGCTATCGAGAAACATCCCTAAAATATATATACAAAGTTTAGCCGCAGAGCAAACGTTTGAAAATTCTCTGTGATCCAAGCCTCTCGTTATCCTTTGAACTGCTCCAATTATTTACGAGATCCTATACTATAGAGGGATGCGCTCACCGCTGAAATACGCTATAACACGAAACGTCATTCAGACGAGCAGACATATATAGAGAGAATTCGAGAATCGGGCGGGTTTGATAATACCGGAGGAAGTATAAGATCAAAGAGAACTTTCGGAGATTGAACTACACTGTGTATATATATGGATATATACATATATATATATGTGTAATACATCTATACAAGTGAACGAAGAGCAGCGCGGAGGAGCGGCAAAAGCTGCTGGGAATTCGCAAGAGGGCAATTGTGCCCTCCAATGGGAATAGAAGATAGAATGGGGCGAGACGGCACACTTAAGAAGGATAAATCGTACACGTTCTTCTGTACCGCGACGAAACTTTTTTATTGCAAGCTGTTTAAGCCTTTCAACACGTATACCTATTACAAAAATGTTTATTGTGTAAATTGTACAAAAAAAATTGTATTATCGAACAAAATTTTTGCGAAATCAGTTCAGTGGAGCAGAGTATCGTAGAAAAGAAAATTGGAACAAGGCGAGCAGTTTAGACTGCGGCAATGTCTTTATGAATAATCAAAGAAACGTCTTTGAACCTTTCGTAACTTTAAGTTTGACTCATGAGAAGTATAAATAGAGTTCGGAAGACAAAAACATTATTATCATTATTGATAATATTATATGATAATTTAAAGTTTATGATGAATTTCGCTGTAATGGAAAATCCTCCCTAAAGGTTTATTTCAAATAAACGCGCGCTCTCTAATCTTCTTCGGGACGATATGTAGTTCAAAGTTTGCGAATATCGGTGATTAGCTTCGTGGAATAAACGCTTTTCCATTTTGCCCCACCTTGCGGGAGTAGGTGAGACACTGACGAGTTTACCGGGCGAGAAACAGAGGTTACGAAGGGAGTATAAAGTAGGGTGTCCGGGGGGATTTTCCCGGAAGTTTAGAGGGTGCTGTCGTGTTGTACACTCGCCAAAGATGAAGATCGTAGCTGCGGTGTGTCTCGAGTGGATCCTTTCAACGATCGCCAACTAAACGACTTCCAATTTTACCGTTAGACACTTCACACACAATAACGCATCGCGCGCGTACACCCTACTATAGTCCATAGACACCGCGCGATTCTATAATGAGAGCCCAACGATGCGCTGCTCTTTCGTAGTTCGTAACTTTCCAAGTGCACAATTTCCAGTGTCTCGTCCCATCATTCCCCGAGTCTTTCATTCTATCGACGACGAACTTTTCCCCGCCAGCGAGGAACGATCCTCACTTTCACCCACCTTTCGTAATTTTTTTTTTTTTTCATCCCCTATTAGATGGCATCGTGTCTAATCGAAAAAAAAAATCGAGCAAATTCGCTCGAGAGTTCTCGCGACCCCAATACGGAATCTGCTCCGAACAATAATTAAATTACGAAAGCTATTTGATAATCTCGACCCTTCCGGTGGGGACTCGATTGCCTCGAATTCCATTATTTCCTGTCGTTAATTGGTCTCTTCGCGTGTTGTAACTACTTGGAAAACTACTGTGCTTCAGATACATGTATATAGTATATGATATACATGTTTCGACAATACTATTACCGTATGTATGATCGTACAAGGTATACCGGCTTGTGTTCCGCATCGTTTCGTCGATCGAACTCAGCGTCACGATGTGTTCGCAACAGTCATGTACTCACGTAGTACGTAAGCTGGCGAATCGAGTAATTTAGCGTGTGACTCGAGTAGCCCGGTTGCCGGAGCCTTGCAAATGTTTGGTCTTCGCGTGTTTGAATATCCGCATGCAGCAGTGCAGAGCTTGTGGGTCGTCGGGTTGGGTATATACGTGGATACCTCGTACCCGCGCAGTTTGCCAGGGTGAAGGATGGACAAGAGAAATACACGCGTGGCTCAAGCCAACGTCGGTCCATTATCAAGGGTCGTCTCCTCTCACGGTTGAGCGGCCACCGGCCACCGCTGGATCAACCTTCGTGGAACTGTATTCCGTGTGTTCCACGCTTGTCCATCCCCGAGCCTCCCATAGTCATTGGCCATTGCACGGACACTGGCAAAGTCGACGGAGAAACGTTTTCAAACGGAAAAAAGTGTGTCAAAGACTGTGTTTTCGTTGGGATTTAACCCTGCGATCCCTTCGTTGCTTTTCCCTCCATTGCGTTAGGGGTTACCGCTACGATCAACTGGGATCTCTCTCTGTATGCGCTTCAGCGTCATTCCTCCCCCTACTCCCATTCGCTAACTCCTCTGTCTCCGGCAGAGCCCGACCGTTCGACCGTTAGATAACATTCGAGAACACCCTTTGCTCCATAACCAACTGAATTACCATAGAAATTACACCCAAATGGGGCGTGTGCACCACGGGTTATTTCTCGTAGGCTACCAAAACAACCGGGTGTGATTTAATCAATTATGATTCCTCGAGCACCAATTATGCATGGTAATTTTGGTCTAGATTGTCGGACGCCTCTTCGGTTTACCGAAGATTTTTATGGCAGTGAAAATGTATTCGAGAAATCGAGAAAATAGTTTGACGAGTTCATTCGAAATTGATTTTTTTATTCGCGTCGAGAAAGTCGAAGTTTGAAGTGTTTTTTTTCTTTCATTTCATTCATACGAGCCGCGCCCGTTTTTATTTTAGGAAGAGAGTGGGTGGTAAAAATTGAACAACTAAAAAAAAAAGCGAAGGATTTGTTGAGCGCAGATACTACGCCGTGACGAGACAAGACTCGCTGCACGTGTCCCCGAGGCAATACGAGAGCTTCCGCATCTCGGGCCTCGTATACTACACGTATATACGTATTTTATCGTCTGTATACCACGGACATGCAAACACATGTGCAATGTGAACAACTCCGATTCTACTGTCGTAGCGCGCTTGCATTATATGGGATATCACCTGAATCGATAGCGTCATTATTGAAGACCGTAACTCCGCGTTCGCGATATACGCAGTACATACACATCTCTTCCGCGTTGTATGTCTCTTCGTGTGCTTTCACTGGCGCGCACCCATTGTGCGGGATAAAAATTGAGTACGTCGCGCTCTCAGGCCTCGAAAAGGAAAAGAATATCCGTTCCACCGAGTCACCGAGTTGGAGTGACTTCGAAGGGATATTGGGAAAATACAGAAAAGTATATATTTGAGGAGTAAAAAATGTGAATCAATGCGATAATATTGGAGATACGCCGGTTAGACGAGAATGAATATCTTCAAGAAATTCTTCAAACAACCTGAAACTAAGTGAAATTGAGACGAAAGAGAATTTTTCATTTTTCGAGAGAATCTATTATTATATATTTATAGTTTTTTCCAGAAGTATATTTATAGAGTAAAAAAAGTGAACCAATGCGATGAAATTGCATATCGCGATTGGAAGAAAGTGAATTCTGGGAAATTCTTGAAACGATGTGAAACATTGCGAAATTGAAAAGGTAGAGATTTTTTTTTCGAGGGCATCTTGTACTATGCATATATATATACTATGCATATATGTATGTGCTATGCATATATATACACGCTATATGACTCTCGTAGACGACTCCTCGTTTGTCCATTCGTGAAGATGACTTTCTCGAGGATCTCCAGGACCTCTCTACGGACTCTCACTCGACAGTGCTGGAAGGCACCCCAATTTTAGTACCACTCCACTTGATTCGAACCCATTGTATTTAACCCGCCCGACGTGAAGATACTGCAGCATTCCGTAGGCCTTACGATTGCTCGACGTCTCATTGCTCCTCTTTTCAAAATAACTACAGGGTGTACTAAAAATCGCGATGCTTTTGTCGTTTTTTTTTTATTCATTCCCTATTTTTATCAGCGGAATAAATTTATAAACAGAAAAAAAATTGTATGTACTTCTGATGCAGATCTTCGTGTACAGCTAAATTTTTATTGTTCAAATTAATCATTTTTATCTGTGAAGCAAAACAATTAGTAGATTTGTTATCAGCAAAAAGAAATACATTGATACGGGAAATAGTAAAAAAATGGCTGTAGTTAATTTTTATAGGGAATTCTGATGTGAAAGATATTGATTTTTTATATTTTCAAAAAGTGATATCCTTGCTTACCGACGGAATATGAAAAAAAAAAAAAAAAAAAAAAACAGATGATAAAAAAAAGTTCAAGTAAGGTATCTGGCGTATGGAAGGGCGATGTAAACATGCGAACAAAGCACGAGAAAAGATGCCGATTCCCGATTCCTTCCCCATTCTTTATTTTCGTCAGATTCTTAAAAAAAAAAAATTCGAGTCCACTTATTCCGATGTATCTTTTTGCCTTTAAACCAATTATTTTCTTCTACACTCATGCGGAACATTGGTAATGACGAAAAAAAAAGCTTTTTGTCTCCGCTGCAACTGAAATTCTTCATGATGGATAACTTCCGCCTTCGTCAGGCAATCACGCGCGTCAGGCAATCGGCATACGAATAATGCGACAAGATTCTGTGATATCACAAGATTTCACCTAATATTGTTTAAGTCGTTTAAAAAAAGTAAAAAAAAAATTAATCGATGCAAATTTACTTAAGTACCAACACTTGATAGATTTTGAAAAATTATTATTTAAAGTCAGGAATTTTTTTTTATCGAGTATTATTAATATTATTATTGTTAATAACGAAAAAACTACGTTCTCGTATATAGGGACTTCCGTCTTCTTATTGCGCACTTGGAAAAAAGTATATCGCAAAATATATCTATAATACATCCAAAACATTTTTCACGAAAAATTGTATATTGCGGATATACTTTACCAATATATAATACCAAACAATCATACGAAAACACCGAATTTTATATTATTCCTAATATATTTCTAACCCTTTTCTTTCCACGTAGGCGTTGTTCTTGTCAGTATAACATAAAATATTTTAAAATATTTTTTTTATAGAAAAATAAGTTTTGTTCATGAAAAGTCTGCCTATTCCGTGCAATAATGTTTCAGTAAACGGCTCTTAAGGGGGCTGAGTCATCTAAAACTGAAAAAAATCGATTTTTTTTTATTTTTGGTTTGTACATACGGTATACTATCTACACACCAAATTTTAGATCGGTATTCGAAAACTTGACAAATTTAGAAGCATTTGAATGCGATTGAAAATAATCACATCACGTCATTGATTATTATTAATAATTATCGCGTTATCGCGTTGCGTTATCGAGTTTTTTAAATATAAACCTCCAGGGCAAGTTTCCTTGATGTCGCTATCGTCGCTATCTTAAAAAGTTGGTGAGTAACGATATTTTATCTCGAAAGTATCGAAATTCGACTAGGAGGTTACGGCCGCGCTGCGCGCGGCCGAAACCTCCCGTCAAATCTCGACCAATCACAGCACGAATAAACCGACAACAATACATATATCGAACTTTCGATAATTTGCGATATATCGTGACGAACCAACTTTTTACTACGGTGAACTAGGAGGTTACGGCCGCGCTGCGCGCGGCCGAAACCTCCAGTCAAATCTCGACCAATCACAGCACGAATAAACCGACAACAATACATATATCGAACTTTCGATAATTTGCGATATATCGTGACGAACCAACTTTTTACTACTGTGACTACGGTGATACTACGGTGAAAACTACGGTGAAACTACGGTGAACTACGGTGACTAGGGAGGTTACGGACGCGCGCTGCGCGCTGCGCGCGCGTCCGCAACCTCCTAGTCCACACCTAAAAAGTTGGTTCGTTGGCGCGCAGCGCGGCCGTAACCTCCTAGTCAACCCCTAAAAAGTTGGTGAGTAACGATATAATATCTCGAAAGTATCGAAATTCGATATATGTATTGTTGTCGCCTTTTCGTGCCGTGATTGGTCGACGATGACGAGAGGAGGTTTCGGACGCGCGCGCAGTAACCTCCTAGTCACAGTAGTAAAAAGTTGGTTCGTCACGATATATCGCAAATTATCGAAAGTTCGATATATGTATTGTTGTCGGTTTATTCGTGCTGTGATTGGTCGAGATTTGACTGGAGGTTTCGGCCGCGCGCAGCGCGGCCGTAACCTCCTAGTCACAGTAGTAAAAAGTTGGTTCGTCACGATATATCGCAAATTATCGAAAGTTCGATATATGTATTGTTGTCGGTTTATTCGTGCTGTGATTGGTCGAGATTTGACTGGAGGTTTCGGCCGCGCGCAGCGCGGCCGTAACCTCCTAGTCACAGTAGTAAAAAGTTGGTTCGTCACGATATATCGCAAATTATCGAAAGTTCGATATATGTATTGTTGTCGGTTTATTCGTGCTGTGATTGGTCGAGATTTGACTGGAGGTTTCGGCCGCGCGCAGCGCGGCCGTAACCTCCTAGTCACAGTAGTAAAAAGTTGGTTCGTCACGATATATCGCAAATTATCGAAAGTTCGATATATGTATTGTTGTCGGTTTATTCGTGCTGTGATTGGTCGAGATTTGACGGGAGGTTTCGGCCGCGCGCAGCGCGGCCGTAACCTCCTAGTCACAGTGGTAAAAAGTTGGTTCGTCACGATATATCGCAAATTATCGAAAGTTCGATATATGTATTGTTGTCGGTTTATTCGTGCTGTGATTGGTCGAGATCGGACGGGAGGTTTCGGCCGCGCGCAGCGCGGCCGTAACCTCCTAGTCACAGTAGTAAAAAGTTGGTTCGTCACGATATATCGCAAATTATCGAAAGTTCGATATATGTATTGTTGTCGGTTTATTCGTGCCGTGATTGGTCGAGGTTTCGGGCGTGCGCAGCGCTCCCCTGTATTACTAGTATATGTTTAAAGTTAATTTCTCGAAAGTTATATTTTCTCGCACTTGTCGCAGCTTTTGAACCGAACGACTGCATGGATTTTGGCTTGCGACGTCTTATTTTCTTCGTAATTCTTGCCATTCCAGTCTGAGTATAGGAATTTGTAATACGATGAAAAATGGATTTATCGTAAGCGATTGTTTACCTGTTAATGAGAAAATATCATCAAAAGATAGATTCTCTCACGTACTTTATTCAACAGATTCACCAAAAAAGCCTTAAAAAAAAGTGCCTACACTCAGACTATAACGCAGAATCTTACGAAGAAAATGAAACTTCGCAAGTGAAAATTCGTGCAACCCGTCGGTCGAAAAGCTGCGACAAGGGCAAAGTTTAACTGCGTCTCTCACCGACAAGATACTACATATGGTTCCAAAAAAATTCAAAATGATAGTGCAACATATATATATTTCATGATGGTAAGATAAATTTTTATTTACAGTTATAAATAAGGCAAAAAAAAAATTATTTTCGAATTTTTAGGTGAGTCAGGTCCCTTAATTAAAGACACTGTATCTCTTTTTTGTTATTATCTGGTACACGATGTATCTCGTGATATACGTTGCAAAAAACGAGTGCGGAATCCTTCGCGAAAGTCATGCCGTAATTATATGGAGATGCGCGTGTAGGGTTGAGAGCAGCGGGCCGTGAGAGGGCAACCTATCCGGGTACGCTATAGAAGAGACAGAGCGAGAGGCAAAAGAAATGCAAGGGATATAGCTGATGCGTATTACGCTTCGATGGTTGATGTTGAGAGGGGAAAGCAAGAAGGGAGGAAACGAGAAGACAGAGTTGGTCGAGGGTTGCGCGATAGACGAGAGTACAGAACAAGAGATGGCGCGAAAAAAAGAAGCGAGGGAGCGGAGAGAAGAGAAGAGGGCGCAGAGTACCCCGGCGTGTGTGTTTGAACCCTCGTATTTGGCCTCGAGCGCTTTTACCACGAAATTGGAAACGGGAACCCGTACGGCGAGAGGCGCGTGTTTCTGCAACGTGCCCTCTCGTGCTTTCCTCGCGAACGGAACTACCGCGTGAATATAGAGAAGGTGCATTGGAGTTGGGTGGAGAGGCCGAGAGGAGGAGTGAGATTTTATAACAAACCCAACGTTGCGCCACCCTCGCGAAGCTTCGATAACTCCGGCAATTATGTACACGCTCGATATTTCGTACAACTTCCGACGCTCGAGCGACCCCGCGAGCCTTGTCAAGCGTCGACTAAAATTCAACTGCATAGCCTCATAGGGAAAAGGGCAATAATGATTCTTGCCTTTCCCACCGATTTCAGACGGAGGGATCGGAGAAATTTCATACGATCGGTTCAAGTGGGTCAAAAATGAATAAAACCCGAGATTTTTTTTTTTAATGCAAAATTTTGTTTTTTGTTCAATCTCATCGCATGGCGGCTAATGACGATGAAATTTAAGCAGCGTGTTCGCTGTACAAGTGGTACATGCTACGTTATACGTTATATTATCATCCGTGGCCCGTGGGCGACGAAATATCTCTGTTGGGAACAAATTATTGTCATTAGGCGACACCGCCTCTGACATCAGAAGCCTCCCCCTCCCCTTAGTCGAGCGGTTCGAGGTGCAACGCGATGTGCATTTCAGTGCTCGCAAACTTCACTGGCCCAACCCACTTGCCCCGGGGTAATTAGCACGAATTTACTGGTTAACGACTCCTCTGCGAATGCTTTTTTTTCTCTACAATCGTTTAAACGGAAGAAACTCTCATTTTTTCGCCGAAGCGTTCTCGCGTCCCGACCTTGTTTTTGCGACGATAAAGAAACCGCTTCGCAGCGTTCGTTCGAGCGATTGAAGCCGCAATTGTCAAGAGAAAAGTAATATCTCTTCGCGAATACATGAATAGAGAGCTTCCCTTAAAAAGAAAAAAAAAGAAATTGAGATACTTCAATCGTTTTTTTTTTTTTTTTTTTTTCGTGGGAGGCAAATTCTCCGCAGAAACATCAACCAACCGAGTAAAACACAATTTGTTCTATCACCCACAGCCTCCATCAGCGTCTCTTTCCCCAAGTGCACGATATTTTTTCTTTCCTCATTTTTCTTTTTTTTTTCGCCGACTCATCGTGTCGGAACTCAAGAGAAATGATCCACGAGTGCGAGTTTTAGTAGAGACCCGGTTGGTGTCGTAAAAAAAAAAGAGAAAAAAAAGAAACGAAGAGCAGAGTCACGAAAGGGGGCCCGGAGGCGTTTGAAAAATTCGATAGAGAAACCCGTCTAGATTCGTCGCGAACCCGTTCGCACATATACAAAGAGTTTCGGACGTGCCGGTTGGCCGGAGCGATGCATGGAAAACGTTAGATCGGCCAGAGTTTCAAGAGGATGGGGGGGGGGGGGGGGAGATTGAGGAACGGGATCTCGATTCCTTTTGAGATTTAAGCGAGACAAACGGCCATTGTTCTTGCGTTAAGCCATTGCCGGGAGCTTTTGTTCCCAAAGCCTACTACTTATAGCCGGGGTAGATTCCCGACGAGAAAAGCTCCCTCAGCGCATAGGAAGACCGCGACGCTTGCGGTATACTACAGATTTCACAGCGTGTATGTACTCGTGTGTGTGTTTTAACTACCACCGTCAAAGATAGACACACATACACACACGCATATATATATATATATTATAGTATAGGCGATGAGTGGCGATTTCTAGTGGCCTGCCAGCACTCTCTTCCGATCTCCGGCGAGAGCCTCGCGGCAGAAGCCATCCCTCCTTTGCGTGACACACGTATCCCCAACACGGGAGGAAGAGATGCGTTCGGGCCAAACTGGCTAAAAGCTCTCCGGGTGCGGCTTCCGCTCGAGTAGACGGTTGGCAAAGTGGCGCGATAGCTCTCAGCTTCTCGAGATTCGTGAAAGCTCAGGGAAAAAAGCGCAGTATCCAATGGAGCGCGGTGTTGCTTCGACGAAAAAAAATCAAACAAACGAGAAGTTCGGTTTCTCACTTTTCTTCGCCTTCGCTTTAATTATGCCGAGTGAAGTTAGAATGGAAAAGGAGGCAGTTAGGTTTAAATATGTGTATGTGGAAGACAAGGAGATATGAAGCTATTAAGTAGTATATGTATACGGTGATGCGACGAAGCTTAATGACGTCGTTTACGCACAGGCTATTAGGCGCGATCGTAAAAGGATTCAATCACCATTTTCAATTCCGGAGATATTCTCACGTCCGCCACGAAGACTGCGATATTTTAGTGGCTTCTACCGCCGTTTATTATCACGAAAGAGTCATCGTCACCGCGGTATAATAATGCTATTTAATCCACACGAGATCACAACGAAACGTTGCATTGGCTTTATCGCATCGTAACTCGAGAAAATGAGTCTTGCGAATGTTTCTGTACGCCGGATCGGTCAACGTAATTAGGACTTAACTGTGAATAGAGCTATTTGTTTCGTTAGATATCTTCGCGGTTTTGGAGGTCGATGGAAGGATCGAATGGATACGTTTATGGAAATCCGTATGATGGCCCGAGCTATTTGAGATTAACTTGCATTTTTTTAAATTTGTCATCTCTCAAAAGCACGTCTTCTAGAAGCACGTGACTTCTAAAATAATCACTTCATTGATTCGTTTACTTTTGATTGTTTTTTATTATTACAAACTTAAAAACGGAATTTTTTAAAAAAAATTTCAACGTCATAGAGTCTATTTTTTAGAAGAGCCCTTTACTTTTGATTGTCCTTTTTTTTAATAAATTTAAAACAAATGAAAATTCCGTCCTTCACGATGTTTCCACGAAAAGTCGTTTTCAAGATTCAAGTCAATTCTTCATTTTCTTGGACCAACAGTTTAAAAAAAGTGAAATTCACATCAGCTTACGCGTTGGAAAGAGAGAAAAAATTAAGGTACCGCTACGACGTCCCTCGTTAATCGAGGTATATTCAAACGTATGATTTGGTAGATTCAAACGTATATTCGGTGTTCGAGAGTTAACATCGCTCACCAAGTATTTCGTCGTAGTAAGGTAGTGCCGTTGTATTGGCAATGAGGTATTGGAAACAAGAAAACAATAGATAATTCAGATGAAACCTGTGGCTTTGCCGATCGATGGCGAAGAAAGGGTTGAACGCTTTCTCCTTTTGTAATTATTTCCTGATTCGATTGTGTGTACATACAAACCTCTCGCACCCACGCAAATGGAAGTTGCGTGAGTTGCGTGACTTCTGATCAGCCCTATGGGTCTAACGCCACTTCCGGTTCGTCGGACTTCCATCGTTAATCAGCTATTGAAAGCCTTTAGTGAATTTACCGACGGAGATGAAATTCACTGATAACTCCAAATGCTAATAATGGATTTAAGTATCGGTAAAAATTATTTTTTTAATTGTTTTACACAGTTTTCGAGATATCGGACACGCATAATACTTCGGGCAATCTAATTTAATTATTCAACGAATTGTATCGCGAGCAGAAGTTATCAACGGAAAGTAGTAAATTATTGAGTGAACGTTCATTTTCTAGCAGAACCTATACACTCCCTAATTACCGACTAATAAATACTCGACGCACGAATTGGAGTTGGTTCGACGGTAAGAATCGTCGAAGCTTTTCATTGGCTTTCAATAGAGGAAGAAAAGAGCTTTCGAGGTGGATTGAGCGACGATATAGCGAAAGGGTTGTTTCGATCCATCCGGCTTTTCCCAACTACCCGGAGAGTCTACACAACGCCTCGAGCGTATACTTTTCTAAGGGTTCCCAACCGCTCTCGTGTAATCACGCCTACACGTGTACGACTACCGGGGGTGTATGAGAAAGAACGAGAGGGATCGACGTCGGTGAGGGTGGAAACCCTTCCTGAAACGAAGCCACCTGCGCTACTCTCGCTTCATCGTCTGTAAGTCCACGAGCTTTGGACACGTCTTCGTGTGTTTTTTTTTTTTTTTTCGGAAAAAAGAAAAGACACAAACAAACCCCTTAACAATTTTACTACCTCATGAATTGCGTTAGCGTGAAACTCATAAATAAACTTTTTTCTGAATACTCGAACGGAAAAAAAGCTCTAACACGTTTAGTTTCTTCGTTCTTGAAACATTGATTTTTTTTCCACTATAGCGTCTTCTTAAACGTATGATCGGCTCTCAAAGCCGCTTATAGCGCGTTCTGAAAAGAGGCCCGAGTAAAGTTTCGCTAATTTAGCCTTTTTTTTTGCAAAACGAAGATCTCTGTCATTCATGGACAATCAATTGTATCGTCATCTTCTGTCAATCCTTTGGAGAATTGTACTATGCATAATAGTTGTATAACGCAGGACGCCAAGGACTGGCATTGAAACGAGGAGGAAAGCGTCTCCCCTCCGGAGAGTATCACAATAGTCTCTATATATCCCTCACCGCCTCTACTCGGGAAGTCTCGGCTCTTGAAGTGTATTTAGTTCCCTCCCTGCTACTCCAGACGGTATTATTCTATCCAAGTCTCCCCCCTGTTCGAGTTATTGTTGACGGGCGTGGAGCTTCGTATTCCTAAACGTCTGCGAAATACCATTTTCGCGATAAAGATGTATGAAAGGACGAGGAAGCTGGATAGTCAAGAATAGAAAGCACTTCGGTGAAAAAAAAAAAAAAACTATTCTACGCACAGCGTTATTGTACCCATACCGTGCCGCTAGTGTGAGCCAAAGAAAAGCTCTGATTTTGAATAACTTTTTACCCCCATAGAAAACACCCTTATGCGCTCGCAACAGAATGCATACAAATTTAAACACGTTAGTGAACGGTGTGCGCAAATGAAAAATTTGTGCGTAATTTTCACACCGAGAGAAATAACAAAATACATCAAAATATGTAGAGTCAGTTCTGTACAAATTATTATAAATTTTTCACATTTCAAAAAGGCTGAATATTTAATTATCTGATCAAACTACAACGCTGTAATATTTCATGAAAAATTATTGATCAATTCAGTATTTGTATATCATATTTGTATTCTATGAATATAGCCAAAAAACTTTTTAAAGAAACCAAAGGTACGTCTAGTAATTAAAAACAATTATTTCTAAAAATGAATGTAGTTAATATGAGCCAATTGTCATAGAAATAAAGATATTTATGTATGTTAAAATGATTTTTTTTAATGCAAATGGTTATAAAAAATAGGCGTTCAGCAACCGTCACTGTAGATATCTCCATAAACCGCCTACAAGAGCACTGCGACGCCATTTTTTATTTCTTTTTATTAAATTTAAAAAATAATACTTCCATAGATACATATTTTTATTCTATTATCTTTGGACCATACTGCATCCATACATTTTTTAAATACTTTTTTTTATAGTTGGCGTACCATTTTTTTTTTTGAAAAAAACTTTTTTCTTCATTATACTTATTTCTTACAATGTCCAATAATTAATAATTTTTCACTTTGACGCTGTATTTTCTTTTTGCCGACTCATTGAGACGCTAAACGCATGGTGAATTATTAAAATGAAAAAATAGCAGTCCCTTTCGGTGTCTACTTCGTCCTTCTCCTCCCGTTGTCGCTGGAACTCGAATATATTTGTTAAAAATAATGTGTCAACTTTTCACGTCCCTTTTGCTAAATTTCCCCAGTGATATTTCCGACCCCGATATCTCAAAATGGGCCAAGCAAACGTAGTCGTAACCTAGGTACTTCCGAGAGATTGCCTCCGAATTATAATATGAAGTATCAACCAAAATTTTATCGCATATTTAATTTTTAAGATATGTCGATCGACAGTTTTGCTTCCAGTACATTGCTGTATGTACACACAATACCGTCATAGTACGAAAAAAAAAAAAAAAAAAATTCAAATACTTGGCGTCGCGGCGCTGCAGCGTCTTTTGATAAATCTGAGATTCTTTATTTTCCACTGTCACGCAAGATTACTTTGGCAATTAATGAAATACTCCGAAAGTCGTGTTTTTCTTATTTTTTTTTTAAGCGTAAATATTTGTAGCCCGACGCGATCTGTCTCTGTGATGAATTTTTTTTGTTACTTTCATAATTTTGTATTATTACCGGGGAGTCTGTCTCTCTGACGCGATTATCGCATCGCAATAACGCGGACTTTCTCGCAACATACGCGAGTTTAGCACGTTTTTTTACTTTCCCGTACTGGAAGCTCGCCAACTCTCGTCGTTGTCGTATGTATATAGAGTTTGCACTAGTTGCGGAGAATTCGAACGTGTGGCTTTACCCCAAAGGCTTTTCGTACAAATGAAACGTTTTCGAGGAAAAGCCCTCGGTACCTTTTGCGCCTCGGTAAAATTGAATTTTCAAAGTGCGGATCTATATATAGACGGAACGAAAACTACGATAACTATTCTATGTACGGTACAGTGGGTAATTCGTGGATTCTACTCTCATTCGCTTGATATGTTGTCACGCAGGACGAGGGATGGAAGCTGAACCGTACAAATTACTATCAAGAGGGATGGCTCGCAACTGGAAATGCCCGGGGACTCGTCGGTGTTACCTTCACAACTTCTCACTGTCGTACACGCGCTGCCGAACTTCCACTTCGGGCAAATTACAACCTCAGAGGACACCAGAGCGAGGTGAGCGCCATACCTTTTTTCTCCCTTATAACCCTCGAGAACTTTGATGCATTAGAATGTCGAAAAAAAAAAAAAAAAATCGAATCGGTAACTCAAAATCCTTTCAGGACTCGAAATTCGAGTTTTTTTCTTTTTTTATGAAGACATTTAGTAATTACATTTCTCATCGTTTTCTATGCAAATTTTTACGCGCAAGTCTATTTTAAAAGCGGATGAGGATAAGATATCACGTCGAAGCATAATTTTCAGTCGTTTAAAGACGAAGCTTTAAGGAGGGACTTTTAAGCGACGAAAAAATTGCCGATTTTCATGATTTTTTTTTAAAAGGAAAGAAGTCTTCAACATTATCGAAACTGTGGGTATTTTTTATTATAATTTTTGGCTTACGTCTGACGAAAACGCGTTTAAAGTTTTGATGAGTAAAAACTCTATGATTTTAATGACTTACCGGCAAATCTGCGAATTCTTACGCTACGAAATATGCCTTCGGATTATTCGAAAAGTTGTTTCTCTTGAATTTGATAAAAGTATCTTCCCCCTTAAAACTCTAAAATAAGAATATAAATAATTTATTCTTCGAGTAACGTTAGTCGATAATTTAATTTTTTTTATTCTCTTCAGTATATATATTGTAACGCTTTATTAGTAACGTACAGTATACATTCGTCGCGTTGAGTGAGTTATAGATCCTAGTGCTTTGCGGAAGCTTATCGGAAATCTGTTGGCTCGCATCATCATCAAGTTTAACTAGTTATATTAGATCCTATCAACGAGCGCGGGGAGGCGTCAAGTGTGCTATTCATTCACATCGACGTCGACGGATTGATTACATTTTTCCATCGCGCTACAGTATCGGCTCGTTGAAGTTATGAAAATCGAGATAAAACAAAAATCGAACGAAAAAAAAATCTTCGCGAAACATCGAGTAACGTTGGAAGAGATGGTTGAAAGAAGCAAAAATAATAAGACAAATGGCGCCAAAAAAAAAGGCAGGCCAATATAAGAAAAGGAAGACGAAGGAGAAGGAATGGAAAAAAACGTCGAGTTCAACGTCGAGAGAAATTTAATCAGACGTTGCCACCTCGAACGAGCTTGAGACCCAGATGCGGAACCAAGTTGGGGGGGGGGGGGGGGGTGATGTTGGAAATAGGAGAACCCCGAGAATACGGTCTCCTCCTGGCTGTCGGCTTCGTACGTTTCTCCTTCGCCTTTTCTTCCGACGGCTCTTCTCGGCCGTCTTAACTCGTAAAGGAGGGGGATGAATAGAGAGAGAGAGAGAGAGAGAGAGCGAGAGAGAGAGGCCCCTCAATTCGCGTGAACTACTATCGGAATCTCACAGGCAGAAGCCTAATTTCACGCTGCTTGAACGATATTAGAAAGCCACGGGTTGTGCCTCTTGATATGAATTCGAGGACGGAATGAGGAGTTTGGATAACTCGGATACGTAGACATTATATCTGGCGGGCAGAGGGATTGACTACAATTGAGAACGTCGTGACCCGGTCACGCGAACATTTACTAAAACGTGATACGAATTTTCCGCGTTTTTCCACAACGACAGATACTCATATTTCTCTTGTATTTAAATAGAAAAACAAGCTATCAACATGGTGCACGATGCTTTAGGCTTTTTTATTCGAGTACTTCGGGTTTGTTGGGACGACGAAGGAGACTCGGAAACACGTACGGTTTTACCAATTTCACGTTTGGCGTCTAGTATCCGAGATAGTCGTCCCTAAGGCTTGTTAACTTCGTACGGCGTATACGTGGCGTAAGCCTTACGCGATATGGAAACCCTCTTCATCTCAATGCTCCTCCACTTTTTTTTTTTTTTCATTCTTTTTTTTCGTTTTTGCGAATGTTCGTCATCCTGGTCTGGTGGCTCGTAAACTTAACTCGAGACACAGGCATATCCTTCGCGTCACGTTCGCGCTGCAGGCTTAGTTTGGAAGGTTGCGGGGCGGGCGGTTTGGTTAGAGCCGAGGGGATGCAGTGGAGTACAGGAACGACGCGGCCGAAGGAGAAGAAGCCACTCGTGGCTCGTAAAACAGACCCGAGGGTTCTCGTATTCGCTCTCGTTTCTCCGGGAACTCGAGTCGTCTTTTGCCTCCTACATATCCATCTATCTACAGTAAGAAAACGTGCCATCCCTCCGACCTTCCCCCCAGTATATACCTCGTCTATCTCGAGCTGATAAAAATGTTTGATGTACGAGAAACAGTAGCCTCGCAGTACCGTGAAATAAGCGGACAAGTCGCGAAATAACTCGAGCCATTCGTTCTACTTTCAGCGAACGTCGAAATATAGACGACGACGAGTCATAGCCGTCGATTATTATTCTTCATCTTTCGTTTCGCCGCTGTTTTCTTTTCTTTTCTATTTTTTTTTTTCGTTCCTTCCTCTCTTCTTTGTTCCGCGACGAAGGAAGATGAAAATCCCGATGCAAATATCCCCGATGTCACGATTTCCGTCTATACCCCGTCGTCACCCTCTTATATTTCGGCTTTGGAAAATTAATAACGTCGGATCAAGAACTTCCACCTCATCCCTCGCGATAGAGAAGCCAGAAAGAACGAGAAAGAGAGGATATCTGACACGAACTTTCGTCGTTTTGTGTTTGAACTATTCGCTCCCTTTATTGCGACGATAGCGAATAGCGAAAGACCCCGTCTCTCCCCGGTTGAGAAACATTGCACCCTCACAATTCTTCGTACTTCTTTCATTCGGCAGACACAGGGGGAATATTTTCGCGCGAATTCTTATTCCTAAAAGAACGAGTAAATTCGAAAAAAACTATACATTTCTTCGCTGGTTTTTGAGGGAAACAATTTTTGGTGGTAAAAAAAAACTTTGATAAATCGTATTTCTACGTTTCGTAAAAATAATTTTATTAAATATAAGTAATAAATCCGTTTGTTATCCTAACGAAGAATCATTTGTCGTACAACGAATTTCTTCCATCTGTCGTATCATTGACAATTGTTATTTGTCATTTTCATTTCCGAGATTAACGATTTGCAAACAACAAAAAAACACAATTGTCAACTGTTCGCGTCCAGCGAATCAACGTGAATTGTGTTTTTACAATCCGGAAACTCGCCTTCCGTTTCGAAGAACGTGGTTAAGGGTTCCGATCAACGGATACTTGTCGCCGCAAACGCCCCTGAAGTCGTCCGTCTCAATGGACCATACCATAGCACCACCGAGTCCCCGTTTCTTGATATACTGAGCTTTCTCCGTCATGGATCTATCAAACGTGTATCAACCGTTATTATCTCTTAATCGTTTTCTTTGTAACAAAATAATAGCCTTCCGTTTTTTATTTAATTTGTACGAAAAATCGATATGTCTTTATCGCGAGTATCGACGAGACGATATTCGAGAAAAAGCAATTGACTAATTTCCGTTATTCAAACGACACGGGGAAGTATCGGTAAATAATGAACCATTTTTTACGATACCGATCGTATTTCTATGTCAGATATAACTAATACCTCTTTACTGTACTTACTTGACATTGTCGTAACCGACCCATTGGTTGTCACGATGAGCGAAAGGTACGCGTCTCTCCTCGTCGAATACGACGTTCCATCGTTCCCTCTTTTGCAGTTCGCAAATCTCGTTGTAACCCAACATACCGCGTTCGCGCGTATACGGCCCCTGGGAACCGGGTCCACGGGACGGTGCGCCAATTCCAGCAGAGTTGGGATTAGCGAGAGTGAAAGATCTACCGTAGGTAGCGACACCAACGATGAGTTTTTCCTTAGGTGCTCCGTTATCGAGCCAATATTGGACGGCAGCATCCTTAAAAAACAAATTAAACAAATCAATGAAGTCCACATCCTCATCATCTGTTTTGTTTTGCAACTGCTGCACCTTAATTATGGACTTACGACGGTCAATAGGCTGTCGTCTTCATTTTCGGATTTGGCGGCGTAGAGAGCAGCGTTTGCTCCGGTCTGAGGGTCCCACGAGCCATGAAGATCGTAAGTCATGAGATTAATGAAATGGAGGTATTTGGACATTTCGCGAATGTTGTAAGACAACGATGCGGATTTGAATGCGGCACCGACGGCGGCACTGAGGATCAGGCCTTCCCTATCGAATGCTTGTCTCAATTCTCTCAACAGTGCAACGTAGTTGTTGACGTCCTCCGGCTTTCCACCACGCTGATTGGGATACTCCCAGTCGACGTCGAAACCGTCAAAGTTGTGCCTCTTGACGAAAGCGACAACGCTTGCGACGAAACGTTGGCGCGAACCCGCGTTGCTGACCATCTGCGAGTACTTTGCGGATCCCTCGTTCCAACCGCCGATAGCGATGAGAGTCTTGGTATTCGGACTCCGTTCGCGAAGAGCGTTAAAACGACCGAAGCCATCTTTGCCCCAATTGTCCGGAAGATCTTGCCAAGGGTCGAGTACTTTGACGCTGTCGCCGGCGAGACCGACGAACGTATAGATCAAGTGAGTGCACATCTTAGGATCGATGTTTGAGATATCGAATTTTCCTGCACCCGGACGATAAACCGCCCAACTACCGAAGTAGCAGACAATTTTCTCTGCCAATTAAAAATAAAGGTTCGTTCGTATTTGTTTAGAAAACGAGCCATCGTTCGGCGACGGTGTGTATATTATTTTTTCGACTACTCACTCTCCTCGGCGGCGACGACCGTAAGAGCCAACGCGGCGACCGCAAATAATAGTAGGGAACGCATCTAAAATATAATCGAAAAATAGAATTTTAAAAAAAGGTGTTAGTCTTGTTCATCTTTTTTTATTTTTTCGTACGAAAACACTGGATAACCACTGGACCACTGGATTCACTGGATTCGTGGATTACAGATTGCGTCGCTTTACCTTATTCGGCGATATATTCCCAACGAACTACGTATGAATTCTGTTAACGTCAGCGACGAGCTCACGAGTATTTATACAGCAATCGGTTATCTCTCCATAGTGGGATCCGTTCCGTTACATAAATCGTCAATTCAAATAGATTAATCATTAACGAAATGATTGTTATAGAGCGAACACATGCGCAATCTTCGTTTTCCAAAATGAAAATCAATCAAGGAATCATGTTGGACGTGAAGAAAAAAAAAATGCGATGAAGATAAAATTGTGTTTGCATGGCACTCAATGATTCGCGTGATTCGAGAAAACATTGGAACACCTGTGCACATGAATAATGCGATTCATCGATAGTTAGTCAACACAAAATCGACTTTTTGGGGGGCTGTCAATAATATTATTTTATATTATGCAAGCAATTGTGTCACTTTATCTAGCATACTAATTAATTAATTAAAGTAAATGGAGCGCGAATCCGGAACAGCATGTGCGTAGCTACTATTATACGTATGTCCTCGTAAGTAATATTCTCGATATTAATAATGATTCAACTCCAACTTACCGTGTGCTTTCCGTTATAATGCACAGCAGAGCAAACACTGTTAGGCGTACTGAAAAAAAACATGTGGTTTCTCGGAATCTCTCGACGTAATAATATGCTGTTCCCCGTTTTTCGAATAGAACGCGTATTCGAAGGAGTCAAAAAAATGTGTGACCCCGGTAAAAAAATCACACACGTTGAACCTATCAATTAAATGTTTTCGTGGAGAAACTCACGACCGCTTTCATGGATTTTTGTCCTACAAGAATAATCCAAACCTAAAGAGCTGTTTTGTCTTTTAAATTGACTATTCTCTCATTACTTCGTTTTAATTTTTCGTAATTAACTCTCTGACGCATGTGCCCTTTGAACCTTTTTTATAGTGCACTGCACGACTATCTGGAAAATCTACCTGCAAGAAAACATGTTATTTACATCCGATTCAAGTGGAAATTGTTACTCGAAATTTTTAATGTCCGCGGAACCCAATGGGCCAATATCCGAGGGTTTTTTTTTTTCATGAATTAACCAGGTTGTTGACCTAAGAACTATTATTGGCGTTTATTATAATTTATTATCATTTTATCGTGTGAAATGTATGTCAACTTTGAGTATCGATTCGTACGAATGTAGATTACACCCTTTATCGGATCCCTTCACCATTTATTCCGGTCTAGAAATATTTTCACGCAGCTTTTCTCTCGAGCTCGTTACTTTCCTCCCTCCTCGGGTTCACGACTCCGGAGGCACCCTTCCATAAGGTTTATATACTCGCGGCCGATCGCATCGAACAACGGACGCAAAGAGCGAGGAGAAAAGAGAGGGATTCACAGGGCAAAGGCGAGGGAGCATAGGCGAACTGGCCTGTAAATAAGGGTGGTCGGCCGACACACACACCCCGAGCGATGAAGCGAACCGGCTCCCCCGTTCTTTGGCTCTCTCACGAGAGCTCCTGCGGCAACCAACCCCGGCACAACCCCTCACGACGAAAGACTTCGGAGCTCATACACGCCCACCCCTCTTCCGCGAACGCGCCTTCCCTCCTGTCCACTTGCCTGTGTGTGCGTGTGTGTGTGTGTGTGTGTGTGTGTGTGTTCGGAACTCTCGCGTGCCGATGCACCGCAGACGCGTGCTCAGCCAGAGGCATCAACGCCACGAGATCCACGATGCATAAAGCTAACACGAATTCTCTCGCTCACCGCACTTTACAATCAAAAGCTCCCTAACGCCTTATTACAATTGTTTCGAAGAGGTAACGTTAAAAATAGCTTATTTATTACGCTAAAAACAACCCTTTCGAATCGGAGACCATGTAAATGCTATTAGGGAACAGACCAATTGAGTTAACGAAGCATCTGGCGGCGCGAAACTACTTGAAAACTCGTCGAACGATAGTTGGCGCAAAGTTTGAAGATCTCACGAACGGCGTGCGAGATGGAAGAAAAAAAAAAAAAGAAACGACAGAGATTTAAGAGTACTCCATGATAACACGTCCGGCTCTGTTCGTGATGAGGTCACGAACGAGTAAAAGGTCTCACCTCTGCCGTATACGATGTTGGCGAAAAGTCTTTTAAGCTTTAGCGCTTCTTTTCATCTTTCGTTTTCATTTCTATACGGTATATATCTTATCTCTCACGACAGGCGCGTATTTCGGTCCACATTTCAGGCTTTAAGGGTGTACCGTCTCGGAGAAATATCGATCTCGACGTGAGGCACACGCAGACCATACTGCGGCCCTCTTTCGTAGTACAGGGACGCTCAACTGACATCCCTTGGAATAACCCCCATGTGGCTCTTATTTCTTTTTTTTGTCGATTGTATAGTATTTTCTTGCGAGACGCCCGTCGGCGTGGGCGACCGTCTGGAAGATCGTCACGCGTTACGATCGTACGGGTAATGTTTCGGAGACCCGAAGTTTAGAGGGTGAAGGAGAGGCGGTCGCAAATCACTGTAATGGCACGTTTGACGTCAAAAATCAGAGTATTTACGTTTTTTCGAAGCAAACGAGGGTATCCCGCCATCACTTTCGGCTTCGTGTGACGATACTTCATTGAAATTTGAAATTTATTTTTCATGCTCATGTCTAGTTTTACAAAGACATGACACACGATAAAAATAGAGTATCGTTATATCGTTCAACTGACACGTCAGTGTATTATATCGATAAAAGTACGAAAAAGCACATGTTTTACATGTGCAAAAAAAGGCCATGCGACATAGCATTGTTATGAAAATTTGCTGAACTCGTATTCGCCAATCGCCGCAACGTCACGTTCCGCGTAAAAACGCGAGATCGATACGTTTTTTTTTTTTTTCCAAAGTGATGCGATGTTCCACTGCACTTCGAATTTTATCGAAATGTGAAATTCATTCAGCGCTCCTCGTCTAATTTCGGATGAAGATGTCTCCCGATAAAATGGAGTATCGTTCACTAGTGAGTTGGTCAATATTATATCTGCCACAGTTATAAAACACGATAAAACGTGACTGAATAAAAAAAAAAAGTCCCCGGTACACGGTGGATAGCATTTTTATGAAACTTGCTGAGGTCGTATATATACGCGAATCATAGTAACGGCACGTTTCACGCGAAACCCTGAAATCTTTACGACGCTTTATATGAAGTAAAGTGAAGATCTTCCATTCCATTGACTTTCAATTTCGCGTTGCGACATTTTATCGAAATGCGAAATTTATTCGATGTTTATTGTCGAGTTTTACAAAGTGGTGGCCACTCAATAGAGGCGAAGTGTCGTTTCCATCTTTCGTCCGATTCATTGATACATTTTAACCGAAGATGTGGTTAAAACTTCATAAAACGTGATGGCATAAAAAAATGAAATGTGATAAAGTTCGCGCGTACAAATTTTTTTCTTTTCTTTTTTTAATGAAACTTTCCGAGTTCAGTATTCGTGTATAACTGGATCGTCCGCAGTGGTCGCATTGGCTATGCGAAAGGGGTTATGGGCGCCTTCGGTATGTTATACTATATTGTACATCGGCAGACTCGTGGACTACGACAACGACGACTGTAGGACGCGTTATAGAGAGTCAGGTGCATAACCCGTCGCGGCTATTCGTTTATTTCTGTTCTACTAGGCCGTGCCAACCTCGTGTCGAACCTGCGAATCGATATCGCGATTATCGCGTAATGGAGAACTCACTGTATCTCTTTCGCCCTTTCTCGATTCTTCTCGGTCCTCGCGTCGCTTCCTCGTTCCGTTTAAACGCCCCCCACCCGTTATCGTCACTTGTTCTATTCAAAATAACGTGGAAATCGCTTGCACCGCTTGGTCTCTTTGTACAGGAAACTAACAACGGATGCTTTTTTCGTAAAAACGTGTGCGCGGCATACGGAGCAATGGGTGAAAATCTGGTATTTCCATTATCGTAGCCATTATCGTATCCATTGACAATAGAAAATTCGCTGTTCGTTTAATAGCAATCCCCCGTTCCGAACAATTGGCCAATACAGCGAAATTCTCTTGCTGTTTCGTAGCCACGATGGGCTACGACAATGTCGCGCGTGTTCGATCGAACTCGACCCGGCTTTTTGCCACAAACGAGCTTTCCGCAACGTCGAACCGGACTCACTTTTCAGCGCATTACTGGTATCTATTCTGTCGGGCTTTTCTAACTATCTGAGGCCTACCGGGGAGGAGAAAACTCGAACGGAGTTTTCCATTCCATTCATGAAAGGTCTTTACAATAGCGATCACGTTCCTCCGCTCTCGCGCCGCTCTCGTTTTCCCATCGTCGACGGGATAAAATGCTGACTGGGGAAACTTTCGTCTCCGAGAACCGGACGAGCGCAACGGAATTTCCGATCCGCACTCGAAAGGCTCGTTATTATACATGAATCCCCGTCGAACCTTGACACTCTATTCGTTTTCGCGGAATAATAAAAATAATCATAATAATTCTATAGATATTTCTCTACCTGTGAAAAGTCCGCATGTTGCGAAGTAATGTGCCTGAACTTTAACGTCACTACAGCGCCGCTGTAGTTAGTGAATATTTATTTCACCGTATATATTAATAACACTGCAATTAAACTCTTTTCGTGGTGTACTTTAACTAATAAACATTCCGATGAACGCCTCGGTGATGCCTATTTGCCTTCGGAAAATATTGAAGATCCGAAAGTCGGCTGTCGAGAGACAGCCGAATGGCGGATTCTCCTTCAAAGAGACTTGAATAACTATGTTCTCTTAACTACGAATACATTTGACGAATAAATTCTTCAACGTGGAATTACGTGACATTTTGATAACAAAAGTATCGTCCACGTGTAACTTGGTCGCGTGTTCCACCACGAGTCGTCTATATCGTTTTCGGAACGATGTGATCTAACGTTTAGCTATCGCATTATAGATCACACACCCCGAGACGTTTATTCTATTCGCAAAGTTGGGAAACGAGAGTTTGTCGGAACGGTTAAGACGGATACATTGGGATTTAGCAGTGAGTTAGGTAGCATAGAAATTACGGGAACGTTGGAGGCCAAGTCAATGGGTCCAACGAGCTTTCGAAGCTCTCTGAATAGGCCTCGCAGTTCCGCAGCTAACTCCTCACGGATGCCAATAGAGAGTTTCGGAAACATACGGAGCTTATGGCGGTAAAGCTCCCTGATGCGGCGCTTTCCCTCCGGCGCGGAGTTGACCGGCCACACGCTGGAACCCCAAAGCTTCCAAGGTATTCGCCGTGAAGGTGAGTTCAACGGGAAATGAAACACACACACACACCAGACCCACACCCCAACTCTATGAAACCGCGTTCCTTCCAACGGCCCAACGGAGCAAGCAAGAGGACGTTAAGTCGATAATAAAGTGGTCACGTAGACTTACACGTTAATACACATACGCTAAACAGTCGTATGCCCAAGTTGTACGATGTTTCGACGTACGTGTGTTACCATGCAACGTTCAAAAGCTCCGTTTCCACTCTTGCCGTTTGGCTTCTCTTCTGTATGCTAACCAAATATTGTCTAACCACAGCTCTCGTTCAAGAAGTTCTTCGCCGCGATGTTTTCGCATAGACAAAACGACGAAAAAATCGTATTCCACAAGTATTTTATCCGCGAGTAAAACTCAAATTGACAAAAAAATGAAACAGATCACTTCTTCGAGACGCTAATTAGTTCATGTGCCCTTAAGTAAATGGTTCCCTTCGGTGAAAACTCAAAAATAATGAGTCCGATATATTTTATTTTTCACGTTACTTGAGTCAATGTTCATCTTTAAAGAATAAATTTAAACATATTTCATAACACAATAAATAAAAACATATTTCGTTCGCCGACAATACAACGGACAGATATGAAACTTTAATTGAGAAAAAAAAAACTTCCCAATCTGAATTCATTCAAATGGCTGTGTATAAACAACTCTCTTCGATCGATGCTTAAAAATAATGAGTCTGATATGACTTTTTTTTATTCAATAATCCGATTCAAGCCGATCTTCATCGTCAAAGGGTTAATTTCATTACCCGGCAATTTTTATCTGCTGTCGAGAAAACGGGTCGATATAAGGTACAGCATTGTGTCCATGTCTATATATACACTATATACGTATATATAGGGTCTGTGATACTGTGTCTGCATAACGGAGGTGGAGAGGAATAACTTGTACCGCGAAGCTCGACTCGCTTTAACAATTAATTGCCACCTCGAGATGGTATGTAACCGTGTCGCGGATACGCCAAACTCAACGACTTTATAGGTTACGGTGTGTATATGCGGGAGCGGGTGTATAGAGCTCGTTTTGCGATCGAGCGAAAGCACGCGGTACTTGAAATGATGAAGTAACAACGATATAACTGGCTGCTGTTGCGGGTACGTCGCTCAGGATCGAGGTCGCGAGCTAAGCATTTATATACAACAGCGGCTTTTCCTACCGGCTGTTATAGACCCGAATAGAAACCGCTTGTCGTGATGGACACTCATAAATTCAACTCTCCTCACCCTCCCTTTCACGGTCCCAGTCGACGACCGCTGGAGTTTCGGAGTCGCCAGCGCCGAAGAGAGTCCTTGCAGCTCGTTGAAAGATATTTTCAAACAAAAGCGTCATTTCATTTTAATATATGAACTCTCCGTTCTACGTATATATATTTATATATCCGTTTTTTTTAAATACTAGCACCGATGAATTAAGAACTTTGTCTATTTTTGCCACGGTAACCAATTCATATAAAACATATCTCCCGACTGGGGCGCGCGCGCGCGCGTTTACGAGAGTGGGTCACGACTGACGCAGTGGTTAAAAAAACTGCAGGATGCTTCGTACAATCTTTCGGCATCGAAAAAGATTTTACTGTCGCGCTAATATTGTACGACTTCCCAAGGGGTAAATCTGATTTAAATCAATAAAAATTGACTTTTTTTTTACGGCGATCTTTGTTTTACCCTCAGCATTTTTTTTTTTCGTTGCTTCGTACAGTAGGGACGAACGGTTTTCGTCGGTAAGATTTCTCGGCAAAGACATACATCCCGAACTATTTTCATTTCACGCTGATAGTTCCTAAAAAAAAACTCCGAGATAGTTCTCTGCTCCGTGCATCAAAGTTTAACCTTTCGATCGTAAATCGGGTGTGAGATAACGGAGAACGCGATTTTATCGTCTCGCGATTTTTCTCTCTTCGGTAACTCTTGTTCGCTCGCCGCTTCGAACCTTATATTCTTTCGCCGTCGCGAGACTTTGGAGAGTCAATAAGCGAAGATGCGGGATGAAAGAAATCGCATAAAACTTTTGTCATTTTAATTTTTCCCCGGTATTTTATTGTTCGTCAAATATCGCGCCTTAAAGTGTTGTATTTTTCTTTTTTTATGATTGCAGGTCATACTAGTGAAGTGGAACGAGCCTTATCAGAAGTTAGCCTCGTGCGACAGTTCGGGCGTTATATTCGTATGGATAAAATATGACGGTCGTTGGAGCATAGAATTGATAAACGACCGAAGTACACCGGTCACGCACTTCTCGTGGTCGCACGACGGAAGAATGGCGTTGATATGTTACCGGGTAATTGTATAAAAGATTCATCGTCGCTGCGGTTATGATATACAACGGACATCACGGTAGACAACTAGTTGAAAGTTTTTGAGTGCATTTATCAGTGTGCATTTGGGCGATAGGATGAAACGTCGAGAGGGGGAGGAAAAGCTTCGAAAAGCTCGTGGCATATACGACGAGGGATGAGGGGTGTCGGTGTCGGAGGAGGATCGATAGAATGTACGCTACCGGAGTAAAATAGGCTCCCTGTGGCCTATGCTGACGGTCGCACATCGGGATCGACCTTGTTGTCGTCTCTCGCTCGTTCTCGCCGTTCTCCGGTACACTACCGAGCAATGGGGGGTTGAATTTCGTTGCCAAAATTCGATTCCAAACTCGGTTGCAACACGTCCGTCGCTTAAACCCGGCGCAACACCAGTTCCGACGTGCAACGACGTTCCGGATTCGTTTCGAGGCCACTATAGCGCTATATCCTACGAAAATTCCCCCTCTGGCCGACCGACACCCTCTCACACACTACAACACGTGCAATAAAATCTATATATCCGTTGGCTGGCATTAACCGAAGCCGACAGGGGGGGGGGGGGGCAGGGGGATGATCGTGAACTAGAATGAAAAATTCAGTCGTCCGTATCAGAATAGACGATATTGTATCCGGTGGATATTTATGTGATTTTTTTATTAGAATTTGACTTTTTTTTTTATATAGGATGGATTCGTATTGGTCGGTAGCGTCGCTGGGCAGAGGTACTGGTCATCGATGCTCAACGATCAAGCAACGATAACCTGCGGTATCTGGACCCCGGATGATCAACAGGTATTAAGCCATGTCGAGTTTTTTTTTTTTACAAATAGACGAAGATAAATGAAAATTTATGAAAATGAAAAAAAAAAAAAAAAAAATTAAGAAATAAATCATTCAAAAAATTAAGTAGATGTGAAAATTTTCTATTACCTTTATTACGAAGAATGGACTCATTATTTAATGACAGTCAATTGAATTGTTCGAACAGTGATGTTTATTAAAATTGGACTCGTAAAACGACGGGATCGATGTTGAACATCGATCTAAAAATGACTCTTCTCATTATCTCGTTTATTATCATAATTATATTGTCTATTGCCCGGTCGCTCGAAAATTAATACGATGTCGAAGCAAACCGCAAGAAAAAAAACTGTTTGGTCTCACGTTCGTCGAACAGGTCTACTTCGGCACGACAGCGGGTCAATTGATCGTAATGGACGTTCACGGTGCGATGGTCTCGGAGGTCCAGCTAGCCGCCGGAGTAACCTCGATGGCGTGGAGCGCCGAGAAATTTAAAATGGAAGAGGGTGACGACGATGTATCGGGAAATGCTGCTCAACAAGGTAAATTTAATTGCCGTCGACGCGCAAGTCCCTCCCCCTTCCCACTCCTCACCTTTCACCCTTCCGTGAAATCCACACCAAAGCATCTCTCGCGCGAATAATTAAAAAGCAAATCCGGCTGATCAAAAAGAATCGTTAGCGAAATTCTGCGTACAAAGAGTTAAATTCTATAAACGAAACGGACTATCCGCTTTTTTGTTTTTACAAACGCGATTTCGATGTATTCTACACGAGAAGAAAAATATCATTCAAGCGTAACAAATCGGAGGATTAAAAGAGAAATTGAAATTAAAAACGAGGAATATACAGCGTTTAACTTCTGCTGATGGAGTTTATCGCGATAATTAATTAATAAAGAAATCATTAAATTCAGACGAACGAAGTTACATACTGGCGGTATGTCTGGCCGACGGAAACATCGTCATGCTACGTTCGTTCGACGATCTATCACCGATCACGATACGCACGGGACTGAAAGCTCCGTTACACGCGGAGTGGAGTAATTCACGAAAACTCCTGGCTATAGCCGGTGCCAAAGATACCGAAGTCTTTCAATCCAACCCCCAGGAGTACACGAATCTTCTGAAGTTCTATTCGGACTCCGGTAGTCTAGTTTACACCACAACAATTCCATATACTCAGGTAAAAAAAAAAAAAAAAAGAACGTCCGTTTATTCAATCGGAAACAATCAATACGCGAACGAGAAGTCTCGATTGATTTTTCTTTTAATCTGAAATTGTATTAAACAGTGTCAAGTGTCGGCATTGACATGGGGCCACAACGACAGGAGGTTATTCGTGGCGACAGGTGCACGAGTTCACGCAGCTTGGGTCTCACGGTGAATATATTTCCTATATAAATTCTTATCGTCCCCCAGGTGCGCGCGCGCCCACTACCATATGTGAATTCGTGAATTGAACGAACAAAAACAAGAGAGAAAAAAAAAAAAGAAAAATCGAGAAGGAAAAAAAAAGTGAAGAACAAAAAATCAATAGACGCGAAAGCGGACTGTTTTACGATTAGAGGACGGTTTTTTTTTCTTCTCATTCTCTCTTTCTCCTATATATATATATATATATATATATATATATATGACTGTCTTCTCTATTCGCAGGAGGGTGGGTTCTCTGCAGTTGCTGTCGAGACTCGCGGTGCGTGCAGCACTTGCACGTGAATCTAGCGTCCAACAACTGCCTCTACCACCGAGACTGAGGGCTCTCGTTGCCGCCCTCTTCGCGAGCACTATAAGGTATGAGAAACTTTTTTTTTTTTTTGTTTACTTCGCTCGTAGAGAAGAGAAAACTACGATAGCGTATCGATTCTTTTTGCTTGCCGCATGCATAGGGATCGATGCTACGGTTCTCGATGTTTTAGACCTAATATCCTTCGATATAGTTTTATCTATAGTAATTAACACGTTTTTATTTCTGAAATCGATAAAAAAAAATAAAGCAAAGATAAAATAGGATGAGAAAAAAAAAAATTCATATTCCGTTTTTTTCTTTATTTTTTTTTTTTCCTCGATGACAATATGGGTGAAAAGCAATTTGGCGAGAGTTTCAATCTCTCACGGTGACATTGGGGCGTTCGCGAAATTCAATGAAATTTGGCTCGGTTTCCAAAGGTCGTGCGTGCCGGAGCCAAGAGAATTGAGAAGATTCGTTTCGCGACCACCCCCCGGTGGTGGACGACTACATTGCACAATGTTGAGACACGCCGGTGAACCAGCCCCGTGCTACACGCTTTACCTCGAGTATCTCGGTGGTTTGGTGCCTCTGCTCAAAGGCCGTAGAACGAGCAAAATCAGGCCGGAGTTCGTGATATTCGATCCACAGAGTCAGGACACCCTTCATGTGCCCGAATACTCGAGCCAATTTCCGTCGTTCAGCGACGGTTCGGACACTGAAAAAGATACCGCGGAACTGTGCGGTTCGCCGAGAAATCGTCGAAAAAATCGACGACGGCGCGAGGAAAAGACAAACAACGAGGAATCGGACGATCTCGCTTACGTCGACACTTTGCCAGAGGTATTGAGACCCAACGATAAACAACGGAGAAAAGAATTATTAAAAAATTATTAATTTTTGGAGAGATCGAAGGAGACAAGCAGTAGCAACAGTAGCGGCTGAGAAAAATGCGAAATTAATATTTTTTAATAATTTTTCGTAGCACGCAAGACTCGTCGAGGTGACGTCAAACATCTGGGGCACGAAATTCAAGATTCACGGTCTCGCAGATTCCGTACCCGCGAATCTCGGTCAGGTCACTTATAGAACTTCACTTTTGCACCTACAACCGCGACAGATGACCCTCGTTATGACGGAACTTCGCGACGATCTGCCAGCAGGTAAAAATATATTCTTTTCCATTTTTTTTTTTTAATGTGAATACATTTTTAGCGCACATTATGTCCAAAAAGTGTCGTAAAAAAAAACGTATCGTTCTTATTGGAAATTGAGGGAAACAGGAAAAAGTGTTTTTAAAAGTCCGAAAGACCTCAGAGATATTCAGATACTTTTACTTAAATCTCTGTTTTGTCTTCGTTTTTGTTTATTAATTATACCAACGCGCGCAATGAAGATGCTAAGATGATTACTAATCGTCGTCATTGACGATCTCCTAAACAATATTTCATTAAATTAACAATAATAATAAATATAGTATATTTATTATTATTATTATGAATAATATTTGATTAAATTAATTTTCCCATTCAAGGTCCCGATCCGACGTTCAATCCAAACTTATTCTCCGAAGACGAGGAAGAAACGTTTCAGGAGCCACAGGGTGCATGTCGAAGTAATTCCGAGACGCAGCAACCCCCACCGATAGCGCCAATGACGCCACGCAACACGCGTCTAAATCCCCCGAATCGTCCAAAGTCTCAGACATCGAATCAATTTTTACCATCCGAAGTAACGCTACCACCGGCGCTCGCGCGTGCTGAGAGTTACGAGGAAGAATTTCCATACGTCGATCTTCAGGATATGGTGAATTTTTGCGAAAATCTACGCGCCGCGTCGAGCAACACGTACAGAACACCGCCGCGACACAACGCGCCGCGTTGTTGCGACGTGCCGGCCTTGCAATCGCCGAAAAACGCCGTTGCACCGACGCAAACATTGATAGCGACATCGAATCCGAGCGCCGATTACGCTGGTAACATACAACGCGTAAAAACAGCGCTGGCCGATCAACAGACCAGCATAGCAATGAGAAAGGAGCTCGAGAACAATAAAATCAATCAGAGCACCGATGACAAGGGGCAACTGGCTACATGCCAGTCGAATATCATTCCAACTTCCATCCAAAACGGTCAGAGCAACGTGGTCGGTGGATTGAACGCGCGTCCGTGTTCGCAGAGTTCAATGATGAATTCGTTGAACAGCAGCGGTACGGAAGCGCAATCGCAACAATTGTACCTTAACGCACCGAGCGTACAGGGATTGATGCTGCAAACGTGTCAGAGTTACGTACACACAAAGTCCAAACTGAAGAGCGGTACGAATTGCGTACTCGCGAATCTCGGCTCGCCGTCGGGACATTCGCCGCAATCGCAGATGCCGGGATTCGCGAAGAACGTTCTCGGTTCGCCGAGCGGTCCGGGTTCGCCGACGTGTTCGCATCATCAACTGCCAGGAAATTCCGGACAGTGCCACTTTGGCTCGACGACAACGTGCGCTCAGAGTCAATGCCTTCACAAGCGCGGCAAAGAGGGGAAAACCGTCGGATGCTGCGCCAAGGGTAGTGCCAATCATACCAATCAAGTTGGCGTTACGTGCGCTAAAAACGACGAGATGAGATTCATCGACGAAGAGGCTGCGCGTTTGGATGCCGATTTTGTAGCGCAACTACGAAGCGTTCACCGAACCCCGACTGTGGTCAGTATAGGACCTCTTTGTCCGGCACTCGATCCCATCGTGCGTAGCTGCAGCGTCGGTTATCTCGATCTCGTCGACGCGCAAATGGTACCGTGCGACGTTGCGCTCAAAATGCTCCGGAAAGAAGCGCCCAACAAGCGGCTCGTTCTCGTCTCGAGAAAAACGAAGAAACGAAGAAAAAATAAAACGCCGCACGAGACGAGTCCGCAGTGCGCGAAACCGCGTTTGCGAACTTGCGGAAAATCGAGAAGTTTGGATTCAAGCGATATGTTTCCGAGTACCGAACAGATATCGCTCGCGCCACAGTTACCGGAACACGTGGAGGAAACCGCGGGTGCCGAGGCCGCTGAAACGATCGACGATAATTCGAAGGTATCGGCGGAAAAGGACTCGAACGAGACGTCGGAACGGCAAGAGGATTGCGAACGCAGTAATAACGGAGAGGCCGAAGCAATCGAGGGATTGAGGAAAGAACCGAGCGATTCGCCGGTTAGGTAAGTTCGCGGAATGAAAATTGACCCTTATAAATAAATTATTGTGTAGTATGAAATTATTTAGATTAATAAATAAAAATTATTATATATAAAATATAAGAATTTTTTTGTTTTTTTATGAAATAAAAATAAAAATAATTTTTTTGGATTGAATAAATTGAATAAATTGAGTTGAAATTACAGCGGTTCACTGGCATCGTCGTTGGACGGTCTCGCGGCGAGATTGCGAGATTTCGACGAGAGTCACTCCTTGCCACCGCCGTCACCCCGTCCGACAACGAGATTGCCGCGAAGTTCGCCAAGCAGTCCCGCGCCCTCGAAGAAAGGGAAAAGACCGGCATCCGCCTCGCCGATAAGAAGAAGATTGCTCTCGAGTCCGCTGCTCAGCAGACGCGCGCGTAAGAGTCGCGGCGAGAGTTCCGACGACGAGGGACTCATACAGGACGAAACATCCAGAAGTTACAGAAATTTGGAAACCTTCCAGAAAGCACAGCTTCGTCAGAAGGTCGGTTGAGATAATCGAAAAAATATCATTCGCGTGTCAGCGGGTTCGTCGGTGTCGGGGGAACGAAAAATTTATTTTTGGCCGATAAAAAGTATCCGTATGACTTGCAGTTGAAGCAACGAGGCGCCGGCGCGTCTGGACACAACAAACCCGAAGTTGTGAGGCGCGAATTAGTGATGCACAATAAAGCACCGATGTGGAACGAGTCGAGTCAAGTGTATCAACTCGATTTCGGCGGAAGAGTCACGCAGGAGAGTGCGAAAAATTTTCAGATTGAATTTCGAGGGAAACAGGTGAGCTTTTCGCGGTGTCTAATTAATTCTATAATAAATTCTATAATCAATTATTATTATTATATTGTATACAAAGAAAAAGTTCTGAAATAAACGTGTCGCATGGAAATCTTAATGAAAAGAAGCAAATTTCATCAATCGACCAAAATCAACTGACGAAAAAAGTTTTAAAAATAACTAAATTTCATATCGAACTTAAATTTTTTTAAATTGATATTTATTTAATTGTAAAATAATTGACATTTATTTTTCCGTTTTAGGTGATGCAGTTTGGAAGGATAGACGGTAACGCATACACGTTGGATTTTCAATATCCATTCAGCGCTCTCCAAGCCTTTGCCGTTGCCCTGGCGAACGTAACGCAACGGCTCAAGTAACCATCACTCTCCAGTACTACATTCGATATATGTACGAAATTGGTTACAATCGGTGACGTCGAACAAAGACGCTCCCTATCAACAAGCTGTCGTAAATTATCCCGTTTATTTGTCGTTTTTTTTTTAATTCACAATTTTTTTTTTTTTTTTTTCGTTTGCTTCACAGTATATCATTACGATCGATTGCGCTGAATTTTAACCAATAGTAGAAATACTGATTAGTATAGAAAATCCGCACTTTTCGATTGTTTACATATATAGTTATATATATATATTTTTTTTCGTTCCGCATGACATTCGATATTCGATCGGTTTGTTCGACGAGTTGTCAAAAATATGAAAAAAAAAAAAAAAAAAAAATTCGTATCGTATTTGTGATTGCAGATCCGTGCGAAATTTGGAATACGAGTACTGCTACAATCGCAGTACGCTGATGGGTTGAAAAGCTCCGAAAAAACGTGAGAGACAAATACACCAAATCGTCGCACAGATATAGTTATTATTCGACAGTCGTTTTCGAATCGTTGGAACGTTTTTTTCCTTTGCTTTTTGTTTCGCGAAGCTAAACCGAAAGGTAATATTTCTGTCGATTCGCGTTGAATGTTTCTTGATCGTACCGTCCAAAAAAAAAAAAAAAAAAAAAAAAAAAAAAAAAAAAAATATTTCGTTTGTCCCAAATTACAATTAATTCTGTATAGTTTATAAGAGAGAAACGTTGAAAAGTCGCGCGTAGCCGGCGCGGAGATAATCGACGAGAGATTATATATCCTATGGTAGAGTTCATTATTTGTTTAAAATCGGCTGTAGCTTACCGAATTTTATATATACATTGTAATAGCTTCGCGTAATAATCTCACTGATCACACTGTGTGAACTCGGAACGTTGTTCGATCGTTTAAATGTTTCGTTTGTATACATGCGCGCGAATTTGGCGGATTATATATTTAGCCTCGGCGTCGCTCGTCACGAAGCCGAAGAGGTGAATATCGAAGTGCGGTTTTTTTCTCGAAAAAAAAAAAAAAATTGATTAACACAATGTAATCAACACGGAATCACGCGCCTGCTAATTGTCGTACATCACGTTGTCATTGAAAAAAATATATATAATAAAAAAAAAAAAGTCATTAATCGTCGTACCGAAAAGCCTAATACGATGTAAGACCGATTCGAGAGCCTACGCTAGTAAAAAAAAAAAAAAAAATTTACGAAAAATAAAAACCAAACAAGACGAGCGAAACGGCGCTGCAACTGTGAAAGTTCTAACGAGCAACAATTCGGGATATGAGACGCGAATAAAAAAAAAAAAGAAAAAATCGTTATCGCATATTCTCGAATTGTCAATAATGTATAAATATATTTATGTCAGATATCCAACACTAATTAACCGGTGTTAAAAGACGTTGATAGATCGTGAGTTATTCTGAATTTTCGATAGATTAAAAATAAATGTAAAACTATGGAAAAACAAGTACCGATTGCTTTGTAATGCCTATAGAACGAGTGTAATAACTTATGTGGTCAGTGTTGAGTTTGCCTTAGGAGAATGTTGCAATGTTTTTTGAGGCTTGACGAGTCGTCGATCGGATAACGACGAAAAAAAAAAAAAAAAAATTAATAAAAAGGAAAAACTTGATAAAAACGGGATGCAACGCGTATAATAGCGGTGTTTTTAAACGACACAACGCCGAGAGCTCCTAATGCCGTATCAGTAATTAGGATTCTCGAATCGTCGATTATTAATTTTTAACATTATTGTCCCGGTTAATCGAAGGAGAGATGTGCTGCCCGTGATATATGAATTTATTAGACATTAACTCGCATCTCAGGCCTATAGCTCAAGATAGTATAATGAGGTTATTATACTACAAACGCGCGTCTCTATTATTACGTTACGTTCTTTATGTATACTATACGTTAACAAAAGAAAAAGAAAAATTGAATTTTTTTTGTTTTTTTTTTTGTTTTTATGAACTATATGAAATATATATATTGATAATAAACGCGACGCTTTACGGAATATGGGCGAAAACGTGTAAACTTTTACGACTGAAACTGTGGTACGATGCGAGTTTACATTGGAACCCAAATCAGTATTGTTTCTATATTGCATGAATGCATTGTTAATTCATTTATTGCCATAGTGCTGACGATTATTCTGTATATGTGCATTGCAATTTTGTTACCGAATACATTAACGATTAACAGATATTTGTAAATAAAACGAGTAATTGGAAAAAACAAAAACAACACAATGACAAGAATAACACATCGAATCTCTAACCTTAAAACCTCTTTCCTTTCGCCTCGTTCGTATTGTAATAACCGATAAATGATGCCATCAAACGAAATTAATAACGATCCGTTTTTAATTCCCATAGTTTTAGCATTTTCCCCGTGACCCGCGCCGTAAACGTGTTAAGTAACCTCTTGACGACAAAGTCCAACAAAGTCGACATTGTTGACTTTCAGCTCTTTCAGCTTTTCAGAGGGGGACGTATGAGTGTGTAAAATACGTGTTGTGCAACAAAAATGTAAATTTTACCGTTGCTAACTATCCGTAGTCGAACGCGAATTTTTACAAGAAATTAATCGATAATTTCTTCACGTAAGAATCGATTCTTTTTTTTTTTTTTGTTTCCTTACGAATGATCCGGTACTTTTTTTTTTTTTATAAAAGTTCTTTACTCCTCAATTTTAGTATATACATCGGTTTTGTTTTCTTACTTATCCCTATCACTTTGTGATTTAACTAACTTAAATGCTATTTTAACTATTCTTAGTCCTTTATTCTTTTTATTTTGATTTTTCGATTTTTTAGTTTTTTATCGGGACAAAAATTTGGAAAAAACCCATTAGAATCATGATCCGGAACTGGTGGATATTGCGGTATTAGAACGTTTATCTTGCATCTCGTCAGTCGGCGTTCGCTCGCCGCGCGACTCGGACGTTGATTCATGGCGTTCCGAGAAATAAATCATTATCAACTCTTGCGATACTCGCAGCTTGAAACAAAAGGACGCGTAAAAGTACATTATTCGCAAAAGTGTAATGAACAACGAAGTATTACTCACGAAAGAGTACGATAATGACTGACGTAATTTTTATTCCCGTAATGATGAATAACAAAAAATTATTGGGAAAAGGAGTAAAATAACGAGTAAAGAAAGTGACGAATTCAAATTTTTCATTTATTTGCGTACACAAATTTATTCATAAAATTTCTCACGCATCAATGATATCAATCGTGTAGTCGTTCGTTTATCAAACACTATTAAAATCGTAGAAGGCACGCTGTTATTGCATTCGCATCACACCGCAAAATGTACGTTGAATTTTCGAATTTTTTAAACTTTTGTCATATTGCACGATTTGGTAAACCGGCGTTGGCCTTTGCGATACGTTCCGATAGAATTACGTTTTTGTATTTGAATTACTGTGAAATACGGCATACCGATAAAAATACATAATCAAATTCGTGAAGTTGAATTTTTCTATTGAATCGTAATGATCGAGCGATCGATTTGAATTTAATAAAATATCTGTCGAGTCGTCGGGCAATAACTTGGATTAGAGCTTCGAACGTTGTCCCTTTCTCGGTATACCGTTGAAGGGTTTTATCAGCGGATACAGCGATTGACTCGCTTTGAAAGATATGATATCCTTGATCTCCGTTGGTACTTTCCTCGGTTCGGATTCGCCGCTCTTTTCCTCGTTGGATTCCACCAATCCGGCTCCACCTTCCGCCGTCGATACCACGTGAACCGCGAGTTTTCGTCTTGTCGGCGATTCGTCGTGTATAACTTCCTGTTAAAACGAAAAATGAAAAAACGTAAAATTACATCGCGAATCCATTCGGTTGCGAATAGAGATGTAACAATACCGGTATTTTTATTTCTCCTAAAATTATCGTATTTTTACGATTTTTATTTTCAGCATTTTATCATGTGAAAATATCGGTCATTTTTTTTTTTCTTTTCATATTTTTACCGTCAAAAAAGTTACGTAAAATGGGGTTTTGTGACCAATATGGTAATTTTGATAGCGGTTTTTTAACGGTAAAAATACGGTGGAATTACTCGTCGCATTTACCGCTCACATTTCGAATTGTCAATAATTGACGGAACTCGCCGTTGTCGCTTGAAACTCTTACCTTGAAGAAGTTGATAATCTGTTCTTTTGTCAGAGTCATCAGATAGGCCACTTCGATATTTGCGCGATCGAAGTTATACTGTTGAGTCGCAATCTCCGTCCAATATATTGCCGAACGCGTAGTCATCTTCTTTGGTTTTTCGAAACGTTGCGTCGCCACCGACGCTTTGTGTCTGTTAAACTCTTCGTCGCTCATGTTCGTTAGTCTTTCCTGAAAGAAAAAGAAAATTTCAAGTTGACCAATTGATCGTACAAGTTTTCTCCTTGAATTACTCACCAGCATCGTTTCCATGAACAATTCAATTCGATTATCGAGAAAACTCGGATGTCGATCGCTCTGTACAATAACGCGAAGTCCCTGTACACCGTTCGCGCGGCGAATGCCGCTGAAAACAATGTAACCGAGTTGCTCCTGTGTCCTCAAAACATTGAAACACGGCTCGGAAATAATTTGCGCCAATAATTCAAGATGCATATTCGACTCTGTCGACTGTATTCCGCTCTGCCAGTAAATCTCGGTGCACGAAGATTTGTGAATGTTGTTCTCCACGCGATACAAGTAGTGGGAACCTGAAACATTTTTTTAAATCTTAATTGCGGATAATTCACGGAGCACCGAGGATAAACAACGTCGAGACGAATGCCTTACCGTTGTCCAAACTTATCTCGCGACGCGGCAACAACTGTCTCGGCAACAGAGGGACGATGTGTCGCTCTCCATTTTCCCGCGCCGGTTCGCGTAGTTTCGATTCCACGAGCGCAACGGTCTCCATCGCCTCGGACTTTGTTAAATTTCCGTGAACGAGACACTCGACGTGCATTTTCGTTAACAACTGCGGTACAAATTCTTGAAGCTTCTCAACGCTTATTTCTAAAATCATTTTTCAAGATTGAAGATACGAGACTATTGGATTGTCGAAAATTCGCGTTTTTGATAGTTTTGCGGTCTGTATATTTTTTTTTATTTATTTTTTTACTTACGACCCGTCGCTACCAACAAATCGTCCGTTTTCCAAACTTGTTCCGCCAGCAGTACAGCAAGATAGTAGACCGCGTGTTTGTAAGGAGGTTCGGCTTCCAAATTGTTTAGGGCTCTGATGTGCTGCAAATGAAATCATTTACAATAATCATCGGCGCTAAAATCGATCTGGTATTTGATTGCGCGCGACACTCACGTTTTCCTTCAGTATGTCGAATCTCTGCGGATCTATCGTGAAATTCACCATCTTATCCATTATCTTCTCCAGCAAAGTCCGATGCTTGTCGTGATAGCCTGCTACGCCTAACTATAAAACACATTTTTTTTTACCGATCTCAGCTACGATTGCTTTGAACTCAAGAATGGTGTATCGTTACATTCTCAGCCAACAGTGAGATTAGGAGAGAATGTCAAAGACTTCACGATGAGATAAAAATCCGAAAAAAATCAACTATGCAAAAGATTCTAAAAACATTTATTTTGCATAATAATAATTCGAAAAAGTAGTTAACAAATTATTTTTAAAAAAATTGTTCAACGAATCATATGGTATTTTCTTTTTTTTTTTTTAGCGAAAGTTGCTTTGTTAATTTTTCCGAATACATGTGAATGTTTTTTTTAATTTTTCGAATTCTCGAAAATCCCGTTTTTGAAAAAATCGTTACTCGATATTTGCGAATATGTTTGATCGATTATTCGAAAAAAATTCGAGTGTAATGCGGAGTATTTCTCCGAAATTGTATAAAAAATTCGTGACTTTTCATCACAAATTTCGAAATTAATGCGAAACGGACGAATGCGTAAAACATGCGCCGCCGGTTATTCGCAAAAAGTAATATACATACTTTCTCTTCTATGTAATGATCTATCGAATATTTATTTATCCATTTAAAGTTTATATTAAATAAATGAAAACATTTTACTCTCACAGTTATTCCGTGTTTGTTATTATTGAATCCCCAACTGAGGCCGGCGAGTCCCGCGCCGTAGGTGTACTCGTTCAGCGAATCCTTCACCAACTGTGTATACATGTAAGTTAAGGTGCAACTTATCGGGTCCAAGTAGACGAGAGGACTGTGGAAGACGAGTGAAAAAATACACCGGAAATGATAATTATAAAAAATTCGTTACTGATATAAATACGATGAAACATACGAGTATAGCTCACCTAACAAAATCAAACGTGAGATTAACTTTCGGCACGAGAAACTCGTCGTCCTGTTTGAACCAAACGCGCATTAGCGGCGAGTCTTCGATGATAATGGGAAACTTTTCGATGGCCGATATATCGTTGGCTTTTATGGCAAAGTCTTGGGGTATAAATTCGTTTTTTGCCGGAAAATAGAGCTCGGAGCTCAGGCCGCAGTTGCTCCATCGGTCTATTACGTTTTGTGGAATTTTTTCCTTCTTGAACTGAGCGCCGTACCACGGCTCCGTTTCCGTGGCTATGTCCTCGAAAGCCTTGCCGAATACATAGACTCTGATATTTTGCGGAGTGAGATGATCCATAATAAAATCAATCAAATCCGGACGCCATTCGCTGAAGAGAGCCATAGCAATCAGCACGTCCTCCATCGAAACTTTTTGCAACGTTTTCACAGTTCCGTTAACGTAATCGCGCGGTGTTGATGTTTCTTTGAAGTCAAAGTTCATTTTCGATATTTGTTTGAATTCCTGAGAATTAATAGTAGGATTTTATTAATCGAATTTCGATTGTCCCGGAGACACGAGGTAATCGAAAATATTCATTCGGTGACGCACTTCGAATATCGACTCGACGGGACCCTTCTCCCTCAACAACTGAATGTACTGAAACAGCAGAGTTATTATGTCGTCGACGTGTTTTATACCCTCTTCGGTAAGATCGACGACGACGTTGAAGAAGTTGCAACCTCCTTGCGCGGCGGTTCGTTCACCGGCCATCAAGGAATCGCTCCAACCGGCTTTCTTCAAAGCCGACAATAACGAGCCGTCGCCCTCGTGTCCGATGAGATGCGAAACGTAGTAAGACGGCTGGAGGATAATGAACGCAATGGAAATTTTGACTCATTCATTATTTTAACTATGTTACGTGTAGAATTAAAAATGTTTACTTACAACGGACTTGTAGTGTTTGTGTAAATCTGGGAGCGGAAATATCATGTTTAAATACCGCAAATCCTTGATCGGTACCACGTACCATTTCATCTGAAAGTCTTCCTGTTTGTAAGGATGTTCCGGCCACCTCGGCACTTCGACATATTTGTTTTCAACATCCGCGAACTTTTCGACAATCATTCTTTCCAGTTCGTCGAGACTCTCTGCAGCGTGAATGGAAATAAAAGAAAAAAAACTCGTGAAAAAATTAATTTTTTGGAAAATTTTCTATTTAAGTGTTTCTGTTTTTTTTTTTTTTGCAAACCTTTTCCAAGAACGCTCAGCGCCATGATATTCGACGAGTACCAAGTATTGTGAAATTTCAATAATTCGTCGCGCACATCGATGCCTTTTTGTTTCGGCAATACATCGAGAGTCTGTCGATTACCCGAGCCGAATTTCGAATAAGGATGATTAGAATCGGCCGAACATTTCTCTAACTGATCGGCGCGCCATGCGTCGTTAGCGAGATTCTTCTCGTGTTCAGAGTTAACGGCGTTTACTTCGAGGTCCGTTGCGGATTCGGTGAACAATGGCTTTAAGAAAAATTGTGAAAATCTGTCCAAAGCACCGTCGAGCGCTTCCGGCGCAACGTCGAAATAATAATTCGTATTGTCCGTGTGCGTCGAGGCGTTCGATGAACCGCCGTGCTGTGACAAAAACGCATTGTACTCGTTTTTGTCGGGATACTTTTCGGTCCCGAGAAACAGCATGTGCTCGCAAAAGTGCGCCAAACCCGGCAACTCGTCTGGATCGCTCATATAACCTGAATACGAGAAATTCAAAATTCAATTTTTAGAATGATAATTATAAGTAATGGTAAATCATTTTTCAAAAACCTACGCTTATAAATCAGATAAATGAAGTCCTGTAAATTTATATACAATGCGATACCCGATGTTGTATAACTATCGTTGAAATCATTTTTTTTTTAAATCAAAATAATTGTATAAATTGATTTATAAACTTTTTGTTTTTTAATCGATCGAATATAATTGCTTGTAAGAACAACAAAAGGGTTGACAAAATGAATAAACAATTAAGGAAAATGTTACCGATTTCCACGTCGATTGACGCTGCGCTCTTGTCTGTGGAGGGATCGCTTATCAGCAATACTTTCATCTCGTTGCTCAGTATTAGACCTCTGTAATCGCGCTTGTCGTTCGGCGATTTCTGAATGTGTTCATAGCGTTTTTTCACACGACCGTTACGCTGCGTCAATGAAATTGGTGTCTTCATTTCGGACGCTTGGTGTCTGGAAATATAAGGAACGTCGATGTTGCAGAAAAACGACAATACGCAAACAATGGGCGACGCATGAATTGCAATGAAAAAATGAATATGCGTAACAGATGCTAAAATGTTTGCTCCAATCCTTTGTTAGACATTCTTACTTGTTATCAGAGACCGCAGTCTCGGACTCCGATGTCTCGACATTCTGATGCAACGATGTCATTTTCACTCGCGTCTTACGCGTCAAACAGCAAAATTGAAATTGATTTGTCAATGTCTAATTGTCTCGTATACGTGGGCGATGCTGACTCAAGCCCCGTGTGCACTGTTCATAGTGTCATTTTTAATGGTTATGGCTGTTACAAGTCCGGACAGAAATCGCGACGATGGAAAGGGAAAAAAAAATACGCGTGACAAATTAGGAAATGAACGCCGGTGCGTCACTCATTACAGTTATGTCGCGTTATGTTATTGAAAAAAACAAAAATAAAAATTATTATCGAAGGATCAAAAATTCATTTTTCGTTAAAATGCTTCCGGGTTGTTGCGTCGTGGGTCGCGTCGGATGACGATATGGTCAGCTGTGCGCGCCTTGACAGCCCGAGAGAACCCGTTGTTCGATCAATAGATCTCAATCGTTTTATATCTATTATTCATGGGTCGCCCGAACTCGTGTTCGTTGAGTCATGCAAGAAAAAAAATTGAATTTCCGGAACGCGATCGATATTGTATTTTTTCTGAAATGCACGATAATAAATGGAATATTTTTAATCTCCCGATGCATCGAACCGAGTGGCAAGATTAGTGCATTGCGCTCGTGGGTAACAGCAGAATACTTGGTTTTTTTTTTTCACATAATTTCTGTTCACCGCGAGATATCGGCTAAGTTCCGGCGGGATAACTCGCGGGTTTAACCTCCCGGAAAATCGCAAGATTTATCTTTCGCCTCTTTCCGATCATATTTTCTTTTTATATGCATACCTGATCAACACGACAGATTGCAGGGGAACGCAAAGAACTCGGCATTTGAAAATTCGCGATGCGAACATTTGATAAATGTGTTGTATTTCACGTGGATGAATTTTCTGTTGTGATAAAGCGGCGATTTTCTTTATCAGCTGGCAGAAGCTGTTATTGCTATGACTTAAAACTTCGCGCGAGGATAATTGGACGATCACGGCAAAAAACAAACTGAACATTTAATGTACGCAGAAATCTGAAAGTCGCTATCACCGTGCATTAAAAATATATTAAGAATTACAAAAGGCATTTTATAATTAAAAATGTTTGCAACAATGTTACAAACTTGTTCGTTAACGTTAAATCAATACATTAAATATCCATGTTTAAAATTTTACTTTTACACATGCAATAAAAACGTCTAACGCCATTAATTTATTTCCGAGCAAATTTGTTCTCGTCGAATATTTGACGAAATATAAAAAGTTGTATAGTGTGACGAGCGGCGAGCTCGCACGAATCCCCCACTTATGGCGCGGTATTTGAAATAAGATTTAGTCGGTTTGATTGACGAATTATTACATACGAAAGCCTCTGTGCTCATTTGCAATATCGCTGTGATGACGATATCCTATAATTTAGAGTTGTTTAAAAACATTTCAATAAGTGCTTGTAAAGCGTACGTGACTTTCGAGCGTTTCAAAAGATTAACGTTTTGTATTTTCTAAAGAGAAAGTCCTTTTTGTTCGACTTCTCAAGCCCTTGGGGGGAACAATAAAAATTAATACATTCTCCAGTCTCTCATACAGGACTGAAGTGGCCATGTACACTTACAGCCGGTCGCCAAATGTTTACGTCTCACTCTAAGAGCTGAAGCGTTGGAAAACGCGAGAGTCAAGCATTCCTATCAACGTAAGAAAACCCTTGACGCGGCGAGTTGACCGGTAGGTCTTCGCTGCAAGGGAAAAGTAAGCGGGCGGCACCCCGCTCGACCAATTAACGCTTGCGTTGCGAGTCTTTTACCCCCGATCAGTTCTTTCTAAAAACTTGTATATGTTTGAATAGAAAATCGAGACGCTCCGAAGTCGCATCGCAAAATAGGCAGTCAGTCGGTAAATTTCGTGTTGTTAACATCGATCTTCGGTTCTTTTTACAAACAGATCAGTTGTTACAAGTCTAGTTGTAAACTGTGTTCAATGTGTATAATAATTTCTTGTTTTGTTTCAATAATAATAATAAGTGTGTCTTGGTAATCGGTTTATTGGTTTGTAATTTAAATAATAAACTCGTAGTGGCCTTATGTTGTTCCACTACATTCAATTAAATATCGCGAGTTTTAAACCCTTCAATAAATATCCCGGGCTCAGAGCCGAATTTCTATTCGCCAGGCAGCAGCGAATCAGCGTTCGTTGTCCGAAAAATAATAATAATCAGCCGACCAACCCAGTCGGCCCGTAACAAAAATTGGCGCAGTCGGTAGGACAACGCTGCCTCTGAGTCGGGAAAGTTTAAATTAAATAAATTGAAAATCGAATTAAATAATATTACGTGTGAAATCAAGAATTGGTAAAATTAATTATGAACGATCGTGTAACGACACATGCATTAAACGAATTGCTTGAGAATATATTTCAAACTTAATAATAAAAAATGGACCGATAAAAGTGAAAGTGTAAAGATTGGTGAAAATATTATGCTAGTGATTGAACTGCTGAGAAAATTTATTGAGAAAAATTGAGTGTTAGTAAATTAATAATCTATTGATAAATCGAATACTAAAGTGATGCGAGTGAACTATTTTACTGAGAGACCCTGGAAAACGATTCAATATCATCGTGTGTGAGACAATTCTATTTCGATAACTCATGCGCGTGGTTTAACACCCTTTTTCGCGTGCTACTTGCTCGACGGATATCAGTTGGGTGAACTGAGTAGCTTGACCGAGCCGCTCGAGGGGTTTCATTGCCAAAAAGGTGAGAACTGAAGACCCTCGCTTGCTGATCCTGTTCAGCGAGGTGGTACCTGTCAACCAGCTCACGGGGTGAGCCCAACGCTGGATTCTATTACGAGAGAGGAATCAAGGGATCTCGTAAAAACAACTGGAGATTCCACAGGACCTGGACTCGATACGGGACAATGGAATTCAACACAGAGAAATATAACGAGGAAGAGTTTCAAGATTAAGTATAACAATTTTTTTTTCTTTCAGGATTAAGCATTGTGAAGGAGGAAGTCGGTAAGCGAACGAAATTTTGATTTAGATAAATATGTCGCGTTCAGAAAAGACAAATTCTGCCGTATCGGGAAGACTGAAAATAATCGGTGAGGCGAAAAATACCCTCAATAATAAATAGAAAAAAAAAAATAGTAAAGCATTCATTGAGATCTCGCGATGATTAATAAATTGTGGTGGTATAAACGATACATTAGATCGCGATAATGCACGAATAATCGATAAACATGAGATAGAATGGACGCGCATTTAGTGACGGAGTCAAATAAAGAAGCAAGTGCTTCTCTTTCTTCTCAAAGAACATTGGTCTCTAACTCAATGTCAGGATTTAAAATCGCACGCTCGTTAATACCGAATTTAGACGGAAAAAATCTTAATGTTACCACATTTGCAAGGTATTGTAGAATGGCTTTAACGGCTATCGAACCGGAAGAGGAAAAATATTTAATCGTTCTTATTCAGACGAAACTGACCGAAAAGGCTTTAGAGAGAACAGAAGGGAAGCGTTTTAAAAACTTTAGAAGAGTTACGCGATACTTTAGAAAAAGGTTTACTCCCGAAAAGTAATCTTTGTGAGTATATCCATCAGGTTACAAATCTCTGTCCTAAGGAGAATGAAATTATCTCCGACTATGAACAAAGGGCGCGCAAACTTATATTCGAGATTACGAACTTCCTCGATCACAAAAGATCCGGCAAACGAAAACAAGACATTCTTGAGGAAATTAGGGAATTGGTTATTCATAATTTTATTTCTGGTTTAAATATTTTTACGATTTTATTTTCAAGCAAGAAGAACTTTTGACATAGAAGGAAGCAATCGAGTTCGTAATAAAGCCTCGTAGTTAAAAAGAAATTCAGCGAGAAGAACTACTTGTAAACGGTGTCTCTGACACGAAGATATTAAAATTCTTTTTGAATACAGAAATCGATCATTTGAAGTCGAATACGCCAAAGTGTAGGCAATAGGTTTATCATGAAATTGGACGCAGAAAACATGCTTGCCTCAGACACACACAAATATACGGATAGGACGGTTCAGTAAAGGAATTTAATCGTAAATTCATTTGAAAAGAACTATAGAAAAGAATAGGTAGAGAACTATTATAGTATAGTCAAAAGGTAAAAGAAAACTTTATTAACTGATTTTATGAACCCGCGAATTACCATTCCTTAGATTATAGACGCACATCGCCAATAAAACAAAGGTCAAACAATCGAAGCAGTTTCGTTCAAAGGAAAACAAATGGCTTAAAACGGATAACCGAAGATCTGTCCATGCAATTTGAAATAACGTGACGGTTGAGACTAGACTGATTTAAAATAATGGAATTCAAAATAAAACAAACGAATACAGTGAAAGCATAAAAGACCTATCGAAGGAAGGATGGAATTAAAAGAGAAATTAAATACAGTATACGTACTCGAAATAAAAGTTACAAAGGCTATATTTGCAGTTTGAGTGTTCAGTCATTCATTAATAGATGAATAGAAGACTGGTATAGGCGAATATTTACCAAATAATGTCTACGGAATCATAAGCGTTCCGTAGTAAAAATACAGGCTACCGTTAAAAGGCTCATGGAATTGAGCAAGTCAATATAAATGAGGAAAATTGCAATCGCTATTAGAACGGATATAGTTCACAGGAGTTCTAGAAAACGTTGTGAAATCGGCAAACTCAAACGTGTAAAATGGCAAAGATAATCGTTTGGGATGATAATCTGACGAATTCGGGTTCTTGGCTTGTTGAATGTTGAATTCGAAAAGTAATTACAATCACGTATTGTAATCAAGGTAACTAAATGGTTGACAATGAGAATACACTGTCAGGCAATCCTCCGAATCTATGTGAGCTCACTGACGAACGATAATTGTGACGAATTGACTGAAATTTTGGAATCGCCAAACAAATATTGAATATCGAAATTCAAGCATTTGATTGGTTGATTCTGGTAAACGTATATACAAAAGGACATGACGACAGGAAAGGAGGAAGAGGATTGACAGGATAGCTGTTTTGATAAAGAATTGAAAATTGACATTCCGAGTGGGTGGCACGGCTAAGTGGCATTGTGGTACTTATGACGTGGTGGTCGAGAGTTTATTTCTCTGGTATAGAGATGGAAAGGAAATCGGCGACTCTTCAGCCCCGTTAATCGGCGGACTGCGCGACCAAGCGACTCCAATGAGGGGTTGATGAGCACGTGGAAAACTGCAGTACTCTGGCCACCGGTGGCTTGCGTAGCGCGTCATCTGCACATGTAAGACCCGAGCATTGATGTGTACTACCCCGACTCATATGGAATAAGTAGTGGACAGGTATACGCACGGGAAGGGAGGAGCAAGACTGGCAAACTCATGAGTGCGGTCCACAGGGCACAAGATAAAGTGTATTAAATGTTAGCGGAAAGTAGCTAACGGTTCAAGGCAAGCCAAGGATTCGCGAACTGTTGCAGACATTATGGAAACATAAATAAAAATTAATTGAATGGTAGTCGTAAATTGAGATGAAAGATGATGAAGCTTATTTAACTACCGTGGACTCGTAAGGTATAGTAGACTTAACAAAGGAAAGTAACAATATTAAAAAGAAAGATAAATACTCCCATCCAGAAGATGGAGCAAAGAGATAATACATATTTATAGGAAAAGAAGAAATGCAGCTCACGTTCGTGCAGGGAACCGCGAAGCACAGTCCTCACTTATAGGAAATCACAATACAAACACAAGGTATAGGCGAGGTATAGAAGCAGTCACAGACAAAAGCGAAATATAGGACTTATAGGAAATCAAAGCGCAAACGAAAAAGAAGAGCGAAAACTATCTAGGTGGCAATTATAAATCAAACACAAAACTAATGAGAAGGAAATAACATTTTTTTTGTGATATCTCGCGGACGCGATGAGTATAATTAATATTTATTCAGGCAAAGGAAATGGAAAAACAGCTCACATTCATAAGAAATCGCGAAGAGATAAGCGCATATTCACAGACAATCACGAAATACAGGTTGAGCTGATAGGCAATCGCGAAACTCAGCTTGTACTCATAGGTAACCGAGAAATTCAGCTCGTGCTCATAGACAATCGTGAACTACAGCTTGTGTTCATAGGCAACCGCGAAATTCTCGCATCCATAGGAAACCGCGAAAACACGAATCAGGGCTATACAAGCCGAACGACTTTCCTCCTCACAGCTTAATGGTCGCGGAGAAATGTAGATACATGCTCCTTTATTAAAAGAAAATGTTATTTATGGACGGAAGTACCCGAAGGTGCTGTTAATGATTAGAGATATATATCGAACTAAATCTCTAAGTAACAACCGAAATATTAAAGACAAAAATGTTAATGCAAAGAAAATATTCAATGTAAATGTTGAAACGAGATACATTAGGCAAATGCAAAATGAAATACATAAGGCAATGGTAAAATGAAAAGCTAAAGATATTTGTGAAATGGAGTACTTAAGGTATCTGTAGAATGAAATATTTAAGTGACTTTAAAATGAAATACTTAAGAGAATGTAAAATGAAGTACTTAAGATAGAGGTAAATGATGTAAGTTTATCTTCATCTATGATTATTGTACGCTGTCCTCCCCAGGTTTGTTGAGTGTTGGTTTTTTCCTGAGGGCTTCGGGTAAATGCCAGGACAGTTAATAGGATTGAGAGAGGTCCAACACAATAACAATTCCCTCCTCAGACACTAGTTAAGTAATTATCAGAAAAGTTCGAGATGAAAAGTCTTTCTTTCTAAGAAGAGACTTTTCTTTAAGGATGGAGGTGTGACGAGCGGCGAGCTCGCACGAATCCCCCACTTATGGCGCGGTATTTGAAATAAGATTTAGTCGGTTTGATTGACGAATTATTACATACGAAAGCCTCTGTGCTCATTTGCAATATCGCTGTGATGACGATATCCTATAATTTAGAGTTGTTTAAAAACATTTCAATAAGTGCTTGTAAAGCGTACGTGACTTTCGAGCGTTTCAAAAGATTAACGTTTTGTATTTTCTAAAGACAAAGTCCTTTTTGTTCGACTTCTCAAGCCCTTGGGGGGAACAATAAAAATTAATACATTCTCCAGTCTCTCATACAGGGCTGAAGTGGCCATGTGCACTTACAGCCGGTCGCCAAATGTTTACGTCTCACTCTAAGAGCTGAAGCGTTGGAAAACGCGAGAGTCAAGCATTCCTATCAACGTAAGAAAACCCTTGACGCGGCGAGTTGACCGGTAGGTCTTCGCTGCAAGGGAAAAGTAAGCGGGCGGCACCCCGCTCGACCAATCAACGCTTGCGTTGCGAGTCTTTTACCCCCGATCAGTTCTTTCTAAAAACTTGTATATGTTTGAATAGAAAATCGAGACGCTCCGAAGTCGCATCGCAAAATAGGCAGTCAGTCGGTAAATTTCGTGTTGTTAACATCGATCTTCGGTTCTTTTTACAAACAGATCAGTTGTTACAAGTCTAGTTGTAAACTGTGTTCAATGTGTATAATAATTTCTTGTTTTGTTTCAATAATAATAATAAGTGTGTCTTGGTAATCGGTTTATTGGTTTGTAATTTAAATAATAAACTCGTAGTGGCCTGATGTTGATCCACTACATTCAATTAAATATCGCGAGTTTTAAACCCTTCAATAAATATCCCGGGCTCAGAGCCGAATTTCTATTCGCCAGGCAGCAGCGAATCAGCGTTCGTTGTCCGAAAAATAATAATAATCAGCCGACCAACCCAGTCGGCCCGTAACAATAGACGTGGCCATGCAACTTTAATTAAAAGAAAAATTAGAATATACCATTCGATTGGTGGTCGTTTGGTGGTGTTTGGTAGTCTAATTAGATCGTTTGGTGGTCAGTCGTTTAATTACAGTAATTAAAAAAAAATATAAGTTCCAAAGTTAGCTAAACATTTTTAAAAAATTAAATCGACTCAATCAGGACTTAATCGATGCGAAGACGTTTGGTGGTCACGAATAACGTAATTAAAACGTTTGGTGGTCCTTCGTTTGGTTAGAAAATTTAAAAAAACAAGTGGGCCCTGGGGCGGGGGTTCATTAGCGCGCAGTACGTTGGTGACCATGCCACGGCGCGGCCATCTCTAATCTCCACGGTCGCCGCGAAAAATAAAAGCATTTTTCTTTTAACGGATCTGTCTGAATGTAAGGCGAAAAAAATTGAAAAAAAAAAAAAATTTGGAGAATAATAATCGACGATCAAATCGTTGACTGCGTCTTTGCAATTGTCACTCGTCACACTGCCAGTCTGTTATTTAATCATGAAAATATCTTTGCATCGCCTCTACATATTCTATGCATGAAGATAAACTCAATGAAGTAAATATGAATTGAATTGTAGCCAAGCAGTTGAGGTCCTTATCATTTTGCGCATCATTACAAAATCGGTTGAATACTATCGACGCTCGTAGATGTCCACTTCGAGATGGACCATTACAAAAAAATCGGCGAGTTACTTCTTTACGGTACGACCATTGGAGCCTCATTGAAGCTACGATTCCGCAGCATTTTCAAGCACGGAATACAATTAACGACAGTTTCAACTATCGGCTTCAATGAGAATAATGGTTGCTCGTATGGCTGGAAAACGTTGTGCGTGGACGAACGGTGCAAAGCGCAAGTTCGTTCGAACGCCGAACTTTTGAAATGCGCAAGCAAGGGGAATGAAAGTATCTGGTCGGGGCAGATCCCGGACGGAGAGGGGTGATTACCGGTGAACGAAAATGATACGTAACAACATACGAGCCGCCATGAGAGTCACATGTAAGCGATATATATATATTGTGACGTGGTATTTTTGCACGTCACAAAAATATTTAAAATAAATAATTTTCGGACCGGCACGGAGCGCCTAGCAGCGTTTTGGTTCCCGGAAGAATCCCCTCTGCGATCCAACAGGGCTAACGATAGCACTAGCGAGCAATTTTTATTAATTTATTTTGGATTTATTTTTATTTTCGGAGCGAACGGCGTCCTTTTAAACCGTCATCGAGAGCAGCTACCGAGGAAAACAAGAAAAAGAAGCATTCGCCAGCGTGTCGGTACGGTAGCTCGCCACTACGGCTCACCGTTCCCTCGCTGGACTCGTTCTCGTCGTTACGCGAAGTAACGTGACGTCACCCGCTCGAGGCACTACTCGAGATTCAACGGCTTCGGAGAGACCACGCTCTCGGCGTAACGAAGAAACGGCCGATTCGAAGCCTCACCCCTTGCTACATCTCGACAGCTGAAGCTTCGAAATACTCAGCCTACTCTCAACCTCATCTGGACCCCAGCCATCACTGCATCGCCGCTCTCGCTGATCGTTCGTCAGCCAACGAACTAGGCGAAAATTAATATCGCTCTCGTCACCGGCGAATATTAAAATTTCCGCGCTCACGCGAGAGCATTTTCTCCGAAATTCCGCTAGGGGGCCAACGATTAGAGTAGGCAGGGGTGGGGATCGGTATCCGTCTTCCGCGAAGTCGCGAGTCGCCTCGAGGATTCACGCGTTGTCCACCGACGAACCAGGACGTTGCTACCGTGCCGGACCGTGCTTTTCGACGAGAACCGGCACCTGCCACCCGCGATTTCGGGGTCTCGGCGAGGAATTTCCCGGGGGACTCCGATCACTGCAAAACTACCCGGTAAGGTCGTCGTTCGTCTCCGATAATCGTTTCGCGTTTTTGAGTTCCGTACCATCTTAGTCTGCGTCATGTATTGTCAGAGCGATATTGTCTGGACGGTGCGCTCCCGCGCACGGTTAGTTAATCTTGGAAAATTCACGCGGTCGCACAGCTACCGCCGGTGCTATCGCGAGCTCGTTGTTTTTTTTGTTGAGTAAAAGAGCCGCCGAAAGGGGTTCACGTAGAGTAATTTTTATTATATTTTACTTGCTTGCGAGACGCGCGTGATCCACTAGGTTAATTAGAATAGTTTCGTTCAAGAAAATAATTTGTCGCTCTCGAGAGCTTCCGTGAAGTCGTGACCGTCCATCTTGTCTCGCGTCAAAAAGCCGTTAGAGCACGCGCCGTTGACTAAATCGATGTAATTCGGACTTTTATTAATTTTTCATTATTTTTGACTTTTGGTAATAGTTTATTTTGACTTTTGGACTCATTTTATGACTTTATTTGTTTGACGAATTTTTATTATGATTGATTGTGCTGATTTATTATTTAACGGAGGCGCGTGGCTCTCGTGTTCGTCGCGCTCTTAATCAACCTCTGTTATGTGGCTCTCGAGGTCACCTAAGGGCGGAAAGAATGTTCGCGAAATCGATGATTTTATCATTTTATTGTTTATTAGTTACTGTGAGAATTATTAAGGGAACTTTTAATTTTGCTACCGATGTCGACACTTTTAATAAAATAATAATTTTGTTCGTTACCGAAAGCATGAGTATTGGAAAATTTTCTTGTCGCCTATCCTTTCGGCGAACCACCCCCTCTACCATTTCCCCATGGCTGCTTGCTAGCCGAGCGAATATCTCGCTCTCGGGTTTCCTCGATAAAAATTTGTATCGAGGGTTTAGCTCTCGAGACTGGCGCCCAGAGGAACCCTTTCGGTCTTGCGGGATACCGGTTTGTTCGCGGGAATTCGCGTGACAATATATTAGAGAGTACGATCGAACGCTTAAGAAATTAACGTATTCGCGAGGCGTTGAGTTTTCAAAAGGTAATCCTTTGGAGTACGTGCCGATTCGTGTGTTCCGTCTAAAAGCGGTCGCGAAAATAATTTTTTCGTTTATAACGTGTTTAAGGATTCATTTCTTTTGTTTACGATGATCTCTAGAGTGCTTAAATGACGTTTATTGTTTTTTATTTAGCCTGAGTTATTCGGGAGCCAGAGACGGCGGCGGGCGTTCGATTTCGAACGAAGATTGATCCTGCTCCGAAAAGCAAACCAATCGGTTCTTTTAATCGATTTGGCGAATGCTGCACGATACTTAAAGTTTTTTGTAACGCATGCATGAGAAGTGCTACTTCTCGTGCCTGCCGAGAGTGGCATAAGTGTCGCGTTATAGTAAGCCGTACTGTAATGTCGCGGCGCATGCGCATATCAGCCCGATTTTACTTCTCGCACGCGGGTCGGAAGCGTGTGAGAAGTCAGTACTTCTCACACGCTTATGGTCCTACCGGCCCGCCATCTGATGGAATATTGAAACGTTGAGCACAACTGTAACTTCCATCAGGCCGGTGAAGAGCGTCGATCTCTTAAAAAAAATCTCAATACGAGAAAAAATGGGTGATTGTGACGATACGCCAGCGGAAATCCGCGAAGCGGCAAAAAGTGTCGTCGCCAATTTACTGTCGGATAAATCGGGACGATTGTATACGCAGTGCTACGACCAATTCGTCGAGTGGCAAAATCACCGAAATATAACCTCCTTTTCGGAGGACACGATGCTCGTATATTTTGATCAGCTCTCTCGTGAGTTTAGACCTTCCTCGCTTTGAGCAAAATATTCGATGCTCAAGGGCACGATCCTTAATTTTCGAAACATAAACATCGGCAAGTACAGCCGCCTGACCGCCTTCCTGACGAAGCATTCGAAGGGTTTTGTATCGACGAAATCGAAAACGTTGAAACCGAAAGACGTGGAAAAATTTCTGTCGGAAGCGCCTGACGATCGATATTTAGCTATTAAGGTGAGTGAAGTTACATTTTTATGTACAATTTTTATTTGCAATATTTTAATTTACAATTTTTATGGACAATTTTTATTTATAAATTTTATTTACAATTTTTCTTTATAAATATTATTTACAATTTTTATTTATAAATTTTATTTACAATTTTTATTTATAAATTTTATTTACAATTTTTATTTATAAATTTTATTTACAATTTTTTTATTTGCCATACAATTACATTGTCAATGTCGATTTAAGGTTGCACTGATTTTCGGCATCACTGGGGCTTGCAGACGCGAAGAACTAAAAAATATAACGCTGGCGGATATTAAACATCACGTCGACATGATGGTAGTGAAGATTCCTCATACGAAGAACGATGTCCCTCGACAGTTCATCGTTGATGGAGAGTTTTACAAGATTGTCAGAAAGTACGAAGCTCTTCGCCCGGAGAATGTAAAGACTGACGAATTCTTTCTGACGTTGCGTACACTGCCCGTCAATGATGCCTGGGTTTGACAGTTACGCTCGGTTCTGGATCTAACAGTATGTTGCCAACATAGCATAAGACTGTATAGTTATAGCCTAATGGCACTCGGTGACACAAGAAACGCGGAATTGGAGCGAGCGACGGTCACGGAAGTCAGACTGACAACTTGCTATATCAGTTGCCGGTTATATTTCGAAGGTTATGATCGATGAAAAAGGATTGAAGTTAACAAATGTCAAGAAAAATAAATAAGATTATATGGAAAATGAAAAACTATCGGAACAAACTTTGAGATGTTGCTGATATTGTCAACTGTGAGAAGTTGAGATGATTATAATAAACGAATGAGTTATGGTGAATGAAAAATGAAAATAATGAAAGAAAAGAACACCCTCTGATAGGCCCTAAATCCACTCTTAGATTATTAGCGCCTATCGGAGGGTATTTTTTTTACTGGGTGAACTATTATCTCAATTGACTCGGATTCCGGTTATAGCGGACTGGCTTTCAACTGCAAACCCAAATCGCTTGCCTTAACCGCAATTTCGGGTCAATTGTCGTTGAAATTCTAAACAAATTTGAAACGCGCTCGCTTCTTTCGGTCAAATAGAAAGGCTTCGAGTGGTCGGTTTATTTATGAGAAAAATCGCGACAATCAACCGGGCTTCCGGTCATAGCGCATTGGCTTTCGTCGGTGAACCCGAATCTTTTGCCTTAATCGCAATGTCGGTTCGATTGTCGTTAAAATTCTAAACAAATTTGAAACGCGCTTTTCTCGATCGAATAGGAAGACTTAAAGCAGTCAGTTTTTTTTGTGCAAAAATTTGCGTCAATCAACCCGGCTTCCGGTCATGGCGCATAGGCTTTCGTCGGTGAACCCGAGTCTTTTGCCTTAATCGCAAGGTCGGTTCAATTGCCGTTGATATTCGAAACAAATTTGGAATACGCTCCCTTCTCTCGATAGAGTAGGAAGGTGAGGCCGTTTAACTTTTTCCAAGAAATATCGCGACAGTTGACTCAGCTACCAGTCATAGCGCATTGGCTTTCGTCGGTGAACCCGAGTCTTTTGCCTTAATCGCAATGTCGGTTCGATTGTCGTTAAAATTCTAAACAAATTTGAAACGCGCTCGCTTTTCTCGATCGAATAGGAAGACTTGAAGCAGTCAGTTTTTGTTTGTGAAAAAAATTGCGACAATCAACCCGGCTTCCGGTCATGACGCATTGGCTTTCGTCGGTGAACCCGAATCTTTTGCCTTAATCGCAATGTCGGTTCGATTGTCGTTAAAATTGTAAACAAATTTGAAACGCGCTCGCTATTCTCGATCGAATAGGAAGACTTAAAGCAGTCAGTTTTTTTTGTGCAAAAATTTGCGTCAATCAACCCGGCTTCCGGTCATGGCGCATAGGCTTTCGTCGGTGAACCCGAGTCTTTTGCCTTAATCGCAAGGTCGGTTCAATTGCCGTTGATATTCGAAACAAATTTGGAATACGCTCCCTTCTCTCGATAGAGTAGGAAGACTTAAAGCAGTCAGTTTTTTTTGTGCAAAAATTTGCGTCAATCAACCCGGCTTCCGGTCATGGCGCATAGGCTTTCGTCGGTGAACCCGAGTCTTTTGCCTTAATCGCAAGGTCGGTTCAATTGCCGTTGATATTCGAAATAAATTTGGAATACGCTCCCTTCTCTCGATAGAGTAGGAAGGTGAGGCTGTTTAACTTTTTCCAAGAAATATCGCGACAGTTGACTCAGCTACCAGTCATAGCGCATTGGCTTTCGTCGGTGAACCCGAGTATTTTGACTTAATCGCAAGGTCGGTTCGATTGTCGTTAAAATTGTAAACAAATTTGAAACGCGCTCGCTTTTCTCGATCGAATAGGAAGACTTAAAGCAGTCAGTTTTTGTTTGTGAAAAAAGTTGCGACGATCAACCCGGCTTCCGGTCATGACGCATTGGCTTTCGTCGGTGAACCCGAATCTTTTGCCTTAATCGCAATGTCGGTTCGATTGTCGTTAAAATTGTAAACAAATTTGAAACGCGCTCGCTATTCTCGATCGAATAGGAAGACTTAAAGCAGTCAGTTTTTTTTGTGCAAAAATTTGCGTCAATCAACCCGGCTTCCGGTCATGGCGCATAGGCTTTCGTCGGTGAACCCGAGTCTTTTGCCTTAATCGCAAGGTCGGTTCAATTGCCGTTGATATTCGAAACAAATTTGGAATACGCTCCCTTCTCTCGATAGAGTAGGAAGACTTAAAGCAGTCAGTTTTTTTTGTGCAAAAATTTGCGTCATTCAACCCGGCTTCCGGTCATGGCGCATAGGCTTTCGTCGGTGAACCCGAGTATTTTGCCTTAATCGCAATGTCGGTTCGATTGTCGTTAAAATTCTAAACAAATTTGAAACGCGCTCGCTTTTCTCGATCGAATAGGAAGACTTGAAGCAGTCAGTTATTTTCTTGTGAAAAAGTCGCGACAATCAACCCGGCTTCTGGTCGTAGCGCATTGGCTTTCGTCAGTGAACCCGAGTCCTTTGCGTTAATTATCTTTTTGGGCCAATTGTCCTCGAAATCCTAAATAATTTTTCATGCATCGCCAACGTGTAGCCCTACCTAGGCTACCGTACTGAACATCGGCATATACCATATCACCTTGCGGCTTATATCACTCGATTTGCAGTCAATGTATCGTAATAACTTTTGACGTTATAAGTGTCACGAAAATGGCAGAGCTACCAGAGCGAAGTCCATTCGCCAATTATGGTAGTGGAACTCGTGGAAGAATTGTCGGTCTATATCAGGCCGGTATGAATCCACAAGATATCCGAGACGAAATTGGGTGTAATATTAAACCGTGTATCTGTGGATAAATCGTTGGCAAGTTGAAGGTGATGCGGCCTTTGCGGATCACCGAAAACAAAATTCGGGCGTTAAATGCACGAATATCGACGAGGACATGGAAATGGTTGATCTCGTAGACGACTTTCCGTTTTTAACCGCTCCGGAAGTAATAACCGAAACCGGTTTGAACATTTCCGAGCGGACAGTTCATCGACGTCTTAAAACGTACGGCCTGAGAGCATGTCGGCCGGCGAAAAAAATTCCTCTTTCCGATGAACATCGTGAGGAGAGAATACAATTTGCTCGAGAACATTTTAATTGGCAGCCTGAAAATTGGGCTCCCATAATATGGTCGGACGAGAAAGCAAGTAAAATTCAAGTAATCTACTTATTAATCAGGCCATCGGGACAAGTTTTGTCATTCTTGTTGTCATTTTTTTTTGTCTGATTGCAAATCGTATTTTTTTGTTGTTTTTTTAGTTTGTAATTAATAAAAATTGCGTTACAGTAGAGCAGGAAATAAGCGTTAATATACCTTAACTATATGCTCCATGATAGCCATATAGTTTGCTGTATCGAGTTGAAGCGTTTTTTACATATAATCCGATTCATTGTATATTAGGTATTCAAATCCTCCGATGACGGACGTCGGAACGTCTATAGACCCCGTGGTCGGCCGTATACCCTCGATCCAAAATATGTTGTAATGCGCCAGTGGAGCGGTCGAATAACCTGTGGGTTTTGGGGATGTATGTCGGTCGAAGGTTTAATGGCTCTGCACGAAATAACGCCGCGCATGAATTCGGAAGAGTATGTGCATATTTTGGAGACTGTTATGCTACCGTGCGCTCGTGACAGATTTCCCGAAGACGAATATCCGGTCATATATTTCATGCAAGACAATAGTTCCGTCCATACATCAGTGGTAACCGCAGAATGGTTTGAAGAGCATCCGGAAGTCGAACTACTCGAATGGCCCAGAAAGTCGCCAGATTTGAATCCGATGGAAAACGTTTGGAGTAAGTATATTGGAAACAGTATGTATAAACATATTTTTTTTTACTTTTTTGCTCGTGATATATGGAATTTTTCAATTTATTGTTCGTTCTGCAAAGGTCGCATGGTTAAGAACTGGCGTTCTGGACAGGACCGAACGCGAGCAGCCCTCATAGGACACGTTATGGACGTTTGGGAAGAAATGTTTGATGATCGCGAATATACTCGCACGCTCGTCAATTCAATGCCGAATCGAATGGAATGCGTCATTAATAACAATGGCTATTGGATTGATTATTAAAAGTTTCTAATCTTTTTTTCACTCGTTTGACGTAATTGAAAACAAACAAATAACAAATAACAAATCAACAATCGTAATAACAAATCAAATTATTTCGTTTCGTATATCTTCGTTTTATCTAAAATAAATGGATTTTATTTGATCTTCCGTTTAGATTTTCCTCGATTTATTCAACGGAATTAGCTTATCGGAGGGTATATTTTTAATCATTACTCAATTTCCTCGATCGAATCGGAAAATTTCAAGCAATCAGTTTTTTTTTTGTGAAAAAAGTTGTGACAATCGACCCGGCTTCCGGTCATGGCGCATTAGCTTTCGTCGGTGAACCCGAGTATTTTGCATTAATCGCAAGGTCGGTTCGATTGTCGTTAAAATTGTAAACAAATTTGAAACGCGCTCGCTTTTCTCGATCGAATAGGAAGACTTAAAGCAGTCAGTTTTTTTTGTGCAAAAATTTGCGTCAATCAACCCGGCTTCCGGTCATGGCGCATAGGCTTTCGTCGGTGAACCCGAGTATTTTGCCTTAATCGCAATGTCGGTTCGATTGTCGTTAAAATTGTAAACAAATTTGAAACGCGCTCGCTTTTCTCGATCGAATAGGAAGACTTGAAGCAGTCAGTTTTTGTTTGTGAAAAAGTTGAGACAATCAACCCGGCTTCCGGTCATAACGCATTGGCTTTCGTCGGTGAACCCGAGTCGTTTGCCTTCATCGCAAGGTCGGTTCAATTGCCGTTGATATTCGAAACAAATTTGGAATACGCTCCCTTCTCTCGATAGAGTAGGAAGGCTTGAGGCTGTTTAACTTTTTCCAAGAAATATCGCGACAGTTGACTCAGCTACTGGTCATAGCGCATTGGCTTTCGTCGGTGAACCCGAGTCTTTTGCCGTAATCGCAATGTCGGTTCGATCGTCGTTAAAATTCTAAACAAATTTGAAACGCGCTCGCTTTTCTCGATCGAATAGGAAGACTTCAAGCAGTCAGTTTTTTTTGTGCAAAAATTTGCGTCAACCAACCCGGCTTCCGGTCATGGCGCATAGGCTTTCGTCGGTGAACCCGAGTCTTTTGCCTTAATCGCAATGTCGGTTCGATTGTCGTTAAAATTCTAAACAAATTTGAAACGCGCTTTTCTCGATCGAATAGGAAGACTTAAAGCAGTCAGTTTTTTTTGTGCAAAAATTTGCGTCAATCAACCCGGCTTCCGGTCATGGCGCATAGGCTTTCGTCGGTGAACCCGAGTCTTTTGCCTTAATCGCAAGGTCGGTTCAATTGCCGTTGATATTCGAAACAAATTTGGAATACGCTCCCTTCTCTCGATAGAGTAGGAAGACTTAAAGCAGTCAGTTTTTTTTGTGCAAAAATTTGCGTCAATCAACCCGGCTTCCGGTCATAGCGCATTGGCTTTCGTCGGTGAACCCGAATCTTTGCCTCAATCGCAAGGTCGGTTCAATTGTCATTTAAATTCTAAACAAGTTCGAAAAATGCGAATTTTGCTCGATCGAAAAAGGCTTGTGGCTATCGAACTATTTGAAATAAATATCGGGAAAATTTAAAAAAAAAAATGACCGATTCGTTTTTTTTATGCATTGTAATGCACAAAAAAAACGAATCGGTAATTTAAAAAAAAAACAAAAATTACCATCGGCAAAAAAAAATTACCGTTTCGGTAAAAAAAAACGAATCGGTAATTTTTTTTTTATTTTCGAAATAGTTCGATAGCCACAAGACTTTTTCGATCGAGCAAAATTCGCATTTTTCAAACAGTAAAATACATAAGCGAAAAAATGTTCGCATGAAGAATAAATATATATTTTTAACCAGAATGAGGAATCTTATTTTCCTATGACAAAAGGACAAGAGGAAAAAATAAATTATTGTACAAAGTTAACACGAAATCGCATGTATTTTTTTATTATAATTATCTTCGGATTTCTTATACACGTCTTTTTTACTTCTTCCCGCTCCGTGTGCGCTGCGAAAATGCCCGGTCATCCGGCGTTATTTTTTAATAAAAATAACTCGTTCTGAAAACATTCGATAAATTGCGAGATGAGATTTTACGGAGATTTGACGTTACTCAGCATCACACGTATAATAGAGAGAAGTCCTCACCTCACAGAGTCGAGCAGCTTAACTAGAAATACGACGCCACTTTTTGCGACGTTCGTTGCCGCTTGTTGTCGTTTGTTGGCCATCGAATCTGTCCTGTAAGAAAACAAAAAATTTATTATAAATTTTTTTTTTAATTCTTATTGATAAAACGTTTTTTTACTCACTCTTTTTTGTCCGTTTGGATTTTTTGCTGCGCAGCCAGCAATCGCTTCGTCGGATCCTCGACATCTGTAAAAAGAAGAAAATGCACAGAAATTAACTTTTGGTTAAATGTTTAGAAAAGATACAATATAATTTTTTTTTAGTACTTACATATTATGATTTTTATCAGATTCTTCGCCAGAGGTACTGCGCAGTGACTTTTGTATTAGGAGCCGATCAAAAAACCAACTAACATTGTTTTGCCAGCTGGCATTGACAACGGCGTGCTGTCCAGCTGCAGCTCCAGCGTCAACGCCGTCAAGGTCGCCAGCCTTGCCATCAGGTTCATCGGCCTCCTCATCAGACGTAATGTCTATTGATTCATCGGCCTCGCCGTCAGGTTCGACATCACTGGTTGGCTCATCGCAATTAGATTCGACACCACCAGTGGGCTCGCTATCAGGTTCGACGCCAGAAGCATTATCATCCTGGACAGCACGCGTGTCACCAGTCGGCTCTGCGATAGTCTCAGGCTGTTGCGGTTTTGTTCTATCCGGTATGCCGTCTTCTTCACTGTGCCATTCGGGCCATTTCCCTCGGCAGCACCATTGCTGTTTCGCCAATCGACCGATAGCTTCGTAGGATTCACTGAAACAACAAAATTGTACAATTACGATTATTTGCTGAAAATTAAATAAATAAAATATAAAAATGAATTGACCCACAATAAAATTATAAACTATTGAATATAAATTTAGAAACTATTTTCACACAAAATACTTACAATTCCTTCCCTTCTCCAACAACCCTCGGTATTCGATAGATTTTTATTATTGAATGGAGGCACCGCCAATTCCCTTTCACGAAAGTACGAAAATACTCTCGTCTCTGCGGGGTCACGTTGCGGCGATATATTGTTGCCAAAATATCGCTTAATTGCCACGAAACTATATTTTGCCGGCGTCGCAAATCGTCCTTATACGTGACGAGCTCGCTCATGAATTTTCCGAATAATTCGTGATTCGTCGTGATATCCGTTGGATATTTTTGCCGCACCATGTTTTCGCGAGTATTTACGATTTATTCGTCGTCCCGTCGATTCACCGTTCGCACCTTTTCGTAAATTTTTTTTTTCTTCGAGTCGTCTCGTGTTTATTGTTGCGCGACTTTCGATTCGCGTACATAAACAAGTGTCACGTGATTACTGCCGATGTGTTACGCGGGGTCGCTTTGAACATTCATATCTAGACATCAGCGACCCCTCGTGAGACATCGGCAATAACCACGTGACACTCGTTGATGTATGAAAATCGAAAGTCGTGAAAATATAAACACGAGACGACTCGAAAAAAAAAAAATGTACGAAAAAGTGTCAATATTGAATTGACGGGACGACGAATAGATCGTACTCGCGAAGACATGGTGCGGCAAAAATATCCCACGGATATAACGATGAATCGCGATTTGTTCGGCAAATTTATTAGCGAGCTTGTCGCGTACAAAGAAGATCTGCGAAGCCGACAAAATTTAGTATCATGGCAATTAAACGATATTTTGGCGAAAATCTATCGCCGTAACGTGACGCCGCATAGACGAGAGTACTTTCGAACTTTCGTAAAAGGGAATTGGCAGTGCCTCCATTCGATAATAAAAATTTATCGAATTCCGAGGGTTGTTGGAGAAGGGAAGGAATTGTAAGTATTTTGTGTGAAAATAGTTTCTAAATTTATATTCAATAGTTTATAATTTGATTGTGAGTTTAATCATTTTCTTATTTTATTTATTTAATTTTCAGCAAATAATCGCAATCTTATAATTTTGTTGTTACAGTGAATCGTACGAAGCTATCGGTGCGTTGGCGAAACAAGAATGGTGCTGCAGAGGGCAATGGCCCAAATGGAATATCGAAGAAGACGGCGTACCGGACCGAACAAATCCTCAACCGCCCAAGACAAATGCCGGCCGGCCGGCAGAGCCGGCAGAGCCGGCTGGTGACACGCGTGCTGTCCAGGATGATGATGCTCCGACCGATGCAAATCAGAATATGTAAGTCCTAAAAAAAAAATGTATACGGTATCATTTCTCTACACTGAACGAAAAGTTAATTTCTGTGCATTTTCTGGTTTTTACAGATGCCGAGAATCCGAAGGCGAATCAATTGCTGGCTGCAGCGCAGCATAAACTTCAACAAAAGAAAAAAAGGTGAGTAAAAAACGTTATATATCAATAGGAATAAAAAAAAATTATAACGAATTTTTTGTGTTCTTACAGAACCTGATCGATGGCCGAATTGGAAAGAAACGTCGCCGAAAGTGGCGTCGTCATTATTAGGTTGATCTTCACGCGAAACAATAAATATATAACTCGTACGAACATTATACGAATATTTTTTTCCTCTTTTCCTTTTTTTATTACAGAAATAAGATCCATCATTCCGGTAAAAAATATATATTTATTCTTCATGCGATAATTTTTTCGCCCATACATTAAAATCAATAAAAAATAAGTTAATAAATAAAAACAAAAAAATCGATAAAATTTTTTACCGACTTATCTGCGTTATTAACTTAAATTTTTTACACCATGTTTTACAATCCTTCTGGTACTTATTAACTCGCTTCCTCCAGAATTCCAATTAATTATCGCGATATTTCAATAAAAAACTTCGACAGCCACAAGCCTTATTCGATCGCGGAAAACGAGTATAATTCAAACTTGTTTATAATTTCAACGACAATTGACCCGATATTGGGATTAAGGCAAAGCTCTCGAGTTCACCGACGAAAGCCACTGTGCTATGACCGGAAGCCGGGTCGATTGTTGCAATTTTTTTCACAAAAAAACTGACCACTTGAAGTCTTCCTATTCGATCGAAAGAAGCGAGCGCGTTTCAAATTTATTTAGAATTTTAAAGACAATTGACCCGACATTGCGATTAAGACAAGGATTTCGGGTTGTCCGACGAAAGCTAATACGCTATGACCCGAAGCCGGGTCAATAGATGCAATTTTTCTCACTAGAAATCCGACTTCATGCCTTCGAGATCGAGCGAAACAGGCAGACGGAGTGGAAAAATTCCAAAATACAAATATTTTTATTTAAAAAAAAACTCTTTGGGTCATGGGGATTGATAAATTGAGTCTGAAATATCACGACAAAAGTGAGAAAACATTGTGTTTTTCATTCTGTGACGTTGAAAACAGTTATTTTGTCCATAAATTAAGCGTTATTTTTTCTCACGATTACAATACTTTATCTTTTTCCCCACTTCATATCGGACGAGAAAGTAAAAAAAAGACGATCAGCTGTTTAGGTGATCGTCTTTTTTTCTCATCGTTTGATGAGAAATTGTTTCTCATCAACTCCCGGGCCATCCGTGCGACATCTCGCAAAAAATAATGGAGACTGAACTTTGTAAGTGAATTAATATAAAAGATTTTTCAGTATATTATTGTCTAATACACGGGTTTTGCTACAGGGACGAGGGTGTGGACATGGCGCGTCGTGCATGCGCGAATTGCCAACGCAGGGAATTTCGGATTTTTTGCAAGCCCGGAGGATGTTCGCAGGGGATGGACGTGAGTCCACATCATATTAATGAATTTCATTTTACGACTGTTGGCTTATATTTACATTATGATTTTTTCAGCAAGGTGTCCCGAGCACTGCCGAAGCAATTTACTGCCAAACGATGCCGAGAGAAATGGGAGGAGATGGTTACAAGGGTTGAGGTAATTTGATAATCCTATACAAATTACATTGCCAAGATTATAAAACCTAAAAAATCAATCACATTAAAGATATTCAAAATCAGGTATTGAGTATGAGATAATATTTATTGAAACAATTATTTAAATTTTTTACAGCAAACGGTTCGAATCGCCAGGAAGAACCATCGAGGCTACGATCTCGTCTTGCGCTGCCGAGATTTTTGGCCGCAATTTCTGACGATTCTACGTCACATCACCAAACGAAATTGGTCAATAAAATATTGTTAATGTAAAAACAAAAATGTTCTATTTGTTTTGCGAAAATAAATAACAAAAAAACTTAGAAAATCGAATATAAAGCGGCTAGTGACTAAGCGGTAATTATTTTTTAATAGTTTGCACGGTGAGAAATGAAATCGATGCTTCCGTGACTTCTAAGACGTGAGAGAAGCGAGAGTAGTTCAAATTTGCTTAGAATTTTAACGACAATCGAACCGACCTTGCGATTAAGGCAAAAGACTCGGGTTCACCGACGAAAGCCAATGCGTCATGACCGGAAGCCGAGTTGATTGTCGCAACTTTTTTCACAAACAAAAACTGACTGCTTTAAGTCTTCCTATTCGATCGAGAAAAGCGAGCGCGTTTCAAATCTGTTTACAATTTTAACGACAATCGAACCGACCTTGCGATTAAGGCAAAATACTCGGGTTCATCGACGAAAGCCTATGCGCCATGACCGGAAGCCGGGTTGATGGTCGCAACTTTTTGCACAAAAAAACTGACTGCTTTAAGTCTTCCTATTCGATCGAGAAAAGCGAGCGCGTTTCAAATTTGTTTACAATTTTAACGACAATCGAACCGACATTGCGATTAAGGCAAAATACTCGGGTTCACCGACGAAAGCCAATGCGTCATGACCGGAAGCCGAGTTGATTGTCGCAACTTTTTTCACAAACAAAAACTGACTGCTTTAAGTCTTCCTATTCGATCGAGAAAAGCGAGCGCGTTTCAAATTTGTTTACAATTTTAACGACAATCGAACCGACCTTGCGATTAAGGCAAAATACTCGGGTTCACCGACGAAAGCCTATGCGCCATGACCGGAAGCTGGGTTGATGATCGCAACTTTTTGCACAAAAAAACTGACTGCTTTAAGTCTTCCTATTCGATCGAGAAAAGCGAGCGCGTTTCAAATTTGTTTACAATTTTAACGACAATCGAACCGACATTGTGATTAAGGCACAAGACTCGGGTTCACCGACGAAAGCCAATGCGCTATGACTGGTAGCTGAGTCAACTGTCGCGATATTTCTTGGGAAAAGTTAAACAGCCTCACCTTCCTACTCTATCGAGAGAAGGGAGCGTATTCCAAATTTGTTTCGAATATCAACGGCAATTGAACCGACCTTGCGATTAAGGCAAAAGACTCGGGTTCACCGACGAAAGCCAATGCGTCATGACCGGAAGCCGAGTTGATTGTCGCAACTTTTTTCACAAACAAAAACTGACTGCTTTAAGTCTTCCTATTCGATCGAGAAAAGCGAGCGCGTTTCAAATTTGTTTACAATTTTAACGACAATCGAACCGACCTTGCGATTAAGGCAAAATACTCGGGTTCACCGACGAAAGCCTATGCGCCATGACCGGAAGCTGGGTTGATGATCGCAACTTTTTGCACAAAAAAACTGACTGCTTTAAGTCTTCCTATTCGATCGAGAAAAGCGAGCGCGTTTCAAATTTGTTTACAATTTTAACGACAATCGAACCGACCTTGCGATTAAGGCAAAATACTCGGGTTCACAGACGAAAGCCTATGCGCCATGACCGGAAGCCGGGTTGATGGTCGCAACTTTTTGCACAAAAAAACTGACTGCTTTAAGTCTTCCTATTCGATCGAGAAAAGCGAGCGCGTTTCAAATTTGTTTACAATTTTAACGACAATCGAACCGACATTGCGATTAAGGCAAAATACTCGGGTTCACCGACGAAAGCCAATGCGTCATGACCGGAAGCCGAGTTGATTGTCGCAACTTTTTTCACAAACAAAAACTGACTGCTTCAAGTCTTCCTATTCGATCGAGAAAAGCGAGTGCGTTTCAAATTTGTTTACAATTTTAACGACAATCGAATCGACATTGCGATTAAGGCAAAATACTCGGGTTCACCGACGAAAGCCAATGCGCCATGACAGGAAGCCGGGTTGATTGTCGCAACTTTTTTCACAAACAAAAACTGACTGCTTCAAGTCTTCCTATTCGATCGAGAAAAGCGAGCGCGTTTCAAATTTGTTTACAATTTTAATGACAATCGAACCGACCTTGCGATTAAGGCAAAATACTCGGGTTCACCGACGAAAGCCTATGCGCCATGACCGGAAGCCGGGTTGATTGACGCAAATTTTTGCACAAAAAAAACTGACTGCTTTAAGTCTTCCTATTCGATCGAGAAAAGCGCGTTTCAAATTTGTTTACAATTTTAACGACAATCGAACCGACATTGCGATTAAGGCAAAATACTCGGGTTCACCGACGAAAGCCAATGCGTTATGACCGGAAGCCGAGTTGATTGTCGCAACTTTTTTCACAAACAAAAACTGACTGCTTCAAGTCTTCCTATTCGATCGAGAAAAGCGAGCGCGTTTCAAATTTGTTTACAATTTTAACGACAATCGAACCGACATTGTGATTAAGGCACAAGACACGGGTTCACCGACGAAAGCCAATGCGCTATGACTGGTAGCTGAGTCAACTGTCGCGATATTTCTTGGAAAAAGTTAAACAGCCTCACCTTCCTACTCTATCGAGAGAAGGGAGCGTATTCCAAATTTGTTTCGAATATCAACGGCAATTGAACCGACCTTGCGATTAAGGCAAAAGACTCGGGTTCACCGACGAAAACCAATGCGCCATGACCGAAAGTCGAGTCAATTGAGATAATGGTTCATCAACTAAAAAAAAACGAAAGGCTCCGATAATCCCAGAAAGGATTTAAATTAATTATTTAATTTATTATTTTCGAAGCACCCTCGAATGATCGCCCCTTCCGCAAAGTTAGACCATTATAATTACCGACAGCACACATAATTATTATTTTAGTGTTTATTAATGAGCAGATCCAAATTTTTACTCTAACACAATTTTATTTGATTTCAAATAATTTATATTCATTTTCACTTTTTCACTTTATCTACTTGTCATAACACCGAAAATATAACCAACATGTCAGCATTTGACAGTTGTGACTTAATTTCAATTCCGCGTTCCGCGTGTCAATGCGTGAAGTACCGTCTGAAACTCATCGCATAATATAGATGGGCAAAACTGCGTTCAAAACTAGAACCCAGACATTAATGACGGGCAGTGTACTGGCAAATGTACGCAGCAGGTCATTGGGATCAACACTTTCGGTGCGATGCCAAGAGTAATAGCGCAGTACTTGAATCTCAAGGAACCAGAACGATACACTGGACACTCTTTCCGTCGCACTTCAGCGACAATGCTCGCAGACGCAGGGACTGATGTTCTCACACTGAAACGTCATGGCGGATGGAAGTCCGGCAAAGTCGCACAATGATACGTCCACGATTCGATAATCAGCAAAAAAAAAAATTTGCAATCAGATTAGCAGCTCGGTTAATTTGAATCGACAAAGCTGAATCAAATCTGCGACAATCACAAAACCGGTGGAAAGAAAAATACAAGATGGAACGATCGACACTGCTATCGCGTCCGCATCAGCCGACATTGGAGTTGACGACAAAGAAAATTCCTCTGTCGCTGCAAACAATCTTTCGGACAAAAAAATGTCAATCGAGTTGAAGAATTGCAACGTAACGTTCAATTTTGCGAAGGAATAAGCGAAGAGTCGAACTATTTATATTCATAAATTGCAACGTACTCGTGACTTCACGTGACGGCGAGGGCTCGACGGGCGCGAGAGAGTCCGCGGTGCTAGATAGACGCGGGGCAGGTATAGGGAGAGAGAGCCGACAGCGGCCCAGGGAAGGGGCTCGGTGTCTAGCGAGAGAGAGTCTCGCGGTAGTCAGCCGTCGCGCAATACTCAATATGACTGCTAGGTGTCGCATAGAGAATTACACATTTCTCATAAGCGATATACCTCCATGAGCCCGATATCTCGGCCAGCCGAGACGACGAAAGTATCGAAAAATAATATCAGGAAGAGACAAGGCAGGACGATAAACTCTAGAAGAAGAAGGCACCGATGGTACGTACAAGTATAACTCACTGGTCTGAAGAAACTTTCGGCGACGTTAGTTTCTCGTGTACCATTTATTTTTGTAATCTGTCGGTCTGACGGGACTTTCGGTGACGTTAGTCCCTCATGTACCATACTTAAACTCGTGTTCCTGTGGGTCTGACGAAATCTTTGGGGACGTTGATTTCTCGTGTACTCTCCTCATCTTCCTTACCGAGGTTTGATGCCAACGGCGACGAAGGTAATCAAACTCTCGAAGAACCTTCCCGTAGCTCGCGAGTAGAGACATTAGAACGCGTTTAGGGCACTTTAACCCGAGGACTTAGCCGGAAGCGAGTAGCGATTGGACTTCGGTGACGTTGTCTAAATCCCGATCTCGCGGAAGCCTTTGTACTTTCGAGGAACCGGCCGTGTGGAGAAGGACCACACGTGCCTGTGAGATTAGCTGCCGCGGGTTAGAGAGACGACAGCGAAAGTGATTAAAAGGAAGATCGGAGCCTGGAGCACGGATGCTGGATCAACGGATCAGGACAGCGCACGGGATCTGAATTGATTTAGAATCGGAAACCAATCCACGAATACCGGGCGAGATCGCGATAAGCTAAATTGTAATTACTCTCATACTTTTCATAAACAATAAACTGATTTTACCTAACTGATCATATCGTTAAGATTATTTGCTCGCCCCGAACCCCAACGTTAGCCAGCAGCCGAGGAAGCAGATCGGCAAAAAGGCGAAACGATACAAAATATTGAAAGTTATTTTGTTTGTATGGAAGCGTTAATCTTCGAAAGTTTAAAAAGAGTGGAATATAGTATGATTATTTTTGTTTTTATGAAGAAGAGTTGATTTTTAAACGTTTGAAAAGAGTACCGAACGTACAATTATTATTATTTTTTATCATTTATTATTTTTTTTTGCTCTATGCTACAGAAAAGAAGCATAAAAACGATAAATATAATGATCGAGGTCCAAAGACTGCTGAATAAAAATTAAAGAGCGCTAGTCTAATAGAATAACGAAACTAGAATTAAGATTGTTCTAAAGACAAATAAATGGTTGCTAATATTTCTAGTGTACCGCGTATTCTTTATTTTCGTTGACTTTGTTTCTGTTTACAATATTGTAAAGGTTGCAAAGAAATAAATCTTTTTAAAAATTGTTGTTTTTTTAAGTCGGGGGGCTTCGCCCCCCGGGCCCCCCACACTCGTACCACAGCGAGCACTCCCCTTCGGCTCGTGCTCATGTGGTACTCGTGCGGTCCTGCGACCCACTTCACACTTCGCATTATGTTGGCTTTACCGCACTCGTATCGCAAAGTACTATAACGTCATCAAACGTATAATTTTGCGTTTTATCAATGTATCTACATGTGAGAAAAAAGAATGATATCTTTCTGTTGATCCCTCCTTAAATACGTCTCAGTACATAGTTCAAAATCGCGATGAGAACGTTCCGTACGCTGTTCATGCTCCACGGAGCAACAATACGCTGTATCTCGGGAGGCATAATCATACTCCTTTTCAAGGCCTGTCTTTATAATGCTCCAAAATATATGTTGTGAAATTTCGTTCGCATTGTCTGTATGTATCTCACAAAAAAACACCATAAATGGTGTAAAAAACTGGAGACAAGTACATTCGCAATTGCAAAAAGTGGACAAATATTCAAATTCCCAGACGTATTGCCAAGTACACATAATTTTCAAATTGATCTTTCTTATATACGGAGACAGTAAAGATTATATGCTGAAAGCCTAATATTGTCAACTCAGATTACAAAAGTAACTTGGCCGGCCGTAGCCCCGAATTCCTTAAAATAGTTAACGTTATCTTTGACTATTCGTTATGCCAATTTTTATTATTTGTTAATTTAACAAGAAACGGCCGGACAAGTTACTTTTGTAATTTGAGTCGTCAATATTAGGCTTTCAGCATATAATCTTTACTGTCTCCGTATATAAGAAAGATCAATTTGAAAATTATGTGTACTTGGCAATACGTCTGGGAATTTGAATATTTGTCCACTTTTTGCAATTGCGAATGTACTTGTCTCCAGTTTTTTACACCATTTATGGTGTTTTTTTGTGAGATTTCATGTCTTTTTGCAAAGATTCAATTGAAATATGTATCGGTTTAAATGTAAGTACATATCTGCAGAGTATTTTCACCGCGGAAATATGTATCTTCGAATATTGTTTTTCACGTAATTATTACGAAATTCCCATCTGCTAGCAGCTGGTGAAAATGATAGCGATACCCCTTTCTCTAAACAGAACTCAATCGTCAATCGCTTTATTGTCAATATTGTTCTACTTTTATATACAACCATATACACCGATATTAATGGTTATCCGTTAATATTCGAGAATTTACTATTTTCTAAATATTTAGCAACAATTTTTTATCGAAAATTTGTTTCTCTACCTAAATAACAATATTGACAATATTTGCCAGTAATCGATATATATTGAACGTTATTTTATTTAAACAATATTTTGCCATACGTTTTTACGGTTTTTATTGTTAATTTGCTAAAATAACTAAATTGACCAAATTTCATGTTCATCGCTATTTGGAATTAATATGGTGTCAAAACGTGAAAATTTATTGCTTACTCAATATTTAATCACGATTTCTTGCAGGAAATATTTTTCTTTTGTCTAAACAACGATATCGATCAAATTTAGTATTAACCGATTATTATTAAAACATTTTTCGGATAAACAGTATTTAGTAATAATGTTTACCATCAATATTGATTCTTTGCCTAATTAACATTATTTAGAAAATTTGGATCCGATCGAATCATATTTCACGATTTTTTGTTTAACCACTATTTAGCAACTTTTACCTAAAATATTTATTTTATTTTACCTAAAATAAAATATTCTCTGACGAAATAACAATATCGCCCGAATTTAGGGTTTTTTAAAATTAATTTTTGAATATTTTTTGTTTAAACAATATATAGCTACAATTTTTTTACCGTCAATGTTTTTTATTTGCCTAAATAACAATATTTAGAAAATTTGGTTCCGATCGAAGCATATTCAAAGAGTGTTTGTTTGAACACTATTCAGCAACAAAATTTAACCGAAATATAGTTCTGACTGAATAACAATGTCATCCAAATTTGGTGTCAATTAATTGACATAGACAGATTTTTTGTTTAAATAATATATGTATAGTAACAATTTTTTAGTGTCAATATTCTTTGTTTGCTTAAATAACAATATTAAGACAATTCGAATCTAATCGGTTCATATTTAACGATTTTTTGTATAAACAATGGTCAACAACAATTTATTACCAGAAATATTGTTAGTTTGACTAAATAAGAATATTGTCCAAATTTGGTTAATTGGTTAACCAATTGGTTCGGTTTGGTTAATTTGGTTAATTAATGTTAAATTTTTTTTTGTTTATACAATATTTATTAAATAACAATGTAGAGAAAATTTGGATCCAATCGGATTATATTTAGCGATTTTTTATTTAAACAATATATATAGCAACAATTTTTTACAGTCAATATTGTTTGTTTCCCTAAATCAGAATATTGAGAAAATTCGGATAAAATCGTTTGATATTTAACGATTTTTTGCTCAAACGATATTTAGCAACAATTTATTACCAGAAAGATGGTTGCTTTCACTAAATAATAATATGGTATAAATTTGGTGTGAATTAATTGACATTGTAAGATTTATCGATCAACCAAACATATTGAGATTTGCAATTATATATTGTGACGTGACATTTCGTCTCGCCACCCGGAAGTAGGAGGCATTGGGCAGTGGGTCGGCTTTACGACCCACGTGACGTCGCATCGAGTCGGTCGCCCAGAACTCCAATCACGTATCTTAAGTTTTTCTTTCTTTTCTTCATACGTTATCATTATTACTACCTAACTAGCTTACTACCTACCTAGACTATGCTACCTACCTCGCAAGATTATTATTCTCGGGGTCGAAACCATTTACTTTTTTTTTCGTAAAGGACGACTCACAGTATTTGTTTACTTCGCGCCAGAGCACAGAGAATCGGGCGGGACAATCGGTCGAGAAAGTTATAATATTCGCGTTCGGTGCGGGGGACGTCGCGCGTCGCGCGCGGTACAGTAACCGTTAGTTCATGAGAATTCCAAAGGGAGTTTAAATTAATTGCAAACGAATACCGAACGACAGTATTTGTGGAATAATGGTTGCCGGGGTGAATGCGGTACAATGACCGATATACAGAGTCGCCGATTCACCCCCGACTTAACAGCCCGGAGCTGCACCATCCCCGCGAGAAGTTCGCGATTCAGAGCCCGCGTTAAACGGCGTCTCGCTATTGGGGTTCGAATGGGAAAAGAAGCAACGGGGTGCAGCATAGGGTATCGAGTGGACCCACCGTGAGGAGGAGGGACGCCTTGTCCTCGCGAGGGAGGTCTCCCCCCGTTGTTATCACCCATGGTCGGATCCTTCGAGAAGGAATCTCGGAAAATTCTCGAAAATATTGTGGTAGTTTGAGCCCTGACTGTACCTCGCGCGAACGCGCGTTCGGTGTTGTCGTTGTTCCTCGCGTCGTATTTTCCCTACGCGCTACTATACATTCTCTTACGCGCGCGGGAGAGCGCGCGAACAATAACAACGATTTCGATACCTTCGGCGTGTCGTGCGTCATCGACGAATTCCCGGAATTCCTTTATGGCTCGATTCTTCCGTTATCTTATGTAATTATCGTTTCGCGTTATCTTACCTACCGCTATCTCTTTACCGTTACTGGCTTTTGTTACATCATAATGTCTATCTTTTCTACTATAATAACCTATACACTAAATTTAATTTGGGACGTTTCGTTACTCTCCCCGTCCACCCCCCTCTACTATTCTCCCAGGCGGGCTGAGTTAGCCGACTCTCGATTGCCGTATGCCTTGCCTCGCCGTACGGGGACACTCTTTCGCATCTCGGGGTCTAAATTAAAACCGATCGTTGATCGGCGGTACGTAGTACCTGGCGCCCGGGTACCCGGGGTGCGAAAGTATTACTGTCTCGTCGTGGGTTCGTTCGTTATCGCCCCGGCAGCGAGGGCGGGGTTGTTGGGGCCACCGCGTGCAGGAGTCCAGAAAATCTCCTCACAATATATACGTTTAGATGTAGAGCGTGCGCCGACGACGCCACTAATATATATATAGATATAGCCACCGCGTCTCTCGATTCATTCTCCTACTGACTGCCAATTACTGAACACTGGATTCAGAAGCAATGGTATAGCCATTGGCAGGTGTGCGATTGCGATGACGTCAGTGTGCGACGAAATCGGTCGGCCACTGAATGGCAAAAAAGTGTCGTTAAATCCAAAGTTCATCACGGGTATTAAGTAAATGCCTTTAGCCGTAGTCTTCATTTTGGGCGCTATCGGTAGTGAAAAATAAGATAAAAATATTTCATTCTTTATGAAAATGGTGTTAAAGTAATGTTTAGAATGATTTTCCGAAGTATTTACTCAGCGGACGGCCTAAACTGCGTTCGTTCGCGTAAAGGAGCCATGGCCGCAACTCGCCGTGCGGTTTTACCGACGGTGCAAATGTACTTGTCTCGAGACGCGACCGCGTCTCTTGATCACGAAAATTTTCATTTTTTGCTTGTGTCATTATGGTGTATTGAGGATAAATTCTTTCAGTTTTCTGTTTCCATAAAACTAATTACAGTGATGTTACTCTGTTTACGTTGTTTCAGAGCTACAAAAAAATGGCTCATTCGTATCTGTACGAGTTTATCATTCAGCGGCACTTGTATATTATCCCAAATAAGGTACGCATTTGTAGAAGTTACGTATGCTTTACCCCCTGTTACTGCCACCAATTCACTCTATCTGAAAGCACAATTTGTCTTTAGTATCCTCAAATCAGTCCATTCTTCAGTACATATATTAAGATTGTTTAATGAATTATCATTCATTAAACAATCGACCTGTATAATCTAATATATAATATTGTGTATATGAAATTAGCCAATAGTCGCAGAATAATGATGGCGCAAACGCTATTACACTTATACAATCAAATCTTAGAGTGGTAATCTTTGTCGGATACAGAGATAGCGCAATGGGTAAATTGAATTTTTTTTTAACAAGATTGAGTGTAGAAATAGGTTGCCACAATCCTTCTTGCGGATCGCACCGCAACGGAATTGTATTTCAAACGAATGCAGTCAGCTATATATCAATTTTCATTTCCGGCGAAGTGGAATTTCATGATGTAGTTGCATTTTATAACTATGTCATCCCTTCGGCCTTCGCACCAACAAATACTTAAATAAAATTAAAAATCTTGCAGCAATATTCAACATCCTCATTGATTTGTCGAGTTGGATTAGAGGAAACGAGTGCAATGTCATCTTCATGTTTGGGAAAGGTACGTTTTTTCAATATGATTTTATTACATAACCTATAATCCATAATTCGCATAAAATCCACATGACGGGTTCACATCCAAAGAGGCACATTGAGTATGCGGCGGCGACTCTAATTTTAAGTACGACAGGGATATATGATGAAGATTCCGAACAAAGCCGAAATGCCGGGATGTTGAGATAAAACCTTACGTCGTTCTATTAATTAACTTTTACACACCGCTTCCGGCGAGTACACACACGTGTCATCGGAAAAGTTAAAACTTTACAAGATAAGATACAATCACTGAATAGTGATTGTATCTTTATACTCGCCATCTCTCGCGCTACAAGCAACACTCGGCTTCGCCTCGTGTCACTGTAACGCTCGATTCGGCTCGTGCGCCGCTTCCTAACCTTCGCGGAATAGCCGCTTTCCCGTACTAGTATCACAATCCACTAATAGAGAGGATACAGTGTTATTTTTATTATCTTAAATGTCGTTATTACAAATATTGAAGGTAAATATCGTTTATGCCGAGTTACTTATCGAACCTCTCTCAAATTTTTAACACGTGGATAACACTTTGTTGGCAAAATTACGATAACAGAGGATGACTTCAAATTATACTCAGTTATCGCAATTTTTGCCGGTCTTGATACTTCACCGAGTCTCACAACAGATTTAAGGATGGATCCGTAGAATAGAACACCGAGTAGAATGATATAGATCGAGGACCCCATTGTTATTTGACAGATTTTATGTGACAGAACCATATTCCGTCGTACTCTTGTCTTTGCAATATTCCTTCCAATTTTTACTTTCTCATCCATACGAAGTATGAAAAAGAGAAAGTATTGTAATCGCGAGAAAAAATAACGCCAAATTTATGGACTAAATAACTCTTTTCAACATGATAAAATGAAAAAAAAAATCTTTTCTCACTTTTGTCCTCATAATTGTATCCCAATCTATCATATTTCATGACCCGAATAGTTGTTATTTGCTCAAAAATAGTTAAAAAAGGGGATTTTCCACAGACGTCTGTCCGTCTGTACGTACGTATCAAATTTTATGGCATAGACATATTAACTTTCCGCAGACATTTTCTATCGTTACAAAACTTTGAACATAAATTCTATATGCAGAGTATGAGTTTGGTATTGATATTCAGAGTTTTTCCTCCGCATTTACTAGTTATTTACCAGCGATGTGCAAAATTAAAAATTAAAAAAATGTTAAAATGCCAAAACTTATAAAAAAATAACTAGTAAATGTGGAGGAAAAACTCTGAATTTCAATACCAAACTCATACCGCACATGTAGAAGATATGTTGAAAGTTTCGCAGCGATAGAAAATGTTTACGTAAAGTTTACTGATGTAAACACAATAACTTTGTACAGACATTAATAAAAACTATGAAACTTAGTACACATGTTCAACATATAAAATCTGAGTTTGTTATTGAAAATCAGATTTTTTTGAAACGTGAAATAAAAAGTTTTTGAGGTTATAGACACATACACAGTTTTTATCACATCACCATGTTTCATTGCAATAAAAATCATCCTTGCAATAAAAAATCGAATTGTGAACTAAAAATGTGCACACTACATTTCTCAATAACATTAATAAAGAAATATAAAAATTACGGTAAAACATCGCGAACTGTCAAACTTTTGCTATTTCTAGAGGTAACGTCTATAGGTCGATCTTCAACCGCGAGAGGCGCGATCGACGCCAAAAGTTCGACTCACCACCTATGGTTGCAAAATTTCAGCGGCAAACGCTGATTGTAAGCGATCAACAAAATTTTAACACAATTTGAGTTACAATTATGAGGACAAAAATAGATGGGTTCCAAAACTAAACTCCTCCACTAAAAACATATATATCAACCCAATACTACCTTCACGCGAACAACAATTGGGATGAGAAAGTCACGAGTTGCAACACGCCAGTAGCAACTGCCACGTGCCCAATTTTTTAAAATACGAAAGTGTCAAAAAAATTAGCTGGACTCCACAACTCCAGACAAGTCCTTAAGATAAAGTCAAATCCTTTCACGTTGGTGAGCTTACAAGTATAAAAATAGACGGTGCACAAACAAAAAAAAGAACCGATTCCGCTGTATTTTTTAATCTCTCCGAAAAAAAAAACTACTCAACTTCGAATACGCTTCGATTGTAGGTGATCCTACGTTATAGATAAAACTCGATGTGATAATCGTTCGAATCTATGATCTTTCTATTATAACGAGTACCCTTATAACCAATCGCGAGTGGCAAAAAGGAAAAATCTCACTTGCAGCTTTTCCACCGGGAACGCCATTACGAATATATATATAACCCATATAACCCATTGAAAAGAAAAACACAATAACACGAACATGACGAAGATTGAAAAAAAACTTACACATTCACTAATTGTAATTCCTTAGATGAATTTTACTGCTCAGCGTTGAACGAGCGTATCAATGAATTTAAACAATTTTTTCCAATTACGATTTTGTACGTCGAACGAGTTTAAAACAACGTATTAAACGAATACAATCTGTTAGCAGTGAGAGAGACTTTACGGAGACGCGACGGAAGGGAGAATCCTGTCGAGTTAAACAAAATTGATAAAAAAAAAACAATTTCAGCGGAATATTGAACATTAAATAACGAACAAAAAACAGAGAACGTCCGCTAGAGATCATCATATAACGCGAGTACACACGTACGATGTAACGAATATATGATCGATAGTTATATTCGATGCTTACACGAGGTTTTCTTGGTGTTTTAGGTGCAATCCGCCAAAATTCGAAAAATAATAACGCGTTTTCTTGATTAAACCCCGGAGGTTTCGAATTAAAAAATTATAGAATTTCGACGCTTACGGCACGCAGCGTATGAATTGAAAAATACTGTACCGCGCGATCAAATGAAACTCTTTGCATATTAATATTTCAATGACTCTCATAAATGACGTTTAAATCTCCAAGTGTAAGAAAAACAAATCTCTTGTGTCTCGGTATATTATGTACAAGCTACAGATATCATCGAGCATTCATGCCTTGACTTTAACGCGCACGATGTTCGCAATGGATCCCAACGGTGTTCCTCTCTCTCGATTATAACCGAAGCAAATTCCGCTAATCTCGCTGGTTTCGCAATAAGACAAATACTAACAATAATACGAAAAAAAAAAGCTGCCAACTACCAAGCCAGCGAGCCAAGCTGCCAAGCTGCTACTACGTTGGGACATTATTTCCTCTGTTTCTTTTATTATAGTTTACCCAGCTCTGTTTTTAAGAAACGTATGTTTGTCACTATACACACAGTTTTTACGCACACTAAAGTTTTTAAATAAACTAAAAGAAACAACAACAACAAAAATTACATTCGCCGTAAGAATGTATTTTTCCACGATGAAAACGATTTTGATTATCTGAACTCATTTCGGATCATTGGTATTTTCAGATAGAACAACGATCAACGATACGATTTCTTCGGACTCTGATGACGAAATTTGGAGTCACGATGCGAAGAACATGAATAAACGACAGAAGAATCGCAAGCAAATCGACACGATCGAGTTCGACTTGATTCTCACAGAGGAAGAATGGAACTCTATTAAGCCGCAGGGTCGTTGAGAGACGTGGTAGCGTCTCGACGTCAAGTAGTTTAAAAAGATAAAAGTTCGCGCGCGTCGAGCGTTACCGTGTCCTTATACGCTAATATTACGTGCCCCCCAAACTTTGACAGTTTTTTTTCCTCGGAAACGAGACACTGGCACGAAATTTTAAAGACTTTCACTATATAAATCGAATATAAGCTTCAAGATGAGCCCAGTATCAAGCCGATCGGTGTACGCAATAAAGAGATATCGCGAAATCGCCCGAGAAATCCAGGCTTTCACGATAAACATTATGTATCATTATGTAAACAGGCTCCAGGCTGTTATCCAGGCTTTCACGATAAACATTATGTATCATTATGTAAACATTATGTAACATTATGTATTTTTTCGATTGTCAGTTGTTTGTCCGATGTCCCGTGATGACTTCGCTCCCGTGATGCGATACACTCGCATTGAGTCATCGAAATAGAGGTTAAATAGTGACGGGTTATGTATAATTTTATTATCGTGAAAATTAGTAATAAAAAAAAAAAACCTCTCTCGTGGTTAAGAAAAAGGGTTGTGTGTGTGAAACAATTATACAAACTAATTGCAGGCGAGTGGTAATTTTAATCAATAAATATTGTGCGTGTGATACAAAAAAAAATCGTTTCGTACGGATTCTTAACGTTGCAAAGTGAAACAGTTTTCTTCAATCATAAATAATATTAAATAAAAAATAAAAATTTTAAAAGAATGAAAAAATAAGAAATAAAAAACATTTTTCTTCAAAAAATGTAAAAAAACGTCGCCAAGTAGTTTAAAAATTATTTTCAAATAATTTTTTGGAAACAAAAAACTTCAGAATATCTTTATCAGAATCGTGAGGGGGGCACGGGAGAGGGGCTCTGCTGAACGCGATAGTCACTGTGCGAGAGAGAAACGTCATACGAAACAAGTGTGCTAGAAAAAGATAGAAGCTTTCGTTTTCTTGACGGTAGTTGAAAACTAAACGGTAAATCTTTTTCAAATTTGGACACAATCTGTATTAAAATATACTCTTTAATCGGTTAGTTTTTTTTAATTTTAATCGAACAGAAATTGGCAGTGAAAAATGCTACATTGTACCGTTTTTGAGGTTAGGTCCGTACCTTCCCATGTTAAAATATGTAACTGTGAATTCATGTTACAAAAAAACTAGACTGTGAACATTTTTTAAAAAATCCAACAAAGAAAGCGTCTATTTTTCTGTAGACCACATAAGTTTCAACACGATCGAACAGAAACGACATTTGGCAAGGATATTAATTTTGGGCACAAATCGAACTACGAGTCACATTTTTAACATTGAGTTGGTCAGAATCTACGAAGGAATTAAAATTTTATAAATGTTTTTGTCTTCGAACTGTAACAAGTTTGTGAAATGTTGAACTATTTGAGTTTCCCAAAAAATAACAGCGATGATTCGGGCTTTGGTAAAAAATAAATTGTTAAACTAAATATTTTTTCTAATTGTAAGAGAATATTATTAATTTTATGCGATGCCAAGAAATTGTAGAGTACGCCCCCGACGATTTCAGGTTACCCCGTTTCGTCCCTCAGGATTTTTTCGTCAAACATTAAAAATCGATCTTACGAATCGTATACGTATTACAATATGAGTATCGTGGTTGAGGGATTTAAGCGTCCTATCAGAAATACCCCCGACACCCCCCCGGTGATAAGATACCGCTTATCGAATCTTAAACTTTAAACAGATAAAGCGTATAAATACAAGGTTTGTAGAAACAGGATTAATAGATCTCTGAAACGTCGAGTGTTAGCATTATTCTCTCTTTGCTTGTGAATCCGATTGTTGTTAGAACGAAACAAAAAATGATAAGAAACAATCACAAATTAACGACGAACCGGGAGATTGAAGTGATTGAACCACCCCAAATTATACGGTACGCTGCTTTCTTACTTTTTCTTTTGTATAACTAACAAAACTGTTGAAAATTTTGTGAAATTTTTATAAAATTTGGATCCTCTCCTAAAAAGTTGGTGTGTCACGATATATCGCATGCGAGTTTCGATTATCAAAAGTTCGGTATATATATTGTTGTCGGTTTATTCGTGCCGTGATTGGTCGCAGCGCGCAACCGTAACCTCCTAGTGAATATTAAGCAATTTCAGAAAAATCTCGAACCATTATTAGTTTCAGTAAAATTCGATACCTTCAGTAAAATTTCGTCAGATATCGGTAAATTTTCTTAAACTGTACGAAAATTAGGAATTTCAATAAATGCGGATAGAAAAGAAAATCGGAAAAATTAATGGCGTTGAAGTTTGGAACTTTCGGTGAACGATTTTTTTTTTTGCACTTGTTGAACCAGAAAGGTGGTTAGAATACGTTAACCGAAAGATTTCATTCAAACTCTTAAAAATCAGTGAAAAAGTAGAATATTTTGATGACGCAGATTCGGAACCACTTTTCTATTGATAGGGTACAAGAATTAAATTATAACTACGAACGTAAAAACCACTCTCAGAATGATCTATTTTTTACCCTATTGTATACCCTATCCCCCAAAACTACTTTTTTTTCCAAAAAAAAAAAAAATCCTTGGCACGTTCTTGGAAAACAAACAAACTTAGATAATTGCATTAATAAAAGAACGTGCAAAGTATTTTTGTATTTTTATTTTTGAGTTAACATACATTTTTTTACAATTCATACAGTATTCATACAGTTAACTTTCTATATGCATTACATATATTGCTTCGCTTATATGATTTCACTATTTTTTTTGAGAGATTTTTGAGGAATTAACTATTTATGTACTTGGCGTACGTTTTTTACTTTGCTGGAAAAAAAAAGTCGTTTTGGGGGATTACACTCATTTTTGGAGGTCAGTAAAATATTGTGTGTAAATAGTACATGCAAATAGCGTCATACGACCACGCAAGTTAGAAATATATTAACAATAGTCGGCTAGAAAAACGAAACAGTGGAATATGGATTTTTTTTAGAAAATGTATTTGGAGAAGTTTTTTTGTTTGACAAAATTTTTTTTTGTTAGCGGCGAAAACTCGCTCCGAAAGCGAATCACGCGGAAACAGATCGCCGAACTGCGAGGTGAGAGACGCGTCCACGTGGCACGCGACGCGAGAGAGGCGACACGAGAGTCGAGTTGCGAGCAGTAGAGCTCGGAGGCCGAACGAGACTACTCTCGTTGTCCCCTGTCTCGTAGGTCCTTGACCTACGTCAGGGAGTGTGTGTGTGTGTGAACCCTGCCGCGCGTGGTCGAAGGGGGAACGTTTGTAGGAATAGCGTGAGCGAGACGGAGAACGCCCAGTCACGTCGTCCCTTTAATTGTAATCTTTGTATTCGATAATCGTTCTTGTTATTTGTATTTTCTCGGTGCGAGCATTTTGCTCGACTCCCCCTATCCCCTACCTTTATCCTTTCTAAATACCTTGTTTGAATAAATACTTTTGCTATATCCTTTCCTATGTGCTTTATTCCACCAACGGCCATCTTACTCCGTTCCCTGGGCGCGTATCGGAGCGCGTAAAGGTAACGTGGGAGAGACGAGAGGATCGGAGTGTTCCACTAACACTTTTATTTTTTTTATTCATTTTATTTATATTATTTTTATATATTTATAAGTTTTTTTTTTGCTTCGATGAAAACATTTTAGACAGTTGCATCAAATTTGTATGACATAAAAGGCTATGACGCAAGATCTGATAAGTCGACTATACATTTTATTCGCATCTATCGAAGCCGCAACGGATAAGCAGATAATTATTCTTATGGGTGCGAATCATTTTTTCGAAACTCTTCTATTAGATTTGTTTTTGTCGTTCCCACTGAGAGAAATAGTCTCCGGCGGAATCAAAGTTTTTATAAGTACGAGTGAGAAGTACAGAGCACACAAAAACTAAAATGTTTTCATTCATTGAAGATCAAAGCAAGAAATGGTAATTGTAATAAAATAAATAAATAAAACCCATTTTTTTTTAACATTTTCAAATATAATAGTGTGCGGAAAAAAAATTGCATTCACAAATTCCACCAAACTTTGACGTTTTCAATCAACCAGAATGATTGTACATATATGGATAATTGGCATTTCATTCCGGCATCATTATACGGTAAATGTACACGGGGTTAGAAACATCGCAGGAAAAAAACTGCGGTTCTACGATATTTGTTTTTATCACAAACTTTACACAATAAAAAAAACAAAACATTTTACGTTTTTCTTTCCTCGTAAGGAAGGTTAGAAAGATCGCGAAAAAAAAAACTATTTTTTCGCGATATTTTTTTTCAGTCACAAATACACAAAAAAGTTGTCACGTTTTTAATCACATTTTTCTTTCACGTTATCCCAAGAAAAATGTTTTCGTTTGTCAATATAAGAAACAATTCTGTAAATTACTGCGCGAAGAATGATAGCCAACCCGCGTAGAAAAAATTAGTATGGGATTGACTCTGGGAGGACGATGGGCGAGAGGCTGGAATTTATTTGGGATTGAATCTGGGAAGCACTATGGGCAGTCATCTGGGTTTTGGGACCCAGCTGGATGGTTTCTCAGACCTTTTCCCATAGGTTCAGTAGACCGGGGAATCCTCGTGCAATCAATCCCGTACGCTTTTTCAGATTCTCTCCCGGCCGTCGCGTACGACCGAGGAATCCTCGTGCAATCAATCCCATATACTTTTCCAGATTCTCTCCCAGCCGTCGGGGACGACCGGGGGAATCCTCGTGCAATCAATCCCATACGCTTTTCCAGATTCTCTCTCAGCCGTCAGGTACGACCGGGGGAATCCTCGTGCAATCAATCCCATACGCTTTTCCAGATTTTCTCCCAGTCGTCGCGTACGACCAGGGGAATCCTCGTACAATCAATCCCAAACATAGAGTCCCATATTATGTGTAAATGAAAGAAGAAAAAATAGGTTTTGTCAAATGGAAGGAAAAAATAAAAAACGAAGAAATATGCCCAAAACTAATTTTTTTCGACGGATACGAGTTCCCCGAGCAAAGTTAAATACTGCTGTACGTAATCGGCGTTTGAAATTCGATGTTGGTCCCAAAAATATTGTAAAGTATTGGATGAGTCTCACATAGATGTTTTAATTTGTCTATCCAAGCTTTTTCCAGTACATCACAATATTTTTGCGTCCTTAAACGAAATTTAACCGCCAATTATGTACTACAGTGCCTAACTTTGCTCGGCGAACTCATATTCGCCGAAAAAAAATTAGTTTGGGCATATTTCTTCGTTTTTCATTTTTTCCTTCCATTTGACAAAATCTATTTTATCGTCTTCTTTCATTTACACATAATATGGGATTCTATGTATGGGATTGATCGCGCGAGGATCCCCGGGTCGTACGGGACGACTGGGAGAGTGTCTGGAAAAGCGTATGGGATTGATCGCGCGAGAATTCTCCCAGTCGTACGCGACGACTGGGAGACAATCTGGATCAGCGTATGGGATTGATTGCACGAGGATTCCCCCGGTCCACTGAAGTTATGGGAAAAGGTCTGGGAAACCATCTAGCCGGGTCCCAAAACCCAGATGACTGCCCAGAGTGCTTCCCAGATTCAATCCCAAACAAATCCCAGCCTCTCGCCCATCGTCCTCCCAGAGTCAATCCCATACTAATTTTTTCTACGCGGGAACGACAGATGATTCGGGCGAAGCGGTGAGCTATGAGCGCGCCACCGCACTGCTGTAGATGAGAAGCAGAAGGGTGGTAGTATACAATACTTTACATGTTAGATGATGTCACATAAGTCGTTTTGTTTCTCATCTACACTTGTAGATGAGAAGCAGACAGCCGTATATCCATGGCATTAATCCGTTAAATGATGGATGCCTTTCTGTTTCTCATCTACACATTTTTTGAGCTAATCTATCGCTGATCGGATAGCTTTTTTATCATAACGCCGATATCTCAGCAACGGCTGCATCGATCGATTCGTATCAAGGCGCATTTGAAAGATCGTGGTGGAATTATATTATGAAAGTGTTGTCAAAAATTTGATCGGAAGATTCAATTTCGAGAATCATCGATCGAAAGTTTAACTCCAACATATTGGCGTAGACTAAGAAGCGGTAGCGCCTCGGCCGGCCACGTACGAAAAAGACATTTTTTTATATACTTGGCGTCGAGACGCTACCGCATCTCTTGATATATAATCTGTATATAGTCTCTCACTCTTTTTCATCGATGTTTCGAATCGAAACAGTTAAACATAATGAAACCAATCGCGTCTTCGATAACTTCGACGAAACCATAAAAAAAACGCGAACTCGAAAACATATGTCACCTTCGGCCGTCCACCCTCGCGGATGCATCGGCGTCCCGGTGGGCGCCAGTTAATTTTGTTTCGCCGGTATTAACAACCGGACTAATCTGGAGGTCGGTGGAACTACGACCTCCGCAAGGACGAAACGAACGACACAAGAAAACGAAAACTAAAACGGAACGAGAACTAACGTCGATGCAGTCGCGAGAGCGAACGGTTGCGGAAATGCACGGTTACTCAGGATGCGGGTTGTGGTAGAAGGGTCGCGATCCGAGGTCAATAGAATAGCACACGGGAAACGGAGGTCGAAACCTCAACGTGACTTTAATCGGGAGCGAAAATTAATATTTTGGCTAAGAAGCCACGGGATCGTACGCACGTGCATCGCGAGCCCTCCGCGGATCGAGAGATCGAAGCGAGGCAAGCGGTCACGAGCGCGACACGAGAACGATACATTCTATGAATTTAGAAAACTCACCGAAGCGCGTAAATTATCCAAAAAGGATCGAGAACTGTATCTGACGATGCCACGAGAACTCACACATGTGCACTATAATTCGAGAACGTTAATAAAACGCATCAATCGAATTATCGACTCGAAAAGAATTCCTTTCGAAATTCTAACGAGGATAGCACACACGAAACACACGAGTCGACGATACTCGAACGAGACGAGACGCACGAACACGACAGCGAGAGCGATATCGGGATCCACGGTAACGCGAGCGAGGCACAGCGATCACACGATACCTCGAGCGTGAGAACAATAGGCCGAAGCCTATGACAGCGGAAGCGCGAGAGAGGCCCGAATTACCTGGAGGGCAGCTCTCGGTAGACTGTCGATTTGCCTATGAAAATTCGTAATCAATTATGATAATTATTTTCGGGATCTTGACCGATAACTACTGCCCTCTCAACCATAACGTTACTTTACCGAATCGAGAGCCGATACTATAAGGCGGTAACTATAAAGGATCTTCGCAATCGCTTCCCCTAGTCAATGCGTGAGATACAAGGCTCTACTCAACTATAACGCAGCGCAAGGTGTTCCACCACCCTTGCCTGGACCAAACGATACCTCCGCCTGATCTCAACGCATTGCACTTTCCCTTGGGGTGCCGGAATTGCACCGGACTTTAGCGCATTCGCAAGACTCTTCGTCCAGTCTCTCCTTCACTTGTGCTTTTATTTGCCACTCTACTCTACTCTACCAAGTGAATTTGAGAACTTCGACTAACGGAACGAAACTAAAACGGTAACGGAATCTATATCAAATTGTTTAATTGTTGTTGTACTGAAAGGTTTGAGAAATTATGAAACAGCAAAACTTGAATAATAACTCGGAAAGCAAAGCAATAACTCGATCGATATCTCACGAGAGTTTTAACGGTATCTTTAAGTCGCTGGGAGGGGCAGAAAACGGGAACGAAAGCGGTAGATATCTCAATTTCCTTAGAAATATGATGTTTCTTTAATGTGTGACGGTGATTCCGAAAAATCACGTCACAACCTTCGTCGACGCTATCGGAGACGCGATTCGTTTCATTGTGTTTTACTTTATCGATTGACAATATTAACGATTATTTTTTAACTCCCGACTGCCCCAAGGAAAAAGACGAGAGTTATGCGTTTTGCGACGATCGAAATATCCCACCCGAATCTTCGAAGTGCATGTTTGTCAAAACTATAAGAAATGTCTTGACGCGTTATCGTACAGAGCTTCTATGGCTGAGAGGTTTATTGCCATCAGTACATGGATTTTTGAGATCCATTAGGCCTCCGCGGAGATATATATTGAGACGGGAAGCATATTACAGCTCCCGCTCAATGAATATTATTAAAATATTTCTATGAATTATGATATTTTTCTTTAATTTACGAAAATGTGTTAATTTCGTGATTTGAATTCCCCGCTCTTTTCTCCCGCGTGGAATTTCAAATTCTATTGGTTCTCGCGAATATAAAAAAATCCGGCATTCTTATTGGCTTTTGGTAAAAGGCAATAGGAAACAGTCGAGCTCTCTGATTGGCTGGAAACGGGTATAAAAAGGCGAGCGCGAGAAGACTCGCCACCAGTTCTGTCGGCGACGCTGAACAGGTAACTTCTCCTTCGAATCCTCCGTGTCCGAAGAGCCTTCGGTGACGTTGGCTCTACGTGTACTCAATCTTCCCGAACCAGGGTGCGGGAGGCTATCGGCGACGAAGCTTCTCACATTCCTGTACCCACGTCCACGCTAGTAGGGACCGCGATAGGGAGGTATCCCCGACGAGAGCGAGCCGGAAGCGAGTCGCGGATCGACCACGCGGTGACACTTGTCGGTTCACGATCTCGTGGAAGCCGGACTCTCTGAGGAGGGCCCTGTTCTACGAGTGCCGGGAGAACGTGAGGATAGTTTCTCACATTATCCCCGTGGGGTATCTCGTGGCATGGCAGAGTAGTGTCGATCATAAAATTCACGATTTAAAGACGAGAGCGAAAGTAGATTTACCCGCGACAAATAAAACTCAAAATTTAAACTCTACGCGCTTCGCAATAATTTGTACCGAGAAGGGAAGCTCCGCCGATAAAAAAGGAAAAATTTGTCGTTCGGCATCGAATTTCGATGAATCTTGTTTGAAATAATTCCTGCTTGAAACAATCGAGGAATTAAGGGGAGAAATTTATAAAATCATATTTTTTCCTAATTTACCGACATTCCGTCAGTGAATTCGAGTATTTCAGTTCATTTTTCAAGAAAAACAAGACTTCAAGTTAAATATTTGGTTCGAACAAGGAATTAAAGGGAAAATTTCTATCTTTTTGATATTTACTTAGTTTTTCAGCGCCATCCGCGAGACACTAATCAACTAATATTATATTTGGTAATCAACTTTGGTATATTTGGTAATCAACTTTGGTATATTTGGTAATCAACTAATATAAATAAGGTAAGCATCGGTATCAAGGAAATCAGAACATTGTATTGGAGATTTTATGTGTGTTTTTTAATAAAAAATTACTATTTCATTATGAGACAAAATCTTTTTCGTCTGTCCGAATCGAAAAGACTTTTCACCCGACGCGGCTGGATCAAGGCTGTCGGGGATCTGGTTGACAAATATTTCTTTTTTTACGTCGACCAATTGTGACTGAGTGGGGCGCCAGCTGGTTCGGTCCAGCAACCTTAATAAATTATCTAATTATACCGACAAGAGACGTCTTAACCCCATGGGGGAGTACTTGGACGATCCGATTAAGGAGAGCAGGAAGTTAGAAAGAAAGAAGCAATAGCGTTTCACAAATATATTCAGATTCGACTTACAGTTTGATGAGACACAGTTCGTTTTTATTCGACTCGGATGTTTTGGCTCGACTCCTCGCTAGTCGACTCTGGACACAAGTATTTATTTGCGCACAAAACCCTTACAACGACGATTCAATCCGTACTACGCAGAGTACGCAAAGACGACACAGTACGCTCCCACAGACCGCTCACGCAACGTGCCCTACACAGAGTGTCGAATTATCGATCGTCTCGCGACCCCATCGACTCGACGATCTCGTATTGCGCGCGCGCTAACGATGTTCTCTCCTAGTCACGCGTATGGTCGTCGATACTCTCTCCATCCCGCGTGAGCCCTTACTATAAGTTGCCGAAGTATAGCAATTCCGGGTCGTCGCAGTGTCTAGCGCGCGACAAAGGTTTTCGACTTCTTACAGATACGCGATGTTGCCGTACTTAAAATTACGGACTGCCGAGAAGTCGCGCCAATTCTACTACGACGTTGACAGATCGAAAACTCCGGTCACAACTAAATCGACAACGTCTAACGATTTTTTGCTCGCCCCAAACCCCTAACGCGATCCTTCGAACCGAGTGCGTGGCATCGGCAAGAGGGTTAACGTTACAATATCTTTAAAAAAAGTTGTAAAATTGCCAATTCGAAAATATTATTGCTTTGACCACGACATTCTTATGACCACTGTATACGAGTGTGAGACTAGCCTAACATGGCGTCGATTGTCATCATAACAAACACGAAAATTTTGTCTATAGTTTCGTCGCGTTTGATCTTCGTACAGTAACCTCAAATACGCGAGTGTTATAATTTATATATAATTCCTTCAAATTGTTTTATTTTCAAATTTATTTATTGGGGGAAATTTATTTAACATTTTTGATTTATGTACTGTTTTATTAAAATGGGTTCCGGTCAATATCTCAGTGGTTAACTTCATTGCTGCAAAATAACGCAGACTATACTTTATACACCGTAGCGATAGATTCCAAATATTTATAATTTTTAATTAAATAAAAATAAAGTTGATATTAAAAAACAAAAATAAATAGTAAAACTATGCGTCGCTACGTGTGTCATTTTAAATAGGATGAATTAAAAATAATTTTATAAAAATTAAAAAACTCCCGACTGAAAAAAGAGTGAAATTACAGATAATTATTCGCATATTATGGGCGGAAGGTTTATTTGTCGTTCTCCACTGAAAATGTTCGCCCCTTAAAAACCATGCGTCCTACAACAAATCCTGTTCGCTATGATATGAGATATGAGAGGGGGAATTGTATGAATCTTTTCAGATTTTTAAATTCAATCTGAATTTTGCGACATTCCACACGTTTTTTCTATATAAAAAAAATCAAAGTGGATTTAAAAATCTGAAAAAATTCATACGTATTCAGAAAAATAAATGAATCATTTCCATTAAAAAAAGTAAGGTTGCCGGCTAATTTGTTGCTCAATTTTGATTTCAGTAATTTGTGAATAACATTTCCGAATTATTATTATGTAAAATCAATATCTCCAGCACCAGCATATGCTTGATGTCATTCAGATTTTTATAAGTATTTGCAACACCCCTCTCATTTCTCTGAAATTTATGCAAAGTGAAGACTATACGCAAGGATTACCTTAGCTACTGGTAAACGAGATTCGGAACCACTTCAACATTGATACAGTATATCTGTCAGACGTGGGCGAAAAAAAATTTTAACCGGAAGATTTTGATCCCGAAACGATAAGCGATGAACTTTTCTTCAACAAAAAATCGTTCGATTAATAAAAAAAATTAACTACCGGTAAATGAAATTCGGGACCATCTTTACATTGATACGGTATGCTCGCTGGACGTGTGCGAAGGTAAAAAAAATAAACCGGAAGATTTTCATCTTCAGTTCACTGACTGAGTTCATTGACAGCAAAAAACATTCAGGAAATGAGTTCAAGTTACACCCAAAAAAGTGTGTAACTTGACGTGTATAAGCCCCATATGGCCTCTAGTCATGCAAATATAATTAAAAAAATATTCTGCTCCATTACAGTTCAATCGTTATGGAGATATCTGGCGTGAAACGAACAGAAATGCCCCATGAATCTTCTCCAAACGAACCGCTCTATTTTATCGGTAAAAACCACACTGGAAAACATATTGATTGCGCGATCTACAAAAAATTGGTGCCTAAGTACATTGACATAATCAAAAACGGAACGGTTTGTACATTGAATCCTAACTAAGGTTGCGTTGAGGAGGGTGTATAGTTCCTTCCACAGCCAAAAGTGATATTCCAAGAGGCCATTTGAGGCTTTTTATCCCAATGGGATAAAAATTTTAAAAAAATGACCCGAATAGAATATGTTAAGACCGTTAATTGTGCATAATAATAATGCCAAAATAAGAAAAAACTTTAACAAATCATCCGGAAATTTGAGTCTCGTTTTTTTTTGTATGAATAAAAAGTCACGAATTTTGGACACTGTTTTGTAAAAAAACTACGCATACATTCAAGAAGCGTCTGAATAATTGATCAAACATATTCGCATGTACTGAATAAACATTTTTCGATAAAGTGGATTTTCCAACAATTACAACAAATCCATATATATTCAGAAAAATTAACAAACCAGCATCTGCTTAAAAAAAAATTAGGTTACCGATTGATTTGTTAATTTATTTAGTTTTTAACTGGGTTGTTAATAACTTTTTGGAATGATTGTTATGGCAAATCAATGTTGTCAGCAGCTTCTACATCGGTGAAATTTTATTTCTTTGTCTATTTCATAAAGTTTTTTAACCAACTCGGCAGTGTTGGAAATTGTCTCTGAGTGTCACTTCTAGTCGGAAATATCACTATACACGCTTTTTAAACTGTAGTAAACAACTGAAGATCTTATGTATTCATCTAGATACGCTTACGATCTTGTTGTCGAACGTTAAACATTTTTTATTTCTTTGTTAATTCAGGTAATTCGTATAAAGAACGCAGATGCAAGAAACGCCGGTCGATGGAATAAAGGAAACGTTCATTTTGTGTTGAAAATCAGAGAGGACACGGAGATTTTCGTATTGCCACGAAGTACGTATTTGTAAAAGATTTTTTAAAAATGGGACTTTCTCTTTTGCACATACATTTTTCAATTTTATTCGAATTCCTTTTGAAATAATTTTTTTTCTCGGCACTATAATTAATGAGCGCCGGTGACTCATTAAAATGAAAAATGTCGACACTTTATGCACCGTCAAAATTTACAGTTTTTGGATTTATTACATTAATCCAGTCTTGCCACCTAATTTTGATAGATGATGGCACCGATATGTCTTTTGTGTCGACCGAATTGGCACAAAATTCGAACTACCATCGTGACTCGACCGAAACTGTTAATACGAGACATTCATCCGACTCACGTCCCCGTCGGCGTAACAGCTTAGAAGGACACTCGAGTTCACCGGATACGAAAAGTTTGTTATCATAATACATTTTTTTTTTTAATCATTGAATGTTTTGAAATGATTAAGATTTTTTTAAATGTTGTCATTTACTAATTTAACAACATTTTCTTTGTAACATGTCTTATACTCAGGAGTTACATTGAGAATAGCGATTGTTTACATTCCGAACTAAAAGTGAAATTCAGAGAGAATTTCGAATATTTCCGAATGAGATAAAAATTTAAAAAATGTTAACCATATAGAAGGTGCTAAGAATATTTTTCATCCTTAATAATAATTCGGAGAAGATATTGAGATATTAGTTGAAACAAAAACGAAAAATGTTTAATCGGTATTGTAACGGAACGAAAGTCAACGATGCAACTCTCGTCCGTCACGATAATAAAAAGACAAAGCTTTATATTACTAAGCAAATTAGCAAACGTTTTACTAATTTTTCGAGGTAATTTTTTTTTAAATAATTCTAATTGGCCGATTTATTGATTTTAACAAATAATTAAATTTAGTTAGTTACAATTAGTGAATGAGCGCGATTAATTATAATTATTAAATAAATTTCGGGGCCCAGTGGTGAATGATACGTCAGTGAGATCACGCGATTCTCGCTCCACCACGAGCGATTTCATCCCATCTCAACGGTCCGGGTTACGTAATCGCGTGACTCACCATCACGCGATCCTTCCCCTTCCACCCGAGATTTCATCCCCACCAAAATCGAGGTGGCGCGATCGAACCATGTGACATCGCGCGATTTTTCCCCTTCCCTAGCGCAATTCATCCCTACTACGACGAATGACCATGTGATATGGCATGATTGTTCCACTTCCCACGTGAATTTCATCCCCAACAAGGAAAAGATGATGAAATATCACGCCACATGGATTAACTCCGCCCCCTTGAGAACGATATAAAAGCGAGCACCCGAAAAGGCTTCGATACTTCAAAAATTCATCAAGTCTACGACATAATGAGATCGTTAGTCACTACAGCCCGTTACATCTTCGTGATAAAAGATCGCTAAATTCCGTTAGATGTTCGTGACAAAAGATAGGGACGATCTCGAGCATTGTAACTCCGGGAACTGAGCCCGCGGTTCCATACTCCTGACGTAAAACCGTGAGCACTGGTCTGGGCAACTAAGTCCATTTTACCAGTTTGCTATCGCCGAGGAATCGATCTCTAAATTAACAATCAATTTAATGATTGTGGGGACCGTCAGTCGCACACAAGCGAGAAATGAAAACGATCGTGGAAATTCATGATCTTCGATTCTCCGCGGAAAGCGATCTGTTCAGTCTGCTTTAAAGTTCCTCCTCGTTCCCCCGTTAGATCAGGTAACTCGTGTCAGAAGCACTTCGTGGCGTTCGCTAACGCATATGAACAACCGTACAACAGCTAGCAATCTCAAATTCGTAGAAGATAGGAAATACGCGTGGGACGCAATCCCGAAACAGTCAATTCACGATTAAAATCGCATTCGGCAAAATTGAGTGTTAAGCTCCACACGGTGGTAACACAACAATCGTGTGAATCTCAAAAATCCATTAAAAGCATCAAACTTGGAATTAGAGCCCTTCTGGCTGCGTAAACGAAAGAGTAAAGAGGCTCGAGCAGAGTCAAGAAAGATAGGAAACATTAGAAATTGAGTGTTGAGCTCCACTCGGGTTGCGTCACGTAAACGAGTGAATAATAAACTATAATTAACGCAAGAGAAATAAGATTTTTCTTATTCATTTATAACACCCTATTATCAGTAGGCCGATGATGAGAGGGTTTGACACTCAAGTAGCGCGAAATACTCATGAGTGATCAACGACTTCTGAGGCCACTATAAAAATTAAAATAACACAAATTAAAATTAATCAAAAGACCCGCGCGTCAGTGGATATCCAGCAGCCTTTGGATAATTTTGAGTCGAGTCCAAGACACGAACCTTGCGACACTGAGGTGTCACATCAAAAATTAAATTTCAACGTCAAGTTATTCGCGTAGATTACGTTATCAATAAAGGTAATTACTATCGAGAAGAGCGCGTAAAACTCGTAACGTTTCAGTATATGCAAATATAATATTCTATAAACTTTTCAGAAATTTCTTGAGTATAATGCGTAGTGTTTTTGCAACAAAAACGTATTCAAAGTTCGATACTATTTAATCAAATTCTGCTAAAATGAATGTTCTTAGGACTTTCTACGTCGCTGGTTTTTTTTTACAATTTTTGTCGCATTGGGAAGTCTTGAAAATTGTCTCTGATTCTCACTTTCGACTGGCAATGTACCCCAACACCCAAAACACGGGTGTTGGGGCTGACACACACAACACACAAGGGGCTGAGTTGCCCCTTTATTTTCACGACATTCGAAATGGTCAGACACAAAAAGATTGTCATAATCGATTTTTTAATATTTATTAAAAACGTTCGTCAATTATGATGAATATTGTAATGATAAAACAAAAATTATCAAATCAATTTACACGATATTAAAAAAAAATCATCAAAGCTGCAGCGCAACATCCGCATTTACTAAAATACATTTTTTTCAGAAGTACGTCGCGCATCTCCGCTAGACACTACCGTCGCAGCGAATGGCGAACCGAGGGACTCTATGGACGTCCACGAGATCATTAAGAAATTCAGTTTATGGTTGCACAAGTTCAATTTCCGTAACAGACAGTATTTATGTGAACGCATGCTAGTATTGTATAAAGCTTTAGCTAAAGAGGAATCAACAAAATCAGAAGAAAGCACCGCATCTTTCACCGTCACAGAGAATTACGAACTGATCGACTTCAGAAACGTTGACGCGGTCTGTGGGAAATGCAATTCATTGATCCGCAAAAGCAATTCATGGGAACGAAAGTATCTAGTTGATTGCATGTTCGCAATGCATCACTCATACAGTAAATGTGAAATATCTAAACTAAAATCTTCGGTTGACCAAACAAACGATCAGATAACTCAAAACAATTAATTATTCGATTTATCGGCACTAAGTAACGGATTAGCGAAATAATAAAGAATATTACAAGGACAATAAAGAATTCTTGATCTGAGTACTCTGTTCAGTGCATGCTGAGTATATGTACTGAGACGGCAATACTAAATAAATTTTTTATTTATTTGAATAATTTTTTAAGTACATTGTTACGTCCGGCGTAACGGCTTACTTATTTTTTTATTCTTTCTCACAATAATTTAGAATTGACTGATAAAAAGTCATGAGACTGTCAAAATCGTATAGCGAATACTTACACCATTTTGCGAGATCGACATCTAAAACCTTAAGCACGATACTTGATAAAACAGACACGTTGTTTACCAATTTTCAACGCAAAACTTCAATAAAGTGGATCTATGGGACAAACCAGAAGCGACAAAGGATGTTATCTCCCATCACTATCTCTGTTTTATCCACGAAAATAATTGAAAAGAAATCCCGCCTACGGTAACCTGCGATCGACCTTCGAACTATCGACCCATTATTGATCACTGCCTATGGTAACCGACCAATTACCATCGAACTACCGACCTGTTATCGATCACTGGTCGTAGACGTTCGGACCTATAAATCCTCTTTACCATGAGTAAAAGAGTCACAAACAAGAAACCCCGCGGTCTGTCGCCATGCGGTATACATTCCCAAAAACGTGGTCGTTATATCGATACGTGGCTATTGTTCCGATGAGAAACCGTTGAGGAGTCTCATGACTGTCGCTCTACGGAGAATGGAAGAGATCTTTGTGGTGGTAAAAGGATTAGTAATTAATTAATTAATTAAATTCAGTAACAAGAGGTGCGTAAACAGAGTAATAACGAAACCAAAGGATTCTGGAAAATAATGAAATTCAATAATTAAATGAAATCTAGAACATAGCTCTCGAGCAACATCTTCGCATAATTAGCGAATCCGAGAGATAGAGAAAAGAAAGAAAAAAAAAGAGAAAAGAAAAACGAAAACTTTTCGCGTGTCCTGACGGGCTCGAATCACGAATGCGTGAACATATCTTTTCGATTCATAAAATCTCGCCACTCCTCGGGCCGATGTTTCGGAAGTCGTATATCCGCCCATTTATAATGTAAAACCGCACGCCCGATCTAGGATTGACGCTAACTCTAGGTAATGGCCAACACCCCTCCCAAGTTATAACGACAAAATACCTCCACAATTGTTCAAGAAACTTCTGATGCTAAAACAAGAGAGGAGGTAACAAGGAATATGAAACCTCTTCTTGACAAAAATCGCGCATTAAAAATTACGAACTATCAGAATTTTGCCGAAAAATACGTATCGCACGACTCGAGTAAGTAAGGAATACACAACTATAAAACCCACACATTCGAAAACCTTACAGACCTTAACAGGGCCCTTACAGTTTTATATACCGTGAAACCGATCATACATTTGCCGAAATCGATTGTTTCCTGAATGCCTACCACGACCTACCGTAGGATTTTGCCAGCAGACCTGCCGTTCATTTTTGCCAAACCTACCAGGAAACCTACCGCCACCAGCTGCACTTTACGCTTAGTAGATTCGTATTAGAACCAGCCGAAAAATACCATAAAACCTGCTGAGACTGATTTTATTATGCTTAGTAGTTTTTGACGAACCGACCAAAAACCTACCGTTCAACCTGCTGGACCTGGGCCCATTTTACACAGTAAGTTTTCGGCAAACCTACTGTTCGTATACCGCGATACTTACTAACTCCGGGTGCTCTTAGTAGGGAAGCTGTTGAACTACCGAACGACCAACAGGCATATCTACTGTCTTTGGGTCGCTGCACTTTGTAGGAAAACTGTGAAATCTTGCCCGACCGACTGAAATACCTACAGTCTCGCTGCGATCAGTAGGAGAGCTGTTCAACCTCCGCGCGCCCTACCGAGATACCTACAGACCCCGTATCCTTGCGGTCTCATGCAGTCTCGCAGACCGGCCAACGCCGGACTTCGATTGGGAATGCCCGAATGCTTCGATTGGCTGTTGCCAATTCGTTAACTGTACTGTTTTTGCTTTGATTAAGGGGGCTGAGTCACCTAAAAAGTAGAATGTTCATTATTTTTTTTTATGTCTGAAAAAAATAAAAATTCGATTGTATTTTCATAATCTATATATGATTAACTACCTTTTTTAATTTTTTTGAGGTCCCCAAGTTTGTCGAAGCGAAAGCAGAGATGATCAAACTTTTTTTACTTGTCGCAGGATTCAGACCGGAGGAGTGAATCAATTTTGACTTTTCATGGCTCATTTTCTTCGCTGGAGTATTAATTATGGAACGAGTGCAGGGATTTTTTTTTGAAGGTGCTATGGAGCGATGGAGCTATCGAATAAAATGTGGAAAAAAATGTAATTTTCACATGACTGCGATGCTCTTTTTATAGTGCGAGAATATAAGTATATGAATTGACAGAAATGCAGTGCGAGAATATAAGTTGTGACGAGGCGTTACTACGCTCTCGCAGGCACGCTAAATAAAAGTACGCGCGAGAGTCATAGCTAGGCGCGAAGACAGAGTCGTTCCCCCGACGATACCCGAGGAGAGAAAAATGTATCGCAAACGAGAGACTGCCGGTGCGCTATATTATAAGTTACAGGTTCAACGTCGCGTAGATGGTCAGTGGTAGACACGAGAGGGGAGCCCCGGGAGGAGAGACATCGCGGAGAGACAACGACGATTCCAATATTTCGGCGACAAAGGGCTCGTTCCCCCTCCTACTGATAACCGAGACGCGTAACCGAACACGAGCGAGAGGCACTCTCGCGCGCAGCGTTGTACTGGACAGACAGATAGGCCGAACGCGATAGAGATTCAGTTAGAAAATTATTCCAATAATTAAGAAGTAGTCCGTGACAAATTGAGTAGCGCCGTGTCGATAAGCGGAAGTGAGAAGTTGTTATACGCCGTGTCGTCGGCAGAGAGGGTTATTCATTGTGAGGAATAAACGCCGTGAGGACGGCAGAGGAATTTTCCGAGAGATCGTATAGGGCGTAGAGGCTCGTAGCCAGAGGAAAGCCACGAGGACGATGCGTGTGGATCGGCTAAGGGGATAGAAAAGGTAGGTGCACGGAGTGCAGACCATCTTCGATTCTATTATTCGTACCGTACACGTGTTGCCGTGAGCTTTCTCGCTCGTGTCCGTTATTGAGGAAAATTATCTCGTAGTATTGTACGATTCTCGCTCGCAGCGGCGTGCTACAGTTAGTCTCGGACCGGAACTAACTTCGAGTCTCGCGAGTCACGAAAATCAGACAGAAGGTCATATTGTATTGATAACGTTGAGTTATAATAAAGCCTGTTGTGAGTGTCATTTTTATCGAAAGTGAGTGTTGTAATATTTTTGTTGTTTTCCCCCGGACTGCACCTCTGATCCCGCTAGCCGTAAGACGGAGTAAGAATTGATAAAGAAACGGTGGCGCCCGACAAAGGAAGAACGGTAAGGAAAATTAACAGCGGTTAATACTACGGGCGTCGTTATATTTTGGATGGGGTAGCCGATCGCGGGTGATCCGAAGCCCGCGAAAAGGCCGTCACAAAGTATATGAATTGACAGAAATGGTGTAGAAATAGAGTAACAATATAGTATAAAATTTAGTATAAACAGTAAAAATATAAATAACGTGATTATAAATCGTGATCGCGAGGTGAGCACTCGTGTCTCAGGTTTCGGCTCGTGATCGTTCCTTAGAAAGAAGGTGCTGCAGGAGTCGTTGTTTAAATATTGCGAGTGAGGGTAATGCCGTGATGGAAGCGGGCATTGCGTTCCGAGTGCGGGCAGTGCAGTGCGGGCAGCGCGGGCAGTGCGTTCAGATAACGAGTGGATACTACGTAGTCCACTCGCCCGTTAAGCACCATGAGAGGGGGGAGAAGAGCCCGGTCGGCGCGGCTGACGAGGTACAGGGAACCAAGCACCATAGCTTTAGTTTTTGCGCTGTTTAGCGAGAGTGAATTTTGCGTAGCCCAGCCGTATATTTAAGAGATGTCGCTGTTAACCCGGTCAATCGAAGAGTGAAACTTATCTTGCGCGCATCGCACGTAAATAACGAGATCGTCCGCATACAATAAGTGGGTGCACGAGCGAAGCATCGCAGGCAGGTCTCTGAGATAAAGGCTAAAGAGAAGCGAGCCTAGAACACTCCCTTGCGGAACTCCAGAGGTAACGGGTGCCCAGTCTGAGACCGCTCCGTCCGGGAGTCGAACTGCCTGCGATCTTCGGCATAAATATGATGTAAACCACTGTATTGCCGACGACGAGAGTCCGATATCGGCGAGCTTTCGTAGAAGAGTTAAGTGACAGACGGTATCGAATGCTTTGCTAAAGTCGAAAAACGCTGCAACGGTCAGCATTTGACTGTCAATTCCGAACCGGCGGGAGTGACTATAACCCTCCTAAGGGAGAGTTTTAGTTAGCAAGCATTCACCTCTCAGCGGTTCCTGCCATAAGTATCATCTGGTCTTTACTAGACTAGCATCAACGCGCGCGCTCGTTAATCGTCGGTTTGATTATATTACTCCAAATGTTTTTTTTTACTAAAAAAAAAAATATATAAAAGATCGAAGTCAAATGAAAATCGTGTTTTTTTTTCAGTAACACTTTCTGTATTATTGGACATAACTATATTTTACTCAGCGAAACCTGTGTAGGCTATAAAATAATAAGAAAGTAAGAGTATAATGAAGGAGACATTATAATTTCCAAAAAAATATCGAAAATTTCTTAATCGTGAGATTCGCAAGAAATCATAGTAAAAAATGTATAATTCAATTATTTTTTGTATACATGTAATATATTCATTGCTATATGGATTACCACTACTGGAATAATACTATTAAATGGAATAGTGGTCTACGCCTTTTGAAAATGTCTATGTAAACAGATGTGTGTTACGTGCTTTTTCCAAAATTAGCAGTTAATATGATTTTTGAAAGCTGACAATTGCTGAGTTTGAAGAACGATTTGAATGTTTATAAATAAAGTTCTTTATATACGTAATTTTTAACTGCGTTATTTTCTCTTTGAGTACCTAGGTAAATGCGTAATGCTTCCGCAGAACGAACTCGAGAAAATGCAACATATAATTGACCGTGATTAAAAATATCTTTCCGAAGATCGACTTCAATTCTTTCAAATGTTTGTCCTTGAGATTTGTTTATTGTCATAGCAAAGGCTAGTTTAATTGGGTATTGTCTTCTTGTGAATATGAATGGATAAGTGCCTTCACAATATAGTGTGATACGATTAATAAATACGATATCTCCCGCTTTATCACCTGTCACGATCTTACATCTCAGAAGATTATTTCCTAGATCAAGTATTAATAACCTCGTACCGTTACACAATCCTTCGTGAATACTGAGATTTCGAATGAGCATAATAATACAATTCACTCGCAAGCGCAATTCATGTGGTGGAAAATTTGCAGGATTCAAAGTATTTAGATATTCTGGTAAAAGACCATCATTAATATCACCATTATCACAATTTTCAGTACTGTCCACACTTGTGTAGATTCGTTCAGATGACATATCTAATAAGTCAACAACTCGTTTATTAATTTCTTCAACATCAATATTTCTTGCCGATAATATTGCTGACATCGATAATTCTGCAAATCGCTTTTCTCTGATTAACTGTCCATACGTGTTTTCGACAATATCGTCATCTGGATTTGCAATGCAATTTTCTGGTATAGATAAATTGTCATTTTCATCATTTAAGATTCCGTCGCCAACAGCTAATAAAAATTTAGCGAATTCCGTTTCTGCTGGCAAAGTTCGCATATTTTCCGTAAGAGAATATTTTGAAAAGTGATTCCATAATGGGCTAAATTTAATGGATAAACTGATTAACTCGCTACGAGTTGCTCGTACTTTAACAGGAAGTAATTGCCTAAAATCTCCACCAAGAACAACTACTTTTCCACCGAAAGGTAGGTTACTATTCATTATGTCGCGTAAAGTTCTATCCATTATTTCCAATGAATATTTCGGTGCCATTGGAGCTTCATCCCAAATAAAAACGTCTATATTCTTCAAGTATTCACTTTCTTTCGAATGCATCTTAATATTAGATGTAGAGTCTGCAAAAAGAGGAACAGGCAGAACAAATGTTCTATGGACTGTTTTTCCATTAGGAAGCAAAGTTGCTGCTATTCCAGTAAAAGCCATTGTACATACTTCCTTCTGAAGACCTTTCAGCAAGTAATACAACGTTGTGTAAATGAACGTTTTGCCAGAGCCACCTGGACCGTCAATAAAGAAACAAGTAGAATTGGGATTTTCATTAGCATTTATAATCGTATTTAAAATACGATCAACTATTTCTTTTTGTTGTGTATTTAACTTTTCATATTGTTGGACGCCGATTTCTCTAGTTTGTTGTGGTAATACATCGTCTTCCGTATCTTCAGTTTCTTGAATATCTGTTATTTCTTCCATATCTTGAAATGCATCAAGACTGAAACCTTCTATTAAGAGCATATTACCGATTTGGATGTATGCTTTTCTATGTGCCCGGGCCATACTATTATGTCGTATATAGTCTTGCGCCATTGCATCTTTAAACTCTTCCCATAGTTCATGTGGATGAATCGGATGACAATGTATTAAAATTCGAACAAATAAATTTCGCAATTGACGAGGCATCATCCACACTTCGGCTTCATGCATAGTCCGTTTCCATTCATCATCATCTTGGATAAGACCTAATGCTAAGCACGTTCCAACATAACTATCATGAATCTCACCATTTACTGTTCTTATATCTTGAAAACTTGTAGCACCTTTGACGGTTAGTAACAATAACCGTAGATGCAATAATTCAGTTTGAGTTGGACTTATCGAATACATTCTTCCAACAATATTGAATTTCGTTCTACGTTGGCTCCAACGAAATATATTTGTATCTGGCTCTTTTTTAAACACGTAATGAGTTGGAATGTCTCCATACAGGTATAATCTTGCCTGTGGATCACGAGCATTTAACGCAAAATAATCAATAAGCATAGTTCGTTTATTTAGACAAGTTCTAATGTCATCGTCGTTATTTTCTTCTTGAAAAGTAATGTTTTGTCCATTAGACAAGTGTACAGGCAAACGGATAATGGAATGGCTTTTATCGTGTAAAGGCTTACTTAAAATACGCCAACAGGCTTCCACAGGTCCGACATATCAAGTTTCTATATAATTACGTATTTCATCGTGATCTATGGCAGCCGAGTCAGTTTCAGATATAGTTATACCAGCTGCGTCATGCCCTTTATATATATACTTATACAGGTATTTCACTGATTTAATGCTAGCAACTATTTCAACGTTAATATGACAGTTTAGTAAGCATAGTAACATCGGACTGTGCGGCACAAAATTGGTATTATCAACCATGAATCGACACCGCTCAAATTTAAGGCCCGTGTTCCTACGGCGGCAGTGAGGATAACCGTTTTCATCCATTGTAGTTTTTTCGTGAAATTGTTTTGGATAATGTTTGGAGCAGTTGCCGTCATTCAAACACCAATCACCGCAAGGTCCATGAATCATGTTTTTCATCACGATGTCATGTAATATTGAATTATCTGTTGGACTCGGAATTTCAGCGGAAATATATTGGTTGACAATTTCAGGAGTACTTATTTTACAATTTTGTTTTAACGTTATTAACATATGTATGTGTGGTAATCCGCGTTTCTGAAACTCTATAACATACACGTAGGCTAAAACTTCACCAAAACATTTTTGTCTGACAATCAAATCAATTAGGTAATCTTTTTTTATATTAAAAACTCGAGCTACTATGTCTGGTCTATCCGATGCATTTTGACCTGGTAATAGGTTGTTTTCAATTTCACGCCATTTAGGATTGCAAGTCATTGTAACAAAAAGATCTGGTTTTCCATATTTACGTACAATTGCCATTGCATCTTGATATAATTGAAGCATATTACGAGGAGACCCTATGAATGTCGATGGAAGGATTACCATTTTTCCTACTTGAGTATTTTCTTCAATTGAACGTTTTTCCAAGTAATCAACAACTCCTTGATATGATTCTGCCCGTAAGTGCCTCTGATTATCTTTGCAAAACTGTATCCTGTCTTTTTCAATTTTAACGTAACTGTCAACAACCCATTGTTGGAATAATCTGCGCCCCATTATAAAGACATTTGAATCATTCCGAATAGCCATTCGATATTTAATGTAAGCTGCACGAGTAACGCGTCGATTTTTATTGACACAAGATAAATCTCTGTGCCAACCTCTAGTGCCAAATGGATAAAATAAAGGATATAGCCATGGTTCAACATTTGGATCGATAGTACTAACAGATTGTAATTTTTTTGTATTTTTATTTCGAATTGCAACATATGATTCTGGGATTTCTCCATCTGCCATAGTAGAAAAAACTGCTGCAACTTCATTTGTTTTTTGAAAGTTATAACGACGTCGATCCATTCCAGGCTTTAATGTGAACAGTAATTGTAATTCCGGTTCGGGTTCATTATCAGCTGCTGACGTTGTTTGTTGATTATGTAGTTCTTCTCCCATCATTTGATATGATTGAGCAAATACATTATGGTCACGCATTACGTTATCGACAGCTTGGACTAATTCTCGATCTAATAGTGCATTTTGATTACAGCGCATCTCAGTTGCTTCGTTAGGATCAATAATAAAAAGTTGACCAAAATTTGGATTTTCGGTGGCTTCAGGGTATAGTGCTGTATTTATTTGATAATATATTTGTCCTTGTATTTTAAAGCAATACGGTCCATTACGTCTGTTATTAAAATTGATTAAATTCGCATTAAAAGATGCAAAAGAGAATGAACTATTGTAACAACGAATGTTTGCATAAAAGTGATTTGATTTTCGGTGTACACCGTTAAATAAGTTACGTATTATTGATGGTGGATTTGGTAGTGCGTCAAGAGATACTTCGCCGTGACTGCAACAATCATTAAAAGAATTCGCTTTATTTGAAATTCTTTCTGCAGCAAAATGTTTCGCATCGCAGTGAGAACACGATACATCCATCGAACCAATATAATGTTCAGTGACATTAATTAGTTGTCGTGCATGATGAATGTCTACATCGATAACATTTCGTCGATGTAAACGACTTTGCTGTTTTCGTTGTCTGCCCGAAACTGCGGTATTCATGATCTCCGCGCTTGTTGATGGCAGTTCAAAATCGTGAAGATTCCGTGGTAATGTTATTGCTAAGGGTGGATTTTCATCGAGTATAATATCATTCGTGAGGGTCGATTCCACTGAATTAGGAAGTTCCTTTTCTCGGAGCATTTGTTTTTTATTTCGTGCGATTTCACGATAACGACGTTGATATGCGGCATTCTTTTCGCGCCGTATTTTCTGAAATTCGGCTTCTTCTTCAGCGGTTCTTACCACTTTGCGTTTAGGCATCGTAGCGTAGTAATATCTAAGCTGTAGCGATTTTTCTTTTTTGTGAAAGTCTATATCTGTTTAAATCTTTTCAATTGTTTATAAAAACGTTCTTATTAATCTTCGAATTTCTTTATTGTATATCTGTTTTTCGTTTATCTGTTGTTTAGTAATCTGTTTATCTGTGTATCTGTATATCTGTTTATCTGTTGTTTAGTAATCTGTTTATCTGTGTATCTGTATATCTGTTTATCTGTATATCTGTATATCTGTTTATCTGTATATCTGTTTATCTGTATATCTGTTTATCTGTATATCTGTATATCTGTTTATCTTAGTCTGGTTGTCAATCTTGCGGATAGGATGTATCTGTTTTATTTATTCGAAATAAAGATTATACAAATGGTTTTTTTGTTATGAGATATACAAATATTATATAATAACAATGCAATTCGTACTATGTAGGAATGTAAGAACAATTTTTCAAATTAGTCGATGACGTAAACTTTTACGTAGCACCTAATACTTGTCCGGAACAGCCTGAAATCAATAAATTATTGAAATATTAGTATATAGTGATCAATGATCCATTAAATTTCTTTTGACTGAAAATAGAAAAACTTACAAAAAAAAAACAGTAATTGTTACTTGTTTCACGTGATTCGATAATTGGGATCACTTGTTACGCTCAGTCACTTGTTTCATTTGTATTGTTATATCCGATGGCGATTAAAGGAGAATCAATGACCTGGAAAAATATAAAACGTTCTATACTTTTGTATTTGAAAATTAAATGGCGTTGCGGGGAGGGGAGGGGGTGTCAATTTATTTGAAGCAAAATTATTTTTCATATTTTTTTAATTTGTAAAAATTTTAAACAATTATTTGAAAGAAAAAAAAAAATAAGCAACTCAATTGGACCCCCTTCCGGTCTCTTTCTTAATGGGCCTGAGTTTTCTTTCAGTTATCAAACACCGCTTAGAAACAATAAATCGAGGGAGGTCTTCGTGTGATTTTTTTTTCACGTAGGAAAAAGAAAATGCGTTTTTTTTTCTCGTGTAACCGCCGTCCCGCCCCTTTTTCGTAACGAAATGACGACCCGTAATAATCGACTATGATTTTATTTATTTCCTTTTCATTTACTTACTTGATACGAGCGAAAGCCTTGAATAATCCTGCAGAATGTACGCCGCCGTGTACTGTCCTATCACAGTCTTGATATTACCGGTATTATCGGTATCGATTACAATTCTGACCGATTTCGTTCGGTCGTAATGTGCGTTTATGTTTGCGAATAAACAAAAGAAACTTTCTCGGCGTTATAAACACAATTCACAAGCACCAAATGTTCCGTAAAAACCACATTAAAATGTCACGCCGATGAGAGGTTATGAGAGAAGATGATGAAGTTGCCGTTTCACTGTGCACGGCGCACGAGATGGCGCAATTATGTTAGTATCTGGTCCGAGTGTCGTCCTAACGCAGAAAACATGGTTGGTCGGTCCTATTCCGTCGTTCCGTATTCCGACTGTTCCGAGGGGACGGCCTAATCTTTGTACTGCGCCGAGCGAATGGCGCGATAATACAAACATTGAACCAAAGGTCGTCATTTGAGTGGAATATGTAAAGACCGATTTTTATCCGTACAAAAATAATTCAATTGGCAGTGTTTTGATAATAGATATTCTGGTACGTCGTTATTAACTACACGAACCTTGTATTCAAAACTAACTTCGTACCTTCTTGTCTTGTCACGATACAAGAAATTAATTCTACATCGGCTGATAAGGAAAAATTTCAGTCGTATGTTAAATTCCGATTTAAGGTTTTTAAGTGAAAAAAATAAAAATGCAAAAAAAATATTCTTTAACGCAGGTAAATAAGGCCTAAAAGAGTGAACGCAAATGCTGAGTTAAAATTTTCTTACACAGTTATTATTTCATTTTTTTAATTATATATTTAATCTCGCCATAGCTTTTAATTTTTTTGCTCTACATTTCTATAGGACGGTATTAGACCTTTAGTTGCCAAATACATGTATAGTTTTTTGTTTTTTTTTTCTTTTTTATTGCCCTGCAATTTTATTGTTATTTCTTGTTATAAATCCCATTGTTTTTAATGTATTGTTGTTTTTTACAAGTAAAATATCAATTCATTTTTATCGTATTAATTAATTTTTATTCATTTTTAATGGCGAATGATGTACAAATCTATTTCATTCATTATTACAATCGTACTTCAAAATAGAAATGTCGGGTTTTTGCGAACTTTTAGTTGTCATCTATTATTGTAATATTGTTCATGTTTCGAACCATAAGATACACCCCGACCACTGGAAAAAAAGCGTTTCGTCATTTTTAAAAAAGAACATTTTTATCAGCGGAAATATTTTTGTTGATGATACTTACATGAATCTTTTTTCAACGTGCCTTGGACGCAAATATATGCTCCTTTCCACATCCTAGTATCCACATCGAGTTGAACAATTTGAATCCTCAATTTGTGCGTTCCGTCAGTGATGGCCCCTGTGCCACAACTTGAATAACCAAGCATTTCAAACTCGAATGGGAGAGTGATGTAGCCCTCGACGCCTATTGAGTAATATTTAAACGAAAACGATATATAGACACGAAAACGATATATATATATATATATATACGACACTTTTCTAAATACATACAACATACAATAAACGAATAAAAATGACTCACATATTGCGCCCGATGAGTCTGCGCTTTCGCTTAACTTGATTTGTTTATAAATCGTGAGATCTTGTCTTCCGCCGAGATAATATTGTCCAAGTAATTCAATCGAAGATGTTTTTTGAGCGGCTATTTCAAAGGGGCTGATATTGTCACCAGGTTTGAAATCTCTTTCAATATTGGCACCACCTTTGCTCGCTTGATGCAAACGATCTGCAAAAAAATATGTACTGCGATACTTATACCGGCCGCAATTTTGTATATAATATCGGATACTGACTTCTCGATGTATGATCACTGGTTCGTACAAAGTAGCTTTGTCTTCCCACAATATTATACGAACTCGTCGACCTTGATCGTTGTTTATAACGAACTTGTACATTGATCTTTTTGGTTTTCCAACAGTTCGTATTCTCCCGATGGCATCGACATAACCTGTGATTTCGCTGTAAATCGAAAAACAAAATCAATTTTACACTTCAGTTAACTTATTAGATGGATTTTATTCTCATGCACGTTTTTTACGTTTTTAGAAATAATCCGATACGATAAAATACAATGTCAACTAAAAAAACTAACAAGAAAAAATCATAACCTCGGAATGAAGAATGACAAACGAAATTTTTTTTTAAGTATATAAATTATCGGTACTTACATTGTCGGATCGCCCGGAACGAGCGTGTCAAGCTCGTCATTAGACGTGAAATCATTTCGGGTTGGTAACATAGCCATTTCTCTTTAATTTTTTTGTTGTGTAAAAAAGTTACGAACTTGATCGTCAAACCGGGGAAAAACAATGTTTGCAGGCGCACTAACCGGAAGCTGCAGGCTGCTGAATGTTATATATATTGCTTCTTGATAGAGGGAGCATTGTTTGCGCGAAAAATGTAATATAACCCATTCAATGTTTATTTTATTTTTTCCGATACAATATATAGCTCTCGCAATCTTTACAAGCAGTCGACTAATCTTAAAGTTCTAGGCGATCTCACAGACATTCTTTCAGTCATTACGTAGTTACGTAGGAAGGATATGATTGCTCTAGACACTGGGGGCACATGTCTATCACAGTATGTAACGCTTCAACTGGCATGCATTTTTTTAACATAACACAAATATTATATATATTATATTATTAGAAAATAATAATGTACTTTTTTTAACGTTATAGGGTAATAATACTTAAGTTTTTTTTCAATAATATGAGTTAATAATGAACGTTTTTTTAAATAATCATAAGGAAAAAAAATGAAATTTGTGATTTTCTTGATTCTCGTAGAGAGTCGTAGTCGCTCATAGGCTGTCGTAGTCCGAAACTCGAAAACGTTTCAGGACGTTTGTCGTCGCTCGATGACACTCGTGGTCGCTCGTAGTCCCTTGAGAACGCTCATACGAACTACACGTACTTATCCTTCTGCGAAAATAAAAAATTCTATTATAAAATATTCTATTATAAAATAATAAATAATAATAGAATTTTTTAACTGTATAAACAGCGAAAAAAAAACCGTATCGTGTATTTTACGACAATATGCGACAAACGTTTGCGTCAACATTTCCTTGGACTGGAATTATCTTTTAAATCGAAATTGTGGACAATTTATTACATGAACTAAAATTATTGAAATAAGAAATCTCAGGAGTAGATTTTTTTTCACGTTGAACATACACCCGGTATTGGACTTTCGTTCGTAAACTACAAAATGGATGGAAATATTCAATAATAACAAATAAAAGCACACGTTTGGCCAAGCGTACGAGGGAATGCATACACGAAACTTGACGAAAAATGAGCCTTCGACAATATTTTATGTATTACGCGTATTTGTCAAGTATCCTTTTTTTTGTATTGTATGCGTTAATTTACTTTACCTTGTTTCTGGTGTTTTCTTCGTCGGATACCTCATCCATGCTACGTCTTTTCAGCGATGTTCTGAATCCTTTTTTTAGCAGAGTGGGCGACATCGTTTTGTTATCAATAATACTGATATCTCTCATCCTTTGAACGAAAAGATAGTTCGAGCCATCTGAAAAATAAAAACCAACGTAAAACATATTCTGAACTTAAATCTGTAAATATCGTCGATTTTTTTTCGCAGAAAGTTTACATTTGTTTATTGAGATAAATCCGGATAATTAAAAAAAGAAATCAAAGCAAAGGACGAAAAAAAATAAACACTCACAGTTATCTTGTTTCAATATACCCTGCACTCGAACGTGGACGCCTTCACCCATATCGAGATTTTCTTCAAATTCGGCGATTTGAACTCTTAATTTGTATTGCCCATCGCAGATAGCGCCAGAGCCGTAAACCGAGAATCCACCGACTTGCGATTCAAACGGAACTTTTACGTACCCTTCAGCGGCTGAAAATTAGTAAAATGAAAAAAAAAAAAAAAATTACAGAGGGTTTATAAATGCAATTGCCATATAATTATAATTATCAAATTAAAGCGTTAAAAAAAACTCACCTATGTTACCAGATGCGTCAGCAATGTTGCTCAATGCAACAATCGTATACGATACGGGAACTTTTCTGGCAGCGTCGAGATCATATTTGCCAAGTAATTTAATGGTAGTATTACGTTGCACCGAGACTTCTATAGGCATTACTCCGTCCGACGGTTTGAAGTACTTCATGTCGCATGGACTAATTTTCGCTCGCTTCAACTGGACAATCTAGTAATAATGATTAGAATTAAAAAAATATATATATTTTGCAACTTAAACCAACGATAACACGATTACATATACGATATCATAATAACATGATATTTACCTCTCGATCCACAATCAGTGATGCGTATTCCAAAGCACGGTCGTCCCACATCATTACACGAATACGCCTGCCTTGATCATTGTTGAGAATAAATTTGTATAGTGCTTTGCGTCCTGCTCCGACAGTTCGTGTTCCTTCTATTCCATCCACGAAACCCATGACCCACGGTCAATAACGAATTAGCGTTAATATATATATCTTCATATACATATATAAATAAAAAATAAATTAAGGTAATTGAACCATATTAAAAAAGATGTAATTAAAATTTCGAAAAACTATTGATCTTTATTGCATTATAAAATTCTAGAAAACTTGTAAAATCATATAAAAAAATTGACATTTATATTTAAAAAAAAAAAAAAAAAAACAATAACGATTTTTACATTTATTGAGCTAATTATAGAAAGTTTTCTTTGTCTATTTATCTCGATAGCGAAAGTTTTAACAAATCTTTGGCGTCTCGACGATGATTTGATATACAGACAAAAAACGTGAAAACGGGTGCAACATAACCTTTAGGATCTCTACTGCGTATTTTTGTGCATTGCTTGGTGAATAAAAAGTTCTTACGCTGTTGTATCGCCTCCCGTGAATGCGTCGAGCTCTTCGGTGGAAGTGAAATCGTCTTTCGTCGGTGTCACAGACATTTTTTCGTCGATTAAAAATGTTTATTTCTTGATCTCGAATAAATTTATGAAAACTCGACACTTTGGCGAAAAAATCCCGCGAATAGAAAATTATTATGACGAAAATGCCAATGGCTTGAAGCGTTTATATCGAAGAGCAGCAACGTTAACGACATCTAGAATACTTTGAAGTACGTTGCATATCGAAATACCCGGCAACCAATCACAATGCGTCTATGAGTCTTACGCAATTTATATCACATTGCGATTATTTTCGTGACATGTATTTTTTAAGAGAGGATGAGAAACTAAGAATTGCCTCTGTGCCTCCGTCTGAACAGACCGACTGCTTTATCACATGCTGGGGCCCACGGGCTACCGGCTGGATGGAGTAGTCTTCGTTGATCGCACTACCACCGATGTCCTTGGACATTGTGAGGTGTGCAACAGCTGGGTCTGTTGAGACATTTTTGTTTGCTCCTCCATACTGGGGCTTACGAGCTACCGGTTGGATGGAGTAATCAGGGCTGATCGCACTGCCACCGATGTCCCTGGACATTGCGAGGCGTGCAACAGCTGTCGAACGTCCATAAAATCTGAGTCTCAACAGACTGACTGCTTCATCACGTGCTGGGGCCCACGGGCTACCGGCTGGATGGAGTAGTCTTCGCTGATCGCGCTGCCTCCGATGTCTCTTGACAGTGTCAGGCGTGCAACAGCTGGGTTTGTTGAGACTCCTCGATTGCTTCTCCATACCCGGGCTTACGAGCTACTGGTTGGATGGAGTAATCTGGGCTGATCGCACTGCCACCGATGTCCCTGGACATTGTGAGGCGTGCAACAGCCGGCAAACTTATGTAGAGGCTGAGTCTCAAGACTCGGTCCTCTGCATAGCCCCGACGGTTGCCCATTCCGTCGGGGTGGAGAAAAGAATTGGGTCCCCCTCCCTGTGACGTGGGTCATAAACGTCACTGCGGATGCTCTGCGCATTAAATTAGCGTCCCGGTACTTGGGTTAATGTACTAGCTCCACTGGTCCAGGCTCAGGTGGTGGCGAAAACTTAAAAGCCCGCGCATTCTCGGTGCTCCAAACAGAGGACTTCCTGAGGGTGCCCAGCCCGGAGGGGAGTTAATAAATTGGGATCCTGTACGAGGATATAAGTACTAGCTCCACTGGTCCAGGCTTCAGGTGGCGGCGAATCGGTAAAGCCCGCGCATTCTCTGCGCCCCAAATAGAGGACTTCGTGAGGGTGCCTAGCCCGGACGGAAGTTAACAAATTGGGACCCTGTACGAGGGAAGAGCTTCACTGGATTAAGGTCTCAGGTGAAGTGACTAAGAAGACCTGTTTGAACGATAACCGTTAGTTGAATAGCCTTCCCACGGGGGAGGAAATAGTGCTAGGATATTGACTGGAATGGCCCAGGGAGTGCCAGTCTGTGCCGAGAGGCCGGGACAACCCCGCTATCGCGTGAGCTCACCACGTTCTGCCGCCGAAGTTTCGAGGCATCAGCGGCGACGTGATGGCTCGTAAACAGTTTGGTTATAAATGCCTCGTCATGTTACTAGTGACGGATAGCAAATACAAGATGTTTAGCTAAATGATGTTGGCACAAGATGCCACATCAAGCGTGTAGTGTCCCACGCTGAGACGCCTTGGGGAAGCGCTCTCGTAAAAACGATCACTCATCACGTGTTGGGGCCTACGGGTTACCGACTGGGTGAAGTGGTCTAAGCTGTCTGTGAACTGACAAAGGTGTGTTTGGGCACCAGTGGCAGTGCAGCAGCATTAGATAATAGCGGGGCTGGGGTCTCAGGACTCCGTGCTCCGCTATATCTCGTTAGAGATATAAATCGGTTACAAATGCCTCGTCATCTTATTAGTGACGGATAGCAAACACAAGATGTTTAGCTAAATGATGTTGGCACAAGATGCCACATCAAGCGTGTAGTGTCCCACGCTGAGACGCCTTGGGGAAGCGCTCTCGTAAAATGATCGCTCATCACGTGTTGGGGCCTACGGGTTACCGACTGGGTGAAGCGGTCTAGGCTGTCTGTGATCTGCCGCTGATGCGTTAAGCATCGAGTGGTAGTGCAGCAGCCCAAATAGCGGAGCCGGAGTCTACGGACTCTGTGCTCCGTTATGTCTCGTTAGAGACTTCGAACGAACTGTTTCACCACGCGCCGGGGTCTACGGGCTACCAGCCGGGTGAAGCGAAAAATTGTGATTTCTTTGTGCTACGCGGACCCATAGTCGAACGACTATCGGGTCCGCGAGTCTCGTTAGGGACTTTGGGAGGTCTGCACCGTCAAGTGTTGGGGTCTACGGACTACCGGCTGGACGGAGCGGCGTTCCAGGCACCTGGAATCATAGGCCGGGCCAGAGTTACAACACTCTGGACCCGGCCATGTCTCGTTAGGGACTTCGAACGAGCTGCTTCATCACGTGTTGGGGTCTATGGACTACCGACTGGATGGAGTAGTCGGCGGGGCTAAAGCTTGGACCTTGGACCCTGCCTTTTTGCGTTTAAAAAAAAAAGGGGTCAGTTTCACCGTGGGCTGGGGTCTACGGATTACCGGCTGCAGGAACTATCCCGGCGGGGACAGAGTCTCGTACCCTGGACCCCGCCACGTCTCGCTAGAGACTTCGAACGAATCGTCTTACCACGCGCTGGGGTCTACGGATTACCGGCTGCAGGAACTATCCCGGCGGGGACAGAGTCTCGTACCCTGGACCCCGCCACGTCTCGCTAGAGACTTCGAACGAATCGTCTCACCACGCGCTGGGGTTTACGGGCTACCGGCCGGGTGAGACAAAACGAAGCGCTCCATCACGCGCTGGGGCCTACGGGCTACCGGCCGGATCGTTAACTCTCCGTGTTAACGGAGCGAGAGGACTACGGAGAGCGGTCTCTCCGTAGTCCTCTCGCGTCCCGTGGGATACGAAAAGGCTACGAGGACCGCTCAACAAACTCCGACCGGGCCCTGCGTTATCGCAGTCTTTGAGCTCGGTAGCGACGGAACCGGGGAGACACTAACCAGTATATTACCTAAGTTTCAGGTATGCCTACTAATACGTATTTTAGTTTCAGGTGAACCCTCTGACGAGATTCATGGTTCCCCTAGGCCAAGCTTGACTCACGTGGTGAGGGCCTCATGGCAGGAGGGGTAGGTCCTGTCTCAAGCGTAGCAGTTAGGACGGTTGGCGGCCTCCGAAGCTGTACTCAATTCGCCCGGACGGGATATGGCGGCTCTGTCTCGTCGTGTGTCTTTTACTTCCGACCTCACTCGTGGGAACAAATATGAAACAACTCAAATCTTTGTGTGAATGTGTTAGTATGCATGTGAGGAGGAGTGCTCGTCTGGCCGAGTCTAGGCAACCAGACGTAGCACGCCAAGTGGGAGTTGCTGACCCTGTTGCGAAGCCGCGCACCCGCTCGGCAGCAAGATTGTTGGCTTCTCAGCCCGTGCCTCGCATCTCGATACCGCACACTCGCTTGCCCACGAGCAGCGCTGGCCCTAGTAGCATCAGGAGTCAGTGTGAGGCTATCGGCATTCGTGCCATCACAGTTAATAGGCGCGAGGGAAATGTAAGCCAACCTCTTGTGGCTCAACGCGAAAATAACGTAGGCAATCAGGTAGACCGCGTAAACGAACAGGATAGAACCGCGACAGAACCCCCAACTGATAACTTCGACCCAGCGAACACAAACCCATTACGGGCACCGTAATGGGTAGCACCGCGGGAATTAGAATTTTGCAATTGAACATGAGACGTTCAGAGGTAGTTACAGGCGAGGTGCGTACCCTCATTCGTCAAAAGCGACTGGACATCCTGCTCTTGCAGGAACCATATGTTCAGAAGCCGGACGAGAGGCACACCTTTTTCGGATTAGGCACTTCGGTGCAGGTTGCAGCCGTACGCCGAGGAAATCCTTGGGCTTCCGTAGCGGTCTGTAACCCAGCGTTTAAGATGATTTTCATCTCGCAGCTTACTAACGCGCACTGTGATTGTGCGGAAGTGCAAGCTCCCGGCTTCTCGTTCTACGTTGTTTCACATTATTTCCAGTTCAGAGATGACATCGAGCAGCACCTCAGACACCCCGGGATGGTGCTTCATTCGCTGAGGGGGAAGAGAATTCTCGTCGCATTAGATTCCAACGCCAGGTCCCCGTTGTGGGGACCTCAGGAGACGAACGAGCGAGGCGCTCGTCTCGAGCGCCACATACAGGATTTTGATTTGCAGGTGGCCAACGATGCAGAGCAGCCGCCAACTTTCTGGACTCCGAGAGGTGAGTCGTATATCGACGTCACCCTGGCAACTCCTTCCATGTCTCAATTCGTCGGAGAATGGAAGGTCCGTCCGAGTTGGTCAACTAGTGACCACAGGGCAATCGACATTCGGCTACGAACGCAGCCCGAACGCCTCGTTAAACTGCAAGAGTACGGCACTTCTTTGCGAAAGTACAGCCGTGAGATGAAGAAGGCAAAGCGTGAAAGCTGGAGGAAATTTGTCACGTCGTACGGGAATTCGGAGCCCTGGGGCTTCGTCTATAAGCACCAGGCAGACAAACTCCGGATTGAGAAAGTGCTAAGCACGATCCGGCTTGATGGATGGTCCACTATGGATATGAGAGAAACCGCCAGCGGCCTTTTGGACACGCATGTCCCCGACGATCGGGAGGACGAGGATACCCCGTGGCACAGATGACAGCGCGAGAAAGCGCAGACGCCGCCTGACACGGAAGACGCTGAAGTATTCACCGAACTCGAGGTGAAAAAGGCGTGTCGAACATGGAAAAATGGTAAAGCTCCGGGCCCCGATCTCATCGAGGTCGAGGTCCTCAAAAGAGCTCTTATGACAATCCCCAGTCAGCTGGTAAAACTCTTCAACGGGTGCCTTCAGTGGGGCGTCTTTCCCTCTGCCTGGAAGGAAGGAAACCTTTGTGTACTCCTAAAGGGCGAGGATAAAGACGAGATGGACCCGAAATCGTATAGGCCAATATGTCTTCTTTCAGTTGTAGGCAAATTATTTGAGAAACTCATCCGCAAACGTCTTTCCGAGACGATGGATGACGGCGGCATCTCCGATCGGCAATTTGGCTTCATGCCTGGTAAGTCCACGGAGGATGCGATCGTTGAGCTGCGCAATATGATCCGCGCTTCAGCGGCGACTTACACCGTCGCCCTGCTCTTCGACATCGCCGGGGCTTTTGACAATGTCTGGTGGCCCATGGTATTTAGGAGTTTTCGAATTAGAGGTTGCCCGGCAAATGTCTACAAAGTGCTTCAGAGCTACTTCAATGACCGCCGGGTGACGATCGAGTGGGGGGATGAAAAGGTGACCAAGCGTGCTACGAAGGGTTGTCCACAAGGTTCCGTCCTTGGCCCGGCGTGTTGGAACCTTATGTTTGATTCTTTGCTCAGGGACTTCGAGCAACAATTCCCAGATCGCTTCATTGCCTATGCGGACGATCTTCTTGTCCTCGTTAAAGGCGAGTCGCGAAGGGAGATAGAAATTGAGGGGCAGCGAGTAGTCGACAAAATAGTGGCTTGGAGCCAAAAGGCTAGGTTGGAACTTTCCGCGCGAAAGACGGAGGCTATCCTCCTTAAGACAGTGTGGGTTCGCAGACCACCAGTAGGTAGACGCGGTGGCGATCGCCCGGATCGTCAACGCAGGCGAGAGACTAAGCCAGATTTGGCACGTAGATATCCGACCATTAACATAGGAGAAACCGCGAGTAGGTAATGTACCTATACGGATTTTTTCAAGATGGCGGCGATTGGTGGTGGGGACTGTTGCCAGTCTCTGCTGGGTGTGTGTGTGTGAGTCACCCCCCACCACACCGCGCCGTCGGGGGCCCTGGATGCCCGAGGCAGGCTATGGTGATCGGGGGAGATGTTGCTTCGTCGGCTGTCAGGTCCCAACCACCCGCCCTTACTCGAGCACTTGACTAGCTTGACCAAGTGTGGTATGGTGGGAGGCGTGAGTGTAGGGTGGGAGAGAGTGAAGACAATAGGGTGGGGATGCGGGGGCCCTGGAGGCCCGAGGTAGGCTAGGGTGATCGGGGGAGATGTTGCTTCGTCGGCTGTCAGGTCCCAACCACCCGCCCTTACTCGAACACTTGACTAGCTTGACCAAGTGTGGTATGGTGGGAGGCGTGAGTGTAGGGTGGGAGAGAGTGAAGGCAAACGTGTGGGGATGCGCGTCTGGAGCGCCAAGGCCGTATAGCGCCGGATCAGCGTACTATGCCGTGTTATCGCTGAAGGCCAGCGGTGCTGTTGCTGACTAGCGGCGCGTGGGGGGTATGATGATGATGATGCGCCGAAGGCCAGCACTGCGACACGGTAGAGCACAGGTTCGAGCCCCATGTTTGGTATTTTTTTATTTTTTCTCCTGATAATTGTCGTCGACAGGAGGTAAGTGAAAAAAGAAATTATGACAAATATTTATTTATTTATTTTAAACCAAGTGTGTACATTTCTATCTTTTTAGTAAAAAAATTAAGCTTATAAACATAATCGGGCGCAGCAGCGTTGGATGGGTCTTATAGCGTAAACACCGCCGCCTGTTAATGAATTTCCAGGGTGTTTATCAATAGCTTCAGCTAGGCCTCGTAGTTTTTTCATTAACTGTTTATAAAAACGGGCGGCGATGCGATCGTTTCGTTTGAGATCCGAGGTGAAAAGATTTCCGAATTGTAGAAGAGATCCACCGCGAGACATATGATAAAGGAACATAATACAAAACTGACCACACACGTTTGAAGAGAAACTTTGAATTTGCCTAGTGTTCCACCGGTAGAGGGTGCAGTTCTTGCGCAAACGGTGAACATGATTTGGTATAAGCGGCGGCAAGCCATAACTATCAAAATACGATCCACGTCCTCGGGCGTCGATGTAGATTGCGACCCAATGGGACCCAGGTCGTGTGTGTCCATCGGTGTTAACAACAAGGGCAGTCGGCCTCGTCAACAGAGTTGGGATCTGATCCGCGGCGCGAACACTTCTCGTCACCGCTGAGTGTAAACCCCGCAATGCCTGGCCAATCTGGATCGTATTCATCGCCTGATACGGATGGCGAGTAGTTGCTAGGCGGCTTTTTCTTCAGATTTATCGGCTCCGATGGAAAGCGTAGGGCTGGTGCGAGCACGGTTGGAAGAGAGACGTCTTGAAGAATCCACTCCTTCAGTTTTGCAGCGTTATTTAAAGCACACGATAGCTCGGGGCGTCTCAAGAGTCCGTGGTGAATACAGACTTCTACCGAGGACGGTAGATCGTGAAATGAGGGGCAGGTGGTCTCTTCAAGGTTTTTAATGTCCCGGGCTGTGATGTTTTGCAGGTATTTCGCTTTTTCACGATCCCGAGTATAAATTAGACCCGCCGTCCGAGTAATTTGCCTGAGGTTTGCGTGTAGTGTTCTGAGGGGTACATCTCCCTCGAACCATTCCAGGCCATGGTGATGGCAAGTAGCCCAATTATTCTTTGCTCTCACGAGTTTTGGGAGATCCGTGAAAACATGGGTTGGTGAAGTGATCCAGTGTCCAACGAACGCCTTATCGAGTGCGAGCACGGCTACTTCCTTAGCAATGAAACGGTCGTCCTTATCGTAGAAGCCCTGAATATCGACGACGTAGTCCATTCTACTCTTGCTTTTCTTCGTCGTAATATGGGTGAAAAACAAAACTACACCTGCTGAAGGCTGACAATGTACTGTCACCCCAACGGGCTGCGACTGACCAGCGTTACAGGCGCAGCTAGCTTTACAGATAACAAATATCTGTAGTGGGGTTATCAGGACCACTCCCACTCTAAATTTAAATCGGGCCCAAAAGCCAACCAGCCCCCCTCCACTACGTTTTAGTGCATCTTTTGGTTGATGAGGACAGTTCAGTTGCAGCAGAGTTACAAGGCGCTCCACTTACGACCATGGAGCATTTCCACAAGTCCAAAGGGGGCCGCGCAGAGAACTTTAGGAAACGAGATTGGAAATCCAGCAAAGAACTTAAAAAACAGGGCCGCAACATTTTCGTATGGCTGGAGAGTCGAAAACGACAACCGAAACCACACGTCAAAATGTGGCATATACGCAGACGTCAGTATAGAGCACGAATGAAGCGAAGGCAACGACGCTCAGGGGTATGTATTATTATTATTATCATACCCAGCATTTTAATGTACATAATATCAATGCACCTCCTTACACATGTATATCTATTTGTTGCAGAATGCTTGTGAAAATAGAAGGACATCAACTGGAGAAGGAGGCATGGGGACTGAGAAGGCGGCCCAAGAAGAACAAAGAGAAGAGAAGCTCGCTGGGCAGGAAGAAGAAGAAGACCTCGTAGAGGATAATGGAATTATAGAATTAATTTCCGCTTTTGAACGGCTTGTGATTAAATAAAAGAACAATCATTTGTAATTTTGTCTTGGTGTATTTATTTATAAAAAACCCTTTTATTTTTACATTAAAAATTATTATTAAGAACGAAACACACACACACACTCACGCGCACGTCCTTATCCTGAAAAGTCTACGACCACTTGTCGAGACGAGTCAATCTCGATTACATTATCAAACTCGGCATATACTACACAATTTACCGTTTCCTTTAAAGCTTCCCCAAAACGTACATCTATACGTACACTACCGTGGCGTACAAGATTCCAGTGGCCGGCTCTGCCAGCGGACATGTCAGGCGTCAAGTCGAAACAGTACAAGCAATTACCATGGGAGTACGCGTCTTTTGATATACCGCAATTATCGTCATCCCAGAGTATACCTGTTCCAGAAACCAGGGTGTGATAGGCATGAGTGTTAAGCTCGCGAAAGTGATCAGGCTGCAGAGGCTTGCTGGGGACTTGAACACCGTCCACGTACAGAGAAAGGAAATTCACTGAATAGTGATAAAAATTGAATGGGTTCTGTAACTTATGCCCATTGAACGCTTTATTTGAGACAAAACCAATCACCATTCGTTTTGGTAGCTGTCCGAGTATAACATTATCGAGTGTTTCACCATGTACACCAGCGTGGATGGTAAATGGTTTCACATCTACACGCGTAAAAGGATATTTTGCCGTTCCTCTACTTAAGGCTTTAGCGTGAGCAACAAGTATACCAGGGCTGATTTTAACACGTCGCACAATGAGGCTCGCATCCGAAATATGTGTTTTATAACTTTTTCCTGATGCATCCATAAGACAGAAAGCATCTCTCGAGCGTACAAGGCGAAGACGTAATTCAACACCGTTGAGTAAGAACTTCTCCTGGTTGAAAATATCAGAATGTAGATATCCGAGAAGATCTACCGCTTTACCGTTCGACATCAGAGCTTGGCGGGTCGCTAGACCTTTGTTCTTCTGTATGGGTACTGTACCAGACGCTGAGCGCGCCGTTGAGACGGGCTCAGAGTCAAAGTCTGGCGATGTGTCATCTATCCACATACTGGCTCTCAATTGGTGAGCTTTCATTGAAGCCTTGTAGTTCAGTAGTGTTTCCATGTATGCACGGTATGCGTAAGCATTATTCGGGGATGATACAAGCTTCTGATTGAACGACACGTCGAGTTGATTAAACAATGAGTGTAGTAGGTTGTTCACGGGCGCCACTTTATCATGTTCATCAAGTTCGCCGGTCCCAGGTTGTAGCGTAACACGTATGCTAAGCATCGTGTGAGCCAAGTCAATGTACTCGTCACCATGACCTGGTATAACAAATTCAATGGGGGCATCGTCTGCTAGCGATGAAACAGGCTTATAATGGACCCCCTGAGAGGCTTCTATACTTGTTTGCGTGGGGGGAAGAGTGAATAAATCCAGTTCCGATTTTAAACACTCGCATGAGTGTGGATGCAAGAAAGACATTTTTTCACAGCGTTTTACAGAAATTATCCGAATATGTCGGCGACTGTGCGCTTTTTTTTACGCTTAACAATTTTTTTTTTCTTTGATTTCCCGGCTTTTCTACAGCGCTTAGTTGATGAGGTCTTCTTCTTCTTGTTCCTCGGTGATTTTTTGTTCTTCTTCTTCAGGCTACTGCTTTCGGTATATTTTAGAGCTGCAAGTGGCTGAGTACCGATGTGCGAACTCGGGTGACCAAACATCGACTGGTACTGTCGACCTCGGTTGGGCGTTTTATATCCCGAACCTCTCATGAGGTTCTCAAGCGTTTCCTCAGCCTTTCGCTTTAAATTTCTTCCGCTCTCGGCTATGCGTGTTCTAAATGCGTCTTTAAATGGTGTATTATGCGCAACATCGCCCAATATATTCATGCCCGTGTGTAGTGCTTCTTTACCAACAACGCGCGCACCCCGAGTTAGCAAAGGCAGCGCACGTCGAAATAAACCACTCAGAAAGCTTCCTAGGCCATGACCGCGTTGATAAGGTGCACCAACAAAAACGCGATCAATTCCCCCTCCAACCTGACACTCGTAATGATCAATGTAGCGATCCATGACAATATATTTTTTTTTATCGTATACGCTTAAAGTGTAATGTAACCGTCAACGTTCCGCTCTGGAATGGTACTGGCTTGCCAGTGTCGGTCCTTATATCTATCTCGATCGTACGGAATTCTGTGCGTAATAAGGGTACGTAGAGTGGTGGCGCGAATGTTTTTGTTTGGGTAGAGCCATAAGCATAATTTGTGTTATCCACCGGTACGATACGTAGCAGAGGTGTCTGGACATCTCCTGTTATATAGTTTTCGCAAATATCTGTATATACAAATAATTTGTCGGGGAGACTCATGGATAGGTTTGCCGGATAGTTGGCAATGTACATGTATTCATGTATGTCCCGGAGCTCTTTGACGTATATAAAACCTAAAGCTTTGGAGAGCTTAGCGTCTAAATGTAACAAATGAGGCAATTCACACCCAGCAGCGCAATTATCGCGGATCACGCTTATACGTACTAGTCCACCAATATTCTCATCGTACTCAATACGAATATGATTTTTAAATACCTCCGTATTGTTAATAGTGTCAACTAACGTCTTGACGGACGCGTAGACTCCTGAGGGGATTTCAACCTTATGAGCCTTTTGCATCTTAACGGCTACTTGTTTGTTTTCACCGTCGCCAGTGGTCTCCCTCACTACTCGTTTGTTATTTTTATTGATGGTACTAGCCACTGCAGCTGTTGATGATTTAGGCTGATCTATTTTATGAGTAGTATAGGCTGTAATTGGAGTAGCCGTACGGTGTTGTCCTTCAGCAGGATCTATATGAAGAAATGTGCGAGGAAATTGAATTTCTGTCAGAGCCACGATCCATTCTCCGGACATTTTCAGAGGACTTGGTAGCTGTGTAATGTAGTGGGTCACTGTATTCTCAGGGTAATACTTCATACTACTATTACTAGGCAAGACGAGATAGAACTGATCTCTCATTTTTTATTCACTATATTCGCGGCGGCGATCCAAGAGTTGAATTTTTCAGGATACCCTCTCCAGCTAACAAAGTGTTGTTTATTACGGCCTCTGCCTTTAGTTTTGAGAATTTTTTCGATTACAAACTCCTCAGCATCGGGCTTCTTTATGACGATACTCAATTCTTCTTCGTAGAAAAATCCGTCGATTTCTTCGCCTTGTAGATCAACCAACTCATAAATCGGTGGTTGCCTATTTGTGAGAACCTTGTGAATCTTGAATATTTCTTCCGTCCAGCGGGACTCGTAACCTTTCTCGAACGCGGCTTTTGCTTTACTGATACGTACAAACTCGCCGACCTTGTATTTAGGTACTTTGTGAGTCGTTTTATAGCGTCTCTCCATGTTTTCGTGTGCTATTGAGGCATTGTATCGAGTAACGGCCGCAGGAGGCATCTTGATCGTCGAGTGTTTTGTGTTATTGTAGGCCTGTACTATAGGCTGCAGTATATCGGTATAACGACGGGTATTTTTGTGCGTAAAATATCGCCACATGCGCTCCTTCAATGTTCTGTTGAAACGTTCCACAATTGCAGCTTTAATATCCGGATTTCGAGCAACACGGTATCGTATCCCGCGGGTCTTCAAAAATCGTTGCAAAACACTGCCGACAAATTCTTTACCGCGGTCTGTCTGTAGCCATACGGGTGCTCGGCCGCTACTCCTAGACAGTATTCGTTTAAACCCCTCAGTGGTTTCAGCGCATGTTTTATCTCGCAGCGTTTCGACCCATGCATATTTGCTAAGAACGTCAATTACCACCAGAAGATAAACTGCGCCACCATTATCATCTTTGAGTGATCGTAAATCGACGAGATCAGCCTCCCAGACATCATCAATATTATCCACCGCGTAGTGACGCCTAGGGAATCTACGGCGTATTGGCCTGTGTAACGTATAAGTATCCTGAGCTCTCAGCCAGTTAGTTGCATCATCACGGGAGATCTTTTCGTTATCGGCCACGCGAAGTAAATTCGGTGCACCGGCATATCCGGCCGGATGCGCTGCGTCGTAATAAAACTTTTCCAATAAAGCCATTAAATCTTCAGCTTTTTCCACGATTTATTTAAAAAATCACTTGTCGGCGTACGACGCTTCTCAGCACTACCAACGGAAGAATTTAAGCTAGCGTTAGGTGTGTGAATAATATTTGACGATGTTGATGCATCGAGGCCACTGAGGTTGGCGTTTATAGCGTTGTCCAACGAAAGATTCTCATACAATAAACTTGAATTACCGATAAATTCACGAGGGACCCCCAGCCGCCGGAGTTCAGCGCCAAACTGTTCGCGGCCTGTGGCGCGCACCGTTTTTCTTTCACGCATAGCTTCGTTCACGAGGTCTGCTATGTTGGTTCCCTTTACAGGCTCACGATTGATCGAGATCATTCCCGACTTATTCCATGTTAGTCTACGGCCGGGGGTGCTGTGGAGATGTTTCAACAACTGCTCTGCCTGGTTTTTATATGTTTTCGGCACAGTTGCTAATATAACAGCATCAGATACTCCTGCTATTTCGTCTTTCTCAACTGTTTGCGCCGGCTCTTCAGATATTTGCTCCGTAGGTTTTTCAGCGTTCACGGGAGCCGTGATAATTTTGGGTCGACGCTCCTCATCAGTGAAGAATTGATAACGTTGTAATACTTGTTGATACAGTTTCCACTTTTCACGTTCGTTCGAAGGTGTTACCGAACGAAGTATATCATCCATTGCGGCATCGAGCCTGCTGAGTGTGTTGCCCGGTGTTTGAACGGATCTAACCTGCTCTAATGCCTCACGTATTGGGATAGCTTCTTGAGGTACTAAAACCATTTTTTTTGCGTGCTGCATCTTGTCAATTACGAGCAAAAACGTTAGACAACACTGTGCCTAAGATCGGCAGGAGAAGGGGTAATAAAAAGCCGCTTCCTTTTTGTACAATTACGCGCTTCTTCGTTTTCCAGCCACCAGCTTTATTTACAAGCCTCCGCAAAACTTTTTTATGCTTCGATAGGCGCAGTCGTTCGGATTTTTTTAAGGGTACAGCGCCATTCAAAGTATTCAAGGCACACTCGCAAATAGATCTAACCCCGTTTTTATCTATTGAGCGTAATAGCAAGGCCCGCTGCTGTTTATGCAGATGACAGAGGGTATGTAGCAGAATTACGTTCTTTTTTCCGATAGAAGTTGTAGCCACTGTTGATGGTGCCATAGCCGCGAACCGAATGATGATTATGCACTCAGTGATGATGATTTATACTTTGACTAACGAGCGCCACTGCCCCGCTTCGGCACATAAACGAAATTATGAGAGTCATCGGGGAATATGCTAGTACGAAACCGGCAATTATCTGGAGTCGATTGTTTAAGGTCTAGAAGCAGGTAGCCGTGGGGTTTCGCTGTTGCATCGTGATAAGCTTCTTGTAAAAATTTTGAATCTTCGGGGTATACCTGACGAGCTAGATGTGCGATCTGCGCACGATCGCGTGGATTTTTAAAAGCTACAATGTAATTCGTATTTAATGAGATATCGCGTTGACCGCGACCCTGATGGAAGATATTTTGGGTAATAAAAATTACACTTATATTTTTATGGTGGCTCCCCTTTGTAAATAAATCTACAATTTCGCCATTTGAAGATTCGCGCATTAAATCGTCAATTATCAAGAGCTTTGGGCGATTGTCTCCAGCAATGTCCGAGTTTTGTGGCAGCCCCTCCAAAAATTCTATCTCCCGGCCGTAATCTTTGTAACCGTCCTGCCACTCTGAATAATAGAATAATATTCGAGCAAATTTAACGTCGGCCATGTATGAGATATGTTTCAAAAATTTTTTTACAAAGACTGTTTTGCCGCAGCCTGTCGGACCGGCTATAATAGAAGTCCATGGATGTTTCCAGCGCGGATCCATATTGGTTAGTGAGGGGATCGGGGAGTTACGAGGATATTAAATACTGAAATTCATGATTTTCATCCATCTTTTTATTAATAATTTTTTTCACGGCCAAATGTTCTCATACCCGTTGTCTTCCAAGCTTACATATAAATATTCAGCAACACCGTCGCTAAACAATTGTGACACCGTTTGCTCTGAAACATATAAGAGAAAAACAATACATTTTATTGCTTAGCCTTTTAAAGCAGAGTGGCTGGCACAGCCACAGCCGCTGCCGCCGCCGCCGCCGCCGCCGCCGCGTTCGCCGTTGCTTAGCTCATACCCGCGGAAGTACATACGGAATAAGCTAATAGCGTATGTACCCCGGGGTTACACTGCGAATTAGCTAATATTCACAGTGTAACCGAATAAGCTCGTCATTACGTTTATACATGCATCAGGGTGAAGCTTATTGGGATGCATGATAGGTAAGTAAAATAATAATGCTTGCAGGCAACTTTCTTCTTATTATTAATTCAAACTAATACATTAAATATTATATATATATATATTTACATGTTATTTTCTATTTTTATAAAAGACACGCTGATCAGCGTAATTCGGGGTACAAGTACCACATGTATCCAGTGCCTAAAATTAAAACGTATTATTTTTTACAAAATTTACAAAAAATCTGCAAAATTTACAAACAATCTACAAAATTTACAAAAAATCTACAAAATTTACAAAAAATCTACAAAATTTACAAAAAATCTACAAAATTTACAAAAAATCTACAAAATTTACAAAAAATCTACAAAATTTACAAAAAAATCTACAAAATTTACAAAAAATCTACAAAATTTACTATTCGTACTGCTTATTCTATATAGCCGTACGGTAACGAATCGTATTCGCCCCATCTTCGCCTTTTAACGAGAACGGGCTTACACGTTTTCGTTTCGGGCCTCGTGACAACTTGGTGGTAAGCGTCTCGTCTTATGGAGTCAAACTTTACGGATATACTTGTACCAGGTTCGCGAACAAGTTTGCAGATAGATTCAAAGTTAATTTTCTGCCCGTTTTTATAATTAAGACCAATGCCTTTAACCTTGCAAGAAGCTATTTCTCTACCATCGGGGGTCTGTACCAGATATCCGTAAAATTTAGGGCCCCCTGAGACGAAACGCTTAATAAAACTACCGCTACCGTAGTCGCACAGTTCATCGGTCATATGGCCGAGAAGATTTCCAAGTGGAGGGTTATATTGATTAGCCATACCACTATCGATATATATACACGAATCGGTATCGTAGTAGAGGACGCGTTTATCAAGCTGTTCGAGGTACGAGTATAATTTTAAGCGGGCTTGTGCCGTTGTGTACGCAGCGATCACAACGTTTACGTGCGGGTTTATTTCGGAGCTTTCGCCAGTTTTCTGCCAGGAAACGTACATTATATCGTCGCTGACTGTTATAATGTTGTTAACCACGCAGCTCTGGTCGCACAGGAGTTCCAGAAGCCTTTGACGCGTCGCGACTACCTCGGTCTTTGGGAGGTTTTCTCGTTGTCCGAATTTACCCCAGAATGAGTTTAAGCAGAGTTTTGCAACCGACCGTAAACCAGGGTTTTTTTCGATTCGCTTACGATCCAATTGCACACCCTCGGCTTCGAGAAAACTCGCCACATACGCTTCTTTGCTTTCTTCAGTCGTACATTCCCGTGGCCACCCACTAGCTTCCTGTTTTATCTTGAGCCATAAATTAATATATCCGCCGAAGAGACCTGATATTTGACTAGCCTTGTCGTATTGCTCAACGTTGTATTGCCAAATCTCTTGTACGCCCAGGATCTTGTATCCTTTTTCGATCGCTTTTTGGAGCTCGCACGACACCCATGTGCCCTCAAAAGCCCGATCATCCTCTTTATCGTGGGGGCAAGCCCCTTGATACATTTCCTCGCAGCATGTTCGACATAGCGCGAACATTAATCGATTGTGCATGCGTACGGGGAGTACCGGATGATAGAGATCGCGAGGTGGTAGCACTGTGCATCGCACGAGACCTTCGACTCTACTCAAATTATATTCAGGCCCGATTATTTGGTGAACAGAGTCGGCCGTATACACCGTGGGGTGGCCAATAGGAAAACGACCGTACTTGCAAATGTACGGATATAGCGAACAAACATCAACGTACCGAATTTTCTCATCACCGGTGGTCTCGCAATAGCTTCGTGTATTTCCCGTACGTCCTCCAAAAAACGCGTCACGAGGATTAAGAGGCTGATCTACAAGAATCGGATGTCCGTTTACCGTGTCTTTAATAAGAGGATTTCTACTCTTCATCCGCGCATACTCGCACTCCCAGATCTCATGAAGATTATATCCTAAAGATTTTATACGGTTCGATGTATTTAACGTACGCACAAAACGATCGTTCATTGTGCTACCATAAAACTCTTCCTGGCGCTTACGCGGATCGGTGTAACATTTGTCACAGCCGTGGAAAAAGCAACCGTGAAATTGTAGTACGTGCTGTACACCATCGTCTGTGCGTACGTAACCATCGACACGCGTACCGTCGACTAGCTTATACTCGCGACCCCGCCCCGCATGCTCAATCTGTCTTCCGAAAGTGTACTCACACCACAAGAGCCACTCGATCGCTACTTCGGATTGCCTATCAGCGCGTCGATATCCATTTCGCGGTAGAACAGAAATTTTATTCTGCTCCAAAAATTTTCTCCTAAAAACTTTATTGCATGCGGAGGCTATGGTCACTGCTTCGGTAAACGGACACACCTCTCCGCACTCTACAAAGATTTGACGAAACGCGGTGCATGCTTTCCGAAGAATCGTCACATCAGTTTTGCAGTATGCGATGATCTCTTTCTGGAAATCGAACTCGTAACCCTCGCGACACGTTTTTTCATACCACTGCAGAAATTCTGCCCGATCCGACGCCGCCATTGTATCGGGAGTGTAGTCTGTGAGAGGTGGAAGTGGGCCCTTATAACGCTCGTTTTCTACTCTATTGAAAAGATGTGGGAACACACCTTTGAAAACACTTTCTCCTAAGCCGAAGGCTTTTGGGAGTTTACTGAGAGGCATATGGAAATAATTTAAACTGTCTATGAATCTTACGCTACCGATTCGCATCTCCATAATGCTCGTTCCTGTCGTAATTAGCCTAGGCGTCTCGTGTTTTTCCTCGACAATATATTTTAAAATGAATTGGGCATCAAAACCCTTCGCGTTATGCGCTATGCAAATAACACCTCCGACGTTGGGTCTTTTCTTTAAAACGTACTCCACGAATTCAGAAAGCGCGTTGTCTTTGAATATTTTCTCGTCATCAGGACCGCACAGACTACACTCCCAATCATCCTCAATTTTATCTATACACTGTGTGCAGCGCTGGTGACTTACACACAGGTTTACGTCGTGACAATAGACGTTGTCTACTCCCTCGATCTCTCGTTCCTGCCGCGTCTCGAAATCGTAAAATACGAACAAGTCCGGTCGTTCCGATGCCTTTGACATTCGCAACGGGGGCATGAAACATTTATGATTTTCGGGCCTATCCTCGTTACATGTTCTGCAGAAAAAGTATCCACACTCATGTCTTGCACGATCTGGTTTGTAGATCTGCTTCAAACACGTTCTACATGTTTGCAGCATATCACACAAGCGAGATTGTGTACCATGCGAACCCACTTCTTTGTGATGTCGTAGACACTCCTCACCCCGAAAGAAACGCCAACAGTCGCTGCAGCGAATTTTTCGGGCATCAGAGTCACATGGAGGACTAATCTTACAGCATGGACACTTTTGACTGCATCGATGTGCTATAACGCGACTGTACGCTAGTCCGCAGGGCGTGCAGAAAAATGATCCCCCGGCTGCTTGCGCGAGATTAAGGATTAAACCGTAATGGTTTCCGTCAAGCAAAATATAGATATTATGCAAGACTTTTGGCTGACAGCGCAAGACCATACCGGTGCCGTTGAAGACGGCAGGCTCGCTACTACCAAAAGTCTCGCGTTCAAACATAATTAACGCGATCCCTTCTCGAGCAAGCAGTCGTTGGAATGCCTGAAGCTCCGGTATACCGCAACCAGTCTCCGGCACCTCTACCCCCGCCTCACGAATTAACTCTTTAGCGAGATCCTCCTGTAGCACGGACCTATTTCTGTGCACGTTGTCCCACAATTTTTGCAGGTCTCCGTGCCGCACCGCTCCGCGTTTTGCGTAAACTTTACCCACTACGATCACTCGTGGTAGGCAAAGGTTGTCGCTGTTTTTAAATTCTATCACCGATTTTTTCGCCCAAAATGCACCCTTTGACATTTTTCGCCCGTCCCATCCCTACAGGCATCGAAACTATATTTGACTCGATCGTGAACGAATCGTCGATGCAAAACCCTGCCGCACTCTGCGAGACACTATTGATCACCGCAAATAAATTTTCAAAATCAAAATCGCGGATCGGCCTGTACGAAATTCCTGCTGGACCCCGTGTGAACGCGTTTGACCGAAATTGCACCCCCACCATATCCGTCGGCTCGCAACCGCTTACAATTAACGTATACAGCTCGCGTATCGCGTCCTCTAACCACTCTACAATATTTGCCGTTACCGGTGGCTCGCGAATTTTGACGGTCATCACTACACCGCTCATTTTAAATTTATTAAAATATCGTCTACTTTCGACGCGGTGTATAATCTTCGACTCACCTATTGGCATTCCATCATCGATATCGATGAATGGCCCCGGTGAAGCGCGGTGCGATGGCCCCGCTCCGGTCGCCTCGGGAGTCACTGATTTTTCCCGAGTATCCTCCTCCTCCTCTTCCTCTGTTGACGCGGTGAAGCCATGCGTCGACCCGGTTGACGCAGCGTCATCGGTGTCCGCTGACGCTTCGACGCCGCTTCCTTTCTCTTCTTCTTCTTCGGCCAGGGTCTCGTCGGTTTCGTCGAGTAGGTCTTCGAATCGACCTGCCCCACATTGTGTAGATGTGGCTAGAGGGGTTGCAGGTTCCACGAATGACCCGTCAAGGTCCAGCGACGTGGTGTTGAGGCTTGCAGGTGCCACTACCGTTGCCTCCTGTTCGTGGACCCACTCGCTGATCCACATTGTGGAGTTTTCACCCACAACCTCCCCCTCAGCCTCCTCCGTTTCCTCGGCCAAACCCATCGAGACTGAAAAAATGAAAATTATTCGTATGAAATAAATAAGTTTCTGTACATACATAATGCTTTTTTATTTTTTTTGTTACTCCTTACCTTCATCGGCCCAATTAATCCCGCGGACTTCGGATAAAGCCTGCGCGTCGAGGAGTCGCTGAGCGGCGAGCTTTATGACCGCATCCTTCGCAGCCTCTTTCTCGTCGATCAGCGTCATCGATACTGGAAACAATGCATGAAATTAAAATTTACATATTCTATAAACAGCTATTTGGTAGCGTTCGACACTTCTTAAAAAATTTTAAACTACTTAGTATCGCCTCCTGATATATTTTTCAAATTCCTACCTTCATTATCCCAGTCGATCGCCTCGGCTTCAGCCAGGGCCTTCGCATCCTCGATTTGCTGAGCTGCCTGTCTCTGGGCTGTAGAAAAAAATTTACCGTTGAATGATTGGGAATTTTATATGCTAACATTTTAATTTGTTATAAATTTTACACATACCGAGCTCTTGAAGTTCGCTGGCTAACGCTATTGCCTCGGCTGTATCGGCGTACGGCGAGTTGCTCGCACGCGTATGCGCCGTTTGTACTGCGGCACAGCAGCCGGTAAATATCCCCGCACTGGCGAGCCGGAGAATCTTACGGACCGTCAGGTGGTCCATAAGCGCTTTGAGCCGCCTGACAAGCGCAGCACCGCGAAATCCACGCATTTCGCGATCGCTCGATTTTTTTAATAAAAACTTCACCGCTTCTGTAGGGTCAGCGGTCAACACCTGCACCAACTCACTGATAACAACACGTACCGCACGATCAGCCATTTTCACGAGAGATTAAAGTGAAATACAACACAAAACACAAAAACACGACGAAACGTTATGTTTGATGAGCTAGACGCAACAATGGGATTTTTCGTGAAAAACCCTAAACTTATAGATTTATCCTTCCACCACCACAGCCAACCACCGCCCTGTTCCTAAACGAGAAAATCGCAGATACGTATTGGCTGCTAAGGTTTGTCCTTTCTAATTTTTTTTGGTATCTACTTAGAGAAAACATCGTCTTTTGGCAGGCGACGTTTCCGGCCCAGTCGCCCAGATCATTTCGGTAGTCGGCGCATTATCGGATGCATGAGTCTCCCCCCGTAATACTACCATGCGCTCGCAGTTCGCACTGCCAGCGCATCCTAATGACCCGGTCGTAAAACGGTCAGTCACGACGCTCCGCGGCCGTTATCTTGACGTGCACTCAGCTACTTCCGCACATATCTTTACGACTTTATTTGTACTTCTGTAAAATAGCTCACTAGATGGGTTTTCAAATTTTCACGGTACTAAATAGATAAAACAGTCTCGGGATGCTACTGAAGTAATATTTTTAAAAAGCGCAAGTAAAACGCCGCTTACTACGTAGCATCCTGTTAACAATGCAGAAAAATAAGACTCGCGACGACTTTCAAATTCTTTCCCTGTGTGTCAGAGGCCCTTATCGGCAGTCGCCTCCGTGGCTGGCGGTGTATCTTCACAACCTCCCTCCCAACACCACCACCCCCTACCTCTTCTCCTTAAAAAATCACATCTCCGTGGCAATGCTACTCGTGGAGGCACTTATTGCGCCTCTGTAACTCAGAGAGTGAAGTCGATTTCCCTTGGATTTCCTCAAAATTACGAGAATAATGGACAAGTTTGCCGTTGTTATGAATAACCAGCGTGTACCAAAGCGTACTCGTGTAGAAGAAACCGCGAGGAGGCCTCTAAGCAGAGCCCTGCTATTGCCAACGACATACGACTTGAACGCCTCGTGCAGTAAATCGGTTACAGTTGGTATTGAGCTAATAAACGGTGACGATTTTACTGTGGCTGTAAAGTTCTCCAGCCGCAATACCGGCACAATTTCGATCAGTGTTGGCGAATGGAGGGACTTATCCGTACAGATGAGTGCAATTGCATGCTGGTTCGATACTGAACACGAGCTAAACAAGGAATACGACTCCGCGCATATACAAACAACTGGGCGTCTATCCGTGCGTCTCACAACGGCTTATCATGAGAAAGCCATTACCCTGAGTCTTAAGGAGAGTGGTGAACCAGCGAAAAAAGTCTCAAGAAAACTGTTCTCACCTGAAATCATCATGCAGCGGAAAACATTTGACGGTATAAAGCTGCTGAGTCCCTGCATTAATCACAGGATCCTACTGCTTTTGGCCGAACTACAACTTGTGAGAGAGGTTCGCGATACGCTGATCGTAAAAATCTGTGCGCAACTTACACAGGCTAATACTATAGACCCTACAGTGAGTGGTTACCATGGACTTGATAAAAAAAAAGTTTTAGCCACCGGGTTGGACACTATTCAAACTGTGTACGGTGATGTGGATGGAAAACGATATTTAATCGCTGCGGAGTTGCTAGGTCTTCACCATGAATACATTTTTTGTAAAGTAATGAATCGCATGGAAGAAGAAACAGTGGCGGTAGAACCGCAACATCAGTCTTAGAAAAATGTAATTGTAAAACTAGGCTCAATAATTTTCATCATAATTTATATGTATATGTACACAATGGTTATAAGAATTTAAAATAAAATATGAAAACTATTTCTACTCTCTCACTTACCTTCCACGTTTTTATTTTCACTTTTTTATTTTCGGCTGAAATAATTTAAAAATAAAAAAAAATGCTAGATGAGGGATTCGAACCATACTCCCCCTCGGGGAAAGACGGCGCTTTATGCCATCGCCTTAACCGCAAGGCCAACCTAGCCTATACATATTCTTGTGCGTCATAATACCGACCTGGGCCAGAAAAAAAAATAAAAAAACATATATTGTCGAAAATGGGGCTCGAACCTGTGCTCTACCGTGTCGCAGTGCTGGCCTTCGGCGCATCATCATCATCATACCCCCCACGCGCCGCTAGTCAGCAACAGCACCGCTGGCCTTCAGCGATAACACCGCATAGTACGCTGATCCGGCGCTATACGGACCTGGCGCTCCAGACGCGCATCCCCACACGTTTGCCTTCACTCTCTCCCACCCTACACTCACGCCTCCCACCATACCACACTTGGTCAAGCTAGTCAAGTGTTCGAGTAAGGGCGGGTGGTTGGGACCTGACAGCCGACGAAGCAACATCTCCCCCCCGATCACCCTAGCCTACCTCGGGCCTCCAGGGCCCCCGCATCCCCACCCTATTGTCTTCACTCTCTCCCACCCTACACTCACGCCTCCCACCATACCACACTTGGTCAAGCTAGTCAAGTGCTCGAGTAAGGGCGGGTGGTTGGGACCTGACAGCCGACGAAGCAACATCTCCCCCCGATCACCCTAGCCTGCCTCGGGCATCCAGGGCCCCCGACGGCGCGGTGTGGTGGGGGGTGACTCACACACACACCCAGCAGAGGCTGGCAACAGTCCCCACCACCAATCGCCGCCATCTTGAAAAAATCCGTATAGGTACATTACCTACTACCGCGATTCCGTTTAAAGACAATGTCAGGTACCTTGGCGTCCACTTTGATAAGGAAATGGGTGTCAAGACCCATTGTAGTTATTTGCGCGACAAGGTCGGGTCGCTTTTTATGAAGTTAGGTAAACTGGTAGGATCGGGATGGGGATTGCGCTTTAAGACGCTATCGAATTTTTATCGTGCAGTTTTTGTCCCGATAGCGACATATGCCGCTGCGGGATGGTCGGATCTTTGTAACGTGCATGATGTTAGGGTTCTTCTTTCGGCTCAGCGAACTGCCCTTCTGGCAGTCGCAGCGGCGTATCGAACGACGTCGTGGGCATCGCTGTGCGTCATCGCCGGCGAAATTCCTTTGGATATTTTGTTGGAGCAACGTCGGGAAACGTATAAACTCAGGATAGGAATGGACGCCAGGATGAACAACGTAGATATACCGCCGGGCGTGGGTGCTGTTAAGCAAATTAAGGAACAGGGACTCGTGATGTCGCAAAACCTTTGGGACGCCTCTCCAAAGGGCCGCATCACATACGCGTTTTTCGGCAACATTCAAGATAGATTAGACGCTACGTGGTTCCATCCGGACCACTACAGCACACAAGCCCTCTCCGGGCATGGTAACTTTAGAGCGCGTCTCGAGACATTGGGGCTCGTAGCCGATTCGAATTGTAATTGTGGTATGTTGGATACCGTGGAGCACTTTCTTCTGGAGTGCTCTCACTTCGAACCGCAGAGAGTCGCTCTGCGGGATATCATCGGCGTAAGGCAATGGCCAGAGGTGGCGCACCAATTGCTGGCATCTCCAGAAGAGTATACGATCTTCCGCGCTTTCTGCAGGGAATCTCTTTGGTTAAAGAGTCAAGAGGAGTTGGCGGAACTCCTCGGGTAGTTTGGTATTTATATATATATATATATTTTTTTCTCTTCTTTTTTGACTTTCATGTCATCTTGGTCGCGTCCCCGGTAGTGCTTCGCCGGTGGACGTTTTTCATTTTAAAATGTCTCTACGAGACAACCTTCGTCGCAAAGTCAACCAAGCCGAGAAGTGTCGGAACTTCGGTGATGGGCGGCAGGCCCGTAATCTTCGCGGTAACCTGTCGTTCGGGTGGCTGTTAGGTAGGATGAATTATATTGGGAGTGTATTTGACAGAGCAGGGACTGCACTAAGTGTAGTTTGTCAAAACACCGACCAGGGAGTATTTTCCCCTGACAACTATCTGAGTATTTCTTGGAGAACCCGCACGGGATCGGGCGAAAAAGCCGACGACTCCGCCTCCTCGTGGCCCCCACTGGTAACAGCGCACGGCAGCCCAGGGTCTTGTACTCTCGGTGTTGCTGGGCGCTGGCATAGTGAGTCGTTTCCTCTAGGGGTAAATCGAACTTGTTCAATGATCCGTTTACGGTGAGGGCAGGGTTTTTCCAAGTCTCGCGACTCAACATCTTACGCGAGTTCTCCTGGTAGTGGTTGAAGTGCTGGAAAGTGTGTGAAGATTGGTCCTTACGACCAATATTGTAGCGTTTGCTCTTACGGGCGAGAGATCTTCGGATCGAGCACTGGCGCGGGCTGTCGGGTCCGTTGCCATCACATTAGTTGTCAATTCCGAACCTGTTCTCGAAAGCCAAGGTACACCTCCACGTGGTGAGAGCCGGGAAACGCGCGGCATTGCTGCTAAGTTACCCTCTGGTCCGTGACAGGGGTCTTACTCCTCCACTGTCGCATCCCTCGATCAAGCTGTACCTATGTGGTGATGGTCTCATGGCAGGAAAGGGGGTGCGCCCGATCCTACACAATTTTTTTGTACACGACGGGATACGGCACACATTTTTTTAGCACAAAGTAGATGTGCACCAACCTATAGTGCACGCGGTTTTGTGCACAAACGTTATCCGACCGAGACGTTTTAGTGCACATAGATTTTGTGCACAACATGGATAAATCGGCGGCTGATTAGAGCACCACCTTTCTTGTGCACATGTTTTATAGGGCACATTCTTATAGTGCACATGCCAATATATAAAAAATTAAGTACACAATTATATAGAGCACAATGTTATAGTGCACGGACCGTTAGTACACAACGATTACGCGGTAGTGTACAACACTATTATACACACCGTTATCGTGCACAACACTATTATACACACCGTTATCGTGCACATCCAGAATGTGCACGGCGATATTATGCACAATTACTCATTTTAATATACCATCGTTCGATAGGGCACGCCGTCATTGTGCACGACGGTATTGTGCACAGATTATATAGTAGATCTCTATAATGATGAACAGATTTCGTCACTGTCGCCGCCCCCGCGGTGGCGAGTATCGGCTCACCCAAATAGCGACCATCAGATATTGTGCACAACGCGATAGTGCACAGCGTTTTTGTGCACACGAGTATCGCCTTACCCAACTAGCGACCATCAGATATCGTGCACAACGCGATAGTGCACAGCGTTTTTGTGCACATCGCGATAGCGCATACGAGTATCTCCTGACCCAACTAGCGACCATCAGATATTGTGCACAACGCGATAGTGCACACGAGTATCACCGTACTCAACGAGCGACCGTCAGATATTGTGCACAACGCGATAGTGAACAGCGTTTTTGTGCACATCGCGTCAGCGCACAGTGTTTTTGTGCACATTGTCATAGTGCACAGCGTTTTTGTGCAAATCGTGACGAAATAGACGGACAGAGATTAGAGAGAGAGGCATCGTTCATTTGTTACCTGACTTTGGCGGCCAAACTTATCCGGCTACAATTATTTTGTGCACGATGATATAGTACACATTCATTTTGGGCACACAGTGATTGTCCACTACATCACTACAATTGTCCAAGTACAATTGTAGTGATTGTAGAAAAAAAAACTGACCGCTTCAAGTCTTCTTACATGAGCGGGTAAGATGACTTTAAGCGATCTGTTTTTTTTTTTAGAGAAAAGTTAGTTAGTTTTAGAAAAAATTGACCACTTGAAGTCATCCTACTCGATCGAGTAAGAAGACTTGAAGCAGTCAGTTTTCTTTGTGTCAAAATTAGTGACAATTGAGCCGACGTTGCAATTAAGCCAAAGTATTTGGGTTCACGACAATGCACTATGACCTGAAGTCGGTTCAATTCACTTAATGTCACACGAAGTAAAAAAAATACCTTCCGATAGCCTATAATCCAAGACTATCGGAGGGTATTTTTTTCCATCGACAATTTAATTTTTTACTCACCATAATTCATTTGGTTTCTTAGAACTTTATTATTATTTATTACATTATGAATACCTTTACTATTATTGTTGGCCCTGTTGGAACTGTCGTCCTCTCTGTAGTTTCAACGCTACTGAAAGATTTTTTCGGCCATCGCTTCCGACGGCTAACCTTCAAAGCGGTAAAGGAGGGTAACATTCACAATGTAGCTTTGACATCTGCTTGCCACAACCTTAATTCAGATGGACGGGGACGCAGCCAATGCGCGAAACGTGCGACGCTTGCACATTTGGATTACCCGTCCACTTCCGGTTATTGTAGTCCTAGCGCAATTCGGCTGCTAAAAGTTGCAACTTTGAAGTCGATTATCTTCCGCGTAACACGATCGAATCTATCGGCCCATCAGTGTTTCGTATTCAGAATTTAATACTCTTGACGAATATCTACTCAAAACTTATTTTCTGAAAAATTTCGACCAAAAAATAATCGCCCCTTAAAAACTATGGGCCCTACAACGAAACTTTAACAACCAATCCTCACCCACCCCGAAATGATCGCGCAAATACGCTTAAAAAACAGTGTCTACCTTATAATTGTCACCTGCCTGTATACACACGAATTAATGTGCACTACAGCGATGTGCACAATACGTCGTGTGCACAAATAAATATTGCTGTAAACTGCATAATTTCTTCACGAAAATTAAGTGCACTAAAATACTTGTGCACAATCACTGTGTGCCCAAAATAAATGTGTACTGTATCATTGTGCACAAAATAATTGTAGCCGGATAAGTTTCGTCGCCAAAGTCAGGTAACAAATGAACGATGCCTCTCTCTCTAAGCTCTGTCCGTCTATCTCGTCACGATTTGCACAAAAACGCTGTGTACTATGACGATGTGCACAAAAACACTGTGCGCTGTCGCGACGTGCACAAAAACGCTGTGCACTATCGCGTTGTGCACAATATCTGACGGTCGCTCGTTGAGTCCGACGATACTCGTGTGTACTATTGCGATGTGCACAAAAACGCTGTGCACTATCGCGTTGTGCACAATATCTGGTGGTCGCTAATTGGGTCAGGCGATACTCGTGTGCACTATCACGACGTGCACAAAAACGATGTGCACTATCGCATTGTGCTCAATATGTGATGGTCGCTAGTTTGGTCAGGCGATACTCGTGTGCACTATCGCGACGTGCACAAAAACGCTGTGCACTATCACGTTGTGCACAATATCTGATGGTCGCTAGTTAGGTCAGGCGATACTCGTGTGCACTATCGTGACGTGCACAAAAACGCTGTGCACTATCACGTTGTGCACAATATCTGATGGTCGCTAGTTAGGTCAGGCGATACTCGTGTGCACTATCGCGACGTGCACAAAAACGCTGTGCACTATCACGTTGTGCACAATATCTGATGGTCGCTAGTTGGTTCATGCGATACTCGCCACCGAAGAGCGGTGACAGTGACGAAATCTGTTCATCATTATAGAGATCTACTATATCGTCTGTGCGCAATACCGTTGTGCCCAATGGCGGCGTGCCCTATCGAACGATCGTATATTAAAATGAGTAATTGTGCATAATACCGCCATACACATTCTGGATGTGCACGATAACGGTGTGTATAATAGTGTTGTACACTACCGCGTAGTCGTTGTGTACTAACGGTCCGTGCACTATAACATTGTGCTCTATACAGTTGTGTACTTGTTTTTTATATATTGGCATGTGCACTATGACAGTGTGCACAATAATGCTTATGCACCAAATCGCCAAAAAAAATGGCATTTTGTGTAGAATATAGCCGTGCACAAAAAAAAATTGTGCACAATTTTAGCGTGTTTAATAATTTTGTGCACTATCAAAATGTGCACAAAAAAAAGTGTCATTTTTGGCCGTGCACAATAAAATTGTGTAGGATCGGTGCCCTCTCCGACGAGGGTAGCGTTACTCCGCTGGGTAAGAGAAAACTAAGCTTCACCTCGCTGAAGAGTGCAGACGTGTCCCCCGCTGTGGCATCAACGAGCGGACCGTCAATTCTAACGGTACAAATGAAACCTACACCGATGCAAAAAGCACAAAACACAGAACCGGCAACACACGAGTTTGTGGCTCTATCTACACCTAAGCATTAGTCCAAGCTGGTTTTTATGAAGCAGCGTTTTCTTTAATCGAAGAAGATATAAAAGCATACATTCTCGAGGAGAAAAGCTGATGAGCAAGGCTGATGCTGGGCTGGGATGCTGGGCTGCTGCATACTCGGCAAAGTCGCAGGAATTGGAAAGGTAGTGAGGAAACTCGTTATACAGGTTTCCTACTTGGAGGGCGCTCCAGCTGAAAATAGAGTAAGACCGCAATCGGTCCTGAGACCACAGGCTTCGGGCAGTAACTCGTACGTGCAAGTCGCAGCTCAAGCGTCGGCAAAGCCCGCCGCTGTCGCAAGCACGCCAAAAGCGATACAGAAAAAGGCGATGAAAAAGGCAACGCACGTGGCGGTCGTACAACCGACAGTCACCGACGACACAAGTTCGAGTGATAAAATGAAGCAGCTCCTAATCGAGGCTTTCAATCCGAGGGAGCATAAGGTTAGGATAAAGAACATCCGAAAGGCCCGAGACAATTCTGTCATTGTCGAAGCACAGTCCAAAGAGGACCTGGCAAAGATACTCGCGAGTAACGAGATAAAAGACGGAGGTCTCACCATTGGTAAGCTCGGCAAGAGAGGTCCGAGACTCATAATATATGACGTCTCAACGGACATGCAAGAGGAAGAGGACGAGATTGTAGAAGCGCTTTACGAGCAAAATCCGGATCACACCGGAGGCATGACTCGCGAGGAATTTGGAGCGAACTTGAAGATCAAGTTTCGGGTGGGGAAGCGAAGGCCCGACGCCACAAACTTGGTTGTGGAGACATCCGCAGCCGTGCGAACAGCTCTTCTCAGGGCAAAACGAGTCTTTATGGGCTGGAAGTCTCACAAGGTCGAAGACTTCCTCGGATTGACCAGGTGCTTTAAGTGCCAAGGCTTTAACCATGTAGCAAAGCATTGCCGCGTAAAAGAGTCGACGTGCGCCCACTGCGCGGAGACCGGCCACAAAGCCGCTGACTGTCCTGCCAAAAGCGGGCCAGCGGTGTGCTCGACATGCAAGCGTGTACATAAGCCAAGTGCACATCCAGTGTACAGTAAAGAGCGTCCAGCATATAGAATGGCATTAACCCGGCAAGCAGAACAAACGGACTATGGCCCTCAATGAGCCAAGCGAGTATAAAATAGTTCAAGTCAGTGCAGGGCGCGCACGAGCCGTCACAGACGAATTCAGGCAACTATGCCATGAGGAGAGAGTAGATTTGCTACTTCTCCAGGAGCCGTATAACATCGAATGTAAGATAGTCGGAATGGGACCATCTTCGGTCATAACGGGAAACCAGCCAGGTGAGACACCTTGGTCTGCGATTGTTGTGATGAATAAGAAAGTATCGATCCTTAAGTTGCCGCACTTAAGCAATTCGCATTGCATTTGCGCTGAGCTCACTACGCCTGTGGGACAAAAAGTTATTGTTTCAATGTATTTCCAATTTTCGGAAGACATTGTAGCGCACTTAGAGCAACTTCGAGCAATAGTCGCTTCTCTGAGAGGGCGGCGAATTTTATTCGCTATTGATACGAACGCAAAATCGCCGATGTGGCACTCGGGTCAATTAGACGGCCGAGGAGAGCAGCTCGAGGAAGTCTTGATAGAGTGTGGATTGCTCGTTCTAAACGAGCCTGGTAACGCACCAACATATCGAACGACACACGGTGAGTCAAACATAGACGTTACCGTTGCAACAGACAATCTCACTGGGGGAGTATCTTTTTGGAAAGTCCAAGAGGAATGGACGAGAGGTGATCACCAACCGATAGAGATACGAATTGGGGCAATGAGAACGCCCAGATTACACACCATACGTAATCCGCGATTCAATGTATGCGAAGCAAACTGGGATAAATTCGCTCGTGATCTCGGTCTGGAGATCGCTACGAGGCCTGAATCGGAATTGGAGAGTGCTGAAGAAGTCGAAGAGTACCTCGAGCACATCAGTGGCTCGATTACTAGAGCGTGCGAAAATGCAATTCCACGTAAGAGACCTTACCCGGTGTCGGTTCCTTGGTGGACGGACGAGCTTACGATGCAAAAGAGAGTGGTGTACAGGTTACGGAGAGGCTTCCAACAAGCGGTTGAGGAGGAAAAACGCGAACGGCAGAAAGTCGCATACAGAGCAGAACTAAAAATCTATCACTCGTCAGTCAACAACGCAAAGACGAAAGCATGGCGGGATTTTGTCTCATGCGAGGGAAATACCAACGCTTGGGGGAAGGTATACCGAGTTCTCTCAAGGCGGGTGCACTCGGACACAGGGCTAAGTGCGATAAGAATTGAAGGGCGCCAGACCTACAGGTGGGAGGAAGCGGCCAATGCGCTTCTTCGAGCGCTTGTGCCTGACGATGACGGGAGAAACGATACCCCAGAGCACATGGAGATTAGACAAGGGATCAACACCATCCCGGATACCGAGGATGCCCGTCCGTTCACGGACGCCGAAGTGGAGAAGGCCGTCAAAGGCCTTAAAAATGACAAAGCTCCGGGCCTAGATGGGCTCGAGGTGGAGGTAGTCAAGGTGATGACTCGACTTATTATCGGCAAGCTCACTAAGCTGTACAATGGATGTCTAAAATGGGGGATATTCCCCAGAAAATGGAAAGAGGGCTCTATACGAGTACTTCTCAAGAGTGATGACAAAGACGCTACGGATTCGAAATCATATAGGCCGATATGTCTTCTATCGGTACTAGGAAAAGTGCTCCAAAAATTGATGGCCAGTCGTCTGGGTTTGATTTTTCTGCATCCGGAACTCAGCTCGGACAATCAGTACGGTTTTCGTCCAAAACGATCGACCGAGGACGCTATCGTGAAAGTGCGTGAAATAATCGCTGAACAGAACGAGCAATATGTACTGAGGATGCTATTCGACATCTCTGGTGCTTTCGATAACGCCTGGTGGCCTTTAATTCTTAAGGGTCTAAGAGACCGTGGATGTCCGAGAAACATGTATGTTCTCGTAAAGAGTTATTTCACCGACCGCATTGTGAGAATTGTTGGGAACTACTCGGAAGTTTACAAAGACGTTACAAAAGGATGCCCGCAAGGATCGGTCCTTGGACCGTTCTTTTGGAATCTCATATTAGACGGAGTGCTTCGAACACTCGAAGAAGCTCCCTGTCACGCAATACGCCGATGACTTGATCGCAATCGTGACTGGAAATAGCAGAAGAGCAATTGAGCTTAAGGGGCAATCCATTGTAACGGCAGTAGACGCTTGGTGCAAGAATGCCAAGCTCGAGCTGTCGAAAACGAAGAGCGAATTAATACTGTTCAAGGGAATTCTGGACATAAATCGTCCACCGTCGATCAGGATCGACAACAGACAAATACCGATGAAAGCCGTAGTGAGATACTTAGGTGTACACTTCGGACAACGCTTGACCATAATACGACACGTAAAGTATATAAACGCAAAATGTAAGCAACTATTCAGCTCCCTAGGGAGAGTTGCGAAAGCGAATTGGGGTCTCAGACACGGGGCTTTGAAGACGCTGTATAATGGTCTATATCTACCGATAATGACCTACGCGGCAGCAGGATGGAGCGACCGGATAAACAAGTATGTAGCCACCGAGCTGCTTAAAGGACAGGGACAGGTTCTCTTACAAAAGCTCACAAAAGCTTACAGAATAGTGTCGACTGACGCACTCCCGGCCATTGCTGGGGTGTTGCCAGCAGACCTGGCTGTCAAGAGAAGTACGTACCGATACAAGATACGAAAAGGAATTGGATTCGCGATCAACGACCATCACTTCCCCGAAGGAGGTGGACGGCATGAGCAAAAAGCAGCAGAAACGGAGGTTGCTAGAAGTTTGACGACAGAGTGGCAAGCCCACTGGGATCCCTCAAGCAAAGGAAGAGAAACGTACGAGTACTTTCCCGACGTGCGTCAACGATGTGACGCGAAATGGGTGTACTTGGACTACTATACAACGCAGTTATTGACGGGCCATGGCAACTTTAGAGCGAAACTGCATGGTTTTGCGCTTGCGCTACACGCGTGGTGCAATTGTGCAGAAGAGCAGTACGAGGAAACATCGAGCCACGTATTATACGAGTGCGAAGAATACGAGGAGCAACGACGACAGCTCAGGGAGAGAGCAGCGCAAATTGGACTGCAATGGCCAGTAAATAAGAACGAACTGGTGAGTTCTAAGGAGATCTTCAGAGACTTCGCAATGTTTGCGAGAGCAGTCCTTGCACTGAAAGAGGCAAGAGACAGAAATCAAAATTCATTTCGGCGGTTTGACCGTTGGTAGCGGACTGGCTGCGCATTACCGTGCAGGGGTTGAATGTTACATTCGATTTGTCGTGGCAGCCACCAGGGGTTCGAGCCCTCATATGATAATAACCTGACAATTGTTTGGGTTGTCCTGCCGGGATCGAGTTGCAGAGCTCAGCCGAGCGGTTAGCGCCGTTCGGCTGGTGCCGAGCGGCTGGCGACTCCGCCTCCGCGTGGCCTTCGCTGGAAACGGCTTTCAGGGATTCAGAGGGATCTAGATCCCTCTGCATAACTGGCTGCCGGTTAAGTGGGTCGTCTCCCTTCGGGGTAGATCCAACTTGTCCAATGAACCTTAATTGGCGAGGGCACGGTTTTTCCAAGCCACTGCACACGAACACCCGGTTGCAGTCGTTCACTTGTCAGTGGTGGACAGATTGTGGAAGTTACCATCGAATCGTCAAGCTGGTATAGGTAGAATAATCCGAGGTACGGCGCCGGAGACACGCGAGTGTCTGCCCTCTGAAGACGCACACTAGTTGTCAATTCCGAACCGTATGTCGTCGGTGAACTTTAGTAACGCAGTTGGCGTACTGTGCCCTTTGCGGAAGCCGATTTGCAAAGGATCGAGGAGATCATGCACCGTGCCAATCGACCAGCTGCTCATGTACGAGCCTCCCCACGGTTTGCGAGATCGCACAGAGAATCGAGATAGGACGAAAATCAGCGGGGGAGGAAGGGGTGTGAGTTTTATTGATTGGAGTGATTAGCGCTCTGCGCCACTCAGCAGGAAAAGTCGAGGAGAAGGACAGGTTGATGATTTCAGTGATTTGCGGGAGGAGGATAGTGAAAACTAAGGAAAGGTAGCTCGCGGGGAGGAGGTCAGTGCCAGCGGAGTTCGAAGAACTGTGGGATAGGGCGGTGGAGACAGAGAGGTGAGAGACGGCAGCCAGAGTAAAGCGGGGATAATCAATTTCAGGTAAGGACGAGGAAATAGCTGAGACGAGTGCAGCAGAAAGAGGCGGAGGTATAGAGAAGACTGCGGAGAAGGCTCGATTAAGATCACCGGGCGAGAAGCGGATAGTTGTGCTTGATCGTCGATCCTTTACGAGAGACATCCTTCTAAGCTCAGACCAGGCGCTTCGCGATCCCCGGCAAGAGGTAATACGTGCACGAATATGTTCTTTCTTTGCATTGGCAATTAGCGTTTTGACCTCGCTGCGAAGTGATCGATAGTATTCGAGGAAAGTGAAATTTCCGAGTCCGTTGAATTTACTCCTCCGGAACCTGCGGTACGCCTGGTCCCGGCGTCACATTTTTGCTCTAATTTCTGCGTTGATCCACGGAGCGTTGATCCACGGAAAAACATTGAATGCTTTTCATTTAGGACTTCCTTCCTAAGCTTCTTTCATGGGGAAGCTTGAATATCGCGGACCTTGAGTTTGTATAAAAGAATATTTATAATAATGTGAAATAATGTGAATACTTTGAGACAATTTCAAAAGTCGCTTTTTTGGAAATACTTCGTTTAAGTTATCGGGCGAGTTTGATATCTTGTCGCTATACGGAGTCCGGAGTCGATTACTCGTTCTGAAAATAAAGAAGAATAAAACTTGTTATAATAAGAACGATTATTCAATATTGATACCAAACAATGCCATTATGACATTTCGTATCACCTCGGATGATGGAAGAAACTTCGCCGATTAGACAATTGCGATTAATCAGTTTCCCAGATGTTGGGTAGCTTTGTTATGATGAGCTGTTGTTCCTTTATCTCAATTACAACTGTTGCTGTAAACAGTACGCTATTGTCGCAAAGACGACATTGTTTTCTCTCTCTAGTTACAACGTGGATGTGATTCATTCCAAGATAATTTCTGAGTAAGACGAGTTTTTTGATGATGAAGGCATTTACCTCCAAATCATTATCGTCGAGAAACGTAATCATTTTTTTTATTGCTCTGTATCCGATAGCTTCGCAATATTCGCATTTGTTACACTACCGCGTTCTTGTATTGACATTCTTTGGCTCACACGCGTATCGGGCTGTATCTTTAATTTCCCAAAAATTTTTTTCAAAAAAAAAAAAAGGTACGCCAAGAACTGAAAAATACAGTTTACAAAAATTATTCAAAAAAATAAATTAAATAATACGGGCCAAGTTTAACAAAAAACATACTTCTATATGGCAATAACAATTGTCTTTTTGATGCAAAAAAAATTGTTGTAAATAATTGGCTTTCCAATGTTTGCAACCATCACAATAAACCGCTAGCAGTGGAACGCCAATTATTTACAACAATTTTTTTTGCATCAAAAAGACAATTGTTATTGCCATATAGAAGTATGGTTTTTGTTAAACTTGGCCCGTATTATTTAATTTATTTTTTTGAATAATTTTTGTAAACTGTATTTTTTAGTTCTTGGCGTACCTTTTTTTTTTTTTTGAAAAAAATTTTTGGGAAATTTTATTTTTTTTTTGAAAATTTGATACTTTTTTGTTGAGCGTTGTTTTTACCAGCAGAGTTTTATAACTTTTTTTTTTTTAATTGTTACGTAAAAGGTTTCGAACATTTTTTATTAGAATATGTAATAACTGATTACTTTTACGCTAACTCCGCATTTTAATTTTTCACCGATTAAAATTCCGACGATCATGCATATACCTACTGCAAACTCGGAAAAACTGTCGAACAAAAAATCTAACCAAAAATATGTAACAGCTGACAGCTAGCCCGCTGTGGCGACGAGCGCGCCACCACGCGAATTTTTCAATGAACTGATGTAGACGCAGACATATATATAGGGGACAGGACACTTTATAATCGTTTGGACCCTGTGAAATTCCCGACCTCGAGATCTCAAAATAGGCTAAACCAATTGAATGGTAACTAGGCTCTTTCGAAAGATTGACCCAAAATTACATTATAAAAGTGTCCATGAAAATTCGATTCGTTGTATTATTGCGAAGATATATCGGTCGAAAGTTGAACGCACTATACACTTCCTGTATATTGGCGTAAGTTACTCACAGTAGCGTTTTTCAGTTCTTGGCGTCGAGGCGCTACCGCGCCTCTTGATAATTGCTGGCCGATAAACCAATATCACATTCGGTGGATCGTACTTGGCTCAGTATAAAGTTCTCAAATCTTCGTTTATCGGCGCACATCTTTTTATACAATTCTTGCCTTCGAAAATTGGTGATTTCATCGGCGTCGAATCGATGACGTAGTCTCTTCTTTTCAAGCCATTCGTGAAAGTCTTATTTATCGCTTTTTTCGCATCGTACGATAACTGAATGCTGAATGAGGTTTTGATGAATCGCATCAATAAACATCGCGTTACGATCTGCAAGTATCTGCCTTTCATGCTAGCTACTTTGTCTATTATTGTATTATTGAAGGCTTCGTAGGGAAAAGCTGAATGAGTCCAGAAGAGCCTCAACTCTGTTCCCGAATCCATTAAATGATTCAACAGATGGATATTGAATTTCATGTTTTTTTTCTCGAATAATATTTCAAGTTCCTTGACGTAGTGTGTCGGCAAAATGCTCGCTGCGTCAAGCTATCTTTCAGATATGGTACTTTTGTTCAACATGTATGCGGCGCGCGACAGTGACATTAGATGTTTCAGATAATTCGGATGGATCATCTCTCGCAGATATGGCTCAGCGTAAAATTCTAGCCAATTCCTCCACTCCGAAGCCTTCCACCGGCTCATTTCTTCGATGGACCGCGGTTTTCGCGAGATTTTGCTTGACAACCGAATTTTCAATAATCGTGCATTAATCGTAGCAATATATTGCAGACTCCCGGCGTACCAAACATCTGTCGTTTTTCCATTCAACAATTCTGTGTGGAATTTCGCAACAAGATACATATTGTGCATGCTATCTACCGGTGCCCCGGAACCCATATCATGACATGTGCCTTCGAGTTGTTGTCCTCTGTGGTAGCAATAGGTATAGCCGTATCGCCCGTTCTCCTGTGTCAGCGGCTAGTAATGATGGCCTTGCCTTAGAATCTGCTGTACAGGTAATCGTCACGAACTTACTCGACATCCTACGATTTTCTACCGTACTCGTCCATTGAATGCCTGTATCGTACAACGATCGTAATTCCATTACGGTCGGCTTAAAAAGACAATGTAAATGCGAGTGCCCAACCCAACCCATGTCCCATGGCATTCGGCTGCCCCATGGGTTCGATCAACCTATATTCCAGCTAGGATTTGTGACTGAACTTTCCCAATGACCAAAAATCGCGATCACAAAACCGCGGCTCCCGTCGCTTGCTATGGCCGCCACTCGCGGAGGAAAAAAAAAATTCCCCGCGACAACTTTGTTTTGCGAGCGACGCGCAACCACGCACCGGCTCGGCCAGCTACAGCCTGGGAGTTTGGTAGAGGGGAGTGGGTGGCCACTCTCGCGACAGGAAAAAAACCAGCTACCGAAACTTGCGAATTACAAATGATTATTTTATTCATAACACATTCAATCGCATTTTATAATTGCGCGCGGGGTCGAGAAGCGGCAATAAAACCTGTGCGTCCTGTCTCTATACAATTCGTTGGATCTTTCGCGCTCTGGGCGGTTACAACTCGCGCGCGTGTGTCGCGCTCTCGCACACCACACATCCACACACATCCGATGGTACAAAGATAACGGCCAGACGGGCCGATAAGAGTTAAAGAAGCCGATACAATAGATAATGCTCCTAACGCCAATAAATTGCCTAAATACAAAGATAACGGCCAGACGGGCTGATAAGAGTTAAAGAAGCCGATACAATAGATAATGGCCCTAACGCCAATAAATTGCCAAATTTCTAACAAAAAAATTAGTATTTGCGTAACTCGGCAAGAAAGAATATTCGGGAGCCCATGCCCGAGTCGATGGAGATGTTCGGTGACGTGGCGATGTACGTGAACGGCACCGTGCGACCTGGACTCCTTGACGACTCTGACAACGACGATGGTGTGGGCGGCCTCGTCCGCCGCGCGCTCGGGAGCGAAAAAACAAAGAAATAATCGAGGAAAAATGAATTACTGCATCTTTACGCCCTAAATTACCGTATCTGTCTGCTCTGGAGGGACTCTCCCCGCAAGAAAGATCGTCGCATCTGCTGTACCCCCGAAACCCGGTTGATCACTCCGTGCTTGGAGACCGGGATTTTAACCCGTAAAAGAAAAGGGACTGTACCAGTTACGAGTTCGAACCCCAGTAAGAACCGCTGAGCGTAGACCAAGATGATATTTATTAACGTAGAAACCAGCAGAACAATTTAACATTCAAATACAATTTGTGCAAACAGTATCGCTTACTGAACACAATTTACTATTTCACTTTGCAATATAACTCACTTATCGATAGGACTCGGGTTCGATCCATAAACGCCTATATTACTTGTAACTTGGATTCCTTGCACGAATCCCTCGGACCAAACGCACAGTTTCACGAGTCAATCCAGACTGTCCAGTGCTCGCGCTCGTATCGGTTATACAGAGCGAGCGTATAAACATAATTTTACAGACGAAGCATTATTGCGATAATTGGTAATATAGCGACCACCGGATATATTGCGACAATCTCAGCTTTTCAATGATTGCTGTTTATTATTTGTCGCTCCAGATTCTGTTCGAGAATTTGGTGGCTCCGCGTTACGTTAATTGCTGACGCGCTGCATTACTTGACCGCGATTGAGAGTCGCGCGTTCGTATGCGTCGATTGCTCAATCGCTCACTAAGCGTTTGGCTTCAATGATCGCGCTCCGCGTGTCGCCCGCATACCTCGATTATTGCGCAGTGTATTTTACGACAGTAACTATGATATTCGGGGTACATCACATTCCACGCCGGCCCGTGCACCTTAGGCGCTCGTTTGCATTTTTGTGACGAGGGTGAAAAACCCCGTCACAGATCTCTTACGCCCATGCGGCGGCAGTTCACTAACGATCAGCAATATCGGCGAGACACTCGCATTCGTCGAATTTGACACTTTTACTCTATCCGTGAAGTGTCGATTGCTCTCCTCATTGGCTCTCGAAATCCAGGGTACACCTCCGCGTGGTGAGTAGAGATGTGCAATGACGGTCATTTTGGGTTCGCGTCAATTGACACAAAAATGACCGTCCTGTGACCGTCATTTTCATGTTACTGAATTTCGTGTTGTACAATGACGGTCATTTTTTATGAGCCTCAGCAATATGGCCAAATAGACGTAAAACAACTATATAGTTGTGCAATGACCGTCATTTTTTTTGGTCACGAAAATCGTAATTTTTTTATCGACATTTTGCGGGATCAATTTTTTATCAACGATAACAATATCATTCTCATTTATGACCAGTGACCAAATAAACTGATTGGAGCAATTAAGATACTTCTTTTAGTATAGTCAGTATGAAGATAAAGTGAGACGAGTACTAACATTTGAATATCGCATTCAATGCACTGAAAAATAATTCGACTTATTTGAAATTCAATAAATATTTATATATAATCTTTCTCTTTAGACGTATGGAAATGTATAAAGGGATTGTAAGGGGAAGGTCAGAATTAAGATATAAGTTGTCTATGATATGGATAATTTAAAATCCAAAATATATATATGTAGGCGTTAAGTTGACGAGATTAAAAGCCATAAGGTCACGCAACGGAAATAAACTATCTACATTTTGTCTTTATTCAGGGGTGTACTTTGAAACAAGTAATGAGTAATTGATCATTTTTAGGTGAATTGGGTGGGCCTGTTTCGTTCCGAATAAAGAGAAAATATATAAATCGAAAAAAATCGTTTTGCCCCAAAAGATTAACGCCCACAATTGTTAATTAGTAGCATCAATGGAAAATGAAAATGTTTATTACTATTATGACGAGAAATTAGTTGCGCGAAAGAATTCTGTCGTTCTTCTCGTTGTAGAATTGTATTTGTTTTTCAGAATTTTTATCGGTAACGTTATTTGCATTTATCGTTTTGTTTATTACTCCTCTGTTTTAATTCCTTCTGTGTTCAATGTATTTCTATTTATAATGCATCCTTTTGAATAACTGATTTTTTTAGTCAATGTTGTTTGTACTTTATTAAATTATTATCTTCATACTGTTAACCTTGAACTTATAAGAATAGGAACATAAAACTTCGATATGACTTATGATTAACTATCTTATGAACCTTCGAATAATCAGATTATCATCGTTGATATCAACTAATCTCTTAAGATTAATAAACTATTAGACAATCTTTAGTAACCGAATTGTAGAATATCATCTTTTGTATCTCGTAAAGACTATGTCAATAAAGTTTCTTATATAAAATCACAGTCTACGTTTTTTTTCTCACTTTCTGCTTGCAATTTCCATGAAATTGTAATATTTTATCTTACGAATACTGACGACTGAAAAGACTGATTATCAAAGCCTACGATAGGAACTATATATCTTCCAGAAGATACTCCTCATCCAGGTACTCCGTTTCGGCTACGGATTCTTCTCCGGATTCTTCTTCTCCTTCCGAACCTTCTGATTCTTCCGGCATCTGAATCGAGGCTTCAGCGCCAAACTTTGGTTTTTTTGTTGATCCATTATCATTATCACAGTCTGTTCCTTTTCGCACTATGGATCCAGCCCTGAGTACTGAAAGACCTCTCGGTCGCAGCTGATGTCACTGGTAGACTCAACAGCTCCTGAGCAATCTTGCTAAGACTAGTTTGTGGCATATCCCTTTCCACCATTTGGATGGAGCAGTGAAAAATGCTGCTTGTTGAACGTACGATTGACTCCACAGTCCCTCGTTGGAATTATAGTCAGCCAGTTCCGAAAAAACTTTGTCGTTGTCTAACCCAAATTTAGATGGCAAATTTTGATGAATCAGTATAGAACCTGATACTTGGTCTTCTTCCCTTAAATGTTTCCCTTGAAAACCGGATCTAGAATGTTGCTGGCCAAATGAGTAGGTGTAATGGCCATAGAACGTCGGGACTGAATGGCGGCGATAGCAGCATTCGATTCCTCCGAAGAAAGTGGGGAAAGAGCAGCGATTTTGAGCTCCTTCGTGAAATGTCGATTGAGCTCCGAAAAAGCTTCTGGGACACTGTTAAACTTTGGAGAATCTCCTTCTAGAGATTTGATCCACGAAGCCACCGGCTCGGTTAAAATCAAGATCTTCGGTGCTTGCATCCAAAACTGTTCATCCAAAAGGAGAGTTTTAGTGATGCGATTTATCACTTTCGAAGCAGTCGGATCGATCGCGAGGGCTTGCAAATTATGCTTATTCTCCAAGACGCTTTGCAAGCATACTACGATCGAGCCCCATCTCGTTACGACTGGTAGTTTCAGCGTAGAGTAGGTAATGTACTTATACGGATTTTTTCAAGATGGCGGCGGTTGGTGGTGGGGGCTGTTGCCAGCCGCTGCTGGGTGTGTGTGTGAGTCACCCCCACCGCACCTCGCCGTCGGGGCCCTGATGCCCGAGGCAGGCTAGGGTGATCGGGGGAAATGTTGCTTCGGCGGCTGTCAGGTCCCAACCACCCGCCCTTACTCGAACACTTGACTAGCTTGACCAAGTGTGGTATGGTGGGAGGCGTCAGTGTAGGGTGGGAGAGAGTGAAGGTAAACGTGTAGGGATGCGCTTCTGGAGCGCCAGGGCCGTATAGCACCGGATCGGCGTACTATGCCATGTTATCGCTGAAGGCCGCCGTGCTCCTGCTGACTAGCGGCACGTGGGGGGTATGATGATGATGCGCCGAAGGCCAGCACTGTGCCACAGTAGAGCATAGGTTCGAGCCCCATGTTTGGTATTTTATCGTTGATAATTGCGGTCGACAGGAGGTAAGTGAAAAAAGAAATTATGGCAAATATTTTTATTTATTTTAAACCAAGTGTGTACATTTCTATCTTCTTAGTAAAAAAAAAAAAATTAAACTTATAAACTTAGTCGGGCACAGCAGCGTTGGATGGGTCTTATAGCGTAAACACCGCCGCCTGTTAATGAATTTCCAGGGTGTTTATCAATAGCTTCCGCTAGGCGTCGTAGTTTTTTCATTAACTGTTTATAAAAACGGGCGGCGATGCGATCGTTTCGTTTGAAGTCCGAGGTAAAAAGATCTCCGAATTGTAGGTGAAGGGTGGGAGAGCGCGAAGGGAAACGTGTGGGGGGTGCGCTACTGGAGCCCCAGGGCCGTACACCGTCGGACCCGTATACTATGCCGTATTATCGCTGAAGGCCAGCGGGGCTGCTGTTGGCGAGCGGCGCGCGGGAGGGGGTATGATGATGAGGGCGCCGAAGGTCAGTGTTTACGATCGGCTCGTTTTTATCTATTTACTATCGTGAAAAAATTTGAAAACCCATTTAGTGAGCTATTTTACAGAAGTACAAATAAAATCGTAAAGATATGTGCGGAAGTAGCTGAGGACACGTCAAGATAACGGCAAGGGGGAGCCGTGACTGGCCGTTTTATCACCAGGATGCGATCACCAGGAGGTCATCAGGATGCGATTGCATCGCGAACGGCGAGCGCACGGGAGTATTAGGGGAGACTCAAGCATATTCTGATAATGTCATAAAATGCCGTCTACCAAAAGACGATGTTTTCTCTAAGTAGGTAACTACCAAAAAAAATTGGGAGTGAATTTTGCAAAAATAAATAGATGCTTCACGAAGGAAGGTAAGTGCGAGTCCTGGATGTCCGAGGTGGGGTAGGGTAGCTGGGACCTGGCGGCCGACACCGCTCATTGGGATGTATAATAGGAGAGTAAAAACAGGGTACTACGTTTAACAATTTATTGATTTTTTCTATTTTTTATTTACATTGAATTATCGAGTCGTGAATACGCCAACCGGTTTCTCGAGGACACGTACTCGTACTTCAGCCGTAATTCGGGATACCGATCCCACATGCATCCAGCGTCTAAAATTAAATATTTTTTACAAAGTTTACAAAAAATGTACAAAAATTTATAACAAAATTAACAAAAAATTTACAAAATGTACAAAAAATTTATAAAAAAATTTACAAAATTTTCAAAAGGTACAAAAAATGTACAAAAATTTACAAAATTTACGAAAAATTTAGAAAAATTTACAAAAAATGTACGATTTACAAACTTATTCTATACAGCCATACGGCTCCGAATCATATTCGCCCCATCATCGTTTTTGACGATGACAGGCTTGCTTGCTTTTGTTTCGGGCCGTGTGACTACCTGGTGATAAGCGTCTTGTCTTATTTAGTTAAACTTTACGGATATGCTTGTACCAGGCTCGCGAATCAGTTTGCAGATAAATTCGAAATTGATCTGCTGTCCTCGTTGGTGATAGCATGACTCTGCTCAGGGGCCGTCACATGTTTTTGGAGTATGTACAAGAGCACGATAGATCGCGTCTACAAAGGCTACTGGAAGAAGAGGTATTCAGCGGTTCTCCAGTATTAGCGCTCATTAATAATAAAATTTATCGTGGGGCAATAATCGAGCGACCCCTCAATGACGATGCTATGCGCATTTGGTTAGGTGATTACGCTATTGACAGAACTGTCAAAATGGAAAATTTATTCATCATGCCAGTGCTCACCCGTTGTCAACCGTGCCAGACATTTGCGTGCGGTTTAGCAGGTATACTGTCCATTGAAGGTGAAGACTGGCCGTCCAGCACCTGTGAGACGCTCCGTCGGGCTCTCGTAGGCAGCGAGTTCATTCTACGCACCCTGTACCCGGACGAGAATGCTGAAGCCTTGTGGATTGACCTTTTCATAAATGACGAAGAAGAGGGAATGAGTTCAATAACCGACGAATTATTGAAATTTGGGGCTTGCACGACCAGCAAACGAGCCCCTGAAAATCAACTGGGGGGCAGTGACATTGGAGGTGTATGCGATCGTCGCAAGGTTGCTGAAATCGACAGGAAGCAGTCATTGCGAATGGCCCAGCAATGGTTTGAAAACAGGGTGGCGGTGAATACGAGGACAGAGGATGCGCTAGTAGCGTAAGACACACGACACTCGGTCGATGAGGACTGGGACCTCCCGTCGGTCCCAAGCGGGTCATTTTGGTATGAAGACCAGTCTACCGCTGCAGAGACATGTCTAGTGTCCGTGTATAATAGTTGTGGTGAAATGACTGACGATAGTGACGTCGATTAAAATATAAACGGTCGTGTATGTGGATGTAAAACGTATAAATTATGATTTTATGTGAATGTATTATTAGAAACGGTTTAAATTATGACCTCATGTTTACGAATTTATTTAATCATATTATTAGAATATTTGGCATTTAAATTTCTATACTATCTTGTTATTTTAGAATATCATCGTATGTACACGTAAATTTAAAAATAGACCGCAAACAATATTACAAAACTTGTAATCAAACTTTATTATTTTTAAAATGCGGGTCGAATTTATCCCGATTCCTTGAACGTCAATTCACCATGCCGTCTTCGTTTCAATACCCTAGCAGACCTGGCCACCGACCAAACCACCATCGAAATCACCATGGTGGTTTTGTGCAAAAAGTTTGGCAAACTTTTTGTTCGAACCACTTTTGAAACCACCGCTCTACGATATCCGTTTAGAGGCCACCTTGAACATTGAGCTTTCATCCTCTGACCCATGTCAGTCCAGAAGCTTTTTGATGGTGGTTTTCACGGTGGTTTCCACGGTGGTTTTGACGGTGGTTTTGACGGTGGAAACGATGGAAAACCACCAGTCTCCAAACAATTTTATGGTAGCTAGCCCACATTGTAAAAAAACTTCGGCATTGTTTACCAAAAAAATGTTCGAATTTCCTACCACCATGAATTATATTTTTTCGGACACATTCGTTTATTACGCATTGTGATGAAAGAAAAACCTAATGACCTAAGTTGGGCTCGAACCCGGGACCTTACGAACGCTATCCTAGTACCTTTTTTTTTTTTTTATTTTTAAAAACATTTATTTATAGCATAAAATTTTTCGATACAGTAATCTGATACAAACGTAGGAAAAACAGATAAGGCTAACTTACTAATAAAGAGAAACAAATTGGCTGATGTTTCAGCTCTCGCATGTTTGACTAATTTGTACTTTTTTTTTTTTAACCTTTTTTGGGGCATTTCTTTTTCGTGGTGTGTTTGTGCACTGCGGCTACCTCGCACTGCCTGAAGGGGTTATATCAGAAGAACGGGAATCGTTAAAACTGATGTTTACATTTTGTTCCTCCTTACAACGGGGTTTTATGAAGACATATCGTTTTTACTCTTCTATTCTGAAGTTTTCCGCGGCTGAATTTATCGTGAATTTTGTTTATCATTTGTTAGAAGGTAATAAGCTAGAGACGGAACGGAAGAAAAAATAAGTGAATAAATTACTTAAACTTAAATTACTTAACATTAGAACTAGTTTTTTTTTTTTTTTTATACAGTATATCTACAATATATTACAATATATACATATATACACGCTTGTCCACTATGGGTCTTTTTCTCTTTACCACTCTTTTTATTATTTTTTCTTTTTATTACTCGTGTCATCCGAGCCACCAGTACTTTTTGGAGTCTTTTCGATGCTTGTCGATTCTATCTTTCTTTGGCAGTACCATTGAGTACCGTAATTGCGTTTGAATTTCAGGTGAAGTTAGATCTAAGTTTCTAGCATACGTAATTCTTTTATTCGCCATATGTCTTTTTATGTGGTAAATGATCGGCACATTTTTTTTGTCCTGAATGAACCCGTTAGTATCCAGGAACGGAAAGGCTTCTGGGGGGATATAGCCTGTACGTAACGCTTTACAAAAATACCGATCGTTCGGGAAGAATGGACCCGAAATTAAATTATTACTTTGGTTTCTGGATGCACTAGCTATGTGATCTCGAGTTAGTTTTAGTATGTGACAATCTATCCTATTTATCTTCGCTTTTTTATATAATTTTTTGTTACTTATGTAATACATATATCCTGTGTGCGCCGACCTCCAGCTATTCACACAAGCTCTTAAGCATTTCCGTTCAAATACACGTATTCGTTCCATTATTGACGCACTTATATTGTACCATATAGGACCGCCATATATAATTATCGGTCTGATTAACAGCAGATAACAAATTATTTTAACTCTCACGTTGAGTTTTTGCGAATAGAAGAGTCTCTTAGTAGCGAAGAACGCCTTCTTGGCTTTCGCTAGCTGTATTTTTATATGTTCATTTAGATTTCGGAGTTGGTCCAGATGGACCCCCAGGTACCTAACTGTTGTTTTGTGCGGGATCGGATCTCCGGCGCCCGCCTGGTCACGGATTTGAAAATTTCGCCATACTCCTCTAAGTTCTTTTGGAGCGTCATCTATCCTTTGGCGAAAAAGGATAGTCTCGCATTTATCGATATTGATTTTTAGTTTCCATGAATCGTAATAGTCGCGGATCTTGTCAAACAGAACTTCGATTTTGTCTTGAACTGCCGTGATTTTTTTGTCTACCACGTAAACGATTAAGTCGTCCGCGAAAGCTATTGCCTTTTTATCTTCGTCCGAGTTTAGACCGAATAGTTCAATTATTTTGCTGTTGTATATATTAAATAGTAAGGGCGAGTTTACCATGCCTTGCGGTAAACCATTGTTTATTTTATATTTTTTACTCGATGTCGTCGAAAGATCCGCTACTATGAACTCTCTCTCGTGGAACATACTCCATAATATTTTCGTTAGCCCTATCGGGAATTCGTATTTTATTAACTTATAAAATAGACCGTCTAGCCACACCGTATCGAACGCTTTTTCCAGGTCGATAAGGCAAGCTCCTACTAACTTTTTACTGTTTAACGCCCAACAGACGTCCGATGTAACCTTGGCTATTGCGTGTAACGTCGAATGTTTGAATTTAAAACCAAATTGCGCTTCGGGGATTATTTTTTTTTCTTTTACTATCGTGAGTATAGCGTCGTTCAACACCGTCTCGAACACTTTACTGATGTTTGGAAGTAGGCTAATCGGCCTATAGCTTGCAGGATTAATATATTCTTTATTTTTTTTTGGGAAAGCGATTATTTTCGCTGTTTTCCAGCTTTCGGGGAAATAGCACCTGTTTAACATATTGTTGAAAAGGATGCAATACAGCGTGATTATGTTCAACGGAAGGTGTTTTAAGATGATGTTCGGAATTAAGTCGAGCCCCGCTGACTTTTTGTTATTCAGGGATGCAAATGTTTTTTTAATTTTATAAGTGTTTGTGAAATAGTTCTCAATTTCTGTTTGTGGGTGAAGAGAGGTGTTGGTGTCTGAGAATTCCGTTAGAGTAACCTGCTGCGTTCTATCCGTATCTATGGAGCTTCTTAGATCGTCTACGACTCTGTTGATAATACGCGTCAATTCCGGTTTCCCAAGGTCGTCGTTTTGATTATTCACTTTCGCGAAATGTGCCCCTAATACGTCAAGTTTTTGTGTTGGTTCCGATATTAAATAATTATCTGTTTGATCTTTACTAAGGGAGACTGGTTCAATCCCAGCTTCCAATATCAGCGATTCCGCGCGAGACGGTATTTTTAGCGTCGCTATACCTTCCATTTTTTTAGCTCGAAATATTTGATTTACTGACGGGAACATTTCTTCCGAGTCCTTTGCGGATATTTCTCTGATTTTTTTATCCCAATACTTGTCAACTGATTTTTGGAATTCTTTTCTGAGTTTTTCCCTAGTGGCTTTCAAAAGTACTTTTAGTCGTGACACTTCCGCGCTCAGACGAGGATCTAATTTGTTTTGAAGTCTGTGAATCCTATTTAATAGATAACTTTTGGCTTCTTGCAATTTGTTCGTTGTTTTTGTTTGGTATTTTTTTACTGCATTTGTGGGTTCGTATTTGGGGACTGCTGTTTCTATTGCTTCTACAATGGCTTTGTTTAAACTTTCCAGGTGAGAATTGATTTCAGGTACTGTTAGGTTTCTGTTTTTCTCTATTGAATTGATTTCAATTTTTAAGAGTTCGTTGCCGAATTTAACCCAGTCGGTTTTTTTATAGTTGTATTTCCCTTTGACAATGTCTTCCTCTAGAGTTATTTCCGCGTTACTATCTACACTTATACCGTTATTCCGTTAGCCCGTTATTCATTAAGTTCTGTATTTCTATTCTGTTATCAATTATCGCAACATCAGATACGCTCCACTGCTGGGAAATGTTGGTGACGCGGGTGTAAATAGTTCTACTCTTAGGTTTATATCATTCTGACTTATCCATTCTTTGAGGTATGAGCCTCTGGAGTTGCTACTTGTATTGCCCCATTCGGTAAGTTTGGCGTTTAAATGCCCTGCTATTACGAAATAATTGGTTGGATTTTCGAGCACCAACTCTTTACACAATACGTCTAAGTCGTCTTTAAAATGACTGCTATTATTGCCAGTAGCGTATGCACTGATTAGGAATAGTTTATTGTTCCCCATTTTTATTTTTAAGATTGAAACTTCTAGCGATTCTGTCTTCCCTGATAAGAATATTTGAGAGGCTTTTACGTCTCTTCGTAACAATACGGCTGTACCTCCCCCTTGCGTCGCGTTCGGTCGGTCCGTTCTGAAGAGGTTGTAATTTTCGAAAGATAACTTATGTGTGTAATTTAATTTGGTTTCGCTAAGGAAAACTACATCAGGTGAATGATTTTCAATAAATTTAAGAAGATTGTCCCTTCTATGGTTTGCTATTATCGAGTTTGTGTTCACGGCTATGATACTGAGATTTTGCAGTTTTATTAAGGAAGTTGTTGAGTTATCTGCCATCGTGTAAGAAGTCAATAATCGAGTTTACTCTTGCTGCGTTCGCTTCTATTAGCGCTCGAATTTCCAAAAAATTGTCATCTATTTTTTTATCAATCATGTTTCTAAGCTCGTCTATTTTTTCTCCGCATGCCTCGTGGTTAGGCATTGGCTGAGCGTCCACTACCTGCGCCGTCGTGTGTCTTGTTATTCTTGCGGGTACCGCTTGGGACGCGTTGGGGACCGCTATGCACGCATTTGCGTAACTCACACCCGGACGCGTGAGTCTTTCTATCTTGTTTAATCTTGCTCTACTTTTTGCACGATCAGCTTCTGCTCTAATTTTAATTCTTTCTTTAATCTCCCGCAGCTTGGGGCAGCCTTTGTACGAGGCTGGATGGCCCTCTTGTTTGCAATTTACACAAGCGACTGTGTCTTCCGAATCTACTGATATTTTGCATTCTCCCGGCGCGTGAGATTCTAAACATTTTACGCATCTGTACTCCAGCGTGCAATTTTTGGCGATATGCCCGATTCTTTGTCAATTCAAACATTGCACGAGATCCGGACTACGCAGTTTTTCCTACCGTATGAACTGGTTGGCCAGACGGTCTATTTTTTTTAAGTTCGATGCTCTACTATCAGGTGTGATTTGTACAAGAAACATATTACTTTTTTTCTCGGCCCATTTTTTTTTGTTGTTTAGTTTGTAATTGCTTACTCTGACTAATGTAACGAATTCAAGATTGTGACTAGTTATTTCTTGTTCGATGTCTACCGGATCGAAGCCGCCGTCAATGTATTTAACTAAGTAAGATTGAACTTTTTCTTCTTTTAGCGTGTACGTAAAATACGTGATCTTATTGATTTTTAGGATTTCTAATGTTTTTTTTATATTCTGCGATGTCGAAAAGATACAGCTCGTGGAGGCCGTCGCTTACGTGTTTTGACGCGAAGTTTCTGTGTCCGAGCTCGTCACGAAGAAGCTCGATTACCCCTTTGATGTCCTGCCCCTTGATGTTGATTGGCGGTGAACGGTTGCTTCTCTGTTTTCGGCGAGGTTTCCGCTCTCGACATCACGGCTTCCGACGTATTCCCTCGATTCGTTGTCGTCTTCGATATTTCCTTGTTCGCTGTAGATCTGCTCGAGAAGCTTCTGCGCTTCGGCGTCGTTTTTTTTCTGTCCTGGCGGTCGTTGCCAAGATTTTTTTTCGGTACGCGTTCGTACGCGTTGCTTGTCTTGGGACGTCTGTGAAATTCCGCCATTCTTTCGATAGTTTTTTTTTTTCGACGTAGTTGAAAACTCGCTGGAGTCCGAGTCCGAGAGAGTCCCTATTTTGTTTTTTTTTGTTTCTATCTCTCTGACTCGATGTTGCTTCGGTATTTAGTTTCGTAAGTGCAATGATTTGTTTTTTTTGCGCTTCGATTACTCTCGTTAAGTCATCGATAATTTGACTTTGCTTGCAAAATTCTTCACGGAGTTTTTTTTATTTCGGCGTTGTTCTGTGTGCTAAGGAGACCGTCGTTCGACATATTCTGAAGCAGTCTGTTAGTCTCTGGATGGCAGTCTGCATTATCCCGGAGAGCGTCAGTTTTATTACCTCCCCTGGATTGTAGTAACATCGTGTCGTTGGCTCTTTCTTCGGTCAATGGTGCGACTGGGGGCTTCCCACTACTATCTGTCTCGGAGGGCGCTGTTTTATCGACCTCGCGGCTTGATATAGTGTTCTCTGCGTCCGCTGGTGCTGCCTCCGACCCGAGGGCTACCTGCGATATTTCGTTCTCTACCGAAGTTGCTGTGTGGGCTGTACTTCTCGTTTGGACTGTACGCCTGTTTGCTGCGATGTTTGCCGCTTTTTCCGACGGGAGGGCTTTCGCGTATACCGCCTTTTTTGCCGCCTGTGTCGCCGTTGGCAATTTTTTCTTGTTAATGTCCTCATTATGGGTTTTTTTCCCCACATAATGCTTTTATTTGTTTTTCACTTTTTTTGTGATACTTTTTTTTTTCCTTTCGTACTTTTCTCTACACTTGATATGTTGAAATATAGCGATGAGTGCGGGACGACACGACGACGGGACACCGGTGCGGCCGCCATTAGCCGGCTTTGGGCCCACGGAAGGAATTTTATGTTTTTTTTGTGAATCAGCGAAAGAACTCGAATTTAAACTGATGTTTATCCGATGCTTAGTTAGCTTCTCGAGTCAACTAGACTGTTTCGTAAACGTAACTGGAATTTTCGCTTTGTAGACACGAGTAACGATGATTTTGGCTGCTGCTCCGCGAAACACGTCCGTGCGGTACAGCGTCTACAACGCGACTCCGCTATCCTAGTACCTTACCGCTAAGCTACCGCCTCTAATTTGAAATAAAATTATTTTTAGCAATATTTAAACGAAGCGAATCATACAGTATGAGGCTGAATAAACTAGCCGCCGAGAGATAGCCGCTAGGTTGGGAGATTGGCCGCCCGCCGCTCAGCGACTCTACGTACATTTTCTCGTGATACTTCGTCGCATTTGTTAGCTCGATCGCTTATTCTTGTGGTATGGCTTTTTTTTTTATTTTTCTATGCATGCATTCTTATAGTTTTCGAGACGCTTGATCGAATGGTGCGTGTTAGAAAACGGAACAATATTTATTTTTCACAATGTAGCCTTATAATCGATTGAGGGCTCGCGCAACACTCGATCCGCTCGCATAATGTCTAAAGGCGTCTCGCCTTCTCTCGTGCGCCGCTTCCTAACCTTCGCGGAATAGCCGCTTTCGCGTACTAGTATCACAATCTACTATATTTTATTTTGATTATCTCAAGATGCCCTTTTGTTTATCGAAGTGTACATTCGCTGATAATTTTTTCTATAGTTCGGCACAGTCAACTAAGCATATGTGCCTAGTTTCAAACAATGTACACCTCCCCGAGCCGAGAAAAAAAAATGTTTAGTGGCAATTTTAAGTCCCTCAAAAGGGACTCAAAAGGGCATCTCGAGATAGTCCGCTGAGGCCTTAAAATTGTTAATAAACATTTTTTTTAGATCTCGTCAGCCGTCAGAAGGATATCATTGTAACGTCGAAGTTGTTCGTTCTTCGTTCACCGTTTTTCAGACGCGGAGAGGTGAGTTTGATATTTCGCGCTTTCTCCGGTCTTCCATCTTTTCGTGTATTATTTTTAGTTTTATGAAATTTTGCGCGGTGCATTGTATGCATTTACCATGTTTTACAGCAAAAATGTAAACACGTTCGCCGCGTTCAATTTGACATCCTGGCGAGATCCCGCCAAGAAAGAAAAAAAAATGTGGGTTGTCATTCGGAGGATAAAAATATACGCGTTATTTCACCGTCGACGGATTTGTGGGGCTGTCACGATGAGCCGAGTTGGGATTCGGAGGAGGAACCTGATCTCTTCGCGGATATGCTGGAGCGTTTCGCGAACGAAGTTTTTGTCGACAAAAGAGAAACCCGTGTACCAATCAGGTGCCGCCGAACCTGTCCCGTGTCAATGTTATCGAGTCATGAGTACAGCTTTATTATTAATTTAGATATTTTTATCAGTGTTTTCGTTTAATCCCTTCGAGCTATATTTGCTGAAAAGTATTCACGATGTTTGTCTTTCGTTTTTGTTTGTAGAAAGAACCATACAAAACCTCAAAGTCCACCATACGGCCGACAAGGAAATAGCTCGACAAGACGTAGCGGCAAAGCGTGAATGAAAGACAAAAAGTGTAAAGTAACAAGTGATCGATAGCGAAATCGTCAATTTGAAAGACATCCCCGCTGCTCTCTGTATTTATTTATATTTACGGTTTTATGAAAAATGTATTTGTGATGATTTTATTTTGTGTGTTTTTATGAATATACATTCAATTGGGACAATTTAAAACAAAATCGCTGTGTCGTGACATATCGGCGCGTATTCTTTAACGATGTTTCACACGTACCTTTCCTACCAAAAATGAGATTTCACGAGAATTCCAAATACTTATCAATAGTATAAAAATCTAAAAAAATCATCAGCAATGAAGACATCAAGGACTATGATTTTGCATAATAACAATACGAAAATGTTATAAACACATAACTAATTTAAAAACAAATTAAAAAATAACAAAAAAATGCCGGTGAATTTTTTTCTCTTGTCAAATGAATCTCTTAATTTTTAGCAACCATATGAATTTTTTAAATGTTCTCACATTTTCAAAATCTTTTTTTTTTAATTTTTCGTGTACTACTGAAATTGATATTTCTAAACAATTTATTGCTATTACTTTGGTTTTATTTATGTGAATATTGTAATTCTAGTAAACTTTTGTATCTAAATCTTTTCTTTTTGGCGATGACGGATATGCCTTTCTCTTTTCAAATGAATCTCTTTATATTTTAGCAAGCATAAGTATTTAAAATTTTTTTTTGCATTTTCGAAAATCTCGTTTTGACATTCTCTTAAGACTATTGTTACTTCAATTTTGGTACAATCATGCCGAAACTTCATGAGTGTGACGTGAAATGTTTTACGAAAACATATACAACATTTTTTGCTTCCTCAAGAAGCTTTGTTTTGGTGAGGAATTTTTTTTCGTTTTTTTCATGTAAACGTGTTCAGAATGTTCAAAAATATCGGAAAACGAGCGCGGTAGACTGTGATTAATGAACGAGAGGAAGCATTATGGCAATATAATTGTCAGCTTTTTAAAATGTTAGAAAATGTATGTTTCCAAAATTTACAAAAAATTTACAAAAAATTTACAAAATATACAAAATTTACAAAAAATTTACAAAATTTACAAACTTATTCTATATAGTCACACGGCCCGAAACGTATTGTGTTTAAAGTCGTCGGATAACTCACCGAAAGCTATTTTACATCCGTGGAAGTGGCCTGATGGTCCGAGTCACACGCCGATCACGCCGATTTTTTCGTTCCGGTGGAAAAGCTGGAAAATCTAAGAAATGTGATTAATGAACGAGAGGGAGTATTATGGCCATGTAATTGTCAGCTTTTTAAAATATTAGAAAATGTATGTTTCTAAAATTTATAAAAAATTTACAAAAAATTTACAAAAAATTTACAAAAAATTTACAAATATTTTCGATATGTTTCTGGCCGTGTGACTATATAGAATAAGTTTGTAAATCGAAAATATTTGTAAACCGGTTGTCGTATTCACGACTCGATAATTCAATGTAAATAAAAAATAGAAAAAATCAAAAAATTGTTAAACGTAGTACCCTGTTTTTACTCTCCTATTATACATCCCAATGAGCGGTGTCGGCCGCCAGGTCCCAGCTACCCTACCCCACCTCGGACATCCAGGACTCCCACTTACCTTCCTTCGTGAAGCATCTATTTATTTTTGTAAAATTCACTCCAAATTTTTTTTGGTAGTTACCTACTTAGAAAAAACATCGTCTTTTGGTAGACGACATTTTATGTTACAGCGGTCCCCGATCATTACGGTAGCCGGCCCATTATCAAAATATGCTTGAGTCTCCCCTAATACTCCCGTGCGCTCGCCGTTCGCGATGCAATCGCATCCTGATGACCTCCTGGTGATCGCATCCTAGTGATAAAACGGCCAGTCACGGCTCCCCCTTCGCGCTCTCCCATCCTTCACCTACAATTCGGAGATCTTTTTACCTCGGACTTCAAACGAAACGATCGCATCGCCGCCCGTTTTTATAAACAGTTAATGAAAAAACTACGAGGCCTAGCGGAAGGTATTGATAAACACCCTGGAAATTCATTAACAGGCGGCGCTGTTTACGCTATAAGACCCATCCAACGCTGCTGTGCCCGACTAAGTTTATAAGTTGTGACGGGTTTTCTAGACTTTGAGCGCAACACTAACTTTACTCAAAAAAAATTCAAAATTCAGAAAAGAGCGAAATCGAAACTCAAAAAAAAACGCGAACTCGAAAACATATGTCATCTTCGGCCGTCCACCCTCGCGGATGCATCGGCGTCCCGGTGGGCGCCAGTTAATTTTGTTTCGCCGGTATTAACAACCGGACTAAACTGGAGGCCGGTGGAACGGCGACTCCGCAGGGTGAATTTTTGTTTCGCCGGAATTACCAAAACCGGACTAATCTGGAGGTCGGTGGAACTACGACCTCCGCACAGTGATGCCAGACTCGCGGGCGAAAAAGTCCCGCACGCTCACGGCGCTCCCCCCACCGCCTGACGCGGGCCGGTGGGTGGGCGTGGTTAAGCGCAGCCGAGTCACCGGGACAGTGACATCACCCGCGCCGGAGCTACCGGATCGGTGACGTCACGCGCCCCCGAGCCACCGGGCTGTTTACGTCACGCGTGACGATTCACGATGGCGCAAGCGTCTGCAGCTCTTACCATGAGCTATTGCAACTCTTATGGATTTATCTAATGTATAGATAGATTCATAAGAACATACAAATGTTTAATATATTGGTCTTAGCTGTTCCTCGAACGGTTAAAACAGTTGAACGGAGAATTCGTCGAACATTGTTCGTTCAACTGTTTTAATCGTTCAGACACAGCAAAAAAAAAATTTCTGGTGTAAAAAAAAAAAAAAAAAAAAATTCGGGATCGATCCGCTGACTTCTCGATCTTGAAACTCTAGCTCTGGCACTGGATTATCATCATTCTTACAATTATAAGTAATGTTATATATCTAGAATTAAGAAATCGAGGAAACAAATTTTTTTTTTAATAACTCGATGAATGTTTTTATTGTTGAAACTTCAAATAAAAACGGTAAATTGAAAATAAAAATAAAAACTCACTCATAATAAAAATAAAAACTCGAAACTGAAAACTGAAAATTAAAATCTCGAAATTTCCAGACAATTAAAAACAGCAAACAAGACAATGATCGATAAGATGATCGATGATTTCGATTTTATGTGACTTCAGTCACACAAAATCGTGCAGCCATTTGCAAATTAATGCTACATCACAATTTTTCGCAATCGAAATCTCAATTTAAAATACTGCACAAATGTTTTTAAAGGCATTGTTTAAAAAATAAATAAAAATCGCGATGGAGCATTAATTTCCCAGGTCCCACCACGTGGAGGTCGGCGCAAAAGGACCCGCCCGTGTGGCCGTTACTTTGTCGGTATCGCAAAGCAAATTCTGACAAAGAAAAGACCCCATTCCCTCCCACCAACAGTAGTCTCTTATTTCTTAGAAGAACTAAGAGCAATGAATCGAATAAAATGTATATATAAATAAGTTAATAAACTCCAATAAAATATCTATAAATATCAACAAGTAAATAAATAAATAAATAAATGCATTTAATTCCCTAACAAATGAATATTAATTGCATATTTTATGGATATTTAACGCGTTGATAGTGTACCCGATGTACCTGATTATTTATTTACATTTATCTAACGCGGTCGGTTTACTTTTTTTTATTATTTTGTTGCCCGTAAATTATTTACGTCGCGTACCGGAAGTCGTATTAACGATTTTTTTTCGTATTGACGTTGCGCTTATTTCTAATACTGATTATTTTTCGCGTCAATTGCGTGTACCCGATGTACCTGATCATCTATTTACATGTTTTTTTCTAACGCGCTCGATGAATTTGAAAATAATTATTTAGCGCGTCGATTTTGTGTACCAAATATACCTGAATACTTATTTATAGTACCGATTGAATTAACTCGAGCTCTGATCGTAGTTTAACACGTATACACGACGTAAACGAACAAGCTTGCTTACTCTACGTTAGGCTCTTGTCTTGAATATAAATTTATACTATTATGAAGCTCCAAGTGTTGAGCATCTACGCTAAAGCTTCTACAATCTACTCCGGTATTCTGAAATGATGATCTTACTAGGCAGATGGCATTGAGGCACTTCTGGCTAATCTTATTTCGCTTTTTCGTTTTGACATCAGTAACGATGGAGAATATGCGTTCGGCCTCGGCATTCGAATGGGGAAGCGACAAAAGTATATCGGTTAATTGCTCTAGAGTAGTAAACATTTTCTCGTCTAATACGGTAACTTCTTGAGATAATTCTTTCCAAAACGCATCTACGTTGAGACTAAGGAGATGTCTTTTTTTTTCATCGTTAAAAGCTGACGGCAAAGAGTTCCACTCGAATGCTAATTTTGTGAGGTCGAACTCTCCAAAGCGTGTAGCAATAGCAGACAAATCTCCAAGGCTTCCTCTGTTCGCAAAATCTAGAGCGATATGTGGGTCTAAAAATCGCAAATTGTCAAGAAACGAAGGCTTCAGGGGAAGTCGCTTCTGCATCTCCGTCACAGCCGTTACGTAGAACTGTAAACAAGCTTGTCGCACTATTCGCACGTTGGCCGGAGAAATCTTTTTTAACAGTTCGTCGCATTCGGGACCAAGGAATACTTCTTCGAGGGGAACGAAATTGCACGGATCAGAGGGATCCAAGGCACCCGAAGCCAAATCTCTAATTAATTCCGGTTTTATGTAGTTAGTCCCGAACTACGAGACGAGAAGTCTGCTGTTTTCTGCTAATTTGTGAATAAGCACTTTTCTAGACTGAAAGAGAGCGTTAAACGAATTGAAAAAGTTAAGTGAATACTTAAGAAAAAGCATGAAAGCTTCTGTCGTCTTATTATTCATTTCGTGTAAGATTGTTTGCGCGGATTTGAGTTTATCTTTCTTCACGGCAAATGTAAAGAAATTCATCAAAGCGTCCCAGTTTTCAAGAAGCCTGGTGACGCATTTCTGCATAGACAGCCATCGCGTGTCTGACAACTTTAAAATTTTACGAGTCTCGAGATCTAAAAGTTCTTGGAACTCTCGAAGTATCGCACAGCGTTTTGAACTACCGGACACGTACGTAGCAATACTACGAATTATTGCTTCACACGAACGTGGCAAACAGGTACAAGCTTTACTCGCGATTAAGGCCGACGAATGGCAAATGCAGTTTAATACTACGAGCCCCGGGGCGTCTTTTCGCAAACGAGTCATGAATGAATTGTGTATCCCCGTCATTACCGATGCGTTGTCAGATGCCATACCGACAACGTTAGCAATGGGGACCCCTTTGGACTCGAGACAAGATTTGAACGCGGTGTACACTTGCTCAGCCGAACAATCTCTAGAATCTAATTCTACTAACTCTAAAAGTTCTGTTACAACGAGCTTAGTTTGAGGTGAAACGAATTGAACTAGCACGCACAGGGTTTTCGTGTCGGTAATGTCGGTGCTCTCGTCGACGAGCACTGAAAATTTTTGAACTTTCAAAACCTCTATTATTTTTTGTTGTTCTCTCGCGGCGAGACAGTTTTCTATAATTTTTGTACACTTAGTTCGGCCAAGCGTAACGTCCTGTGCGATCCGAGGGTCCTTGAATATATCTTTCATCACCGGTATCAAGTGCTCTACTGTTTGAATACCTACGTTATGTTCTGCGTAAAAAGCTGACAATTTTATCTCCGCGGATTTCACCGCTGCCTTATGGGCTTCAACCTCGCGGGGTTGTACAGCAGCCTCCTCGTCTGCAGTGATAAGCACGCATTTTCGAATGTGCGCCGCGATCCTAGAGTGCTTCGATAGCTCGCTTCTACCACACATTATTTTTTTTTGGCAACAAATGCAAAATGCCTTTGTTGGCTCGTCGCGTACCGGTTGCAGCCAGCCCGCGAACTCCGGTATATCTAGCCACGAATCGGAAAAAAGTTTTTTTCTTACGCGCTTTGCCGGGGGTTCACCGTCGTCTTCGTTTTGATAGCTCGTCCCGGGAAGTGGATTTGTCGTATCCATTATCACGCGCGAAGTCACTAATTAATTTGCTCAATATTCAATTATTATTTATCCGCGACGCGAGTACGATCAAAGCTCGATTTTACGATCGCGAATGAACAAATGGCCGACACAAAACAATTCGAATGTAGTCCGGCAAATTACAATAAAACGTGGCGACATCTGATGGATAGATTAACGAACTACTCTCTACTGAGCTTGCGCGATGGAACGAAGACTCGACACGGGACATCATACACAAACAAAGTCGATGGTTCAATCCCGGGAATATGTGTACTTTTGTTTTTGTTACGAAAAATAATGATTCCCCGAAAATATTGTTGTCGTGATATTTTCGGCATTCTTAGTTAATAAAAACATCCATCGAGTTATAAAAAAAAAATTTAATTCTTCGATTTTCTAATCATTAGTCGTTCTAGATATATAAAGTTACCAATAATTGTATGAATGATGTTAGCCCAGTGGCAGAGGTAGAGTTTCGTAATCGAAGTCGTAACTGGGTAGCGCACCCGAACGGATCGTTCCGTGTCGCTCCGTGAATTTTATCCAGAAACGACAAAAAATCAGCTACTATTGAGTGTTTAGTGAGCAATAAAAGTGAACTGAACCCCCGTGAGTGCGTTGGAAGCCAATGTCCCTCGTGAAAACTGAAAAAAAAACATTAACAAGCGAACTTTGTGGACGCGAGAGAGCCGGGCTATCCCCGCGCTCGCAATTCACTCAAGATGGCCGCGCAAAGCGGTGTCAGCGAAAGCGCCGCGTCAAGAGCGCACCCGTCGGCATCTCAGGCACAGCTCGCACCTCGAGCAAAAGAACAATCGAACCATATATTAAACTCGGTCCAGCTAGACCGGCTTTTCAAGCAAACAATGAAAGATTACGGGAAAAAGCAACAGACGTCGAAGGTGATCCCGAATCTCGGCGCTGTACGCAAACGGAGAAATGACGCCGACACGTCGCCGACGGGAGCGACGCCTAACGAATCCAGCGAGCAGTCTCAAGTGAGCGACTGGGAATTGCCGAAAAACCCTCGCAAAAGACGACAAAGTGACATAAAAAACGTTATTCGTGCAGACGAAAACCAATTCTCCCCGCTGGAGAGCGAATCCGAAGAAATCGAGAATGAAATCGAGATGACGGAAGATCAGCAAAATAAAAAAAAAAAAAAAGACAGACCCCCGCCAATATACGTCGCGGACTCCGACATGACGGCGATCATCGCGCTGTTAACGACGCTCAACATTGCGAAAAGTGACGTATCGATAAAAGAACTCGACGATGGAGACGGCACAAGGAGTCACACGATCTTCGCGAAGACATCGAGCCAATTCGACATCATCAAAAAAGCGGTTGGTGAGCAGAAAATGCGTTATTTCACGTACACGCCGAAGGAGCGAAAATCGAAGTCGTTCGTCCTAAAAGGAATCCGCGGCTTCTCGCCGGAAGAAATATCCGCAGAAATCGTCGAGCTGAAGCTCCCCAACGTCGAGATCCTCGGCATTACGAAATTCGTTTTCAATAAGAAAAACCCAACGAGATACCACCATCTCATTCAAATATCCTGCGACAGCCCGTCGTCGGAGCTGCTGAAAACGTCGTCGCTCTGTTATCAAAAGATCAAATGGGAAAAACTGAGAAAACCTCTCCTATACCAGTGCAGAAAATGCCAAAGAATCGGCCACGCGAGTTCAAATTGCCAACTCGAGTTTCGCTGCGTGAAGTGCGCAAAGCCTCACGGTCCCGGCAAGTGCGATATCACTCCAACAGCGGGTAAGGAAAATTTGAAGTGCGCTAACTGCAACCAAACTGGCCATCCTGCGTCTTATCGTGGATGCCCTTATCTAAAGCTAGCGTTAAATAACAGGAAGGACCAGAAACAACAGCGTCAGGTATCGGTGCGCAACAAGGTCGACAGAATCTCATCGGCCATCAAAGCGAACTTCTCGTTCGCACAAGCAGCAAAATCAGCAAAAGCTACGCCTCGTCAACAGCGTCCCACAGCGCAGAGGCCGGAGCCTACAGCGTTCTACGAAGAGTCGCCATCCTGGCTGCCGCAGAATCCACCGTCCCAACCACCGGAGCAACAGCCTAAGTGGGTCGAAGGGCTAAAAAAAGATTTCGTATCGATGTTAGCCGAGCAATTGCGCGGAATCGCGCATAAGGTAGACGAAAACTCGAGAAAAATTGAATATATCATGTCAACGATTAATAAAGGATAATGGCTAATACACCCGTAGGCTTAACCCAACTTAAAATCGCCGCAATAAATGTAAACTCAATTGTAGCGAATTATCGTAGATACGAACTTTCCGAATTTGCCCTCAAACACGATCATCAAATCATTTTACTCTCAGAAACAAAACTTAATTCGAATCACAAACTTGCCTTTAAAGATTATAACTTCGTTAGGAAAGACAGACCCAATTCAACTCAAGGAGGCGGAACAGCAATCCTCATAAGAAAAGAAATACAATTTGAAGAAATTAATTATCTATCCTCATCTAACAATAACATAATAGAATACAAAATTATTAAATTAGCAACTACAGGAACCGAAAAAATCTACATAATCAGCATCTACGCAAGAAACGATAATAGAGCTCTTTTTATAAATGAGTTGGAAAGTTTATTCGACAAACTTAAACTACAACAAGATAATTCCTTCTACATCATTGCCGGCGATTTTAATGCGAGGCGAATAGCCTGGGGTGATAGAGTTAACAATCAGAGAGGCAGATATCTGGCCCGATGGGAAACCAATAACGGTATTAAATACAAGTTAAAGATCTTCGCGCCATCTCAACCGACGTATAAATTGGCCAACACTTACCTAGATATCTGCCTCCTTGACGCGCGGCTGACAATCACTGATAGCATCAATGATAAGTTAGTAACGCTACCGTACGACAGCGACCACGCCGCAATATCTTTTACGGTCCAGACGACTGATATACTGCAGATATACTGCACTATATGCAACGTAGAGACCCGCGGGCCTACCGTCAAGCTACAAAAGATACGAAAGTTATGCTAAAGATGATAAGAATCGCGATTCACTATGAATTCCAGAGAGCCTCCGATAACTACTGGACGAATCAAATAAAGCAAATAGATTTTCGTAAAGCAGAAGCGTTTTTCCCAAAAATTAACCGTTTGCTCAGACCGAAGCAATTGGTACAAATTAAAGATATACACATAGATCGGAACAATCTAGCACTCTTGCAAAGAAGCGCGTGTGTCCTCGAGGATTCGCAAATTAGAGATAATAAATATATTTTTAGCTCACCAACGGATAAACTTAATTTAATCGGCGCCTTCTACGAGTCCATCAATTCGCCTAGGTATTTGAATGACGGAACTCAGCTACGAATTACAGTAGACGCAATAGCCGAGCAAATTAAAAACGACTTCGCGACGGAGAGATCTCTCGAAGCATCGCAGACGATCTTTGCGCCAAATAATCTTGCCACGAATCCCACCAGAGATAATTATCCACTGAGCCCTTTCACTAACTTTGCAGCGACGAAAAAAATCCTAAAATACTTACCAAATAAAACATCCTCCGGATTGGATAAAATACCGGCGATAGTTTTGAAGCACCTCCCGACGAATTTGATAAAAGCTCTCAAAATTCTTTTTAACAACGCTTTAAATAAACATTATTTCCCGGCCATCTGGAAAAAAGCAAAAGTATTGCCGATTTTGAAGAAAAATAAAGACGCGAATGAGCCCTCTAGTTACAGGCCCATCAGCTTAACATCTTGTCTGAGCAAAGTTTTCGAAGCAACTATTAATACAAAGATAACGACCTTTTGCGCGCAGAACAACATAATTCCGGACACTCAGTTTGGATTCAGACACAAGCATTCAACATCTCACGCGATACATAAATTGTTCTCGGATTTGAACAAGCAAGTTGGCAAGAGTTATCTCGTCGGAGCTGCCCTGCTAGACCTCGAAAAAGCTTTCGATTCGGTATGGCTAAACGGGCTCCTTTATAGGCTCAGAGAGAAGCAGTTCCCGGACTGGCTAATACGCATGATTTGGGACATGATCTCGCAGAAGACATTTGTGACATGGGACGGCATTCAGTTATCGACGGAAACTTTTAGAATCCAAGAGGGATTGCAGCAGGGAACCGTAAACTCACCGATCCTTTTTAACCTGTATACATGCAATATTCTTAGCTTAGATAATATAAACAGCGCCGACGGTAACACGAAAGCGATTGCGTTCGCGGACGACATCATCGTTTATACCGCAAATCATCGAGTATCGAAGATCCGCACAGAACTCGAAGAAAAGGTTGAGCTGATAAACCAGTATTATATGTCTTGGAACTTACGCGTTAACCCAACGAAATCCGAAACGATATTATTCAGGAAACCCTTGAACGACATTAGTTCGAAAAACAAAGCCGGCCATAAAGAATTCCAAATTGAAATCACTTCCCCCGATACGAATTTAAAAACCCCGATCCCGAACGCGAAAATTGTTAAATATCTCGGGGTCCAGATCGATAATCTCCTTCGCGGAAACGCGCACGTAAGCATGCAACTAAGCAAAGCAAAGAAAGCCCTTCAGGCGAATAGCGCGATCTTTTATAACAAAAATTTATCAAAAAAAACAAAAATCATATTGTATATGTTATTAATAAGGCCCATTATAACATATGCAGCGCCAATATGGTGGAACGCGGGTCAAACTGTGATAGAACAACTAAGAGCATTCGAACGGAAATGCCTTAGGATGTGCCTATATTTACACCGATCGGAACATACGGAATTCCAGCATTTTATCGCTAATCGTATTATCTATAATATAGCAAATATCCCGAGAATCGATAATTTCATGATAAAACTTACTCGAGACTACTACAGTAATTTGTCATTGATTAGAAATAACGTTATTCGATCGATTGAATCGCAAGAAGACCGCCTCACAGAGAGTCAGTTACGAACCGGGTATATAACACCGCAAGCATTCCTTTATTGCGATCGAAACGGTCTCATCCAAAACGCGGGTAATATCCCAATTATTTATCATTGGAAGAGAAACAAGGCGAACAAACGAATAGCGTTCAGGCACGATGCATTCGACACAGCCAATGACAGATTCACGGGATCCACTTCGATTCCTCGATGCGATTATATGGACTTCCACCGATTGAAATTCGCCAAATATAGATGGTTGGACATCGATTGTCCGCATCTTAAAGACTTATTAGCTAGGAAACGATTATACGAGCTGAGAGCTCGTCAGAGAAATCCTCTATAAAAAAAAAAAAAAAAAAAAAAAATAAAAAAGAGAAGGGGTTACATTTTTGTTCTTCGATATACCGAGCAAAACTGTAACTTGCGCAATCTAAGAAACTTTAACGAGACATAAGACGTCGATCGTCTACTGTAAGTAGTGTATATATAACATAGTAGTTATAAGTTTAGTATTACGTATCATTGTTGACTCATGATACTTTACGAGAGGTTTTTTTTTAACAGTGGCAATAGCCCTTTTTCCTCGTGCGTTACTTGGCGGCGTCAACGCGTCCCGATCGGTAGACCGAAAGTGGTCTCCTACTCCCCCCCCCCCCCCCCCGATATTGTCCGATACGATAAATATGTTAACCCACGAACAAGCGAAATATTTTTCTATATGCGAGCACTGCAAGCTGGCAGTCAAGCATGTATACGACGTTGCGACTATAAGGCTGTTATATTTATTGTTGCCTATACTATAAGAATTTTGTACCTGAAAACAATAAATAAAAAAAAAAAAAAAAAAAAAAAAAAGTTTCGTAATCGAAAAGTCGTCGGATCGATCCCGATATTTTTTTTTTTTTTTTTTTAACAGAAGAAAAGTTTTTTTTTTTGCTGTGCCTGAACGATTAAAACAGTTGAACGAACAATGTTTGACGAATTCTGTGTTCAACTGTTTTAACTGTTCGGGGCACAGCTGAAATCAATATATTCAAATTTTTACCGTCCGTATAACTCTATAGATTAACTAAATCCATAAGAGTGACGACGATAATAGTACATTATGCTACACGGGAGGAAAGTGCGTGATTTTCGTGCGTGCGTGAAAATACGCTCCTCCCGCATACGATTGCATACGATGCAATCGACGATGTGTGGCATACGATTTAAAAAAAATTTCGATGTGTCGAATTTCGATGTGTGGCACACGATTAATAAAAAAATTTCGATGTGTCGAATTTCGATGTATGGCATACGATTTAAAAAAAAATAGAAAAAATAAAAAAATTTCCAAAAAAAAAAATAAAAAAATAAAAATTTCCAAAAAAAAAATTTCAAAAAAACATGTTTCGAAAAAAAAATTATTTATTTAATTTTATTCGCGGCTTCTTTTACTTTTACTCCCGTTGTTTTTTTTTTTTTTTGATTAAACAATTGAATAAACAGTGAATAAAAATTGGTTCGTTCAATTTTTCAATCGTCCGGGCACAATACAGGGGTGAAACATTTCGTAAACTTTAAATTTTGGCTATTGTAAATACGGAATTAATATTATATTTATTTATTATTAATTATTGACGTAGAATATACATTTTTTTATTCGATTACGAATTTATTTTATCGTCTACGTTGATTTACGCCAAGCCAACGCGTTACGTCATAGCTTGTGACGTCACGCACGCCAGAGACGATGCGTGAGACAGGTGAGCGAGTGGGCGTGGCTGACGCGCGCTCGAGCCAATAGATAGCAGGTAGCGCGCGGGACTTTGTTGTCCCGCCAGCACCGGAGAGAGGGTAAAAAAATCCCGCATGCGGTACTTTTCCCGCCAGTCTGGCATCACTGCCTCCGCAAGGACGAAACGAACGACACAACAAAACGAAAACTAAAACGGAACGAGAACTAACGTCGATGCATTCGCGAGAGCGAACGGTTGCGGAAATGCACGGTTGCTCAGGATGCGGGTTGTGGTAGAAGGGTCGCGATCCGAGGTCAATAGAATAGCACACGGGAAACGGAGGTCGAAACCTCAACGTTACTTTAATCGAGAACGAAAATTAATATTTTGGCTAAAAAGCCACGAGATCGCACGCACGTGAGTCGCGAGCACTCAGCCGATCGAAAGATCGAAGCGAGTCAAGCGACCACGAGCGCGACACGAGAACGATAACGTCGATAAATAAAAAAACTCACCGAAAGCACGTAATTTATCCAAAAAGGATCGAGAACTGCATCTGACGATGCCACGAGAACTCACACATGTGCACTATAATTCGAGAACGTTAATAATACGCATCAATCGAATTATCAACTCGAAAAGAATTCCTTTCGAAATTCTAACGAGGATAGCACACACGAAACACACGAGTCGACGATACACGAACGAGACGAGACGCACGAACACGAGAGCGAGAGCGATATCGGGATCCACGGTAACGCGAGCGAGACACAGCGATCACACGATACCTCGGGCGCGAGAACAATAGGCCGAAGCCTATGACAGCGGGAGCGCGAGAGAGGCCCGAGTTACCTCGAGGGCAGCTCTCGGTAGACTGTCGATTTGCCTACGAAAATTCGTAATGAATTATTATAATGATTTTCGGGAGCTTGACCGATAACTACTGCCCTCTCAACCATCTCATGACTTTATCGAATCGAGAGCCGATACTATAACGCGGTAACTTGAACGAATCTTCGCAATCGCTTCCCTTAGTCAATGCGTGAGATACAAGACTCGTACTCTACTATAACGCAGCGCAAGGTGTTCCACCACTCTTGCCTGGACCAAACGATACCTCCGCCTGATCTCAACGCATTGCACTTTACTATAGGGCGCCGGGTTTGCACCGGACTTTAACGTATTTGCAAGAAGCGTCGTCGAGTCTCTCCTTCACTTGGGCTTTTATTTTCTAAACTTTATCCCACCAAGTGAGTTCGAGAATCCCGACCAAAACTGAACTAAACTGAATCTAAATCTTAAAGCAAAACTGAACAAAACTAAATCTGAAAGCAAACTAAACGAGACTAAATCTTAAAACTTGAATTTAAATTGAAGGAATGAAGGTATTGAAGCAAATCGTAATAATTACAAAAAAAACATAAAAGGAAAACTGCAAAAATCTCGATCGATATCTTAACGAGAGCTTGACAGTATCTTAAGTCGCTGGGAGAGGCAGTAACGCGAAACTTCAGCATTAAAAATCGGTATTTTTATGCGAGTTACGGTATTTTTGGTTTTTGTGACGATGATTCAAAAAATCACGTCACAAAGTTTAATTTTTTTTTTTACTAAGAAGATAGAAATGTACACACTTGGTTTAAAATAAATAAAAATATTTGCCATAATTTCTTTTTTCACTTACCTCCTGTCGACCGCAATTATTAGCGAAAAAATACCAAACATGGGGCTCGAACCTATGCTCTACTGTGGCACAGTGCTGGCCTTCGGCGCATCATCATCATACCCCCCACGCGCCGCTAGTCAGCAGCAGCACGGCGGCCTTCAGCGATAACATGGCATAGTACGCCGATCCGGTGCCATACGGCCCTGGTGCTCCAGAAGCGCATCCCCACACGTTTACCTTCACTCTCTCCCACCTTACACTGACGCCTCCCACCATACCACACTTGGTCAAGCTAGTCAAGTGTTCGAGTAAGGGCGGGTGGTTGGGACCTGACAGCCGCCGAAGCAACATCTCCCCCGATCACCCTAGCCTGCCTCGGGCATCAGGGCCCCGACGGCGAGGTGCGGTGGGGGTGACTCACACACACACCCAGCAGCGGCTGGCAACAGCCCCCACCACCAACCGCCGCCATCTTGGAAAAATCCGTATAGGTACATTACCTACTGCGTAGTCTTGATACCCTTTGGGTCTTTGGCTTGCAGCGATTTCAGTGTCGCCGAAAGAAGATGGGAGTGTTTTATTTATTTCGTAATGGATTTCACGTTCCGCGTGATCAGATCAACTGCCGGAAGCTGCATTATATCTTTTATGAACAAGTTTAAAATGTAAGCCGCGCATCCGTAAAAAACGAGGATGTTGGGCCCGTAGTGCTCTTCCAATATCCGCCAACGCGACTTCATGACCGAAGCATTATCTGTGCATATCCCGAGACCTTTCGATGATCCGATTTCATCGATTACTTTCATCAACTCTGCTGCTATATAAACGCTTGTTTCCGAGTTTCTTCCCGTCGGGATCGATTTGAAGAACACTGGTTCCGGAGTAGTTAAAATAATATTTATGATGTCCTCGTTCCGAATGTTCGACCAGAATGTTCCGAATATTAGATGGCTTTCGCTAGTAGCTTCTGATTTTCAAAAATGTCTTTCTCTGCCATTCTATCGCAAAATTTTTTATCGTCGATGGTCCGCTCGATTGACTCTTCGGTTTGGCTTTGGAATTATTTGACTCCGTCAAATCGTGTTGACTATTCTTGTTTTCTTTATTAGCGCCAGATCAATATCCATATCAACCACGCTTTCTGTGCTGCTTGACTTCGACGAACTGGACGAACGACGCCTACGACGATTGCGAGATTTCTTTTTCTTTCCACGTTTCGGTTTCACCGTTCGACGTATCTGATCCTTAATGATTTGAGGACAGCCGCGATAATCTTTAAGGTGTTTGGCCATCCGCGTTACGTGATGTGCGTAGGTTTGTGGGCAAAACTTGCATTTGTGCATTTACATTTTCTGATTCGGCTGCTTGGTAATGGCAGTAAAATTCATACCGACGATTTTTTTCAGCTGCATGTCTTAGCAGTGTCGACTCGACACGTATTTCAGATGTAAAATAAATTACCAAATTCTCCAATAAAAGTTTGAATGAATAGTCCTCTTAATGCATAATTTAATCTTCTATGCTATTTTACAATCATAAATGAAGAAGAGAAGATGTTTTGACAGAAAAAGTTTTAGAGAAAAATGTCTTACCGTAAATAAATAACGTCTAAACACGTGCTTTACATTTCGAGCAGGTTATGTAGGGTAGGCACCGACTGACGATGGAAAATTCTGCAACATAAAGGGGCCAAACCTTCAATTAACGTTTATACGACTTACCATCTTATCGGATAACACATATTTAATTTACAATTGTAGTAATTAATGATAAAAGTAACATACCGTTCGTAAAAACAGTCCGCAATAAATTCAGCCGTGTCGGCGCCGGTTATCGGAAAGAAATGGCGGCGGTTGTGCTGTATGGTTCACGGTTTAGTAAGTGGTAGTGTTCCGGTCACAAGAGCGTCATTTTTTGGCTGGTCCTGTGACAGACACGTGACGGTCACATGACCAAAAAATGACCGGTCACAAATTTTCTGCACATCTCTAGTGGTGAGAGCCGGGAAACACGCGGCAGTAATGCCGCGTAGGCTAAGTTACCCTGGTAAGCAAGCGCGGGTGGGCGGTCGTTGCTGGGATGCCTCCCGCCGGGAGTACCAGGGAACCCGGCGGCGAGAAGCATCGAGTTCGGTGGCCGTCATGTATAACGGTGGAAATACCATCATGCCTGTCGGGGAGTTGTGCCCCCGCTTTGCCCAATTCGGGTTATACCGAGGACTCGGCAGAAGAAATTCAGTTATCGGTAGGCAGGCAGGGTGATTGAGCCCCGCGAGCGTCACGTCGCCCTACTTAGGTTGGTCTCTGCCGGGTGGTGGTTTCCAGCGGGAGGTAGTATATTTAATTAACATCGATATCGTCAAGTCGCCGGTACGGGCAAAGACCCGAGGTACGGCGCAGCAGCACGCAAGTGCCTGTTCCACGGAATTATTGTTATTTCGTGACAACAGCTTCCACACATTTTTTTATAATGGTCGGCAATTCGTTATCCACGGTGATAGTTTTAAGGAGTTTGAATACTATTATTGTCGATAGGTACATCCATTTCGCGCGAATCGTTGCGAATGCGAAAACTAAGAGTTTCATTAGATAGAGCGTATGAAATTACATAATGTAGGGAAGACAGGGGCAAAATGGGCTAGGGAAATTCGATCCTGCTTCGGGGCAAAATGGGCTACCCAATAATTATTATAAATTTCGTATATTTTGAACTGAAAATCATAGACACCGAAACAGTATCGGTCACCGACTAGCGCACCAATGATACAAAATTTAACTTAAAAAAAATGAACGACCTCATATCAGTAATAAATTCTTCATTAATTGCGGTTCTCTGACGAACGGATTTCATAATAATTACGTTTTACAAATGTCACATATGAAATGCATATCATTGTCGTCGACTCTAGCGCATAAAGCGTGTGCTCAACGATTGCACACTTGGCACTGGATCCAAGATTCTAACGATTCCGTTAATAACTCTTCCCAGTAGAGACACGGGCGATCTTCGCTCGATGATACCGTCGAGTTTTTTTACTACTCTGTCTCGTGTATCGATAAATCATTTTCACATGGCGCGTTTGTCCGAAGAGCAGCAATCCGTTTGAGAGCACGACGTCCACGACGAGGCTTCTTTATCTTAGCGGCGACCTTAGTGGGCGGAAGAGACTTCACATTCTTACCCGATGGCTTCAGCGCGCATTTCGAGCTTGCATTCTTCTGAATTCGTTCCTGTACGGCGAGTCGGTTATAAGCGCCGTTTTTCCGCAAGGGCGACGTCTACAACGATTCTCATCTGCCTCTGCCGTCGGTAGACGTGTAATATCATACGGTGACACCCCAAAACTGCACATTGCGAACGCTTTCGATCGGTTCACATCTAGAAATAATGAACGTAAAATGCAAAAATCGAAGAGAAAGAAATATTTCATTTGGTTCGATGATAAAGCCATACAAGGGGCCGCTGTTGTCTTTATACACTCGGTAGGTGGTTCCGGATTGTCGTCGGAGCTCGACAAAATAGTTCTACGAAGAAACAGCGCTGCCGATCTTCGCGGTCTCTTTTTTGGTACAGCCGACGAGCTTCGGGGCTCGAATTAATTTGAGTTCTTTTGGTGGGTCCCTACTGAAAATCCTCATATAGGTTTGTACTGTGACCGAAATTTCGAGAATAATAAAAAAATGTACGATAAAATAATTTTTACAAAAAAAATAGAACGGCTAAACCACGGTACCCCGTTGGCCACAAAAATTCGCCTCGACCGCAATCAATTTTTAAAAGGGCGCCAGCCAAGCTACGTGCTCGACGCGATCGGATGCTCAAAGTGAGATGCAAACGAATTAGATGCCAGCCGGCTAGCTGCTGCACAAGGGTAGAGGGGCTGGTTCGAGAAATGGGTGAAGAAATGTAATTCGGGACTCAGCACAATCAAATAAATAATATCACTTAACCCAAAATTTACGGGAACAAAACAAAATATCATTTATTCAAAAAGATAAAATTTCACATAAATAGTTTTCCTCGGGACGGTACCCGGAATGTCTCGACACAAAAGAAAGAATATCCCTGCTAAAATTCTTCCCAGTTACTCAATTCGCCAGGTCGAATTTTTATCCAAATAAATACCGTTGAAATTATTAAATTGCAAAATATCAATTTTCCCTACTAATAATTCGTCGCTCGACTTCCCCGCTGTCTCGCGGACCGTGCGCGTGTTAATTAACTAACCGGGGTGATTGTCACCGGCGCGATGCGTTCTGATATCCTCGGTTCGGGTTCAACCACAGCGATACCTCACGGCTAGCCGAAACTGCCGATCGGCCTACCGCTTAACGGCGGCGCGTACGGGACCCAGAAACGCACGCCAATCCTTAGGATCTCTCGCGTAGAAAAATTTACATACTCGAACAAAATACTAAGCGATCTCAAGAACAAAAATTAATCGAACGAAAATATAAAAATTAAAAGAAAGAAAATAACAAAAGAGAATATTACACAACCAGCAAAAGGGCACGCGGGACCGTCCAACTATGACGAGCTGTATTTTTGCCCGGGACGATAACCGCCGTCGCAACGAGTGACGCGCACACTCAAATATACGAAAGTTACACAAAAAAATAATAACGTGTCCGAGGAAAGAAACGGTAGCCTTACCGGCGAGAAACAGTTGTTAAAAGGGAGAATTATCCGAATTTATTCTCTCCCGCCAGCCCTTGGATAATCCTCCGCCGCGATCGATCCGGTATCGATGTGAATCCACACTTTGATGCGGAGTGTCCCCTGGCCATCTCGATCACTCGAGCACATATCTTCGCACCACAAAAGCTACACGAGACAGTCCACGAGTGATCTACGCTAATTCGTATCGCGGTCTCGCTCTCCCCTCCCTTCGCAAATATTTTCGGTACCCCGGTACCTAGTGACGCCCTACGATTATCGCGAACTATCGCTCGCGCGAAATTAATATTCGAACGAAGACGGCGCTGACGCCCCGCTCGAACTATCGCACGACGTTTCGCTTAAAGAATCTTCGCAGACGTTGGTCCCGGGGTGCAGACATCAATGAAACGATGCTGACATCGCTAAGCTGCGACTTCTCCGTTGTCGGTGCGCCCAGAGCGATGAATTTCGGTGTTGTTAAATGATGATCGCAGATGCGAGTACCACGTAGCGGCAGAGCTGGGCAAAGTATTTGAAGTACAAAGTACTTGAAGTACAAGCGCGTGAAAAGTACTTGAAGTACCAAGTACTTACAGTACATGTACTTGAAGTACATCAAGTACTTACAGTACATGTACTTGAAGTACATCAAGTACTTACCGTACATGTACTTGAAGTACATCAAGTACTTACTTACAGTGCATTTGCTTGAATGACTTGAAGTATTTTTTCATGTGATGTAACAAAAATGAGCTCTCATTTTTCAAATACGTTTTTATTTTTGTTCCGTTTGTACATAACGACTTAAGCTGAATTCTTACATTTCCGCCATTCTCAACTTATGTTCGGTTTTATTGAAACTTTTCAATATCACCAGCCGACTAAAATTTTTGTCAGACAATGCATGACGTTTCGGAGTGTTTGTTATGCTCGCAAAGGAAAATAGTCTTTCAACCGGCGCGGAGGATGTGAGCGGAGTATTATACATGAAAAACATGTTTTTTACCACTGGATATTCATCCAACATCGAGAGCTGCGTTTTTTTGTCATCCAAGTACGATAATAGGGCAACGCTCACGTTTGCTGTCTTGTTAGAACCTATGCTCGGACTCCGTGAAAAATCTGAATCGACTCTCTGCGATCCGCAAACTTGGAGAAAAGATGATATGGACGTGATATCATCTTGACTCGATTCAGGCTGTCGTGATTCGTGGAAAGGTTCCGCAGCCTTCAGAAACATATTTCGCATTTTACTCAAATCGAGATTGAGTTTATATGTTTGATTAGCTTTCTCGAACCAAGTTAGTTTAAACGAGGGATGCGTAATTGCGGCGATTAGCCCACGACTCTCTTCGTCGTCAAACGCGAAAATTTTATCGAAACGTCTAGACAGTCCATAGAGACAAGCTTTTGCGAGTTCTTTTCCATATCCTAAATTTTCTTCGGACGCACGCGCGAGTTTAACTTTAAGGACAGTCAAAGTCGGAAGAAGCAGCCCATAGTAAACTTTATTCTCTCCTTGAAGTATGTCCAAAGCTCGCGCTATCGGCGCCATCACTCGACAATATTCCTGTATATATAAAATATCATTGCCAGTGAAAGGATCGTTCAAGTTTAGCAACTCAAATAAGGCTGGCAAATCGCGTGCACTACTTAGAATCTGAGTCAGAGCGTCATATAAAGAGTTCCATCGGGTGACTATGGGGTAGCTGAAGGTGTGACCAATCGTAGCGCTGATTATTTCAGCGGATTTCGGCAATGCAGCCTTATGCCAGAGCTTTGTGCACTTTTCGATACTTTTTACATGACGATTGTGTAGAAGATCATCTTTTTTTATGGCGTTCAACAAGTCAGTAGTTGCAACCAAATTCAGTGTGTGAGAACTACATCTCAAATGCTGCGGTAATGAAATTGGTGCTTCAACTGAATCGATGTCCGACCAATTCGAGTCGTCGATATCGGATTCAGAATTCTCGAAGTCACTCGACATTTCCGTAGAAATATCGTTTCCGTCGCTCGCGCTTGGCAACATTGCCTTATTTATGTTAACGCCGAACTCTTCAAAAGCTTTAGCAAAATTTTTAGCGTTGTCCGTAATCGTCGCTACGATTTTTTTATTGTCTAAATCATACTTCGCATGAACGCGAGACAAAATAGCAGCGATATTGTCGAATGAATGCTTGCCTTTGAAACGCTTGCATGCCAAAGGGAAGGACTGACGTTTGAACTCTTCGTCGATGAAGTGACATGTTACACCAAAAAAACTCCTTCTTTTCGCGGACCATATGTCAGCAGTGGTGCATACGAATTTAGCTGTCGATAGAAACTTTTTCGTCGCCGTTAATCTTCGATCGTTCATCTCTTTAAGACGTCTCGTCAGAGTACTCCGGCTGACAAGTTTCACGTTAATTCCGAGAAACAGATTCTTGAAACTAGGCTGATCGACGATGGACTATGGTGACACCGTATCGACGACGAAACGTAGTACGCGGTCGAGAAAAACATCTTTATCGATGCCAATATTTTGCGAAATTTTCGACCTTTTAACCGCAGGTTCGTCTTCGTTTTATGTCGATGGTTGAGTCCTTTTCTTGTTAGTTCTTTTCGTCTTTTTGTACGCAAAATATTCCATGAGAGCAGGAGGATGTAATCGTCTCAGGTGTTTGACCAGATTTGTCGATACTGTTAACGATCCAATTAATACTTTCTTCTCCGTACACAATTGGCAATGAACGGGTATGCGTTGGATATTTTCTACAGTCGCACAGACCTTAAAAAATTTTCCGTCTATGAGAGCACTGTTTTGGATTTGCTCGCGTATTGCTGGCGTGTTATACACGTTGGAAGTCGACGTCGAGGGCTGTGCTGCGGTATCTACTCTTCCTGAAGGGATACTTTGTGTGTCCACGTCGGCAGGAAATGTAGGAACGTGTATTTCGTCTGAAAAGTAACCCGGTGTGTCCACGTCGGCAGTACGTATAGAAGATGCTGGTGACGGTTCAAATCTTCGTAACGGAGCACTCTGGTCAGTACGAAACGTCATTGATTCATCGGGGTTTGTAGATCCAGTCGTCAAGTTCGATTGACGTTGACGCAACGCGAAATCAATTTCTGAGTCGCTCGTCCACGTCGCAGACTTAAGTTAAATTTCTTTTTGTGGGCCTCCATGTCGATCGCTTTTTGAAATCGAAATTAATTTAATTTCGATGAGAGCGCGCAAGGAAACAACACTAACCAGTACTAAGAGTGGTAGTGAGGAACAGCGTAAGCTCCACTCACTGGCATATACGACGCTGGTGGCGACGTCAAGCGACGTTCGTAAACAACGAAAAAAACACGATTTTATACAAAATCGTTTAAATGTAGTACTCGACGTTCGTAAAGTACTTCAAATACATGTACTTCCAGTACAGCTGTACTTGAAGTACACGAAAGAGTCCATGTACTTGAAGTACACCTGTACTTCCAGTACCGTACTTCAAGTACCAAACAAGTACAATGTACTTGAAGTACTGCCCAGCTCTGATTCACATATTATAGTCGGAAATTTTTTAATTTTTGTAAAATCTTTTGATCGTTTAGTGTCGTAAAGCTGAGAACTGCCTATCATCAATAGACATCGAAACGAAAAAAAAATTCCGAAGTGAAAGGAGAGAAAAGGAGAATTAAAAACTCAGCCTATTCAAAAAACTAATTCACCCTTCATTATTGCCGGCATTATTTCCGGTGTGTCCGAATTTTCGCGATACTTCTGCACACGTCGTTGCAAAGTAGTCCGAGGAACATTGAATGTTTAGACAGCTTTTAGCATACCAAATTCTCCGTTAACTACCGCTTGGATTGCACTTGCCATTGACAAATCATCACATGCCTGTCGGTCAGTTTTTAGTTTGCGATTACGAACCATTATGCGTCTATTCAATGTAAAGAAAAAAAAATTTCCAAAAAATTTAAAAATTCCCGACTGCAAAAAGAGTGAAATAACAATTAACTTTTGACGTGTTGTAATCGGGAGATTTTTTTGTCATTGAGTATGGAAATCTCCCGCTTACAACACGTCAAAAATGAATTGTTATTTCACTCTTTTTGCAGTCGGGAGTTTTTTAATTTTTTGTAAAATTTTTTTATTTCATCTTTTTTTAGAGAAGATGTTTTTTACCGCAACGTATACCTCCGCGAATTTGAGGTTATGCCGCACGGAGATCGAGCTCCGTGCGAACGATGACGCTCGACCGACGCGCAACACTTAGTCCGGTATCGTACTATCCGCCGTAAAAACATACGTCAGACGAAAATGTATCGCAGAAGATGGCGGCCATCTTCGATATATTCGATTGACAGTTTACTAAACCGCTTTTATTTCTACCGATATTCCACGGATTGAAATTTTACTTTGCAAACAACCTTCAATGTACGTCATAAAATCTGTGTACAAAATTTTGTCAAGTAATTTTCTGCCGTTTTCGAGAACATTCCGGACAACGAAATCGCCCGTCGGCGTGAAACGCATAACTCCCGTCTTTTTGCCCTAGCGGGCAGTCGGGAGTTAAAAATCACGTTCAATAATTGCAATCCGTCACTTTACTCCGGTCATACAAACCGTGTTTACTGTTTGAGGTAACGGTTGTTAATGGACGCATGCGCAACCTTATGCAACTGCGCGGAGAGTGAGCGTGCATTCCGATGAAAATTAATCGACGCATTTTTCAAAATATAAGTTGGCGCACAAAATAATTTCATAAATTTAAAATGAATAATTAATTAACGCTAATTACTTATTTGATTATAATTTATTAGTGATTCGATATAAATAACACGAACAAACATGTAATTGTGTTTTGCTGCCGAACGTTGTCGCGACAAAAATTTAAGGGTAGCCCGTTTTGCCCCAGACGATTTTTTTTTTCGATTGCTCAATAATATTGGTACGAATACATTGTTTGGGTGACAATCAATGATTATATGCATAAAGTATCGATGTAACGTCTTTTATTTCTTAGGTAGCCCGTTTTGCCCCGGTCTCCCCTACGTTCGGTCTGATGCTGATTCGCGAGCAAAATCAAGAGAAAAGTTCCCCAATAGACAATCGTGTTCTTAAAAAAGCGTTGGTGGCATAATAGCGGCAGCACATCATCGAGAAATGATACAACATGCTACAACTAAGCTAGATTGTGCGTCCGCTTTAAGCTGAATACTGACGGCATGTTATATTAGAATAGCACAGTAGCGAAAGTATTGTGGCAAGCTGTAACATTGCATTAGTAGGTAAATGGCATTATTCAATAGCCAAATATTGCAAACAGAATTGTAACACTCTATGACGCCAGTTTTAAGTAAAAAATGCGATATGCAACAATGACACATTCAAAATCCGTATTACGCCATGACGTTAGTTTAATGACAAATTGGTCACAAACTAGAACTGCATACAGTTGAGTCTCGATTTTGTCAGTCTCGGTTTTATCAGGTCGCTCGCTCCCCTACCCCCTACTCCGCTGCCGCTATTCTCCTTTGCTCCTGTAGCTAGCCAATAGCAAACAAGTGCCGGCCTGGTGCCCCCACCGCAGCAGTCGCGTAACACGGTACCCGCCGGTCCGGTTGACAGGCACGTGCTTGTTTCATAGGTTTGTTTTGTTTCGAAAAAAGTCGTTTGAAAAAAAACGCAAAGTTCTATCTTACGCGGATAAAGTCAGTATCATAAAAAAAATCGACGAAAATGCTGTGCTTAGTGATATCGCAAAGGAATACGGTGTGACCAGCAGTGCAATTAGCAAAATAAAAATAAGACGCGAAGAGATTTTGTCAACAGCGGCTGGATGTAGCGGTAACGATTTAGTCGTAAAAAAGTCGAAAAAAACTGCCGAAAATTCGAAGCTTGACGATGCAGTATTTTTGTGGTTTTCCCAAAAAAGATTGCTCGGGGAACCAATCAGCGGTCCTGTTCTTTGCGAGAAAGCACGAATTCTTAAAAAATGCAGGGACCAGCGTCTTTTAAGGGAAGTGTACGATGGCTTGATAAATTCAAAAAACGGCATGACATTAGGCAGCTCTCTTTGCAAGGAGAAAAACTTTCGAGCGATAGAGAAGGCGGGAAAAAATTCACGGCAGAATTTAACGAATATGTCGAAAAAAATCATTTCTCTGCGGATAATATCTACAACGCTGATGAGAGTGGTTTGTATTGGAGATCTCTGCCGCGGAAAACCCTCGCATCCCGTAGTGAAAGTACCGCAGCCGGAGGTAAAGATAGTAAAGATCGGGTAACGATAATGTTTTGTGTAAACGTGAGTGGGAATCATAGATTGCCGTTATTAATGATCGGGAAATCTCAAAAGCCCCGGTGTTTCAAAAACGTCTCGTGTCTACCTGTTATCTACAAGGCTCAAAAAAGTTCGTGGATGGACCGTGCACTCTTCATAGACTGGTACAGCAATCATTTTATCCCTATCGTGGAACGCAAACAAGAAGAATCATGAAAAAAAGGAAAAGTTCTTCTTCTCTTGGACAATGCGCCTTCTCACCCGCCGGTTGAGACATTAAATGCTGTTAATGAGAATTTCCAGGTAATGTATCTTCCACCTAATGTAACAGCCATACTACAGCGAATGGACCAAGGTGCATTTGAGACTACCAAAAAATTGTATAAACGGCAACTTTTGAGACGGCTGTTATTCCAAGACGATAAAACAGACCATTTTTTGAAAAAACTTTTGTTGAAAGATTGCTGCGAAGTGATAGCATCCGCTTGGAACGAGGCCTCCTCCCACGCCCCCGCCAGTGCGACTCGCCTGTTCTGCACGAGATTTAGGTTCGCTATCAAGAACTGATGGCGAACGAACTTCTGGTGTGAAGTCTCACCTTGAATGAATCCGAAATCGTAATCGAAGAAAAATATTTTAAACTTAAGAATGGTTTATACTTGGAGTGCATAATATCTGTAGTGCCATTGAAATGAAATGCTTGTTTATCGATATAACTCTTTGTACACAAAATTCTTTACGATTCCAGCGTGCTGCGGCCCCAGATAAACTTTCAGAGATTTCCAAGAACGCACGCGAGAGAAGGCCACATATAATTGACCATGGTTGAAAACATCTCTGCGAAGATCAACACTAATCTTTTCGAACGTTTGACCCTGCGTCTTATTGATGGTCATAGCGAATGCGACCTTTACTGGAAATTGGCGTTGTTTGAACGTGAAGGGATATTCATTTTCACAGTATAGAGTGATACGATGCAAGAAAACTATCTCTCCGGTTTTATCACCGGATAGAATCTCACATCGCAAAATCGTATTATCTAGATCTAAAACCAGCATTCTCGTACCGTTGCACAAACCTTCGTTGATGCTTAAATTGCGGATTAGCATGATGATACAGTACTTACGGAGACGCAGTTCATGAGGCGGTAAGCTTGGGGGTGATAGGGTATTCAAGTACTCAGGTAAGATCGTTTCGTTGATTTCGTCGTTGTCACCACAATTTTCCGTGCTATCAACGCTCGTGTAAAGGTGTTCCATAGCCCTGTCGAATAAGTCCATTACTCTAGAGTTGATTTCTTCAACGTCGATATTCCGAACGGATAGTATGGCACATTTTGCCACTTGTTTAAACTTTCTTGCTCTTACTAATTGTCCGCATGTATCTTCAACTATGCCTCGATCTGTGGGGGCTAAGCAACGCGCTGGAATTTGAAGATTATCGTCTGGATCGTTACGAAGTCCATCACCAACGTTGAGCAAAAAATGAGCGAATTCCACTTCGTTTGGTAAAACTCTCATATTTTCAGTTAGCGCGTATTTGGAAAAGTGCTGGCACAATGCACTGTATTTGATTGATAAATTCACTGTTTCGCTGCGCGTGCCTCGACGTAAAGCCGGAAGTAGTTGGCGAAAATCTCCGCCGAGAACGATAACTTTTCCACCAAAAGGTTTATTATTGTTCATGATGTCTCGTAATGTTCGGTCCGCCATTTCGAGTGCGTAACGTGGAGCCATAGGTGCTTCGTCCCAGATGAAACGGTCGACGTTTTTCAAATGCTCACCCTGTTTTGATTGCACTTTGATGCTCGATGTGGAATCGGAGTACAAAGGTACCGGAAGTCCAAATGTTTTGTGTACCGTTTTACCCTCCGGGAGCAAAATCGCTGCGATTCCGGTGAAAGCCATTGCACTGACGCACTTGCCTCTACCTCAAACGAGATTTGAAAGAGTCGTATATGTGAAAGTCTTGCCGGATCCTCCGGGACCATCGATATAGAAACAAGTTTGTTCGGCGTTGTCGTTGTCGAGCGCACTTAAAACGTCATCGACGAACGTTTTTTGAGTATTGTTGAGCTGTCCATATTGTTGTATGCCAATTGCGATAAACTCAGCAGGCAACACGTCAAGCTCATCCCGATCCAAAATCGCTACCTGTTCCATTGATGGGAATCGAGATAGATTTGAAACTTCTCTATCGAGCATGCGAGCGACTTGCATGTACGCTTTTCTTTGCGCTAGCTGCATACCTATTCGTCCCGCGTAATCCTCGGACAGCTTGTTTTTAAATTCTTCCCATAGTTCTTCCGGATGAATCGGTTGACAATGAACCAGAATTCTCACGAATAGTCTTCGAAGGAGCCCAGGCATCATCCAAACTGCAGCTTCGTCTATTGCTCTTCGCCACTCGTCGTCATCTTCGATTAAACCTAGAGCTAAGCACGTTGCAATAAAACTTTCACAAATTTGACCAACCACGGCTCTCAGGTCTTCGAAACTTTTGGCTCCTTTAACCTTTAACAAAAGTAATCGAAGATGAAACAATTCGGTCTGAGCCGGACTTACCGAATACATTCGTCCTATTGCACGATGTCCACGCTGTCGTTATTCCCATCTGGAAACGGTTCTTTCATTGACATTCATTTTTTTGTACACGTAGTGCGATGGAATATCGGGATATGCGAACTGTCTTGCAGATTCATCCCGAACGTTCAACTCAAAGTAATCCATGAGCATTGTGACACGACTAATCGCATTTCTTATCCCATCTTCATTCATGCCCGCCGGAATCGTGACGCTGTGTTGGTTTGGTAGATGTACCGGAAGACGTATGACTGGATGACTTTTTTCCTGCATTTTCTTGACGAGAATACGCCAAACCGCTTCATTTGGTCCAACATAGCGAGCTTCAATGTGATTTTTCACTTCGTCATGATCAAGGATACGTTCTTCGCCATCTCCATTTTCATTGTTTGATATTTGAATGGCGGCTGCATCATGTCCTTTATAAACGTATTTATACAAGTATTTTGGAGCAGTAATACTTGTTACAATCTCCACATTAATGTGGGAGTTGAATGTTTCGGATAACGTCGGACAATATGGAACAACCCAGCGATTATCGACGGTACGTCCGCCTCGACGTTCGTATAGATCTCCGGTGTCTCTTCTACGATAAAGCGGATAAGAATCTGCATCGATTGTTATTTCTTCGCGAAATCATTTCGGAAAGTGTTTAGAGCATTTTCCATTCACCTCGCACCATGCCCCGCAAGGTCCATGGATCATGTTCCGCATAACGATTTGATGCAACATAGGATTCGATTGGGGATCAGGGATCTCTGCACAGATGAATCTGTCAACCATCTCGGGTCTTGCTAGCTTATGTTAACCACGCGTCTGCGGCTCGATCGTGTAAACGTACGCTTTAATCTCGCCAAAGAAATGTTGCCGAGTGATGAGATCGAGTAAATGTTTTTTCTTCATATCGAAGACGCGCGCAGTGCGATCTGGTCGGTCTGAGGGTTGTTGACCAGGAAGTAAATTGTCCTTGATTTCACGCCAGTTCGGATTGCAAGTCATCGTGATGAAAAGATCTGGCTTGCCGAACTTTCGAACTATTCCCATTGCGTCTTGATAGTGTTGCATCATATTTCACGGTGAGCCAGTGAAGGTTGAAGGTAAAATGACAATTCGTCCAACTCGTGCATCCGCGTCATGCGCAGTAGTGTTTAAATAATCTACCCATCCAGTATAAGTTTCTGCACGATTTGCTTGCATCTTTGCTTGATTTGACCTTATAAATTCGATGCGATCTTTCTCGACTTTTACATAATGGTCTATAACCCATTGTTGGTATAAACGTCGTCCCAAAAGAATAGCGTTTCCTCCATCGTTTTCGCGGATTGCCATTCGATGGCTTATATATGCTTCTCTTGAAATACGTTTATGTTCATTACCTGTTTATCTTAGATTTCGATGCCAACCTCGAGTACCAAATGGATAAAACAATGGATAGATCCAAGGTTCAACATTCGGATCCATAGTACTGACGAACTGTAGTTTACTCGTGTTTTTGTTACATATAGTAACGTATGATTCGGGAATTCCTCCATCAGCGGTAGTGGAGAACACCGCAGCGACTTCGTTACTTCGTTGGAAGTTGAATCGTCGGCGACCTATACCTGGTTTTAACGTGAAAAGTAACTGTAGTTCGCCAGATTGCGTATCATTGGCTTCATGTACATTTCGTTGTTGCGCTTGTAATTCTTCGCCCATCATTTGATATGATTGAGCGAAGATGTTATTGTCACGCATAATGCGATCGATTAGTCCTAGTAGACCTCGGTCGAGAGCTGTGTTTCGACGTTGCAACGAATCTACTGCTTCATTCGAATCAACGATAAACAGTTGACCGTAGCTTGGCAATTCGTTAGAAGCTGGATATAATGCTGTATTTACTTGATAGTAAATTTGCCCTTGTATTTTGAAGCAATACGGTCCGGGGCGTCTTCCCTCGAAGTTCATCAAATTAGCATTAAAGGACGCGAATGAAAACGAAGAGTTGTAGTTTCGGATACGCTTGAAAAATGCGTTCGCCTTTTCATGTGTCCCATTGAATAAAGAACTTAATTCTTCTGGCATGTCTGGTAGGCGTTCAAGATTGGCTTTGCCATGAGAGCCGTAATCATGGAACGAATTTCGCATGTGAGATACTTTTTCGCATACGAAATGTGCAGCATTACAATGTGTACAACGTTCGGTCATGCTACCACCGTAGTGTTCTTGTACATTATCATCCGGTGCTGTGGCAGGCAATGCAGCTCATTGTTCGATAACTATTTGTCGATGTCTGCGCTGTCGTTCAGCGCCAGTCAATGCGTTGATACATTGATCATTGTTGGGATCAGGTAGTGTAATTTCTTGATCTAGATTTATAACACGCGGGTCTTGTTGAGCGGTTAGTAATTCGATGTTGCACTCTTGTATTACAACTTCTCTTTCGGGTACTGTGAGCAAATTTACTCTGTCTGTTTGGAATTCTTGAACTTCATTGTCGTCTATTACCAAGACCGGTATGCCTTGTGCTTGGATTTCGGTAGGGTTCAAAATTTGATTGTTTAAAGCATTCTGTACAACTGCATCGAAATTACCAAACTCTTGTACATTTACATCGCATTGTCGTGTTAGTGTTAATCTATTGACTTCTTGTACATCTGAAACCACTCGATTGTCCGGTATATCTGGTCTCTTCTGGTACGAAGAGAAAGACCTGGACTGGAAGAATTACGAAGCGTTAGTCCGGCGCGCCAAAAACTACGAAGAAATAGAGCGGGACGTCAAAAACTATGAAACTTTATACATGGACTCGAAAAACTACGAAAAAGTGAACCTAGGCTTCGAAAACTGCGTAAAGCAAGACCTAGACTGCCGGAATTACGAAGAGGCCGACGTAAACTCCAAGAACTGCGAAGAGGGTGAACTACACTGCCGGAACAACGAAGAGGTTGCGTAGACTCCCAAAACTACGGAGAGCTCGACCTGAACTGTCGTAACTACGAAAAGGCCGACCTGGACTCTCATAACTACGGAGAGATCGATCTGGATTCCCAGGATTATGAAGACGTTGATCTAGACTAACCGAACAACGAAGAGGACGACCTGCACTGCCGAAACAACGACGAGGTCGACCTGGACTCCCAGAACTGCGAAAAGGTCAACCTAGACTTCCAGAACTATGAAGCGGTCGACCTAGACTCCCAGAACTATGAAGAGCTCGACCTAGACTTCCAGAACTATGAAGCGGTCGACCTAGACTCCCAGAACTATGAAGAGATCGACCTGGACCCCCAGAACTACGAACGGGTCGACGTGCACTGCCAGAACAATAAAGACGTCGACATGGACTTCTTGAATATACCAAAAAGAAATAATTGGGACTCATATTACTTCTTGTACTCCCTCTGCGGTGGCGTATTCGAATGAAACCCGCGCAGCTTTTAACCGGAAGTCTAGCAGACAGAATTCGTGAATTTAGCTTTCGTGTATTTGTCCAGCGTGTATTTAGCAGTCTCCCGGTATCTCGAATCGAAAGCAATTCAATAATTCGTTAACGGATCATTTGTTTGCCGTGTAATCGAACATAAAGTGATACCAGGCGTGTGTTTCTTTTTATCCGAATGTTTCCGAATTTATCCGAATTTTTTATGAATAATTGCAGGTGTTTTGGTTCGATATGGCGACAGCGACGGCGATTGACGAACGCGATGTAAACATTGGAAATATTCCTTTTTAATAAATCATCGAGGTACATTGCGGAGTGCAAGAATTCATCAATTTGAATGAAAACGGAAAGCTGAAAAATTCCTTAATGATAACATTGAAATTCAAAAACATTTATTTATTCATTGTTAATAAAATAATACAATAAACATCGCCGTCTTTATCGTTTATCGAAAGTCTATTCTTTACCCGCATCGATACGCGAATCGCTGTAAACGGCGTGAGCGATGTTCATTACTTTTACGAATGTTTCCATCGACGAAACGATTTTTTTCTGCTCATTTACAACCTTATTCTCGTAATACATGAATACGACGTTAGCGAAGACGACGGTACGATACTCCGGATCATTAATGTACTCGGCCGATATCAGCCCGAGACTAAGGCACATCTGCGTTCTTATGCACGATGGAAAATCACCGGCGTTTTTAGTTCTCAGCATCGTGGTCGATAATTTTCTCTCGATTTTAAATTGGCGCACTAAACTCACCCCGACTATCGAAAATGCGGCGGCAATTCGATGCAACGTTATATTGCGACCATCTCGTCGATGGCTTGAACGGCAGTGTCTTTTTATTTATAGCTTATTCCTAATGCACATCGATCACACACACCGATCGACATTATCCCATTATATAGAAAAAAAATTAAATGTGATGATATTATAACTCGATGAACAATAAAAAGATAAATATACGGTGTGATACACGGTGTGTGTTCTTGTGACACACGATTAATTAAGGAAATTTGTTCATTCTCGCTGAAAATCTTGAACGGAAACGGAGTTCGGCGGAACGAGAAAGGGAAAGAAACTCGCGTGTTACTCTATTTTTCTTTTCTGTAAATAAAGAATGAAAATAAATTAATACTTAAATTGTAAATGAAAAACTTGTTAAAAAATTGTAAATAAAATAAAAAATTATTCTTTTTAATTTTATTTGTTTTAATTTAATTTTTTTCTTTATGTTTTTTTTTTTAATTTATATTTATTTATTTATTATTATTAGAATTGTTTTTTTTTTATTTTCTTTTGTAATTAATTTTTTTTTTGCTTTGAGACCGCGTTTTCCCGATGGTTGCTTGTTAACGATCGTCAGCGTCTTGTAGATCAATATGTACGCGGTATTCGACGAGAGAAGTCCTTTTGGTATTCTTCCTCGCTTCATCACTTTCGAAATTGTATCGGTTAAGCCGTCCTCTATGCGTTTATTCTGCAGCTTCTCAACTTTGTCGTCGCTGAATTGATATCACTCGCCCTCGGAATTGCATATATTAGCAAATATTAGATGTAGTGCCGGGAGTGTGCCGACGAGTGTGCCTTTGTGCGACATGATGCGTTTATCCCGGACATCGTAGATATTCGGACATATCGAGTTCCTCCGGAAATTGTATGAACAAGTTGAGTTTCCTCTTTTATCCGGAATCTCGATGAAACACGAAACGCAACAGTTGAATGTTCAGAGTCTCGGGCAACGAATCGAGACGGATGAAGCGCCGTGCATCCTTTTTGCCGTTATACGTAGCGTAATGATATAAATTCCATCCAACGAGTTATTCCTCCGTCAAATATGTCTCAATTGCTTCCTTCAATGTTGGCGCCAACTGAAGATCCAACTCGTAAAATGTCGTTGATATATCCTCGTCTAAAACCGTCAGGCACATGGGATTGTTGCTGCAGTTTTTTAATCTTAATCTAATATGCCGCCTCCAAATGTTCTCGCTGGAGCTCATCTGGTGCTACCGCCTCCACCCAGAACCACGCCAGCTTCTCCAAATCCGTTTTTTTAGCTGGCGGCATTTTTCATGTTCTATCGAAGAGCGATCCTCTTGATTCCACTCGTGTACCCATCACCATATGCAATTTTTTATTTGTGTCAAGGCAAGGTGCATTTGTAATTTACTGGTAAATTACAGTTTGTTCGCTGTGTGCTAATCGTTAATTTACCGACCTCGTAGATGCACAACGAGGTATTCTTATTTCAATTCTCCGAAAAATCGATGTTTCTCCGCACTATAATCATTGGTACACGATCTTTAAAATGAAAAAACAATCAACGCTGTGTTTTAAAACATTTGTAGTATAATGTTATACGTTTTTTTATAGAGTGAATGATTAAGCGCGGGAAACTTACAAACGACGATATGTTTTAAATATTAATTTTTTTAATTCAATTTCACTGCCCCGAGTATTAAATAGTGGCTATTTTTATTTTTTAACTAATTGTTTCGTTATTAATCGTGATCTATTATTTACGCGCTTGGCCTCGGGAATAATTCCTTCTTTTATAATTATTATTTAGCATTTTATATTTACAATTTACAATTTTTTTAAAATTTATTTATTATTATTATAATTAATTTTTTTTATTTTCGTTTGAAATCAAAATATTATATTACCTTTTGTGGTACACTTGTTGCTTCCATCGTGTCGTCCTCGTCCATGAGGGCTCCGTGTACTTTTTGAATATGGGATCCGATTTCGACCTGCAAATATGGGGTGCTGTTGTCCCAGTGCATCACTCCCACGACGGAAACCATGCAACCTTCTATCAAATCGGTTGGTAGCTTGTTACTGTCGGCCACGCGAACCGATAGTTTGGTAGTGTACCGTTGGTGATGGCGCCGAGAGCATACGTAGAATTGCTGTTTCTGTGTGTTGTTCGTGCAAAAACCATTTTCAGATTGCCTGTGATAGCTATTGTAACGCGTTTTTTTTGGCGCGTTACAAGAACTGCGTCATCGGCGGATTTGGTCCCGTCGAGCACACGTTTTCCCCACCGACAGAGTCCCCAAGCGATCTCAAGGGTTCAGAATTAAGTAAAAGGATTAACATTGTTAATTTCGTCGTTTATTATTTATTTTGCGAGAATTATCGAGGCGAAGGAATGTCGGCGAGAAGGATATTCCGTTTCAAAGGTACTCTCGAAACGGGTAAAAGAGAAAGACGTCGTCACTTTGGTCGTCGGTCCCGCCTCGAGGATCGTCGTTACTTCTTTCTCAATCCAACATCCGAAAATCATCGCTCTGGGCGCATCGGCAACGAAGAAGTCGCAGCTTAGCAATGTCAGCATCGATCCATCGATGTCTGCACCCCGGGACCAACGTCTATGCGAATGCTACGAGCGAAAAGCGTGACAATTCGAACGTAGCGTCAGCGCCGTTGTCGTTCGAATATTAATTTCGCGCGAGCAATAGTTCGCGATAATCGTAGGGCATCACTAGGTACCGGGGTAACTTATAAGTATTTGGAAAAGGAGGGGAGAGCGAGACCGCGAGTCGAATTACGATAGATCACTCGAGGACTCTCGTCGTAGCTTTTGTGGTGCGAAGACGTGTGCTCGAGTGATCGAGATGGCCAGGGGACACTCCGCGTCAAAGTGTGGATTCACATCGATACCGGATCGATCGCGGCGGAGGATTATCCAAGGGCCGGCGGGAGAGGATAAATTCGGATAATTCTCCCTTTTAACAACTGTTTCTCGCCGGTAAGGCTTCCGTTTCTTTACTCGGACACGTTACTATTTTTTTAGTGTAACTTTCATATATTTGAGTGTGCGCGTCACTCGTTGCGACGGAGGTTATCGTCGTGGGCAAAAATACAGCTCGTAATAGTTGGACGGTCCCGCGTGCCGTTTTGCTTGTTGTGTAATATTCTCTTTCGTTGTTTTCTTTATTTTAATTTTTATATTTTGGTTCGATTAATTTTTGCTCTGGAGATCGCTTAGTATTTTGTTCGAGTCTGTAAATTTTTCTACGCGAGAGATCCTAAGGATTGGCGTGCGTTTCTGGGTCCCGGACGCGCCGCCGTTAAGGGGGCTGAGTCACCTAAAAATTATTTTTTTATTTATTTTTTTTTAATTTTTAAAAATTTTTTTTCTGAATGTATATACGGTGTACTACATACACACCAAATTTTAGATCGAAATTTAAAAAATTACCGAAGTTAGAAGCATTTTAGTAATATTAGAAATGAATAATGCGTGAAAAAAAAAAAAAAAAACGGAAATGCAACACAAACAATGCCGGAATACCGCATCTCCGCACGTTTCTTTTTCTTCTAATAAGAAGAACAAGAAACATCGAGAAAGGATCATAAAAAAAAAACAATCGATGTCGAAACTGCGTTCGGTAGGTAACGATTTACCGACCAAAGGGTCGTTACGTCTAATCGATGCGACTCAGATTATCGCCGCTACCGCGCTTTGTTTTGAGTCTGCGATACACCGGCGTAATGTAGCAACGATGATTTTTACACGATTGTGTCAATCGGGTAAAAAACTGCGCTTGTAAACTCGGTGTAATTAGTTATGTGTCAGTGTTCACAGTTTTTCCGAATGAACGGAATATATTCTGTATTTTTGCCCGCAATAGTGCAAAAATGATTTTCACAGTGACAGTATCGCAACGCGAAAAGTCTCGCAGAATTAACCTCCTTTTTAAACGTCACATTTGACGTAAGAGTATTTTTTTTAATTTTTTTAACATTTTTTTGCATTTACGAGGTTTGTGAAATGAAAAAAAAAAAAAAAAAAAAAAAACGTAAGTTTTATGTGATAGAAAAAAAACGTGCACATTTTTATGTAACAAAAAAAATATAAAAATTATTTTTTTTTATTGTGAATCACCCAAGTTGGTTATTTTCATTAATCTGTGAAATGCAGTTTTTGCCACTTATATTTTTCTTCGCTTGCCGCAGGTTTCAGAGAGAATGGCCCCACCAATTTTGGATTGCGATGGCTCATTTTCTTCGTAACAGTCAGTGTTACGGAAGGAGTGCGGGGATTTTTCATGCGATCAAGAATGGATTTATCGCAAGTCATTATGTGAGTGGTTACGAGACAAAAAGTGGAAAAAGTGAATTTTTTGGGAGTTTTTAACTCATAGCTTCGCCAGCGAAGCTTCAAAAAAAAATCCCCGCACTCGTTCCGCAATAAACTCTCTAACGAAGAAAATAAGAGGTCGCAAGCAAAGATTGATGCTTTCGTTCAGTCCGAAAGCTGCGGCAAAGGAAAAATGTTTGACCGTTGTCCATAACACTGGAATACACTGTAGGTCTCCAAAAAAATTTACAGCGGTAGTCTAACATATATATATTATGGAGGTAAAGTGAAATTTTTCATTACACTTATATATACTGGAAAAAAAATTTTTTACTTTTCGATTTTTTAGGTGACTCAGTCCCCTTAAGCGGTAGGCCGATCGGCAGTTTCGGCTGTCCGTGAGGTATCGCCGTGGCTGAACCCGAAGCGAGGATATCAGAACGCATCGCGCCGGTGACAATCACCCCGGTTAGTTAATTAACACGCGCACGGTACGCGAGACAACGGGAAAGTCGAGCGACGAATTATTATTATTATTAGTAGGGAAAATTAATATTTTTGCAATTTAATAATTTCAACGATTTCTTTGGATAAAATTCGACCTGGCGAATTGAGTAACTGGGAAGAATTTTAGCAGGGATATTTTTCTTTTGTGTCGAGACATTCCGGGTACCGTCCCGAGGAAAACTATTTATGTGAAATTTTATCTTTTTGAATAAATGATATTTTGTTTTGGTTCCCGTAAATTTTGGGTTAAGTGATATTATTTATTTGATTGTCTTGAGTCCCGAATTAAATTTAATCACCCATTTCTCGAACCAGCCCCTCTGCCCTTGTGCAGCAGCTAGCCGGCTGTCATCTAATTCGTTTGCATCTCACTTCGAGCATCCGATCGCGTCGAGCACGTAGCTTGGCTAGCGCCCTTTTAAAAATAAATTGCGATCAAGACGAATTTTTGTGGCCAACAAGGTACCGTGGTTTAGCCGTTCTCTTTTTGTAAAAATTATTTTATCGTACATTTTTTTATTTATTCTCGAAATTTCGGTCACACTATAAAAATAAAACAAAAAAATAATTCAGAATTTTTTAAATTAATAATATATAAAGATGTTTTAGTGTGTTAGAGAATATATGCACTAAAGTATTGTGACGTGATTTTTCGGAATCAACGTCACACATTAAAAAGACGATCATATTTCTGAGTAAAATCTCGATATGTATTGTTCTAGTCCCGTTTACAGCCCCTCCCAGCTACTTAAGATACCGTCAAGCTCTCGTGAGATATCGATCGAGTTATTGCGGTTTAGAATTCGAGCATTTTTAATCCGTTAAAACCTTCAGTAAAGATTTAGTTTCAGTTTAGTTCCGTTAAGTCGAGCTCTCGAATTCACTTGATGGGGCAACGTTAGCAAATAAAAAGCCCAAGGGAACGAGAGACTCGACGAAGTTTCTGGCGAATACGTTAAAGTCCGGTGCAAACCCGGCACCCTGTAGCAAAGTGCAATGCGTTGAGATCAGGCGGCGGGATAGGTTACAGGCGAGGACGGAACACCTCGCGCTGCATTAAGGTTGAGAAGAGCCTTGTATCTCACGCATTGACTTTGGGGAGCGATCGCCAAGATTCTTCGAATTACCGCGCTACCGTATCGTCTCGATTCGGAAAGTAGCGTCATGGTTGAGAGGGCAGTAGCTCTCGGTCAAGGCTCCCGTGACGATAATAATGATAACGATTTAGATTCCTTATCATAGGCCAAATCAGTCAACCGAGAGCTGCCCTCGAGGTAACTCGGGCCTCTCTCGCGCTCCCGCTGTCGTAGGCTTCGGCCTATTGTTCTCGCGCTCATGCTATCGCGTGATCGCTGTGTCTCGCTCGCGTTACTGTGGATTCCGATATCGCTCTCGCTCTCGTGTTCGTGCGTCTCGTCTCGTTCGAGTATCGTCGACTCGTGTGTTTCGTGTGTGCTATCCTCGATCGAATTTCGAAAGGAATTCTTTTCGAGTTGATAATTCGATTGATGCGTTTTTATTAACGTTCTCGAGTTATAGTGCATATGAGTGAGTTCTCGTGGCATCGTCAGATGCAGTTCCCGGTCCTTTTTGGATAAATTACGCGCTTCGGTGAGTTTTTCTAAATTCATTTTAGCTATCGTTCTCGTGTCACGCTCGTGATCGCTTGCCTCGCTTCGATCTCTCGATCAGCTGAGGGCTCGCGATGCATGGGCGTGCGATCCCGTGGCTTCTTAGCCAAAATATTAATTTTCGCTCCCGATTAAAGTCACGTTGAGGTTTCGAACTCCGTTTCCCGTGTGCTATTCTATTGACCTCGGATCGCGACCCTTCTACCACAACCCGCATCCTGAGCAACCGTGCATTTTCGCACCCGTTCGCTCTCGCGAATGCATCGACGTTAGTTCTCGTTTCCGTTTTCGTTTCCGTTTTGTTGTGTCGTTCGTTTCGTCCTTGCGGAGGTCGTAGTTCCACCGACCTCCAGATTAGCCCGGTTTGGTAATTCCGGCGAAACAAAAATTAACCCTGCGGAGTCGCCGTTCCACCGGCCTCCAGTTTAGTCCAGTTAGTTAGTATTAGGTTGTTAATACCGGTGAAACAAAATTGACTGGAGCCCACCGGGACGCCAATGCATCCGCGAGGGTGGACGGCCGAAGGTGACGTAAGTTTTCGAGTTCGCGTTTTTTTGAGTTTCGATTTCGCTCTTTTTTGAGTTTTGAATTTTTTTGAGTAAAGTTTAGTGTTGCGCTCGAAGTACCGAAAACCCGTCACAGTATGTAGACGATATCTCGATAGTAGCCGAAGAAGCAGCAGAGTTGGGAACACAGAGTCTGAACACGTATGAATTCTTTTAGATTTTTATCTTTGGGTTGATTTTTTTCTTTTTCTACACATTTTTTCCATAAAAAAAAAAAATTCAAACCAAAGATAAAAATCTAAGAAAATTCATAGGTATTCAGAAAAATAAACGAATCATTTTTATAAAAAAACCGTAAATTTGTTTAACAATTTTTATTTTCATCAATTTCGTAACAACATTTTGGAACTATTATTATGCAAAATTCTTCTTTTCAGCACCTTTAATACGAATGAATTTATTCAGATTTTTAGGCACTCACTTAAAAATAGGCAAAGAGTGCCTATTAAAATGACCATCCGTTGCACTTCAGACTAGGGGTGTGCGAATATTCGAAGTTTCGAATAATTCGACTCGAATTGAGTATGAATAATTCGATTCGAAATTCAGCTCAAATATTCGAATAAAATGAATAATTCGAACGAATCGAAGAATTCAAATGAAACGAATAATTCGAATGAAACGAATAATTTGAAGAAGTCGAACCCTTCGAACAATTCTATCGCATTTCATGATGTATTTACGTTGACATTGTTAACATTTTTCGTAAGTTGCAAAAATCCTCAAACTTGTTCATTTCAACAAGTAAATAATGGACGCCAAACGGAAAAAAATATCTTTATTTTTTTTTACAGTTAGAAAAAACGATATACTTGATAATTCGTACGGCAGTTATTTTTGACACCCCATCTGGAAGTCCCGGAACGTGATATACCTTTTTTATACAAGCGAACTCTCGAAAGTTCACGTAATCCGATCTAGGGATAGTTTTCAATAAACACCGAAAAATAAATATAAAAAAGAGGGCTGACCTACGTCGCTCTTCAAGTATAGTTGCGCTAATCGATGCGCTTCGAATTATGTGATAAACCGAGGTTGCTTGCTCTTTTTTGATTGGGGAAAAAATAATTTAACGATATGTTATTTTCTCCATTAATTCTCCTCGGCTGTTAGAGCTTTTGATTTTTTTTCGATTTTTCGCATATGGTTAACGAAAAAAAGTTCGTTTCGGTAAACGTTAATCGCTTAAACTGCAACTACAGTATCTCATTTTACGGTTCTCACCTAGTCGCATTATAACAAAATGAATCGTACATCGAGGTTATATGAACCAATTCCAGCATGACCCAGAAATAAATAAGAAAACCATAAAAGCATAGAGACACAATGTGAAGTATTTTAGATAATGCGTAAATCATCCTGTATCTAGGAGGCACATGTGTATCTTCGCAGTGCAGTGGCCACGATTTTTTTCTTCTTTCACGATTGTTCTCCGCCTGATACCGAACATTATTTACAAATTTTTGTGCAGAAACGTTAGCATTTCCACGTTCTCTGGCAACAGTCGTGATCGCTTTTCTTCGACGATGTCGCCAGTTGAAGAAAATAATCGTTCGCTCTCGGCCGAAGTGCACGGAATGCCCAAGTACCTCCGCGCCATCGAAGCTATGTGTGGCAACGTGGTAGAATTCGTCTTCCACCATGGTAAGGGACAATCGGTAGGGAGGATCAAAGCGTTGTGTAGATACGTAAGCATTTCTTGCTCGACTGCCTTAACGATGTTTGATTTTGATCCGTCTCTAAAATTAGCGTTCTCGTGCGTTCGGAAACTCCAGAAATTGGAACTCGTGCTTACTGCAAATTATTTTTTTTATAGCTTATCTTTATAATCAGAAATTGTTAGTAAACTCATGCAAACAATATATACAGTGTACATACGCTGAGAAGGCGGGACCATCGAATCATCCTCCTCACCGTCCTGAGACTCGTCGAGTGTCTCGCAAATTTCTGCAACTAACGTAGTCTGTACTTCGTTCAAAACCTCCGGACTGAAAAAAAATCCCTTATATCTGGGATCGAGGTACGTCGCCTTCCTGTTTACTTCGTCAAATATATTGGGAAATCGACTATCGATCGAGTCGTTCAGACTTCTGGTGAATTCCGAGGTCTCGAGCGTCACCAGATCCTCGTCGATTATCTTTCGCAGCTGGAGCTGAATTCCATAAATTAACGGAATAACCATAGAAAGAGTTGGATATTTCGAGCCACATGAAATTTTCGTAGCTTGGTTCAAAGGCTCGAGTATAAGCACCGTGTTCTTGATCGTTTGCCATTCGGTGCCATTTAGAGAGTCGTGCATCACCGTCTCCGCGAAAACTTGCGTGAGAGACGCTTTCAACCTCAACATTCCCAGCGTTCCCAGTGTTTTCTCTCCATCTTAAATTCCGAGCTCCACCTAGTAGCTATCAGTTGTATGAGACTCAGAGACGAATTCGGAGCTCTCTCGTTTTGCGCTAATTGCAAGGCTCTTCTAGATGGCTCCGAATGATGGAAGTGTGTCACAAATCGCCGAGCCTAGTTATAAAGCAAATAGGCAACATGCAGCAATACAACGTAATAAAATGAGGATTATTGTGGCAACGGAAAAAATAGTACATGAGAACTTAAATAAAATCTTACCTTGGTGAGTATTTCTTCTACCTCAGGGTTTTCCTTCTTTGCGTCTTTTAACGCTAAGTTTAATGTGTGAGCGAAGCAGTAGACATTGGTCCAACCAGCTGCGTTTATTGCTGATGTGATATTTCGAGCATTGTCGGTGACCGCGAATACCGGGATATCGCTGCGTTGCGTTAACACTGGCCACTCCGTCACCATATCTTGCAGTTTTTCCCTAAGATCTGTACCGGTGTGTCGTCCCTCCAACAATCTCATAGCGAGAGTTATATTTTTCATTTGAAATTCAACCGTGACGTAGTGGATGGTGAGAGATAAGTACGAATGATTGGAACGAGACGTCCAACCGTCAGTTGTATAAGCTATACAATTTACACCAGCTTCCATATCACGGATAAGTTCTTCGTTTATTTTTTCTTTCATTTGTTCGTATAGTTTTGGTATAAGCGTGCGTAAAATAGTTGTCCGATGCGGTGGCTCGTAGTTCGGAACCAGTTTTTTTAGCAATTTCTTAAAACCTTGATTCTGCACGCAGCTATACGATCAAAGATCGAGAGCTATCATCTCTGCGATAACTTTATCAATTTCTCGGCTTTCCTTCGGTGACATATGATTTCGAGCGTTTTTAGACCCGGCGCATTGATCTTCTGCTGTTTTTCGTTTCTGTTGTTTGCGTTCACATCGTCTCCATGCTTTTGGTTGGATTGTCTTAAGATGATTGATCATCGACGAAGTGGTGCCTTGAAATAATTAATAAAATTGCAGTTAATTTTGACACATAATGAAAAATGCTTTAATGTGATTACTGATTATTAGATCAACGATTTTTTTTTCATATCAAGTATGCAGCTAGAAATAAAATTACTAAATTGTGATGAGCGAAAGAAATTACGCTTGTTTCAAGACTAATTATGCGAAAAGTACCGATTTTGAGTATTATCGAACAAGAATATCTTGTCATTAAAATTACAAAAAATCCGAAAAAAAATGCGAATAAACTTCGCAGAAAGCAACTTCGAAGAAAGCGAATAAAGCACAATAAAACGTGGGGTCTATGGCTTTGCAATTTTCTGTATAAAAATTAAAGAATTTCAAAAATCCTTCGCCGCAAAAAATCTCATCTATTTTGTCCGCGCTGAAAAATACAATGCTCTTTTACAAACATTTCAGATAGACGGCAACAGGTATAGGTACAGGCGACACGTTTTCACGAAAAACGTGTGTTTCTTAACAAATAACTTCCGGTGGCAATCTCGTGTAACAGCTAATCCGAAAATGAATGAATGGCAAAAAGAAGATTTTATGTTCTGACATGGGACCAAACCGCACCGTCATTCATTCTATAATATATCAACAATAAAAGGGATAAAAGAGGACACAGAAATAGGCATGTTACGTCGCGAATCATGTTTACGTGAGGAGCCGGCCTCATCTCGGTCAATCAACTTAATGAATTTACACGTTTTCGAAGCGGCTATGATTCGCGGGTGCCTCGTTTAGAGCCTAACCTTGCGGAAAATTGCTCGGGAAGAGGCTAGAGTTCATTCGCGAAATGTTGTCAAAGGGGAAGTTTAGACGGTTTCACTAATAGGATGAGTATCGCAACAATACGGGCAAAAACATTCAAGGGGAGCACTGGGTGCTGTAACGACTTCTTGCGGGGTAACGGAACGGAAAACGCGGAGATACCAAACTATCGCGGCGATGATGAAAACTACGATAAAACACGCAAGGAAAATCACGACAATCAAAGGGGAGTTCATCGCGATATTGAAAATTTAACTAAACTCGCGGATTGATTTGAGAGACTCGACGGACGGTAGACACTGGATAGATTCGTACACCCGAGTGTACTACAGGGGTTTCACGAGTGACTCTAGAATCGCGGATATTGACGGTGATTTTAACGGAGATTCCGCACAAAAGAATAAAAGTTAACACGATCACTATAGTTGCCAGAAGGGCGATAATAAGCTGAGATACGTACATCTCTCAACCTTTTCACTAACAACACGATAAAGTGGAAGGGTTGAGGGGAAAAATCGCAAACTTAGAGAAAAATAAGACTTACCGAAGAACACAAAAATATCCGGCGAACAGAAATGAAGAAGAGGTTGCTGGTTGTGGTCGTCGGTAGATCGCTGGTCGATATCCTCGGCTTCAAGTAAGTGCCGAGCGGTCGAAGGATTTTTTCACGAAGAACGAACACAAAATTTAAGCACTGAGGTTTTTTATTCTATTAACTTCGATTGAAGTTAATAGTGAAACAAAACTTGGTACAATTCCACAAATGAACACAACGAAGGATAAGACTTGGACATTTTCCAAAGTCTTTTAACAAAGATTGAAAAACACAAAACTGTCGCGAGCAGAGTAACTTCGTCGATTTTCGGAGTGGTAATGAGCATGGCCCTCCGTAAAGGGCGCAGTTTAAATAGGCTTGACATAGACCGCGGTGGAAGGGGCAACTTTTTGGTTGAGGCGTGATTTTCCACGCCTCCCTTGTTCTCATTCTATCGGCTGTTAATTTCTTATAATTAGTCTAATTAACTATTTTCAGATCGATTTTGGATTTGTTAATTAGCGATTTATTCTTTTTATTTATTTTAGAAGTGTCTCGAATTTGAATCACCTTTTTAGGTGGAAAATTACGGATTTTAATACTTGATAAAAGGAAAATTTTCTTGATAAAGAATTAATTAATTATCAAATCCAAAAATATTAAAAACGAACTCTATTGATATTTCGCTCTCATTCTTCACTCTATTACATGTATTCTCATTCGGTTTTTACTATAATATGTGAAATATCGATCGATATCGATTTGACAGATCTAATTAAATTGAATTTAAATTTGATATAAATTTCATAACTACCAGGGTGTTCTGGTATTCATTCTTAATGGTTTTTCGTCGGCTTTCAATATAAAATGATGAATTAATTAACTTAATTAATTAATTTGTTTAACCTTTCCATTTGTCAAATTAACAAATTTCGGGTTAAACTTTTACGATAATTGTAACATTTGGCTATTGTAAATCATGAAAAAAATGGTTATTATTAACGATTGTTAATAATTATTATTCAGTTATTCTCTCTTTCTTCATCCCTACTCTTGGCTAAGAATTGCATTTGTCTCTTGATTTTTATGGCTCTGTTCCTATTGGTTGAGAAAAGTTCGGCTATCGATGAGTGGTGGGCCTTCTCGTACGTTCTATGCATTGCGCGGGTGGCTCACCCTTCCCCTACTCTCTCGGTACGATCACGTGTACCGTAGCTGGCCCGCGAGCTAGCCAACAGCGCTACCTCCCCTTCGGGGTGGCTCTTGACTTCCCTTGTTCGTACCAGCCACGCTCACGTGGTCGCTTCTCCTTCTATCCTACCTAAAGAGTATGCTGGTACAGAGGCTTTCTCCGGCCGTGCAATCCTCTGTTCTCTCCCAGCACGGAGTCTTCTCTTTTTTTCTTTCTAAGAACCGTGACAAATCGGCGAGCTGAATAGAATCGCTTCTTCGAACGAGCACCACTTATCTTTATTTATTCCATCCAAATGTTTAGAAGAAACTTCTCGGAGGTAGTTGTTGAAAATAACATTTCCTATGTAACCCGATATTCTTCTTTCGTCGCTGGTTAAGATCGTAAATTGAACTATTTATCTTTGAAGCAATATCGATTTGCAAGATATTTTTCATTTAAATGTTTAGTCTCTGAGTAATGAGATATATTGCTAAAGGCAGAAATACTTTAACTCGTTGTTTTTACGGATTTACTTTTTATGATGGGAAAAGACCAGAAGGGTTTATGATGGTTACCTGAGTAACGCGCAAATACCTGACCTACCCCTAGCTATAAAATATAACCGGGGAAATACGTGAAAATATATATAAAACTATTACATAACTTTATAAATTCTTGACGACCTGACCCAACATTCATATTCATGCGTGATTTTAATATAATTCTCTAATTTAATTAACTTGCGGACCATCGGGAATCTTTTCTTGTTCGCGGGGTTAAGCCGTGAGGGCTGTCCGTGAGGTGCTGCACTCTTGAATGTCTGTATCGGTGGGCCCGACGTATCATGGTTTTGGTGAAGCCGTCGATGCCCTCGCTCGGGGTGTTAGACTTCTCGCCTCGGAGTCGCCAAGTCTCTATACATGAGCCTGACGCTTCGTAGTATTGGTGCGTCTCGATGAATGGAGCCTCGTCGAGCCTTGGTGTCTATCGTATCCCTTGGAAGTCGGCTAGGCCCAAATACATGAGCCATCATTCTCTGGTAGTAGTGGTGACTTTTCTTCGTAGTGTGGTATTGGTGACACACGCTCGTCGTGCATGATCGAGCCGTGGTCTTACGCCGTCGGATAGAGCCTTTTGGAATGCTGGAGTAACTCAAGCCTATTAACGATTGTTGATTTTCTTCAAATTTCTGATGACAGAATTATTTGATGGCTCCGGCTCGACGAATTCATGCTCGAATGTTTTTCAAACAGTCTTCGGATGTCGATTCTCTGTCGACGATTCCCATATACGGTGATCTCTTCTCCTTCGTGGTTTCTCCGTCACCTCGCGAGTATACACGTGCAGCTGTACTCTTTTTTCGGTTCGGAAAGAGCAGCGCAAGTTCGCGAAAAAGAAATCCCAATAATCGCGGGACGTAACAGGCGATAAAATGGAGTTTAATTAAATAGATCTTTGTCTGTTACTACAAGACTACTTTACTCGGCGGCTGACTAACGAGTGCCCAGCGTAAGCGTATCTCTCATCATCACGCTGCTCAGAGTTACCAACTCAACAACATTTAAATTCCTTTCTTCATACCAACTTAAAGTTAATACATTACACAGAGATTAGTAGGGAGATGCACAACGCTCGGGTTTTGGCCGTACCCAGCGGAGTGGCGCTAAATCGTAGCGGCGAACTCGGGAGTACGATTTTGTGATCATCGCCTCGGCCAACATTGCAGATTCGAGGCGAACGTGATCACCGGTGCGGTGGGTAATACAGGCGCGTGATCACGAGTCAACGCTTGGCGGGGAGAACCTCTGCGCCGCTCGAGCCTCGTTCTAGCAAACTCGGAGATTTGGTTCTTCGGACGCCGATGCATGTTTTTTTTGTTCTTTGACAGCAGTCTGCCGAATACCAGTGTGTACTTAACGTCCACTGAGTGACTAATTAATTAGCCAAGGCATAATATACGTACGAGAAAAATATTTCGTCAGCAAGCGAGCTCACAACTTTTATACAACTTCCGTACTGTGACTTGCAAGACAAGCGGTTGGCCGAGAGCTTTGCGTCGTTCTCTTTTGCCTCGAGATTCCAAAGTTCGAGCAAAGAGAATTGTTTTCTTTTTTTTGTTCGAATTCATTGTAATTATCCCGGATGAATAGTGATGACAAAAAAAAACGCCGAGAAAAGCTTTAAGAGATACTCTCAGCCTTTCTTGGCGTTTTTTTTTTTTTTTTTTTGAAGAGCACAATGAAAAAAAAAAAATGTATTCACCGGGACTCGATCCAGAGTACACCGCACTACGAGTCTGACCGGCTACCACTCTAACCAATCTCTACTCGTGAGAAGGTTTTCATGAAACCGCTATTTGTATTTCAATTTTAACGAAGACAGTCGAAAAAAAAAACGCCGAAACGATCGAGAAAGGCTTTCGTTGCTTTTCTCGATCGTTTCGGCGTTTTTTTTTTCTTTGGGTTTTTAAATTGATTATCAGCGAAAGTAATGATAATTGTTGATTATTTGGCCGAATGAACTAACCGAGAACTGTATTAGTGTTCAGTTTATTACAATTTGAAATAAACTAGTTCATTCGTTTTCGGGGGGCACCACGGGAAGGCAATCAACTTTACCCCCCGTTAGCTCCAAGAGCCTCCGTCGTAAAGGCGGGACACTTGTCAAGTCATGCAATCTAGAAAAGTGCAGCTCATGGAACTATTGATTGATCGAAGCGCAGCTTAAAGCCTCTGTGGACACACGGGGACACCTTCTACAATTCAAAGCGATTTGTGAAAGTGCAGCTCAAAGAGCCTCCGGTTACACACAGGTACGACTTCGATAATCATTACTTCGATAATTTCAATACCTTGAGTTTGTAATTAATGGTACATATTGAGACGTAGCTCATCGAGCCTCTGGATATAATCGGGGGCAGCTTTGAAGATATAAAACGATCATCAAAGTGCAGTTTAAAAAACCTCCGATTGCGACCAGGGACGAGCTCAATATTATACGGTAATAAAAATTTACAAACCTTGCAGCTTTCTCAATTTCGAGTTCGGTTTGCGTTGCGCTGTAGCAGCGCGAACTGTTCGTTTCACACGATTATTGTACTTTGTTTGAGCATAAACTTTTACCCTTATTAAAAATTCCAAATGCTGCATACGATGTGCTTGACAGGGGTGATTTTTATCGTACCACTCAGGATACAACGGCTTCGTTGCCAGCACTATATCGCTCACAAGTTTTTGTAGGAGACCTTCAGAATGCCAGTGTCTTTGCCAAAGTCTCGAGTAAGCCTTCAGCTGAGACTCTACTATTTGCGCAAACTTTTCGGTCGGCCGTTTCAATTTCGTTACCGTTGGGGCATCGATGTCAATATTTTCATACTCTCGAAACTCGATATACATTTCCGTTGGCGCTGCATCATCCATCGGTATCTTTAGCATATCCTCGTTACAATTATCGCACGGTGTCTTTTTTAGGTTGCGATGCCCAACGTAACCAGCGAAAAATGTGATGGCATTTTTTTCGTATAAGCTCAATTCTTCGGCGGTAGCATTCTCGCTTTGATGTTCGTCAATATACGAATCAATGATTTCCGTTGCGGTGGAAACATCGACACTCGAGTCATCTTCCTCACAGCCGATAGGATCAACCGTGAGATCGTCTGCTACCTCAAATGCCCGTGTGACAACACTGGTCGGATTGAGCAGAGCTGATGTCTCAGGACACTCCACATTGCCGATTTCGGTCGTACCAATATATCCAGTTGAAAGGATATGCCTGATAGTCAATCGAACCATTCTCGCCGTAGGATTTGGATTAAAACCCCCACGTCCTCGCAATTTTGAGAACAAATGTTCCACTGAATCCTGATTGCAGAGGGCCGCTGCTAGTTCGAAATCTGGATGAACCTCTTTGATCGAGTGATACGTCATTAAAATCGACTTCACTGTCAACGGCAAACCTATTAGACAGGGAATTTTCCTCGATCTTGCGGTGGGCTTGGGTACCACACTCCAATTAGAAGCCCAATCGATGAACTCAGTCAAAGTTTCTTCGATCCTAGGGTTTCGATCTGAGAGAGGCCTTTTTGCGGGATTGTAGCAGAATAAACGGTATGCATTGCATGAATCGATTACCGTGTTCATTCGCTCAGCAAAAGTAGCCGACGCTCTCCAAGTCGTACTGCTCAGCCCCCGTGGATCTTCGCCCGCCGTCATTATTGCCGCGGCATACCTGTGACTAAGCATTTGAAAAGCTCGCTTCACGTTCATCGCTTCGAAGCTTGACGGCTCTATATGAGCCAACGTAATATGCGAAAGCAACCTGGACGTAGTGTTAGCGCAGTCGTAAGTCCACGTGTCTACAAAGTCCGCGTATGCAGCAATGACTTCGCCGTTGCAATACAATACCTTGTGCGTTCGTAGTGTGCTCAACAAACGTTTTATCAAGTGGGGGAAATCGAATGATGCAAAGTACTCTCGCCCCGCACAATGGAAAGACGGAGTTGCCGTGTCCGTTACGCCAAGTACTGATGAATAAAGCGATTGGTTGGACGGTCCTTGATCACAGGTTGTCAACACAACGTTCGCTCCAACTTCGTGAAGTCGTACTAAACATTGCTCCAAAAGCTGATGCATCTCCGTCGCGCTCATTCCATTTCCTGTCAAGAAGTAAGCGACAAGTTGCCGCCACGGATTTTTTGCATTCAAGGAATCCAAGCAGAAAACGAATACATATCGAGCGCGTTCGTTGCGACGCCCGAGCGAGCCAAGATCTACCAGTCCTTCGATACAATCGAATTTTACGGAGTATTCTTCGAAGTTCTTCACGGTCATCTCGTCCCACTTCAGGAAACAGATCCTTTCCACAGGCGGCAACTCTCCCAGCTTCGCTTTCAATTTGTCAAAGATATCCGCGCAGAATCCAGGCCGAATGTCAATCTCCGATATCCATAACCTTACGATGCTTACCGACGGAAAATGACATCCTGCTTTTTGCAATCGCTTGTAAGCGGTGCCGAATAGTAAAAGAGTTGCTTAGCTAAGTCTTTTTCGTCTCCTGCAAACGGCGCGTTCTTGTGATGCAACTGAAGTTTAACCATCGCTCTCGCTGATGGTGTTCCGTCGTACGAACGGATTTAATATTCCCAAAATAAAAAGTAAATTTCCTTTAACGCAGGGATTAACCGACCCTCAAGAAAATTCAATGTCTTAGATTCTCGCGAGTCACAACTATAAAACATCTGCAATGCAGCTGAGTTTCTTTACATGCAAAAAATAAAGATAATCCCTTCAAGTTAAAATCATTCACGAAAAAGCAATTTAGAAATTCTTAAGTCTTTTATGAGACCGCATACTTCAAGCGACGGTGCGTCACCAGGCAAGGGTCAGCGTCGAGCGCGAAAACCTTTTTACCTGCGTAAAACAAGCGAGCGGCAAGCGTCTTGCCCCCCACTTAGAGTCTTCGAGTGCACTCGTTAGCGGAAAAATCCCTTCCTGCATTTTCTAGCAGCCAATCAATTGTTTTGACTCATTCTCCGAATATCTAAGACACCCCTATCTTTTTTACCTGTTAGAGTACATCTTTTTCAAAAATCAGTCTTCGAACTACCACCGTAACGAACAGACGCGTCTTGGAAACTAGTACCAAACGCGTGTTGTCAGACTCGAATCAAGTGCAGTAACTCACATAGCCACAGTTTATAATTTCAATCGTCAGTCTAAAACGCAAGTGAAATAGTGTAATTATTGTTGTTGTTTGTTTTAAAATAAATATTATCGTGTGTTTATTAACTTGTGCAACCATCACTTCCTACCATTTTTCACGAAACAATATTAAGATCGTTGGTGATTAATTTCCCTGACGGCATTTCTGTACCAGCGAGACTTCGTCACCGCCAGCGTGAATTCAGGCCTTACAACCCTGAACGGTCAACGTTACCGCGAAGTCCTAGCGTACCGTACAGATGGCTCGATACAATTTCTCTCATCGAGAAATTCATCTACAGTTTTCCTCTTGTTTTTTTGTCGCAAAATCGCGTTCTGATGTAACGCTCGATGTAGTTTCCTTTTAAGGAGTTTTATCTCTTTGCGATATTCTATCACTTTAGCACGCAAAGTGCATTTTGTACCCCGTGAATTTAGTTTCGTCGAGTGCTGTTTGTCTGCTGATAATTTTACCCTGCCATCAATTGCGGGTGGGATTGACGATTTGGCGATATTATCAGTCACGGCCGTCGCGAAGTCTGGCTCGATCGTAGTCCACGCCAACGTTTCGTCGTCCGACTCCGAAAAGCGTAGCTCATCGTTTTTTTCATATGAGTGAGTCATTGGGGCAATCGTCGCGTTAAAAGACGATTCGATTTCCGGTGATTCCATTATTTGTTCCGATTGGATTTCTATCAATTGCAGTGACAGAGCCGCTATCTTCAGCCTGATGAGATGCGTGTGCCTGTACGCTAAAAGAAATAAGATTTGGATTGGTACTTACCGAACTATTTGACCCTTCTCCATCGTAATCTTGGATATGCTGTACCCCGAAAAATGGCACTGGATTAGCGCGACGTTTCAATTTGCCATTTTCAGAGATGTCGATTGATTTAAAATGCGTGGCACATAAGCCCGCATTGCGCAGAGTGGCTGCTGACCACGTTTTCAAATGTGGATTGCCTGGAGTAAAGTTTTCATATTGTCATATAGAACAATCTTTATGATAAAAGTTTGTTCTCAAATTGAAAATTCGATGAAAATTTTCTACAAAAAACAAACGCCGAAATGATCGAAAAAGGCTCAATGCTTTTCTCGATCATTTCGGTGTTTTTTTTTCGACCCTACTCATTAAGTTCATAACACAAATATCGGTTGCGTGACAATATTCTTATAATTGGGGGTTGGTTAGAGTGGTAGCCGCTCAGGTTGGTAATGTCTACGATACGGGTTCTAGTCCCGAGAAAATTTTTTTTTTTTTTTTTTTTTTTTCTTAAAAAAAAAAACTAACATTTTCGTACGCAGATTTCACACGAATAATTATGGCCTACATTACAAACTTACCTGTGCACTGTATCCAGATGTCATGTCGAGGATCATCGGCCTGCGGGAAGCGGTAAAGATGTGAATTCGTCGTGAATCGACCATTCTGGCAATCTTTATACGCGCACTTGTCGTAAATCCGCACCTTCCGCACTTTTGACATATTTTCGCGACACTATTCGACAATTCTCGTCGATAATAGCTCAATCTCTATCGTTCGTATAAAATATTATTGTTTGTTCGCGTCCGAAGAGGTCGCGTACGACTGATTAAAAAAAACACGAAGCTGTGCAAAACGAGGGGAGTGGGTGCAACAATGTATCTAACACGAGAATTTCAACGGTTTTCGCGGCTAGAGGAGAGGAAGTCGAAATAAAATGTATGTCGGGGCTCACAGCTTTATTTCGTTTTTAGTCGTCAGAGCGTGAACATCATGGTAAGGTGCTCTCTAATATTCTCGATCGAAAAGAAATTCAGTTGTGAAATTTAATACGATTTTAATAAGATTTTTTACTTTCAGCCTTCACATAACGAAGCAATAAAGGACAGCATGTCGAAAACAAATGAGTAAGTATAAATACAGCATAAAAGAAAATAACATAATCTGCAAAATGTTTTTTTTCTCAAAGGATCCGTGCTGTTGAGACGGCGGCTGAACCGCCCCCGCCCACTCCAAATCTCGAGACGGAGCGACAACCTCCCCCGTCCGAGCCGACTGATGCTGATGCTGGTGGCTCAGGGGCACAACAACCACCGAAGGAGGTACCCGCGAAGGTTGGTATGTATCTATTATCGTCCAATGATATATTTATTGCATTTTTAAATTCTAATCTAATCCGATAACATTTTTTGTAGATGTCATCAAGAAAAAAAATTGGCGATGGCAAAAAAAAAAGCAGGGCCGAGGTCGTGGACGCACTCAACACGCAACCGCTGATCGCGCGTTGAAAATAATCGTCGTCGCTGTACTTGAAAAAATGAAATAAAATTAAGAAAAAACAGATATTTCGCAGTATTACTGATTTATCTCTTCCCTTGTTCCTTTCCTCATAAAAAAAAGTAAAAACCCAAAGAAAAAAAAAACGCCGAAACGATCGAGAAAAGCAACGAAAGCCTTTCTCGATCGTTTCGGCGTTTTTTTTTTCGACTGTCTTCGTTAAAATTGAAATACAAATAGCGGTTTCATGAAAACCTTCTCACGAGTAGAGATTGGTTAGAGTGGTAGCCGGTCAGACTCGTAGTGCGGTGTACTCTGGATCGAGTCCCGGTGAATACATTTTTTTTTTTTCATTGTGCTCTTCAAAAAAAAAAAAAAAAAAACGCCAAGAAAGGCTGAGAGTATCTCTTAAAGCTTTTCTCGGCGTTTTTTTTTGTCATCACTATTCATCCGGGATAATTACAATGAATTCGAACAAAAAAAAGAAAACAATTCTCTTTGCTCGAACTTTGGAATCTCGAGGCAAAAGAGAACGACACAAAGCTCTCGGCCAACCGCTTGTCTTGCAAGTCACAGTACGGAAGTTGTATAAAAGTTGTGAGCTCGCTTGCTGACGAAATATTTTTCTCGTACGTATATTATGCCTTGGCTAATTAATTAGTCACTCAGTGGACGTTAAGTACACACTGGTATTCGGCAGACTGCTGTCAAAGAACAAAAAAAACATGCATCGGCGTCCGAAGAACCAAATCTCCGAGTTTGCTACAACGAGGCTCGAGCGGCGCAGAGGTTCTCCCCGCCAAGCGTTGACTCGTGATCACGCGCCTGTATTACCCACCGCACCGGTGATCACGTTCGCCTCGAATCTGCAATGTTGGCCGAGGCGATGATCACAAAATCGTACTCCCGAGTTCGCCGCTACGATTTAGCGCCACTCCGCTGGGTACGGCCAAAACCCGAGCGTTGTGCATCTCCCTACTAATCTCTGCATTACACATTCGTTCGCATCCAAATCGAAAGTAACGTATTTCAAAGAAAAAAAATAGTACCGTTCCAAATTAAAAGTATTGTTATTAAAAGGAAAATTGAAAAGCTATTCCGGAAGTGTTATCAATGAAATAAAAAAATACATATCAAAACGGGAACGCAATGTACGCTATGTACGCAATGTATAAAAAAATTAAAACTTGCCCGATATAATCGGTACTTGCGTCGTCATTTCCGAGATTCGCTTAAAATTCGAATATGATCCACGATTGATCGATGTTAAACGACTCACTGCAAATTTCGCATGCAAACTATGGAAAATATTGTTATACATACCTTTTCCGATTCTCAATTCTTTTTGACATTTCGCGCATTTACCAAAATTAATGTTTTCAAACGTAAACTTCTCGAAGTATTTCCAAACAACGCTTCTCGTTGTGTTATTATTGACCTCGTCTTCTTGGTCACGCGTTTCCGCCGGTTGATTGTCATCTTCTTCCATCGCTGCGTCGTTTGTCTCTTCCATTTTATCGCGCCGTCGTTACGAATGCTGAATTCTCAAGACACTCCGTAAATGGATTCGCCTTTGCACACGTCGAAGGGATTAATTAACCAATTAGAAAATTCGATAAGCGTGGATTGCGTAAAGTTTACGCGCGCAAGGTGCGAACCTCATGCGTGACCTGCGTAAAGCTTGCGAACGCAATGTGAGAAGCTCACGCGTGACATGAACAGACCTTTCACTCGCCATGCACTGAACTTGTCGGTGGCGCCAATAATTCGTGAGCCGCGCCATAATACGTTTCAACTCGCCGATATTCGACGATATTTATATTATCAAATCGAAAAAATGAGGCAAACATTTTTCTCGAGATCGACGAGGGTCAGCGAGGTAAATTGTCGTTGATGTGCAACCGATGGGGTGAATGTAAAAATATTATTAATAAATATATCCCGTTCATATATTGACTAATAACGAGACAGAATATAAATAAATTGTGACAGGAAATTTGATTAATCCGAAAATATACGAATAATTCGAAAACATTCGCATAATTCGAAAACATTCGAATAATTCGAAAACATTCGAATAATTCGAAAACATTCGAATAATTCGAAAACATTCGAATAATTCGAAAACATTCGAATAATTCGGAAACATTCGAATAATTCGGAAACATTCGAATAATTCGAAAACATTCGAATAATTCGAAAATATACGAATGATTCGAATAAATGAATAATTCGAATAAATGAATATTCGATTCGATTTTCAAATTGAATAGTAATATTCGATTCGATTCGATTTATGTACTATTCGCACACACCTACTTCAGACTTCTGTCGGTGGGAATACTCCGCAGCGCATACTCCAAAAAATGTAATTTTCCGGCATTTACTTCGGTGTACCTCCAACATCATGCGTTGTCAATTTTAAGTCACTCCGATACCTGGAAATATTTCTTTTAGCTTGCGGTTCACTAGAAATAGGTATTTTGCAGTATTTATCACTTCGGACGTCCGTACGGCGCTGTAACTTTAGACTGTGCGAACCAATTTTGTTCTCCTTCGCAGGGTTTTTTTTATTACATTATTGCAAGTATGCACATTTCTTTTAAAACCAATCTGAGACCTTTAAGTATTTTTTCTAAAAAATTATTGGTCACAATTTGCCTTTGCCTTCCGTCAAATGTCCGTACGGTGCCATCATAATGAACTCTACGAACCGATTTTTTTCTCCTTCGCAGCATCATTTTGTTTTATCAAAAGCACTATGCATAGCAAATTTAAAGCCAATCCAACATCTCTAACTATTTTTTCATCAGAATTTTCACATAAAACAATGATTTTCTCACATCTGATGTCCGTACGGTTCTCCAATTAAGAATCCTGGAAACCAATTTTTTTCTCTTTTGCAACAATATTTTATTGTATCGAAAGCACTATGCACAACAAATTTGGAGTCATTCCGACAAAGCTACTTTTTATTATAAAATTTTTCACAAAAAGTTGTTACAATTAGCTTTGCTTCAAAGGTTATGTCTGTAACAGGATCGTAGATCTTAAATAAAATGCTGCACGCGCAGCAGAGAACGATAATTTTATTTGTAATCGAAGGTTCGATCGCAGATTGATCGAAAAGGGCGAAATAGTATCGACCGGGTGCCGAATAATCGATCATTATGCGAATAATCGATACAGACGAGGGGAGCTACAATCGAATTTCGATCGAGAAGGACGAACGCGTTAGAGATGTCACTCGATCCCCGGGCCGCGTGTAGTAAAGACGTCTGTTGGCAGAGACGAGTATACGATCGTAAAAGAATTTGTATTTTGTGCTCGCGGGTCGGGCCGTCCGTGTTGTATTTAAAATTGTCTAATTTTGTGAAAGAGCTAAGATCTGTTGTAACCGTAAGTACCAAGAAATTTGCCGATAACTGCATTAAACGTTCTCCTGGAAACTTTGTCGACTTTATTGTGTTTGGGTCAACCCTGTACCCACCTTGAGATCAAGACGTACTCATAGTATCGAGCTTGTCAATCATTCGTAATTGTCGTCCGGTGGACGGCTGGCGCCCAACAGCTTATTTAAAAGAAAGATTCTTGAGCCCTAACGGTCGAGACCCAAGCTGCGTTAGGTGAGAGGAATTTTGCCGAGTATTTCTCGAGTCGATTTATTGTTTAAAAAAGATTCCTGTCTCATGTCATTTAAATTTGTCAAAAAACAATTTTTCATCGTGTTAAAAAAAAAATTTCAGTTGCGAAAAATAATACACGAAATATCAGACACAGATTCACAAATATTTGCGCTTTTTATTTCGAAAATAATACATTTTCACCGAAAATCATTCACAACATTTCACAATACTTTATTCACATTCGTAATGAAAATTATAAATTTCACGTGTCCACTGAAAAAATTGATTATAAACTCACAAAGAAGATTCATTGAATATCCAAAGTAATTGCAATTCACCAAATAGAACTAAAAAAAATCGCGTGTATATATTTTTTTCGTTTTATTCTATCCGTCAAACTTTGGAAGCAGAAGACAATTTCATAGCAGACGGTACACAGATGCTCATACGTCGCGGCGCGCGTACTCTGTGGCGGGATCATTTTCAAATAAAACAAAATCGACATCGCGTTTCAATCTTTGTTCGTATTTTATCTCAAACACAAATTGACTCTACGCGTTATTGCGCAGATAAAAAGTGTGCAATGATGAAAAAAATAATTTTCTATCCTTGGACCGTCGAAGATTCATCGCATTCGAAATCTTTGTCAATTTTGTTCGCTCGATTTATTCGTTTACAATTGATGAAAAAAACTGCAAATTTTTTTTCTGGCAACGTATTTTCTCCTTTTTAAAACACGATAAGAATAGAGTCGATATCTTTTTTCGCTGCCGAGATATGATTTTTTTTAAACAACGATGAATATCGCCAAATTTTCATCGAAAATGGCAAAAAAAAATCGAGTTTATCGGATTTCTCGTCTCCAATGGTTGTCTCTTGTAAATAGTGTAACATTAACCCTCTTGCCGATGCCTCGCACTCGGTTCGAAGGATCGCGTTAGGGGTTCGGGGCGAGCAAAAAATCGTTAGACGTTTTCGATTCAGTGAAATAGTAAATTTTTTTATTACAAAACCCACATAAAATCTCCAATATAATGTTCAGATTTCCTTGATGCCGATGCTTACCTTATTTGTCGATTAAACGTCTAGTGAAATACACTCGAGCTTTGGTAATGCTGTAATTCTTTTCCCAAATCAAATATAATATTAGTTCATTAGTGTCTCGCGGATGGCGCTGAAAACTAAGTAAATATCGAAAAGATAGGAATTTTCCCTTTAATTCTTTGTATGAACAGAATCTTTAACTTTTCCTTGAAAAATTATTTGAAATACTCGAATTTACCGACGGAATGTTGGTAGTAGTAATAATAGACATTTATTAGCCCCTTGCAGGAGGAGGTACATATAGTACCTCCGAACATATAGTCAAACATATTTTTACATATTTCGACGGGGCCAATTGGCCATTGACTGAGGTCCTTCAGCCTAGATAATTTTTGAGATCGGAGATACTATACACGAATTAGTAAATGTGTGAATAGAGAACTAATAAATTTAAGGATTGAAATGATGGTGATTGATTATACAAAAAATGATGACATGGTGATATTCAAATTATTCTTTTAAGGTTTCTAGAATTTCTATCAGCGATGACGTAGGGAATTTGTATTTTCTGTGTGTGTTTGTGGGAATAGTGTTGCTGAGAGGGGCTATTGTTTCAAAATTTTGTGTGGCGAAGATTGTGCTGAGAATTTTGGTTCGTTCCATAATTGGTTGAACGCCAGTTATGGTGTATAGAAGGTTGTTGGGAGGGTTATGTAGTGGATTGTTCGGGTGTCTTATTTTACTGAGGCGGCGTAGTGTTATTGTTTCTGCAGTTTTAATGTGCTTTGTGGTCGGATTATTGCAATTTAGAAGTATCGGGCGAGCATATTCTAGTAGAGGATGACAGATGCATTTGTATATTTTTATGGCTTGTTGTATTGTGACCATCTTATTTTTGTAGGTGATTTTTCGAAAATGTGCAGCTCGCGCTAAAATTTTTGTTCTGACTGTTTTAGTGTGCAGATTGAATTTTAGCTTATTGTCGAAGAGGATTCCTAGATATTTAGCTGATGGAGTGGGTTTAATAGTTTGGTTGTAAAGTGTTATACTACGAGAGAGCTCGGAAATTTTGTGGTTGAAAATCAAGAGCCATAACTTGGTTGGATTCGGTTTTAATCTCCATTTGTTAAACCATCGCGTACAATTGTTGGAAAGCTCTTGTAAGTCCTGGACCACTGCTGCAACAGTTTTGTTGTGGGCTATCAGTGCTGTGTCATCGGCGTATTGTAGTAAGTATTTGTTCGTATCGATTTCATTTTTATTGAGTAGGTTAAAGTTGTAGATGTCATGGCAGTAAATATTATAAAGAAGCGGCGGTAGCGGTGAACCTTGCGGGACTTCTTGGTCGGGAATAAATCGATGAGACAGCGCGTTGACCATTTTTACCTTTAGGCTGCAGTTCGAGAGAAAATTGTGAACAGCTTTGATAAGGTACACCGGGCAGTCAAGAGTCCGCAATTTATAGACCAGTCCTCTGTGCCAGACAGAAAGTTTGGCTGTTTGAGTCTTAGCTGTCCATATATATATATTGGATATATATATTGGCTTATATTGGATGTGTTGTAGATTTCCGGTTTCTGAAGCCGAATTGGTACGCCGGAATATCATCTCCAATTGCTGCTTCTATTCGTGTCTTGATTATTTTTTCGTAGATTTTGCCCAGTGTCGGCAGCATAGTAATCGGCCGATAATTTTCCGGGAGACTGTGGTCCGAGCCGGTTCAGGGAGAGTTATAATGGTTCCGCTTTTCCACTGCTCCGGGAAGTGGTCGTTGGTAATACAAAAATTGTAGATTTTGGTGAGGAATGCGAGGATTTTCTTATCAAGCCTTTTTACTATAGACCTTGTCATATCCCGGTGCCGAGTTTTTGCCTTTTTTGATTATTTCGGAGATATCTTCAACGACAGAGTTCGGCTCCACCGGATGTGAAAAAAATTCATCGTGCCATGCGTCGATACTTCTCCTATTATCATCATCAAATTCGGCCTCATCCGCTTTAGCAAACGCTTTTTCGAAGTGGCTTGCAAAAGCATTCGCTTTGCTAAGGTTGTCTTGTATTATGACACCGTTAATTCTTAGGTCGGCTGCAGGAGGATTTTTTTTAATCATCGTCACAAAAACCAAAACAACCGTAACTCGCATAAAAATGCCGATTTTAATGCTGAAGTTTCGAGTTACTGTCTCTCCCAGCGACTTAAGATACCGTCAAGCTCTCGTTAAGATATCGATCGAGATTTTTTGCAGTTTACCTTTTATGTTTTTTTGTAATTATGACGATTCGTTTCGATACCGTTCATTATTTCAGTTTAAATTCAAGTTTTAAGATTTAATTTCGTTCAGTTTTGCTTTCAGATTTAGTTTCGTTCAGTTTTGCTTTCAGATTTAGTTTCGTTCAGTTTTGCTTTCAGATTTAGTTTCGTTCAATTTTGCTTTAAGATTTAGTTTCGTTCCGTTGCTTTAAGTTTTGAGATTCAGTTTAGTTCAGTAATATCGAGATTCTCGAATTCACTTGGTGGGGTAACGTTTGGAAAATAAAGGCCCAAGTGAAGGAGAGGCTCGATGAAGTTTCTTGCGAACACGCTAAAGTCCGGTGCAAACCTGCCCTGTTGAAAAGGACTGATGAAGTCTCATAGAAAACGATAGAGATACGATACAAAGCGGATTCAGAATCTATCAGATTGTATCTGGCCTATCAAAACCGAAAATTCTAAGTTTCGTCATCTATATGGTTGTATGAGACTTTATGAGCATTTGGATATTATGTGGATAACTAGATAGAAAACGTATCAGTTTCCATTAGCTTTATCCGCAGGGCGGAATGTAGCGGCACAAACAGATAGAAAACTTAAATGCGGATTTTACCGTTAGAGTCACTGCTATGTGTAGCTATGAGCGATTACGGATTCAATCTGAAACTGAATTTATAAGGAATCGCATACTATGTAGCTTTATGAGTTTCGCATGTACTATGCTGATTGATATGGAATGCGCATAAATTAGGAAAATCCATAGTAGACTTCTATCAGAATGGATATAGGAAATTGCCATAGAAAATGCTATTTCTTATGAGGCCTTATAAGTATGTACAGCTCGAGCATTGTCAATGGTTCAATACAATGTATCTGGAAACGAAGTGACAAAAACGCATTGCTTCCAGATAGGTATTTATCATCCGCATATGAATGCAACTGCAAATGCACATATTATTTTCCATGAGAAATAAATGCGTTTTCCTTATAAACATTTAATACGCATACCCTGATACAATATCAACTGGTTTCATTCGGATTTCCAATTCTGAAAATTGAAACTGCCGTTGCACATTCCAGTTTCAATTAGGACCAAATGAGTTTTACTCGTGGATATTTCATATGAATATCCTCATACAATAACAGTTTAGCACAACAATTGCAACAGGTTGTAACAGTTTGTATAAGGATTTTCGAATCTGGAGATGGTTCAACCCTAAATGCAATTTACCTTATTATTAATATTATTTTTCTGCAATTTATTATTATTATAAATAAATTATAAATTATTTTACAAATAATTATTTATAATAATAATAAAAATGATTATTATTATTTAATGTTTTTTTGGAAATACATTTGCTATTATTTCAACGAATAATTCATATCGTACATGCCGTAATAGAGTTGGCAATTTCGGTGCCTTTATATTTCGGCAAGATCGCTCGGCACCAAGGCCGACTGTCACTGACCGCACCGTTCGCGCTCGACACTCGAATAGAGACGAAAAGTAAACAACAGTCTGATGACTCTGCATCTGTATCGTCGACGGGCTGTACTGCACTCTGATCGATACGTATGCCAACGAGCGGGTGACCCACCCAGGTTAGTGTGCTTCGCTGACCAGTCGAATAAACGCGTATCGTTTTTAAGAATTCGCAATCTTGCAATTATTTCGATGCCTGCTCCTGCGCATTTTCACGTTGAAAGTCTCTTTCCACTCTAGTGTTAGGAAAATATCCGGCCAGCTAGAAACATATGTGATTACACAAGGACTTATCTGTTCAGGTATGATCTGATAATAGAACCGTATTCAAACATATCAGACGTTTTTCCACCGAATATGTTGCTATAAAATTATATAAACGATGGGGTTTTGCTTACAGTAATTTTGACAATAAATTTAACAATAAGAAAAACGTTGTAAACTGGAATCGAACCCCGACCGGCAACGTATTAATCAATCACTTTAGCCATTTGACCACATTAGGTTCTGTAGTATACGTAAGATTCCATGGTTTTGGATATAAGGTGTTTATGGTATATTGAGCGACGAACACGGAATATGATTGTTACGAACGGCTCAAGCGATGAGTCAGTCGCTGGCGTGGGAGCTTGAGGGCACATTGTGAAATAAAGACTCTTCCGTTAATAAATCGGAGCTATTAATTCTCTCCCAAAATATCACAGTGGCGACGAGGAAAACTTTTTCGGTATTAAACGTGCACGAAAGCGCATCATGTGAATAAATTAACTTCGATGCGGAATGTATAGTTTTGACGCTGAAATTAAAGACGGAAAAACTAGTTGGATTTACTCCTTGAATAAACGTAATCTGTGCGAGAAACTCAGTGAAGCAGGTGCTACATTCAACCCAGACACAAGCATTGACAAATTACGTCGAGAATTTGTGGAACTTTTCCGAGCGTTAGCTCAGGAATATCGTATCAAAACTCGCCCGACGCGCAAGGTCATGGCCGCGTTACTCCCGACTATCGAAACGTTTAAGGAAGGTGCCGGCTGGTCGACGTATAAAGAACAACTCGATTGTTTTTTTCTTGTTAACGATGTTACCCGCGCGTAGGCGTGAGTAACAAGGGGGCGGAAGGATTTGTCACGAAAATTGAATCGCGAGAACGGACATCAATTTTTAGTCGCGTCGGGGCTGGCCACTTGAACCCGTGGAGAACGAATTTCACCTTAGCGGTGTGGCGGAGGATCACCTTAGCGGTGTAGCGTGGTTCACCTGATCGGTGGAGAGATAGGCACTTCAACAGTGGAGTAAACGGCACTTTAGCAGTGAGGATCGCAGAGAGCGATGTGGCACGATGGGTAGTGCGGAGCCGAATGACTCTATTCGAGTCGGTGGCCGGCTTTATATGCCGGTCGGAGACCCATCTGCGGGCCAATCCTACAGCAGTAGGGGATCCCTGTCCAGGGATTGGCTGTTCGAGCCATCGGGGTTCCTTGACGCGAAATCCGTTGCCGACTTCCAAGTCTCGGCCAGAGTTGCCGGCAAATGTCTCGGCCGAGATATTTGCTCGATGTGGAGATGCGCTGGGGAAGAAAGACCTCCGCGGAGAAATCCCGTAGAGGACTGTCTCCGGCAAGAAGTCCTCGGTGTGTCGAGAATTCTCGACGACCGGCCACCTATTTGGTGGAGTCCCGGAGCTTGTCGTGAAGACGTCGAGTTCTGCGAAAATCGCTGGCCACCTATTCGGTGGGATCTCGGGACTCGTCGTGAAAACGACGAGTATGCGAATAGCACCGTGAAAACGGCGAAGAGTTGCGGGTTCCCGCGGCGAAGTCCCGTAGAGGACTGTCTCCGGCAAGGAATCCTCGATGTGTCGAGGGTTTCGACTGCTGGCCACCTATTCGGTGGAGTCTTGGTACTCGTCGTGAAACGACGAGTGGCGAATGGCGTCGTGAGAACGACGAATTTGCGCCGTGAAAACGGCGAAGAGTTTCGAAGATCGTCGTAAGAACGACGATTGGGGGTGAACGGGAGAAAGAATGAGTAGGACTAAATTTATATATATGAATATATAAATCCGTGCGGACTTTTATTCTTCTCGAGTTCGAGTTCACTTTTCAGTGAATGGGCTGGAAGCCCCAAAAATGTGTGCTAGGACGCACGAGCCGATTTTTACAGAGGAATATGCGTTACAGATAAAGAGATCGCTGAATGCTTTCGTTCGCGAGAAACTCTTGTCGAAATCGCCACCTAGCGGCGGAGTCGGAACTAAGCTTCGTCGGGGACTTTGAAACCCGCGCGGCGAGCGGCGGCGCTCGCGACGACGGTGATAGTTACGCGCGAGATTCGAATGTTCGCGTAATATCCCGGTAAGTACAAATATTGTAGAATATTTATAGGAAGGTAGTGAAAGGGTAATATCTAATTATAAGTAATTACGACTAATTATTATCTATAGATACGTGAAATGGTTTTCTCCGGCGCAGCGGAGAATGTCGAAGGTAACGTTGGGGAGATTTGCCGACGCAGCGACTCTCCGATGAAAAGGTAAGTAAAATTCTAATGATCGATTGGAATTGAAACGCGTACTAATTTTATGTTACGTTACGTTTTACGTTACGTACGTAACGTTACGTTTTTTCTGTTTTAGGTAACGACGCCGAAGGACATCGCCGAGGATCATCGCCACGTGGGTTAACGAGGATCGTATCGCGGTAAGTATTATATTAATTTGATAATTAACGACGTGTTTTTTTTTGTTTTAGAGACGCGGTCCGTACGAGCGGAAAAAGTTGGACGCCAGGAGGCGGCGTACAACAACGATATCGACGGCGAGAAGAGAGTGCCGCTACTGATCACCAAATTAATCCCGGCAGTGTACGACATCCTGAAAACCCTGTGTACACCGCAATCTCCGCTGCACAAGTCGTACGCAGAATTGGTGGATCTTTTGTCAGAGCATTTCCAGCCGAGTAAAGGGGAAGCCGTAGAACGATATACGTTCCGGCAGCGAAAACAGAAGCAGGAAGAAAACGTTCAGCAGTTTGCCCCGGAACTGCGACGATTGGCTACAAAATGCAACTTTGCGAATGCGGAAAGCGAAATTAAGGACCAACTAGTAGTGGGCATCAGAAATAATAATATTCGATTGGAGATTTTGAAGAAAGAGATCACCGGGCCTGCCAGAGATTCTTCGAATCGCTAATGCTATCGAGCTGGGCGAGAGTCGAGCATCACAAGTGACAGAGACGCGAGCATCGAAAAAAGGAACCACGGACGAAAGCCAAACGAACGTGTTTACAGTTCGTTCCAACACCTATCATCGCAGTGATAGCAGTACTGGACGTCAACAACGTTCTCGGACGGTGCCGCGTTCCACGAATTCGGAGTCGCAACGCGGGAATACACAGCCACCGCGAACTACGTCAAGTGACGGGTGTTACTGTTGTGGGAAATCCGGAGACAATAGAGGTAGTTGTACATTGCGGTACAAATTTTGTAGCGAATGCGGGGCTCAAGGCCATGTATATAGAATGTGTAAGAAGAAACAAAATCAAAACACGCGATTGAGTTCGGACGGTTCTTACTCACAGAATGTTGTTAATTTAGTTGGAGCTGAACAGGTAGCCGTTAACGACACCGAAATCGAGTTTAACTTTTCTCTCGAGGACGAGAAGGATTGTGATCCTATTTTTTCGGGGGTTGAGGACGGAGCAAAGTGTTCTGTCGAACCGCATTACGTTGAGATGCTGATTGATGGAAAAATGTTGTCGATGGAACTCGATTCAGGTTCTGCGATTTCGGTAATTTCGTTGCAAGATAAAAATCAATTTTTCCCGCCGTTGACGTTATCTGCCACCGATAGGAAGTTCAAGGCGTGCGATGGGCGAAGAGTATTCCCGGCGGGAGTCTTAAAAGATATTACTGTCAAGTACGGGGAGGTTACGAAAATATTGTCGCTGTACATAATAGCGGGAGTGAGTCATCCACTCCTCGGTCGAGAATGGTTGGCCGCTTTCAACCAGTGGCCTCCGAAGCTACTTAAGAAACCCGAGCAAATCGATGCATGTAACCAAATCCGAGTTAGCGATATACAACACAAATTCGCGCAAATCTGTGATAAATAACGTGGCGTATTCTCGCCGGGCGTCGGACTGTTTTCGAATGGGTATTTTGATTTGAAGATCAAGCCGGGAAGTTTACCGAAATGTTTAAAAGCCCGACCGATTCCTCTGGCACTAAAACCGCGAGTAGAAGAGGAGATCAAACGGTTGGTAGCGTCGGACATTCTCAGGCCCGTAGAGTACAGTCAATGGGCTACCCCCATTGTGCCCGTCCTCAAAGGAGATGGTTAAGTGAGAGTGTGCGGAGATTTCAAAGTAACTATCAATCCAGTGCTCGAAATTGGTCAATTATTTGCGGCGTTGCAAGACTGCACGATGTTCAGTAAAATTGATTTGAAAGACGCTTATCAGCAAGTGCCTTTGACTGAACAAGCACAAAAACTCGTAGTGATAATTACGCACATGGGTCTTTTAACACATACACGCTTACCGTACGGTGTATCTACGGGTCCGGGATCGTTCCAACGAATATTGTCGCAATTACTCGCCGGTATTCCAGGCGTGGAAACTTTTCTACACGACATCATTATCGGAGCCCCGACATTGGGGGCCGAACTGCAGAGTCTCGAATTAGTGTTCAAAACCTTGGCTAGCGCGGGGTTAAAAATAAAGAAAAGCAAGTGCTCGTTTTTTGAAAAAGAGGTAACATACCTCGGATTTCGAATAGATAAGGAGGGTATCCACACTACTCCCGTCAAAGTTGAGGCAATAAATGACGCGCCGATTCCTACGGACGTTTCGCAACTCAGATCGTTTCTGGGAGTCGTAAATTACTTTGCAAAATTTGTTCCAAACTGCGCGCAAAAACTGAAACCACTGTACTCTTGTCTGAAAAAGGATAAATTTGCTTGGGATTCGGAATACACCGCAGCATTCACTCAAATCAAGAAAAATCTTGTTGAATCTCAGCTACTAGTGCATTTCAACCCCATGTTATTAACTTTCTTAGTCTGCGATGCGTCCAAATACGCGGAAGGCTCAATGATCGGTCACACAATGCCAAACAACGAGGAGAGGCCAATCGCGCTTGCAAGCAAAACGTTAACAAAAGCACAGATAAATCACCATCATCTTGACAAAGAGGCTTATGCTATTATTTTTGGCATCACCAAGTTCTATGAATATCTGTTTGGTCGTGAGTTTATTCTGAAAACTGATAGTAAGCCTCTGGTACGCATTTTTGGGCCGAACGCCGCGAATCCCGTGATGGCAACAGCTAGGTTGCAAGGCTGGGCGATTTTCCTCTCCGCGTTTACATACAAAATCGAATATATTCCGGGCAAACAAAACGTGGTAGCAGATTGCTTGAGCAGATTACCCGTTAGCACGACACACGAAGGGATGCAGCATCCACTGTCGGAAGACGGCGCGTCTACGTTTCTAAACTTTGTCGAAAAAGAATGTACACCCATCGATTGAAAAATTGTGCAAAGCGAAACCATGAAAGATGTTACTTTGTGCAAGGTCAAAAGAATGATAATCGATGGCTTTCCAGCAATCGCACCAGTCGAGGAGGCAAACGAACTAAAACCGTACATTTCGAGACAAGACGCTTTAGACTTAGACGCCGGTTGCATCTTGTGGGGTCATAGGGTGGTGATTCCTCTCAAACTGCGCGCCGCGGTCTTGGACGAGTTGCACGCGAGCCATTTTGTCATTGTAAAACTAAAAGCCATCGCTAGGTCTTTCGTTTGGTGGCCAAACATCGACGACGATCTGGAAAAGTTGGTTAGGGGATGCGAGCAGTGTCTAAGTACTCGAAAGGAACCGGCTAAAACTTTGTTAACGCCCTGGGCTTGGCCGGCCACGCCGTGGAACCGCATTCATGCGGATTTTCTCGGGCCATTTTGCAATCGCACGGTCCTAGTCATAATCGACAGTCATTCGAAGTGGCCGGAGGCGTTCGTAATGGGATCTATAACGGCCGAGAAAACAATTCCAGTATTTGAGTCACGGTTCATTCGTTACGGCTTTCCCGTGCAGCTCGTCACAGACAATGGCACCACTTTAACGAGTGACTTTTTTCGTAGATTTCTCAAACGCTGCGGGGTCAAGCATACCCTAACACCGCCTTATCACCCTGCCAGTAATGGCGCAGCCGAGAATTTCGTTAATACGTTTAAGATAAAGGTTAAGAATATTGTTAACTCCGGAAAAACATTCGATGAGGCGGTTAAATTATTTCTGTTCGATTATCGGTCGACACCGCATAGCACTACGAACGAAACACCGGCTCATTTGTTCCTTGGGCGGGAACTACGTACGAGATTCTCACTGCTACGACCGCCGCCAACGGGGAGCTACGTTTCAACGAAGCAATCCGATCAAATCCAAGATCGACGCGCGAACCGCGAGACCGATTTCTCTGTTGGAGAGGCGGTAATGATTCGCGATTACCGTCTCGGAAAACCCAAATGGATTGCCGCGAAAGTTACGAAAGTTTTGACACCGTTTGTCACATACGAATGCGCGGTCTTGGGAAATGATATTGTATGGAAACGTCATGTGGATCAGATTATCAAGGGCGTTCCGGCAACCGCAGAAACCCCGGTACATAAGACTATCGGAGTTGCACAGCAAACGCAAACAACTGTACTCCCGCGCCGTTCAATGCATTTGCTAAATCAGAAAAACAAAAAGGCCTAAGAGTGCGTGAGTGTGAAGGATGGTGAATGGAACGTATAATTTCGATGTACTCATGGAGTGGAACGTATAATTTCGATGTACTCATGGAGTGGAACGTATAATTTCGATGTACTCATGTGAGGCAAATTGAAGTATGATTTTCGGGATGACGATTCTTCCACATTATGTTATACTTTGTATGTATGCGTAAAAAAAAGCATATTTTTGGTTAAAAAGGGGAGAGTGTAGTATCCGTAAGATTCCATAGTTTTGGATATAAGGTGTTTATGGTATATTGAGCGACGGACACGGAATATGATTGTTACGAACGGCTCAAGCGATGAGTCAGTCGCTGGCATGCGATCTTGAGAGCACGTTGTGAAATAAAGACTCTTCCGTTTGTTGTATCCCCGAAACTCGGTTGATCACTCCGTGCTCGAAGGTTGGGTTTCTAACCCGAAATAATAAAAGGGATTATTCCAGTTAGGAGTTGGAACTCCAGTGAGAACCACTGAACGAAGATCAAGATGATATTTATTAACGAAGAAAAACAGTAGAACAGGTTGATAATCAAATACAATCTGTAATTTAGTATCGCTTACTGAACAATTCACTATTTCTCTTTACAATATAACTCTAATTCAGTATCGCTTACTGAACGATTCTCTATTTCACACAATATAACTCACTCTTCGATGGTACTCAGGTTCGACCCGCTATCACGTTCAATACTTGTAACTTGGATTCCTTGCACGAATCCCCTTGGACCAGACGCACAGTTTCAGGAGTCAATCGGACCCCCTGTATCACGAGTCATCCCAGACTGCCTGATGCTCGCGCTCGTATCGATATATACGGAGCGAGCGTGTCAACATAATTTTAAAGACGAAGCATTATTGCGATAATCGGTAATATTGCGACCACCGGATACATTGCGACAATCTCCGCTTTTCGTTGCCTGCTGTTTATTACTTATCGCTCCAGATTCTGTTCGAGAATTTGGAGGCTCCGCGTTACGTTAACTGCTGATGCGCTGCATTACTTGACCGCGATTGAGAGTCGCGCGCTCGGTGCGTCGATTGCTCAATCGCTCGCGAGGCGTTCGGTTTCGGCGATCGCGCCTCACGTGTCGCCTGCATACTTCTATTATTGCATAATTCACCTGTCGGTAATACCTGCGATATTCGGGGTATAACACGTTAATAAATCGGAGCTATTCATTCTCTCCCAAAATATCACAGGTTCAATAATAAATAGTAAAGGTGAATAACATATAAGTGTCACCTTTTTTTCAGAATTTGTTCATTATATTATACCGTGGAGGAATAAACCGTTTGACGAATAACGATTGACGGTTATAGAATTTTTTTTTAAACAATGACTATTTAAAAAATTTTCTCGAAAAAAAAAAGAAAAAATACACACTAATAATGACCTGAGAATCATAAAATGTTAGACACTTTTGAGATATAATTAAACAATGTAAAACCTTCGATTTTCAGATTGAAATTTTAATATTGTTACTGTATTTCTCGATAGTTTTTATATATTCACCCAATTGTGAAAGAATTTCCTCCAGGCATCACAATTGAAACAGTTTTTTATTTTAACTGGATTCGCCGATGGTGCCTTATAGATTCTTTTGGCAGTTTCTCGAGTCACGTGACTACGTTGCACGGTGGAGCGTAGGGGCATAGGGCCGCCGGGCCAGTCGACCTGTCGGTGCCAGTTAGTCGATCTCCGTTAGTCATCTGATAAAGAGCGTCGTCCAACACGATTTTTTTGCAAAAAAAAGCGCTGTGTCAATCAAGTCATAAAAAAGTATACAAAAGTAAAAAGTGTGGACGGAAGGCAACGTTATCAACTAGCTTTCTCCAAGGTAAGTACAATTTATAAATCTATTATTCTTTTCTTTGTAAAACTGTGTGTTGCGGGACAGTACATTTTTCGTCGTATTGTTTTACGATAAATCATGGTTTTATTTCGAAAGTGTATGGTTCATGTCGTTATTGTTATCATTCAAATGTTATATTAAAAATGAGAGAAAATACGAAACGAATATGAAAATAATTCTAATTTTTTTTTTTTTAAATCCGTACATCATAATTTTTGCCTAAATTCGTATGATAAATATTTATTATAAAATTTTGAAGTGATTAAACAAAGATACCTTGAAAAAAGACGGTTTACGCCAAGTAATGAAAAATTGGTCCAAAAATCGTAAAAAAATTATTTAAAAAAACAGTGAAATGAAAAACACCAAGTTTTTAAATGTATTTATCAACGAATCAAAGTACATTAAGAATGCGTGCGAACACTTTGCTCGCTGGCTGGCGGGCCAATGCTGTTTTACGAGTACGCGTCTTATTTTTTTGTAATACTGTTCGCTAGCATTTGCTACCCGTCTCCCGGTGAAACATGAACAATGATCTGAGGACTCTGTATTACATGCCGATCGTACCTGTGCCGATAATCACTGGTTCACCGTTCTGGGCAACGCGCAAGCTGACGGGCAGTGTGCCTCGGTGACCAGTCGAATAAACGCATCTCGTTTCTGAGAACTCAGTCTCGCAATTATTTCGATCTCCGCTCTTATGCTTTTTGCGTTGAGACTCCCTTTTCGCTCTCAAACTTTTTGTCGCTATTCTTCTTAAGGGGATCCCCTTCCGGAATTGAGTGTTGTTTTTTTTTATCGTTTAGGATTACGATAATTTTTTTTACCGATCAACTTTCCATCCGAAATGAAAATCTTGAGTCAAGATTTTTTTGTTTTCAGAATCGAAAAAATGCACTTTCAATTTTTTTTTTTTGGTGGATTGCAAAACCCAAACGTAATTGGTTTTTAAATATTGTTTCGCATGTAAAATAAAATTGGCGAAGAGAAAAGTCAAAATTTGCTAGTGTAGTTCCTATTTTCGATTTGTTTTCTTACATTTTTTTTACTTCTGAACTACTGTATTGGTTGAAAAAATGTAAAAAAATGCTGTGTACAACTTGGAATAAATTAATTTGTGCTTTGTGAATAGTACACAGTTTGTAAGGATATCGAGATGAATTTGAACAGTAGTAAGAACCCGGTCGAGCGTAATGATGATTTCTTCAAGTTGTAAATTCAAACTTCGTTGTCCAAACAAGCTAAATTCAAATTTATAAATATAATATAAAAATGTGTACATCACAACTTTTACCTTTAATCGCGTAGATCATTTACGAAAAAAAAATTTTTTGTTCTACTTGGCTATTACTCTCTTATTGGCTATTACTCTTGATTATTATTAAACATAACATTGATTAGTTATAAATGTGCACTTCTGTCTTGATACAATAGCACTGACACTTTTTTTTATTGTTATAATTGATACAGGAGCCGCAACAGATAGTTCATGTGGAGCAAAGCAACCGGGAGTCGTTTCCAAATCAGTTGTCGACGTCGTTGAAGAGGGCTCGAGTACGGACGAAAACTCGTCACAGAGTTTGAAAAATGATGACGACAGCGACGTTGGCAGTTCGCCAGAATCAACGAGTTCGACTGAACAATCATCAAGTTAACAACAATTAATAATTCCATACCATTGGACAAAAAAATGAACGATGTTTAATTTTGGCTTTATTGATACCGTGTGCTATGCGAAAAAAAATTAAACACGTATTTATTATTCTTTCGTTTTTTTTTTTTTTTTTCTATCAATTTCGTCTCGTGACGTGCAATCGTCTCACATAGATTCTGATAGATCCGGATAAATTCTCATTAAAGAGCATGGTGGATGTTATATAAATGTCTTATACCTTCTTATACAAATATAACCAGGCGTTACGATTTCGCTCATAGAAACAATTAAATTCTTATGAGATGTGCCAGATTGCCTCCGAAAGTTTAAGGTTCGAGTTAATTCTGATAGAGTCTCATTGTAACAGGTACGAATCATTGGAAACTTCCCATTGAGCCATATGGACGTGTAGATGTACATTCCAATAGATCCGGATAAATTCTCATTAACGGGCACCGTGGATGTTACTTAATTCCCTTATACTTTCTTATACAAATATAACCTCATGTTACGATTTCGCCGGATTGCCTCCGATAGTTTAAGACGTACGGAAAACCTGATACAAACAGATCGGATACGGTTCTGTCACCGTCAAAAAATAATTCGGAAATGCAGGTACGTTACCACAGAAAACGTCAGACTAGTTTCAATAACTGGATTTTCTGATTAGAAACGATACAAATTTTATCGTAGTGCAAGGTGTCGGCGATTGCAGATACAGCTGCAAAAACTTGGATTGTATTTCTATCGGATCTTATATGTCTTTTCCACTATAATCCTGTCTGAACCTATAAGGAAATGCAGTGACAAAAACCGATACTTTTCCGTTAGAATTTTTTTTTTCTATCTGAATCTATCAGACTTTTTCAACAGGGTGGCTCCGCCGCCGCCGTCCACCGTCACATCGGTTTGACATTCGATTATATATTGATGATGAAAGTTTCGGGGTTATGGTTTTCCGACCTTCGGAATTTTTTAATATTATTAATTAATATAAAAAGTGGTCTCTAATGTCCTTCGGAATTTGTAACGTGTCGTGTTTGAAAAAGATCATCGGTTTGATGACATCGGTTATATTGATGATGAAAGTTTCGGGGTTATGGTTTTCCGACCTCCGGAATTTTTATATATATAATATAAAAAGTGGTCTCTCGTATTCATCGGAATTTGTAACGTGTCGTGTTTGAAAAAGATATTCCGAGCTGTTTATTAACGCGAATTTTCTTCCATATAAGACAAGAAAACGAAGAAGAACGACAATCGCAAAAAGTCGAATCGAAAAGGAAAAAAAAGAGCAAACATCGACAAGCGATGAGATCGAAATCATCAAGAAGACTTTCAAAAACGATAAAGACGGCGATGTTTATTGTATTATTTTATTAAGGATGAATAAATAAATGTTTTTAAAATTCAATTATCATTATTGAATTTTTAAGTATTTAGTTTTCATTAAAGCCGATGAATTCTTGCACTCCGCAATGTTCCTCGGTGATTAGTTGAAAAGGAACATTTCCAATGTTCGCATCGTGTTCGTCAATTGCCGTCGCTGTCGCCATATCGAACAAAAACAGCTGCCAATTTGCAGCTGAAAAAAAATGTTTTTCTTTAGAAAAACATTTTTTTTTAGATATTTTCGTTCGTTGAGCGTGCGTCAAGTCGCACCTCACGCACTCGTGCAATAATTTGTTTTATATATATTTTATCGGAGAAGTTGTCGAAATATGTTATATTTAAAAAAAATACTATATCCGATTTAAGCGGATAATCCTTCGCACGATCTGAACTTGATTGATTTCATTTCGGTTCCTCACGATGCACTGGATCCGTTGGCCCGTATGGTTCTCCAGGGTGAATTTAAATCGGAGTATATTATAATATCTCCGCGGTACTTCAATACATCGCACGTAGCCGATGATATCGCTTTATTATTAAAAACATAAAAACGTGATTATACGGTGTAAATTATTTTATTTATTATTATTATTTAGTACCTTATCCTGGTAAACTCACACACTTCGATCGCCTATTCTAATGTTCTCAACCGTTTCAGTTGAAAAAACATAATCGGTCACTTATCTTCTATAGTTAACCATTGCTCACTCTTATATCGTGTAATCGGAATCAACGCGCCTTTAGTGTGTTGAGGAACGCGGGTATACGATTCAGCGGTAATATTTTGGTTCGTTTTTTTGCGTTCATCAATCTCTGTACGAGTATCGCCTCAATTGTTTTTCGTTGCTATGCTAACAAACATCTCGGCATTCAGCCATTTCAATACCGAGAGCGTCGTTGGAAGTATCAGTTTTTCGGAAACTATACGCGCTCAAATTTCCGCATATTCAAAAACATGGCGAGTGAAAAACATATTCAAAAACATAATACGGCCGAGGCTCGGCCGATTATTAAATTTACGAGCAGCAGAGCTTTGGAAGCTATTAGCACGCCGGACTACACAGTGTAAGTATTTACTTTTTATATTCAGACATTGATTTTAATTTATATTGATGGATTCGATTTTATTAATTTTTATTAATTTATTTTTTTATGAAAATTATGATGATTTGACATTTTTGTATGTATATTTTTTGCAATTTCAATTAATTGAGATTTCGTCGGTAAGTAGATCTCCGAATATAGTTATCTACTTCTCGCGTAGACAATTTCGGATTTCTGGTCGATGTCGCGGTCGATGAGTTTCGACGGAAAAAAAAAGTCCAAGCATTAAATTCATCATCGTTTTTATCATCGTGGGGTTTCGTACGTTTAATATATTCACTTCGCACACTTATTTTATTATCATATATGATTTTATATAAAATAAAGTATTTTTATGATTACTTTCATTACAATCTAATTTTTTAAAATTTAACCTCGAATTTTCGCATGCTCGATTTTATTATATATATTTTCTGCTTTAAATATCAATTTGTCGTTAAATTTTTCTATATTTTGATTTAATTCGTTAATTTTTTATCTATTTTCGTTTAATTTCAAGATTTTACAAAAAAAAAAATGACTCCAAAATTTAGAAAATAATAATAGTACATTACGATATGTACTATTTCAAGATTTTACAAAAAAAAAGACTCCAAAATTTAGAAAATAATAATAGTACATTACGATATGTACTATTATTATTTTCTAAATTTTGGCGTCATTTTTTTTTGTAAAATCTTGAAATTAACAAGTGCGAAGGAACTTTTTCTGACGAGTGTACATTACGATATGTACTATTATTATTTCCTAAATTTTGGAGTCATTTTTTTTTGTAAAATCTTGAAATTAAACGAAAATAGATTAAAAATTAACGAATTAAATCAAAATATAGAAAAATTAAGCACAAAGTTTCAATCACACGAGTTGAGAAAAAGTTTCTCGCACAAGTGCGATACAACATTTTATGTCACAAACGTGAGACGTGGGCACGTCTCACACGGAGTGTCATAAAATATATTGTAACGGCATGGCAAACGCATGTGGTAATTGAAATTTTTTTTTTTTACATTTTTTCAGTGCAATATGCGGCTTTATCGATGTGGCAGAAAGTCCAAAGATCGTCGGCAAGGACCGCAAATATACAATCATAAAATTTGTTTTGAACAATAACGCAGGAAAGCGTGTGCAATGCGTCGTATGGCAAGATCAAATTGCGAAGATGAAAGATTCATCCAAGTAAATAAGGTTAGTAATTATTATAAGACATGAAATAATATAATGATTTTACAAATTAATAATATTCATTTTAAAATACATATTTACAGATTCTCAAAATGAATGGCGTAGCCGCCAAACACATCGACTACTCGGCGTACAACACAGGGAATCTCCCGTACGAGCTGGCGGTACAGGAAAGTACAAGAGTAATCGGCCAAGGATTCTTCGAACCGATTACTAAACTAATTGCCGAAGCAGAACGTGTTGAATGGAATGATCTCGGCGAGATGGAAGGCGGGTAATTGGTAAGTTTTTTTTGTATTTATTTTTTTGAGTTCAAAAAGAAACAAAAAATCAATTATAAAAAAAAAATATTGTTATTTACAATTTAATTATTTTTTTTTGTATTGTATTGTATTGTTTCGTTTCTCCGGGCGCTCAGTCTATAGAGACCATTGTGCCCGAGCCCTTTCGGGCATTTAATACTTCGAATTAAGGTTGGGGCATGAGTCCGGCCTGTTCCGCAAAGCGGAGAAGCCCCTCAATGCCGGTCTCCTCTAGACTTAGCGATGCGAAGGCAGGGGCCCCGAATACGTTCAAACGAACGTCCTCCAGCCACCCGCACTCCGCGATCAGGTGGAGGGGGGTCTCCTCCGCCGCGCCGCAAAAAGGGCACAGCAGGTCGACCTCCCACCCGATACGCTGAAGATGTTTGCCTGTGAACCAGTGTCCTGTAATCAGGCCCACTGCCCATCTCAGCCGTTGTCTGCTGAGAGCTGTCAGTTCAGAGCCCAGCCTTTCCGAAGGGCCCCCAATGAAAGCTCTCGCATGAACCGCCCCCGGTAATGAGTGCCACAGGTTTGCGAACTGTGCAACAGTCCACTTCCTGACCAGCTCCTTCACCAAACCCGAGGACACCGGGACAGATGTAGAGGTGGCTCCCGCGGACCTTACGGTTCCCCGCTTAGCCAAACCATCTGCCTCGTTGTTCCCTAGGAACCCGCTGTGTGCGGGCACCCAGAGTAACTTAACCCTATTACCACGAGCAGCTTGTGTAAGGGCTTCCATGCAACCCCGTGTCAGCCCCGACCTAACCTCAATTGAGTTTAGGGCCTTAAGTGCTGCACGGCTGTCGCTACAAATGTATATGTGCTTGTCCTTGTAGCCCTGCGTAGAATTTCTTTTACGCAAGTTCTAATTGCACGCATCTCGGCTTGGAGTGTCATGGCCGTGGTCCCAAGCGCCAAGGACATCCTGGTTTTCGGGCCCCCGCTCCACACCCCAGCGCCTGTCCCTGTTGAGTTCTTTGACCCGTCCGCGAACCAGACGAGCCCACCAGGTGACAGCAACCTAACGTCGCCATCTTCCCAGTCCTGTCTGTCCGGAAAGATGACAGCGTAATCCTGGTGGAAGTGGTAGCTGCAGGTGCCCTGTTCCCCGCCGAGCGCAAGGGCCCCTTGAAGTCCCCACATAGGCCCAGCAGAGATGCATGGCCCCTGGTAGCTTTCCTCCACTTCCCTCCAAACTGGACTACTGCCGCACTGATCGCCCTACCTTTGGCGATAATGGCCGGGGGCGCCATATTCAATAGCGCCCCCAAAGCCAGGGTGGGAGTTGTCAGAAGAGCTCCCGTGATCCCTAGCAGTGCAAGCCTGTAGACCTTATTCAGAGTCTTCCTGTTTGCGTCCCGCTGTAGCGCGGGCCACCAAACAAGCGACGCATAGGTCAACTGAGGTTCAATGATGGCCGTATGAATCCATCTCACCACGGCCGGTCTGAGTCCCCAAGTTGCGCTAAACATCCTCCGACATGCCCAGAAAGTCGCGATCGCTTTCCGAGCCTGTTTGGCGATGTGGCTTTTCCATAAGAGCTTGCTGTCCGGAGTCACGCCAAGATAGCGCACCTCTGTGGAGTAGCTGAGCTCCGTACGAAAAATAAATGGAGGCCTCACCTTGAGTTTCCTTCTATTCATGAAGAGTACCATCTCCGTTTTGCTTGGGTTGACCCTCAAGCACTTCGATGTGCAACATGTCTGCACGTGGTCCAATGCTCTTTGCATTCTCCACGTCATTTCCCCAGGGTGGGTGCCGATTGACATGATCGCCACGTCATCCGCATAGCCCACCACCACTACCCCCAGCTTCTCAAGTTCAGCTAGGAGCCCGTCAATGACCATCACCCACAGGATGGGAGATGTAACTCCCCCCTGCGGGCAGCCCTTTTTGTCGAGCGCCCCAGCGGTCGAATCCCTGAGGCCAGCGGTAACCGTTCTCGTACGCAGCATGCAGTAAATCCAGTTAATGACCGAGCTCTTCAGTCTGAATTCCCTGGCCGCCTCGCAGATCGAGTCGAAGGAGGTGTTATCGAAAGCTCCGTCGACGTCTATAAAAACACCCAGGGCCGATTTGCCTCTATGAAGGGTCTCCTCCAGCAATCTAACGGTGTAATGAACGGCCGTCTCCACGGATCTGCCAGCCTGGTATGCGTGCTGGGAGTGGTGCACAGGTCTCTCGACTAGCGCTCCCTCCCTAATGTACCTATCAACGAGCCTCTCCATCGTTTTCAAAAAGAAAGACGTCAAGCTGATAGGCCTAAATTCCTTGGCTAGGTCATATCTGCCCTTCCGCGGTTTTGGGATGAAGACGACCCTGACCTCCCTCCAAGCTTTCGGTACGTAACTTAGCGCTACGCATGAGCGGAAGATACGCAGTAAGGGTTTTAATAGGTCCTCCCCTGCCTCCTGCATGAGAGCAGGGAAGATCCCATCCACCCCCGGGCTTTTTTACCTTTCAAAGGTATTAATTGCCCATCTGATCCTTTCGGAAGTAACAACTTTCGTTGCAGTATCCCAGTCACTAGCATCCGCCTCCATAATTGGGGCAGCCGCTCCTGCAGGTTCTCCCTGGACCGTTAAGACCGATCCAGGGAAGTGTACCTCAAACAGGACCAGGACCAGGACCAGGAGCCAGGACCTCTTCATGGCTCGACGTTGCCCTCCCATCGAGGAGGGTTAGAGCGTCGAGTCTGGTTGAGGGTCCCGACGCAAAAACTCTGCGTAGTCTGGCCACTAAAGGTAGGGCCTCGAGCTCACCACAGAATTTGCGCCAGGAGTCCATTTTTTATCTCCTTATAAGTTTCTTATACTTTCTGTGGGCCTCCTTGTAGGAATCCCAGTCGGAGACTACGTTGGTCCTTAGGGCATTGTTTAGCAGCTTGCGGGTTTGGGCCCATGCCTTGGTCAGGTCCCGGTTCCACCACGCTACTTTTTTGCTGCCTCCTCTGATTTTGAGTGGGCATGCAGCCTCATAGGATTGGACCATAGCGTTCTGTAGAAAACCTACTTCCCGCTCGATCCCGCCCTTGGTCTCCGGCTACCCACGGCCCCTTCCCGCCTCCCGGCGAGCCCTTCCTTATAGGCGAGCCAGTCGGTGGCCTTGGGGTTCCTGTAGGTGTCCGCCGGCCGAGGTGCTGCATTCCTCTCGATGCTAAACTTAAGCTGTCGGTGATCCGAGAGGGAGTCCTCCTCGCTCACCCGCCAGTCCAGAATCGCTCGAGCCACCTCCGGTGTGCCCAGGGTCAAGTCCAAAACCTCCTGTCTTCGTGAGGTGACAAAAGTTGGCTTCGATCCTCTGTTGAGGATCTCCAGCCTAGTTGTAGAGAGGTACTCAGTACAGTAGGGCCGTACCTCTCCGATTGACATCGGAGCTGCCCCACACCGTATGATGCGAGTTCGCATCACAGCCGATAATTACGTTCAACCCGCTTGTCCTCGCGAAGTCGATGAGGGCGGCGAGCTCCTTTGTCGGTGGTGGATCTACTGAGTCGTAGGGTAGGTAAGCCGAACAGATTACCACCTCGGCCTGCCTACTCCCTACATTAACCTTAATCCTGGCTGCCGCTACATCCCTGGAGTAGTGCCGGGTCAGCTTGAGAGCACTGTGCTTCTTGTTAACAAAAATACAGGCCCTCGGATCCAGCCCTGCATCCGCATGGATAAGCGAACCCAGGCTACTATCGAACCCTCGCACCTGTCCCCTGTTAATCCAGGGTTCTTGTATGAGGGCTACATTTGTTTGCTCCATTGCAAGGTCCCGGCTTAGAACAGCCGTGGCCGCTTTGCAGTATTGCAAGTTAATCTGCGAGAACCTGGTGGCTCCTTCAGCTGCGATGACTGCAGGTCCTGCCGATCTCTCACCAAAGAGGGGTGAGGGAAGGGGAAGGGAGTGGGATGCTGGAATGAGGGGAGGGGGAGGTTTGTAGGAGGTACGAGCCCGATGATCATCGTGCTCTTCCACCCTCCTAACCGATGTGGCCGGCTCCTCGCGTGGCGCAGTAGGCGTCTCAGGAGGTCCTGACGGGAGTGGGCTCAGCGTCCTTTGAACGCCGCGCTCCAGCCCCGCCCGTCCCTCTCGGCGCCTTACCCCTTGTCGGTCGGGTCTGAGTGCTACCGGCCGCAGGGGTCCCACTGCCTTTACTGCCCGGGCCCCCAACAACCGGCCGCTGCTCTCTCCGCCAGAAGGAGGGTGGGTGGCTCGTAGCGGACGGCATATCTGCCTTCGCTGGAGCCATGAACCTAGTCGGCGTCACGACCGGTCCCCGCGAAGCGCAGGGCCCTGTTGTAGGCGCCGTGGTCGTTTCAGCCGGGGTCTTTTTTCTCTCGGCCGTTACAGGGGGCTTGACAGCCGGTGTCGGTCCCGACGGAGTAGTCGGGCCTCCCGGTGCTTCAGCTCCAGTGCCAGCGGGTGATCTCTCCTCAAGCCTGTGTTGGGCGTCGCCGAAGCGAGCCCGCCCCAAGCCGCAATGAGGAGCGTTGCCGCACTTGGCTAGCACCTCCATTGACGGAGCATCCACGCTCTGGGTTAAGTGAACGTTGCCGTTCACCACCCTCCTACCCCAAAACTGCCAAACGTCGGGATTGAGACCAGGATTCTGGCGTTTCAGTCTCCGCAACAACACGTCATTTTCCTCCGTAGTGTTGAAGAAGACCGCCGATCTTCTTCTTCTTCAGCCTTGGAAAGTTATCTCTCTCCAACGCCTGGATGGAGGCCCCCTCCCATGGCTTCAGAGACGGGACGACCGCTTTCAGCCACCGCTTGGCCATGTCGTCAGAGCAGGTTACCCACATAGCTCCCTGTTCCCAACGGTCGAAGCAAGGGAGCGCCTGCCCCGTAGGGACGGCGTCCAGAGCCTCGAGGAGCGCCCGTGACAAGAGTTCGCTCTCCTCCTGCCTGAGGACCGTTACCGGGAAGTCAGAGGGCACTATGGCCACCTTCCTGTCCGCAATGAATGCATCCCCAAAGCTGATCGGTTTGGGGAAAATCCTGCCGCTCTTCACGGTCTTGCGTACTTCCGGCGGTAAATTTAATTATTTACAATTTAAAATTATTTACAATTTAAAATTATTTACAATTTGAAATTATTTACAATTTAAAATTATTTACAATTTAAAATTATTTACAATTTAAAATTATTTACAATTTAAAATTATTTACAATTTAAAATTATTTACAATTTAATTATTTACAATTTAAAATTATTTACAATTTAATCTAATTATATACGATTAGAGAATTCTGAATTTTTTTTTATTTTTATAGATATCACAGGAAATCTGAAAATAGATTTTGCGCGAACAACACACAGAAACAGCAATTCTACGTATGCTCTCGGCGCCATCGCCAACGTTACACTCAAACTATCGGTTCGCGTGGCCGACAGTAACAAGCTACCAACCGATTTGATAGAAGGTTGCCTGGTTTCCGTCGTGGGAGTGATGCACTGGGACAAGAGCACCCCATATTTGCAGTTCAAAATCGGATCCCATATCCAAAAAGTAGACGGAGCCCTCATGGATGAGGACAACATGATGGAAGCAATAAGTGTACCGCAAGAGGTAAAATAATATTTTGATTTCAAAAGAAAATAAAAAAATTGGGTACGAAGCAGTTGCTACTGGCGTGTTGCAACTCGTAACTTTCTCATCCCAATTGTTGTTCGCGTGAAGTTAGTATTGTGTTGATATATATGTATTTAGTGGTGGAGTTTAGTTTTCGAACCCATCTGTTTTTGTCCTCATAATTGTAACTCAAATTTTGTTAAAATTTTGTTGATCGCTTATAATCAGCGTTTACCGCTGAAATTTTTGAACACTATGTTACAAACCATAGGTGGCGAGTCGAACTTTTGCCGTCGATCACGCCTCTCGCGGTTGAAGATCGAAGACCTATAGACGTTACCTCTAGAAATAGCAAACGTTTGACAGTTCGCGATGTTTTTCCGTAATTTTTATTTGTCTTTATTAATGTTATTGAGAAATATAGTGTGCACATTTTTAGTTCACAATTCGATTTTTTATTGCAAGGATGATTTTTATTGCAATGAAACATGGTGTATGTGATAAAAACTGTGTATGTCTGTATAACCTCAAAAACTTTTTATTTCACGTTTCAAAAAAGCTGATTTTCAATACCAAACTCAGATTGTATATGTTGAACATGTGTACTAAGTTTCATAGTTTTTATTAATGTCTGTATAAAGTTATTGTGTTTACACCAGAAAATTTGATAGTAGTATTTTTTAAAACTAGTATTTATTATATTTGTCTTCCGGGGTACAGTTCCATGACAAAGGGTAGGCCATTTACAAAGAGATATAATAGGAAACCGTTCGAGTTTCCAGGTTGTACAATAATTTACATAAATTCGCTTACATTTTATTTTACTTCTTTTTTTTTTTTTTTTTTTTTAATCTTTTACCTAGTATAACTTAAGACTGTTTTTGTTTTCATTATTCACATTGGTATTTTTTATTTTAGATTTTTACACTTGACAATTTGCCTTCTCTGAGATTTCTGGTTTAAAATAAACGCACGCAACGCAAGCGCTCCCGTCATGTAATAAAAAAGAGCTTTCGGAGATTCTACGTCGTGATTCATTAACAAAGTAATTAAACATTTATTTTTCGTGAGGTATCTGCTAATGTACTTTTCTCTAAGGCACTCATATATCGGGCAATGAACTATGAAATGTTCTATAGTTTCAGGAGTATTTTTGTTACAAATTGTGCATAATTCCTTCGGCGCAAGATAATGTGTGATTCCGTTCCATGCAAATCGACAGTTATAATCATTTGCGAGACGAATCTGAGCTTTTAATCTGGTGATAGCGATCGGACATCGACGGTTAAGATAGCTTTCACCTGCGGAATCCAAGTTTCTCGGTACGGGTATTTTACCACTTAAGTTATTCCATTCTTCAAGATCGTTCATTTTATAGTATCGTTCAAACTTCGATATAATTTCGCTCGATCGGCTATCCCATACTATTGGCGAAGTGTCCGACAGAATGTCCGCACATCCTATTTTAGTTAATAGCTCGCGCAGTTGGACTATGGTGTTAAACTTACAATTTGGGTTTTGTTCACTTGCTAGTTGTATGAGTCGTCTTAAGCAAATCTTGTCGAAACTATTTTGTCCTTTCTTCAAAATCCTTACAAAGAAATTCCAGGCGTTTTTCAGAGCGGCAACAGCAATTTTCGAGCGCTCAAGTTCCAACCTGAGAACGCAGTTCGGAGTGTTTCTGAGCAAGAGCAATATCCTCTTAAAAAAATTTGTTTGCACTATTTCAATAAGATCCGGATACCTAAGCCCCATACTGGGACTGCATATGAAAGGGTTGCATTGATAATACGGTCGTACAATTTCGCAATGCTCTGCCAAGAGTCACACTTCGCTTTTGCTATTATTGAAATAACTATTCCATTCACTAGTTTTGATTTTGCAATCGCTTCATTTGCCGCTGTAATTCCCAGAGACGAGCACACACTCGGTACACTTATAATCGGTAGTAATCGGTACACTTATTTAAAATTTCAAGTGCGCGGCCATATAATTTGAAACAGTCACGATCTTCCTCTTTCATTTTTCCGCCGTTTCGAAAGATCATAACTTTGGTTTTGTCAGAATTCACCGTCAGACCGTTCAGGTTGCAGTAATCTTCTAACGCCGCGATCTTTCTTTTTAGGTCGATTTTCGAGTGTGCGAGTATAATTAGGTCATCTGCGTATAAAAGCATTATGATGTCCGTGTATCCATCTATATTAATTCCCGTTAGGTCTCTACTTCGCATAAAATCTTCGAGGTCAGATATAAAAAGAATGAACAGTAAAGGGCTCAGGGTTTCCCCTTGAAGCACTCCTTCAGTAACTCTAATCTTTTGAGAGATGTTACCGTCTACTTTTACCTGAACGGTCGCACCGTCATACAAGTTTTTTATCGTCCTGATCAATTTTGAGCTCACTCCCAAATGGAAGAGCTTGTTCCACAGCGGAATATGTGGATCCGAGTCAAAAGCTCGTTTGAAATCTACGAATAGCCCGTATACCGATCTCCCACCGAGTCTCAGCTGAAGTTGAAGTGCACTAGTGAGTGTAAAAATTTGATCGACACAACTTCTCCCTGCCCTAAAGCCCGCCTGATATTCGGGAATGATCTTTGCTCCTTCAGCCCAGCTTTGTAATCGATCTTTCAACATTTGCGTAAATAATTTCGTGCTGTTATTTACGAGAGCGATGCCTCTGTAATTTAACGGTTCTCTTTTATCGCCTTTTTTATGTATCATTGTCAGTCCAACTTCACTCCAGGACGGTGGGGTCCTTTCTGATGATAGCACTTTGTTAAAAAGCGTCAGGAGTACCGACAAACCCTGTGGTGGCAGTTCTTTATGAAATTCGTTACCTAACATATCCAAACCAGGCGCTTTCCCATTCTTTAACTTCGCGATATTTCTAGTTAGCTCGTTTTCCGTAAAAGGCGCGTCGAGATAAGGGTGGCGCACGTCAAAAAATACCGAGTTGTCATAAATTTTTTGCGGAAACATACGTTCGTAGAAACGGTCCTAGTCGGCTGCTATTATCAAAGAAATCGCACGCTTACGGCTCCTACACTTATTTACAGTCTGCCAAAAATCGTCTGAGTTCTTTGTATCTGCAAATTTGTCCATAGTATCTTTATCGCTTGCCACTTTCTTAGCTTTCCTTAAATTTCTATATGTATTTTTCGCTTTGTCATATTCCCTTTTTTCTAGATCATTGAAACCGGAGTGGTGATATTCGTTCAGTAATTGTTGCGTTAATTTTTTCGCACGAGCACAATCTCGATCAAACCACATATTTTTCTTTTCATTCTGAGGTTTTGTAATTTTTATTTCTTTGATAACTCCTGCGGCGCTGCCTGCCTGGCGTATAGAGTGTCTCAAGATTTCATTTAGATTCGTGGCATTTTTATCTTGCCAATTTAATTCTGTGTTGTGATTTGGAATCTATCTTTAAAAACGCTTCTGTCATTTTCAGTCCATTTATAAATTGTCTTAGTCGATGTCTGGTGACCTTCCACGTTCTCCGTTACTTTCTCTACCCTGATTGCCAGGTCAAGCATAACCGCAAAATGATCTGAGCCCGTTTCTGTAAAATCTACAGTAAGGTCTTCGATGTAGCCTAAGCCGTTTATGTTGGTCCAAATGAAGTCGATCACACTTTTGCCGACCTCGCTCGAAAAGGTGAACTTGGCTGGTCTATCGCTAATTGTTTGGCCATTCAAACATATGAACCCATTTGAAGTCATAAAATTAAAAAACGTTATACCTTCAGGCATTATATTTTTGTCTAAAGTTTCTCTGATTGCAAATAAATTCGTCTCTTCTAGTAACTCAACGGGCACCTCGTCAAGGTCACCGATTCGAGCATTGAAGTCCCCTCCAATAATTATTATCGCATCAGGGTATTTACTATTTACCTCGTCGAGCGTGATTTGAAACATTTCTAGCATTATCTCTAACTCAAGTTTTGGTTTAAAGTACACAGTCCCGATGATAATTTTGTTTTCTTGAATGTAAAGACTCACGAAAATCCATTTTTCAGATTTGTCTATAATTTCTGCCTTACCGACTGCTGCGCCGATTAGCACGCCCAGGCCTCCGCTGCCTCGTCCTCGGGTCTTATCTTTTGTCGCTTTCTCCTAGGCTGCAGAGTAATTTTCAAACTACTGCGGAAGGCTGGCCGGGTTTGTCGTTACCCAAGTTTCCGTGATTCCAAAAATATGCGGTTTCCTCTCGTTCTCGATGGTGAAGAAGTTTTTTATTCCGTGGCAGTTCCAGAACATGATCCTGAGGTTGTGGTCGGTATCCCGTTTTTTGAAACTGAAGCAGGATGGTTTTGTTCTCTTCGATTATTCTCGCCGTCTTGGACTGTCGTTTTCTTCTCTTTCTGTTGTTCATTGAGTGCAACGAGTTTACCGAGCCCATCGTCCCAGCGCATCCAGGTGTCATTTATCATTACTTTTTGGTGGCCTACTTTCACGTTGTGATTGTTGTTCCTTTCAGCGCGTGCGATATCTCTTAGTCTTTTTTGTATAACCCGTTCGGCGAATGTCAGGTCACATTCAACAAAAATTCTCTTATTCTCGAGCACTCTTTTCTTGTTTTTTAGTATTTATAATTTAGCATCGAAGTTGTGTAGGATTGTCTGCACGAGCTTCCTACCCGGGCCTATAGCTTTGGCTCCGGAAACCACGTCAGTAAGGTCAAACTCTTTAGTTAGGAAAGCGTCTACTTCTTTCTTCAAATCTTTGTCTTTTGGGTTTAAGCCTTTAATGATGATATTATTTTTCCGGCTAGCTTTGTCTTGTGCTTCGATATTTCGCGTCAATGCCTCAATATTGCGAGACATCGCATCGCTGAGTTTCGCCGGGGCTGCTTCATTTCCAGCGTTTGTGTTGTTCAGCTTCAGTTCCAAGTCTGCAACCCGTTTCTCGAGCTCCACTTCTCTTTGAGATGTCGGTGGTTCTTTCATTTGAGTTTCGAGGGTGGTTAGTCTTTCGTTCATCATAGCTTGTGTTTTCTTGTATTCGACGTCTTTGTTTTTTAAGTCTTCTTTCAATTCGTGAAATTCTTCTCGGAGTGCCGCGTTTTTAGCTGACACTTCGGCTTTTAAATCGTTAAAGTTGTTTGTATTTTCTTGTCTCATGGCATGTATTTCACGCAGGATATCACCGAGTCCAGGGATTTGAATCGTCTTTATCTCGGCAGGATCCGGTTTTTTATTTGAAATGCCCTCTTGCTCAGCCATTTTACCGATGTTGCTTTGCTGCGTCCAATCTTTCAGACTCAGCGGAGGTGTACGTTTAGTCAGAGTACTTTTTTTTGCAGTGGATTCCTCTAGATTTTCTTCGTCCGAATTATCAGCACCGACCTGGAAGAACATGCGTTTTCGAGCGTCTCTGCACGTGCTGGATGGAGTAGACATTTTATTGCATATCTTGCTTTTCCTATGCCTGCCTCTTATTGCCTTTATGCCTGTAATTGCCTTTCCATTGATGCTTGGAGCAGCAGGTGCCGACAATATCGTCCTAAGGTTTACCGACCGAGTTACCGGGGTGCCTGTTCTAGCTGGGTTGTTATTTGTCTCCTGGTAGACGTCGCCACTGGCGTCACCGGACCGCAGCATTCCCCGGCATACAGTCGGACGATCTTCCTAACCTCGATGTTTTTACACGTTCGAAAATCGACTAAACTTCGACTGCTTTCACTTTAGGGAACGCACTTAATATCTTCAAAAGTTCAGTTCCCTCTTTTCTTTGTGTTGATTAGCCTTAATTAATTTGTAGGTGTTGCCAGCGACTGTAGCCGTAGATATAAAATTACACTTTGCAAGACGCTTGTTATCTCACTCGCTGCCAACATGGCCCCCCAGAAAATTTGATATATATGTACAGACAGATAAACAATTTTCTGGCGTAGACACAATAACTTTGCGTAAACATTTTCTATCGCTGCGAACATTTCAACATATCTTCTACATGTTCGGTATGAGTTTGGTATTGAAATTCAGAGTTTTTCCTCCACATTTACTAGTTATTTCTTGATAAGTTTTGGCATTTTAACTTTTTTTTTAATTTTTAATTTTGCACATCGCTTGTAAATAACTAGTAAATGCGGAGGAAAAACTCTGAATTTCAATACCAAACTCATACCGAACATGTAGAATTTATGTTCAAAGTTTCATAGCGATAGAAAATGCCTGCGGAAAGTTATTGTGTCTACGCCATAAAATTTGATACGTACGTACAGACGGACAGACATCTGTGGAAAATCCCTTTTTTGAACTACTTTTGAGCAAAAAAAACTATTCGGGTCATGAAATATGATAGATTGGGGTACAATTATGAGGACAAAAGTGAGAAAAGATTTTTTTTTTTCATTTTATCATGTTGAAAAGAGTTATTTAGTCCATCAATTTGGCGTTATTTTTTCTCGCAATTACAATACTTTCTCTTTTTCATACTTCGTATGGATGAGAAAGTAAAAAATTAATTATAATAATAATAAATAAATTTTTAAAAAATTGTAAATTGTAAATATAAAAAGCTAAATAATAATTACAAAAGAAGGAATTATTCCCGAGGCCAAGCGCGTAAATAATAGATCACGATTAATAACGAAACAATTAGTTAAAAAATAACAAGCACCTCAGCGCCCTGCGGGCGCAGAGGCTCTTGTTGGTGGGCTCCGCCCCCCAAACCCCCTGAAAAATGTCCCTTCGGGACATTTTTTAAGGCACTCACAGGGGTACACGTCGCGCTACGCGCTCCGTTTAAAATTTATATGCACGTCGCGCTACGCGCTCCGTTTTAAATTCATACGCACGTCGCGCTACGCGCTCCGTATCGAGTGTGTTCACACATCGCGTTGCACGTTTTATTTCGGAAGTATGTATGGGAAAAAAGCATTTATCAGTTACGTAAATTGGTTCATAGTGTTTAATCTTAATAGAATAACAATATTTCTTTCATATACAAACTGATTATTATTTTGCGTCATTGAGATATTTGTTTTGTTTGACGATAAATTGTTAAATATTGAGACATAAAACAATTATAATGAATTGCGTCGCATAGAATTTGAACAAATTAATTAAAAAAATCAAATCATATCTAGTAAAATTTTTTTTATTGGCTTAACACTTATTAATAGATTTAATGAGTATAAAATGGATAACCAAAAAATGTACTAAGTATTAAGATAAACGATAAGCTCATCGTGAGGCGTGAAATGTCAATGAAAATTATAAACATAAAAAAAACAGCGCCGTGCGCACTTCGAATCTCGTTACTACTTTTGTGTCAAAATGTCTCATTATTTAAATCATTTTTCCGTATTTTCTGCTGCGAAGCTTCCAAAATTCGTTTAACGTTTCCAAAATCATCCCAATCGCTGCAATTAGTTAATTTTTTTCATTTAATATTCATTGTTTTCTCAGGTTAAAAATGTAAGTACTTTGTATCGCCACGTTGATAATAACCTTTGATAAATGGCTGGCGAAACTCATCATTCGATTGTATCGAAACAAAAGATAGTACACCTGTGTGTCGAATAAAATAAACAAAAAAAAAATACTCTCGCAAATTTTGCTTACAAAATTTTATTAATTGCTACCGTACAAAAGACGAAGAGGGCGGGGGCGGCGGAATAATCACGACTAATGATGCGTTACAGAGTCATATAATTTAATGCAAATTTAAACGATTGATAAAACGTTTCGTGAAAAAAAAAATCGCGTGATACAATTTCACATACGTATGAAATATGTGTATACGATAAATAGATATGTCGTATGGGATGGGAAATATGGGAAGAAAAAAAGAAAATAATGCAATTACGTAATTATGCATAAAGGGGAAAGTAATTTATACGTAAATGTAAAGTATGAAATTGAGTTCTAAATATTTATTGAATTGTTGATGGTAATCGTTAGCTATACGTAATTAGAAGGAAAAAGAAACATTTTGCAACATTAGTAATGTATATTTTCTTTTTTTCTTCCCTTCCCATTCCCTAATAAAAATGAAAATTCCCAAATAATTAAAAAAAAAAAAAAACAGACAATATAAAAAGAATAATGACAAAAAATGCATAATGCGTTCGGTGTGTTGATCGTAGTTAAAGGGTTAATTTCCATGAAAAAAAATCTAAATTTCTAATGACTAATTATTTTCGTTAATATTTTTCTTTAATTTTCGTGCAAATTGACAATTACTGATAATATCGCATTTTTCAAAATTACTTTTCATGAACTAATACAAAACTAGTTCGTTATATGTGTGAATGAATTTTTTTGTAAATCAAGCATCGTTAGCACGCTAAAACAAATATGAACGAGATTTATTGTTGCTATTGTCGATTATATTTCTGAGCGATTAACAAAAGGCTTTCGAGGATAAGCTGCTCGGTCGGTAAAAAATCGTAAAATCGATAAATTCATATATTTTTTTTTACATTGTCGATAAATAATTGTTTGAACTTGTTCTTTTCGAGAAGAAAAAAACATTTTGCGAGGTAGGCTTCGGTGAAAAACGGAATTATTACAGTATATATTGTAACCGATTCCCCCAAATGCTCGCCACGATTACAAAAATTGCAACGAGTGTCGCATCATAAGGGCGCCAGCCGCGAGAACCCGGAATTCTTGCGACAAATTTATTTCGATGATCCGACAATTTCCTCGATCTGGCGCTCGACTAGCTACAGCCCGGGAAGATGGTAGAGGGGAGTGGTTCGAGTCGCTCTCGCGAGCGGAAGAACAGAATCAATCTCGGGGACACAATTAATAAGTTTCGTTTATTCGTCTACTCAAATGATCTCGGGAGCGGTGTCGTGAAGCGACAACTAGTCCGCCTCCCACTGATGACCGTTACAATAATTCTTGCGGCCCCGTACTGTCTCGAGAGCGTTAATCCTTGTTCCGCCGTTCGTTAATAATAATAACAATTAATAATTTCCGATATTCTTGTTAATAAAGACGTTCCAATACAAGAATAATTTACACCCGTCTTCATACGCCCAATCACACGCCAAAAGATCACCGAGATCCCGCGTAATATCGCGCGACCGCGACGTGAGAGCGTCGCGTCGCGGAGACCGAAGGTCGAACCGCCCTTGCGATTGACCGTTACGCGAGAACTTAGCCTAACGGACTCTCTCGCGGATTTTAAAACAAAGTCAAGAAGTAAAAGACAGAAAAGGACTCAGTGTAATAAAATATACAAAATCAGAGGAAGTCAGAATAATCAGATTATGGTAACAGAGTCAAAACTACAAAAGAAAGTCAAGAGAGAGAATTCTGGAAAACCCTACAAGGCTCCTATCGTAAACTAACGGTTGCGCAAATGAATTTTCCCCGAACAAATCGGAACGCGAGCCCCGCACGCAAAACGCGCCGTCCCCTCGATAGCAAGTTCAGTTTGCCCCTTTGAATCTCCGGTCTCAAACCGAACACGCACGACGCTCTTACCCCTTTGAACGTTGCCGTAGTGGAAATCCCGCGAATTTCTCCGAACCGGGATCCCAAATCGCGAATCAGGGAGAAGTCGGTATTCTCGAGGTGACGATGTGCACGGATCTATCCGAGAGCCACGTCCTTCCTTATCGGGATCCTACGATCGAGTCCCCGAGTCGATTGACACTCGAGAGCTCGCGAACCCTTCTCTCCCCACCCCGGCCTACACAAATCCCTCGCCCCTTGCGATTATTGGTCGCGATTTCTCCGAATAACGTTTCGATTCTCGGAAGTGCCGCGCGACAGTTCGAACGCGCGAACGGCAAATCGAGAGCTCCTCAAGCTCTCGCGGGGCGACGTATCGACGGTCCAGCGACGGACGAGAACGCAGAGATGATATTCTGTGCTTCGGCAAAGGGGTGAGGCCGTGGGAGGTGTTTCTCTTCTCAGCGATAGCCCTTGCCGCCGACAAGATCTCGACGGTAGCAGAAGGGAGTCTGCCGCGCTGAGGCAGCCTCCGCTGGCGTTGGTACTCGAGATCCCAGCGGACGTGTCGACGTTGCTATCGCGGCGTGTAACTGCTCGTGCGATGCGATGGTGGTGGCCGTAACGATCGTCGTGCGCTCGGGAGCAATATTCATGAAATGAAATAAATCGGGGAAAATTAATTAGGCGCCCTGATATTCCTAATCTAACTCTGTCCGAATGCCTTGAAGGGACTCTCCCCGAGAGCACGAACGTCGCTTCTCGCGACAATCCGTGCACCAGTCGATAAATATGACATCTTTGTGACGCGGCAGAAAAACCACGTCACAATATATATATTTTTTTTTCATCGGAGTTTATTTCACGGCCGCAATGAATTATCGTCTGCTTCTGAAAATTAGCAGACCGAAAAAAAAAATTGCTCTCGAAATTTAAAAAGAAATTTATTTATTGAATTGCAAATAGAGTGAATAGAGTGATAGAGTGATTGAATGCGCAATAATGAATTAATGTTTTTGTGAATTAATATACAAGTTTTTACATCCGAATGTGAAATTTAGATTTTTCATTACAAATTTGAATAATATATTGCAAGATACTTTTGACATAATTTTGGTGAAAAACTATCATTTATATCATAAAAAGGAAAAAATAAATGTGTATTTGTTTATGTTAATTAATATTTTATTGTGTTTGTTAGTGCTGTTTTTTTTTAATATGATAAAATATTTTTTATTGAAAGATAAAACGAAAACGAACATAACCTGTACTGTAATTGCTAATTGTTAATAAAATTTGTCAATGAAACAAATATACATATCGGAAAGACTTCAAATTCGCTGTGTATAGTGTTTTTAATATAATGGAATATTGTTGTGAAAGAGAAAACAATTGGTTCGTAGGATTTCTACTTATAGTGCCGTACGGATATTCGATGAGAGAAAATTTGTTTTTAATGAAAAATTTTAAGAAAAAAATATTTAGAGATGTCGGATTGTCTTCATATTTGATGTGCATAGTGTTATCGATGAAATGAAATATTGCTGCGAAGGACAAAAAAATTGGTTCGCAGGATTTTTAGTTGGAACACCGTACGGACATTCGTTGAGAGAAAATTTGTTTTTAATGAAAAATTTTGAAAAATAAATACTTAGAGATGTCGGATTGTCTTCATATTTGACGTGCATAACGTTTTTAATGAAATGAAATATTGCTGCGAAGGAGAAAAAAATTGGTTCGCACAGTTCATTATTACAGCGCCGTACGGACATTTGACGAAAGGAAAAGGGATATTTTTAGCAATATTTTTTTTTTTAAGATACTTATAGTTCTCAAATGGACTCTAAAAGTGATGTGCATACTTGTCATGATATGATAAAAAATTTCTGCGAAGGAGAACAAAATTGGTTCGCATCATCCAAAGTTGCAGTGTGATACGGACGTCCGAGAAGAAAAATTCAGCCAAAAAGTTGTTTTTATTGAACCGCAGGCTAAAAAAAATATTTCTAGTCATCGCAGTCACTTCAAATTAACTACGCATGATGTTGGAGACACAGCGAAGCAAATGGTGAACAATAAAAAATTTTGGAGTATGCGCTGCGGAGTAACCCCACCGACAGACTCCGAAGAGCAACGGATGGTCATTTTAATAGGCACTCTTTGCCTATTGTTATAGTGAGTGCCTAAAAATAGCCACTATTTAATACTCGGGGCAGTGAAATTGAATTAAAAAAATTATTATTTAAAACGTATTGTCGTTTGTAAGTTTACCGCGCTTAATCATTCACTCTATAAAAAAACGTGTAAAATTATACTACAAATGTTTTAAAACACAGCGTTGATAGTTTTTTTCATTTTAAAGATCGTGTACCAATCGTTATAGTGCGGAGAAACATCGATTTTTCGGAGAATTGAAATAAGAATACCTCGTTGTGCATAGTGTTGAAACTGAGATTCGGTAAACTCGGATATTCGGATAATGTCAGTATCCGAATCCGAAAGATCCGACGTTTCAAATTCGGATATCCGAATAACGGGAGGAATTCGGATCCGTTCTCACATCCGGATATCCAGATATCTGGATATCCGTATATCCGGATATCTGGATATTCGTATATCCGGATATCCGGATCTCAATGTGAGTAATATGTGAGCACGCATGTGTACGTGCATGTCTGCGTGTCATAAAAATCGAACCGATGTATAGAAAAAAGCGTTTAAAGAGAAACATAGATACAGATATAATATAGAGAAATATAGAGATTTGTGTCCTTCTCTCTACATGTCAAATTACTTATGTATTTTCTTGAATTCGGAGTGGAAAACTGTAAGGCTTCCACCTCCCGTATTTACCTTTATTTTTCGCTTCGTAGTAAAAGATAGTACGGCTTCGCTCTCCTATATGCGCGTTTGTTTGGAAATTCACAGTCGGAATCTATAGCGCTTTCCCCGACTTCGCGCGCGTATGTTTATTTTCCGAATGATGAGTGTGTTTTTTTCCCTCACTCTCGTTTTTCTTTACAATCAGTATTAGCTCTTTATCTATTAGGGGGTAAGACCGAAGCTAGACTTCAGTACTTCATGTGCGAGTTCGAGGCGTGAAAACGCCTCGAACTCGCACATTGTGAAACGACGGCATTGTGAAAACAATGCCGTCTCGCTACCCAAGCTGGGTCTGGAATCATTGTTTAAAATCCGCGAACGATCTCCAAGCGACTTGTAGGATCTGCGACGACGTTCTACAGACTAGTGGATCAACTTCTCCGTTAATAAAGCACCTTCGAAATATACATGGATTAGTTAATGAAGAAAGTGGCAACGACGGTTAAAATCGCAAACGCAGGTGAGAAAATATTTTTATCTATGTTCGTCCTCGGTTTTTTATGGTCCATTTTTTTCCTTTTATTCTTCTAATGTAATTGACAGTATTAATGTATCGTTCGAAAACACGTTTTGTTTAAATTTCTCAACTTAAGTAAAAGTAGAAAACCGTCATAATTCAGGAATTTTATGTATATACAATATGTCGAGATTGGAGAGAAGGGGAGAAGCTATGATCTTGTTTTTTTTTGCCAAAACCTGATTAATTTGACCGATGATCCAAAGTTTTCGTTTCTTTTTCTTCTCTTAAAAACGTGAATTCTATCCTTGCAATCAAAATTAAAATCGACTAACCGTTCAATGATTATTAACACTTCAAAAACTCGTTGGAATTTGTTAGTAATTCGTATATATTTACTGATTTTATTATTTTTGTTCTTCCACTTTGTTTTTCTTTCCTTCGTTTTACTTTTTTCACTGGCATTTACATCGGTTACATCAATGATTATTGCATCCTACTCATCTGGCTCTATAAAAATGTATTTATATATCATACAAAAGTAAAAAATACAGAACTCTACTTCTCTCTTCTCTATTATGAAAAAGAACTTCGAAAATAAAAACGATGAATGTATTTAAATAGAGCTTCCGAGATCGCGAGAAAGCGAACATTTTTTATATTTTTGCCGATTCAAAAGAACCAAAAGAAAAAGAAATAATGGAAGAGACGGCCGTTTATCGCATACAATTGATTTTTTTCCTTTTTTACATCGTCACCTCATACAGCCCGTTTGGTGAAATAAACGCAGTCTGTCGGTAAATTCTAGTTGTTTCGTTCTTTTTGAGTAAAGTCGAGTCTTTAAGTTTAGAATTCTGTCCGTTCAAAGAATTGAGAGCAGAATTCGTATTTTTCGAGATGTTTTTATTTCTTTCACGCGCCATGAGAAAAAAACGAATAAACTAACATTGAATTAATTGATAATTACGTTTTGACGAGAACACGAGTGTATTTCACTATAAGTTTCGAGTGACGAATAAGGTAAGCGTCGCTATTTTAAGTCTCTGAATTTTGTATTGGTATTTTATGTATTTTTTTTTTATAAAAATTATTATTTCACCGAATCGACAACGTCTAACGATTTTTCGCTCGCCCCGAACTCCTAAAGCGATCCTTGAAACCGAGTGCGAGGCATCGGTCAAAAAGGTAACCGTTACAATATGTATCCCATTGCTTAGGTACATTGATGAGGAAGATGCGGACAATCCCATGGACGTTTCGAGCGAAGAAATCAACTCGACTGCCCATAATCGGCCATCGACGTCACGTGATCTCGCTGGATCGAGTACTCGAAGCGCTATGGATGTAGACACCGTTGGCGAACCTACCGAATCGATGCAGTGTAGTGAAGGTCCAACTTCTCGCCATCGAGTTCAAGCTGCCTCACGAGGGACTGCAGATATCGTTCGCACTGGATCTGACAATGGAACACTTCCAATGTCAATGCCATCGGGATCTCGCGCTCGAGTTCGATCGGTAGCACAAGGTGTTCGGATTGATCGTCCATGCAATCGAGATCGAAGTGAATTTTTGTGTCAAGCTCTCGCTAAATTGACGGTCGTAAAAATGTTGCCACTATCGTTCGTGTCTAGTGACGAATTCAAAGATTTCCTGGCCCTAGTCGAGACAAATTTCAAAGTTCCGTGCGTGCAAACGATGAAAAATCGACTCGTCTTCATACAAGAGCAAGTAGAGGCTAAAATTAAAGCTGAGCTGTCCGTTGCATCGGGTGTGGGATGTACGGCCGACTGTTGGTCTTCGCGTAGTCAGGACTCTTATTTAACAATAACCGCACACACTATAGATCCTGCCTGGAAGCCGAAAAGCTTGACGCTGACTACGGAGGATGTGAGTGAGCGGCACACTGCTGCAAATTTAACTTCGAGACTCCACAGAGCAATGATAAAGTGGGATTTGGACGGCAAAGTGTCAGCCGTAGTGACGGACAACGCTCAAAATGCAAAGAACTCCGTTAGAGATCTCGAAAATCTTCTCGTCAATGAGGGTGTTACATGCACAGCTCATAGCCTTCAGTTGTGTGTGACGAAGGATTTGAAAGTACCGGTTATAGACAGTGTTTGTATTAACTCTTCAAAACTCGTTGGACATTTTCGACATTCGAATATCGCTGCGTCGGCGCTAGAAAGGAAACAGGAGCAACTGGGTCTAGCGAAGTTCAAGTTAATTCAGAGTTGTAGCACGCGATGGGATAGCACTTTCGCTATGATCAATCGTTTGATCTTGAATCGTAGCGCTATAACGAACGTGCTTTCCGATCGCGCTATAACAAACCCAGCGACAGCGGAACGCTTAGAAATCTCGGAATGTGAATGGTTAGCTATGGAGAACGTTCAAAAAATCCTGAAGCCCTTCCAGGTAGCGACTACAGTTTTATGCAGCGATGTATATGCTCCGATGTCAATGGTACGCCCGATTGTATACATGCTACGAGATCGACATTTGGCCGCGCTTTCCGACGACGACACCTCAATTGAATCGATAAAGGGGATTCTGCGAGATCAATTAACGTTGCGATTCGATCTCGACTACGATTTTGAAATTGGCGTTAACGCGAGGCAGACCGCGAGTTTTCTCGATCCTCGTTATAAGGATTTGCTCGTGGAAGAGCCGACAGCTCGCGATGATATTCGTTCGTTCGTACGAGGGCAGATAATCGAGGAAACAGTGGCAGAAATCGACCGAGAAAGTCACGCAACCCCGCGTAGAAAAAATTAGTATGGGATTGACTCTGGGAGGACGATGGGCGAGAGGCTGGGATTTGTTTGGGATTGAATCTGAGAAGCACTATGGGCAGTCATCTGGGTTTTGGGACCCGGCTAGATGGTTTCCCAGACCTTTTCCCATAACTTCAGTGGACCGGGGGAATCCTCGTGCAATCAATCCCATACGCTGATCCAGATTCTCTCCCAGTCGTCGCGTACGACTGGGATAATTCTCGCGCGATCAATCCCATACATAGAATCCCATATTATGTGTAAATGAAAGAAGAAGAAAAAATAGATTTTGTCAAATGGAAGGAAAAAATGAAAAACGAAGAAATATGCCCAAACTAATTTTTTTTCGGCGAATATGAGTTCGCCGAGCAAAGTTAGGCGCTGTAGTACATAATTGGCGGTTAAATTTCGTTTAAGGACGCAAAAATATTGTGATGTACTGGAAAAAGCTTGGATAGACAAATTAAAACATCTATGTGAGACTCATCCAATACTTTACAATATTTTTGGGACCAACATCGAATTTCAAACACCGATTACGTACAGCAGTATTTAACTTTGCTCGGGGAACTCGTATCCGTCGAAAAAAATTAGTTTTGGGCATATTTCTTTGTTTTTTATTTTTTCCTTCCATTTGACAAAACCTATTTTTTCTTCTTCTTTCATTTACACATAATATGGGACTCTATGTTTGGGATTGATTGCACGAGGATTCCCCTGGTCGTACGCGACGACTGGGAGAAAATCTGGAAAAGCGTATGGGATTGATTGCACGAGGATTCCCCCGGTCGTACCCGACGGCTGGGAGAGAATCTGGAAAAGCGTATGGGATTGATTGCACGAGGATTCCCCCGGTCGTCCCCGACGGCTGGGAGAGAATCTGGAAAAGTATATGGGATTGATTGCACGAGGATTCCTCGGTCGTACGCGACGGCCGGGAGAGAATCTGGAAAAGCGTATGGGATTGATTGCACGAGGATTCCCCGGTCTACTGAACCTATGGGAAAAGGTCTGGGAAACCATCCAGCCGGGTCCCAAAACCCAGATGACTGCCCATAGTGCTTCCCAGATTCAATCCCAAATAAATTCCAGCCTCTCCCCCATCGTCCTCCCAGAGTCAATCCCATACTAATTTTTTCTACGCGGGACGGTGATGGATTTTCTTTTCCAAGCTCCTCTAACGAGTAATGATGGACAGGCGCAATTTGATAGGTACCTGGCCGAACCTCAAATTGGTCACAATACCGATCCGTTCGAATGGTGGGCAAATCGGGAAAAATGATATCCCGCCTTAGCACAGCTCGCACGGAAATATCTGTGTATTCCCGCTACTTCAGCGAGTTCTGAGCGAGTGTTTTCAGCGGCTGGTAATATCGTTACGACCAAACGCAATAGCCTTCTGCCAGAAAACGTAAATCTTTTGGTTTTCTTGTACCAAAATCGAAAGATTTTGTCGCAACAGTAGTTGTGCTAAGAAGATCCGACGTCATAGAATCGAACTCTCGGAGTCCAAGTTTATTCGGCGATAGTTTAAATATCAATAGCCAAGAATGCAATATACATGAGCAGAACGTTATCGATTCCCTCAACATATCGGCGTTTGGCGACACGATAACGTCGAAATTCGCGGAATCGCGAAAGCAAAACCCATCGGAAAACAGAGTTTCGAACGGAAATAAACTAACGCGTCGTAGCAGTACCGGAAGTCAACGGAGATTATCATTGATGAATATTCCTTCTCGCCGATCGCCGAGAGTATCGAAGACGAAAGACCGTTGCAAATCGCTAATTGGGGACGATTCTTGGGACAATACGAACGGCGTTATTGAGAGACTCGATCAAACGAATCTCCCCTCGAATTCTCGGACGAAGGATTCGCGTAATATGAAAAAATCTGCGGTTCCGCAGTCGAGTAAAGCCACTATAATAGCTGACAAACTTCGCTCCAAATCAACGTTGAAAAACGACTACGAACGTTTATTGGTTTCCAAAGATCGTATAACGAAGTCCCCGTTAAACGTACGAATGCCTTATCGATAACGAGAACGTTACGGAACGTTTCGAAAGCATCTCAATCGCGAAATAAACCGATTGATACGGTAAAATCTTCTGGCCATCGAACGAGAAACAAAAGAACACCGATAAACGAACCGCAAGTTGTAAATGTAACGAGCAATCGGGAGAAATTGAATCTATTCAAACACGAAATCGTCGATCAAAAAGACATATCGTTGGCCCTTTCGTGCGAAATATTTCTGAAAGATATCATCAGCATCGGTACTAAGATAATCGGTATTACGGGCGCCGATGGTAAAACGAAAACAAACAAAATCGAGAATTGCGTCGTTTTCTCCGTAATCGTTTTTTTCGTAATGGTTTTGTACGCTCACTTATCGCTCGTTGCTTTGGATATTCCGCTTATTCAGACTGTATTATTTATTTTTATATATCTGTAAAATTTCTTCTGATTTTTTTAATCAATTTTTTCTGTTTGGCGTTATAAAAGAACCTGCAGCTTAATAAACTTCTTTTTAAGTGTGGCTCACTTAATAATAGAATTTATTCGTGCATGCATAATTTTTCGTTACCTCACTAATTTGTAATATTCTACTTCTCACACTGTGTTGTTATTGTTAAGCATGGTTCTATATAGTGCATTTTTTCATCACTTCGTCGGTTCCGGATATCCAGATATCCGGATACAGATTTCAATCCGAATATCCGGATATCCGGATATCCGAATACAGATCTCAATCCAGACATACGGAACTCCGGATGCAGTTCATTATCCGGATATTCGAATCTGAAGCGTCGGATTCGGATATCCGGATAATCCGGATATTCGAATATTTCGGAAAAATTGCAGCACTAGTTGTGCATCTACGAGGTCGGTAAATTAACGATCAGCACACAGCGGGACAAACTGTAATTTACCAGTAAATTACAAAAGCACCTTGGCTTGACACAAATAAAAAATTGCATATGGTGATGGTTACGCGAGTGGAATCAAGAGGATAGCTCTTCGATAGAACATGAAAAATGCCGCCAGCTAAAAAAAAACGGATTTGTAGAAGCTGGCGTGGTTCTGGGTGGAGGCGGTAGCACCAGATGAGTTCCAGCGAGAACATTTGGAGGCGGCATATTAGATTAAGATTGAAAAACTGCAGCAACAATCCCATGTGCCGGACGGTTTTAGACGAGGATATATCAACGACATTTTACGAGTTGGATCTTCAGTTGGCGCCAACATTGAAGGAAGCAATTGAGACATATTTGACGGAGGAATAACTCGTTGGATGGAATTTATATCATTGCGCTACGTGTAACGGCAAAAAGGATACACGGCGCTTCATCCGTCTCGATTCGTTGCCAGAGACTCTGCACATTCAACTGTTGCGTTTCGTGTTTCATCGAGATTCCGGATAAAAGAGGAAACTCAACTTGTTCATACAATTTCCAGAGGAACTCGATATGTCCGAATATCTACGATGTCCGGGACAAACGCATCATGTCGCACAAAGGCTCATCGGCACACTCCTGGCACTACATCTAATATATGGGGCATTCCATGCCATCTCGATCAAGATCTGACGATGATATGTCGGATCGGCTCCGTAATTTTTTATACAAAAGTACTTGTCGAAAAAGACGTACCATCTTTTTTTTAGATTTTTTTAACACTTTTTACCTGAGATATAATTTTTAGAAACTTTTTAAAAACCTCCTTTTTTAAAAATCTGAAAAAATTCTGAAAAATCTTATAAAATATAACAAAATTTTTGAGCCCTATGTGAAGATGGAGATTTCATAACTGCCAAAGTCAAATTTGAAAAATAATTTGAAAAATAAAATAAAAGATTAGAATGCATTTTTGGGATAAAAATTAACAAAAAAGTTCCTTATAATATTGATCGAAAAAGTGATATTATCAAAGCGGCGGGATAATGACTATATTAAAATAATGTCAGGGGTATTCCATGACATCTGGATCAGGATCTGGCGATGATGTCTCAGATCGACTCCGTAATTTTTTATACAAAAGTAAGTGTCGAAAAATACGTGTCAATTTTTTTTAGATTTTTTTAACAGTTTTCACCTGATATATAATTTTTCGAAATTTTTCAAACCTTCAATTTTTTTTACTTGAGAAAATGCAGAAAATGATTATTTATTATAAAGAATTTTTTTTAGCTGTATTCGAAAATGGAACTTTCATATGATTCATAGACAAAAATGAAAAAAAATCTGAATAACTAACAAATTATTGGGATGCATTTTTTTTACATCGAAATGAACACTAAAGTCCTATATAATATGGGTTGAAAAAAGTATATTTACAGAGTTACAGAGGACAGAATATATTAAATCTAATAATATTACATATACGATCGGCACAGCTTGACAAATCTTTTATTTTATTATTTTACAAGTAGTCTCATTAGTTGAAACGGAATATCGGCGGGTGATGATTTTCTTTTCTATCCCTTGTATTACGCAATGCATCTGTTGCGTTTGTGGAATTCTACGAGCGTCATTAAACCTCGTCGATAAGAACTTTGCCGTGTTGTGATAGTCCGTTTGCGTGGTATAAAAAAATTCGACATTGCGAATGTGCACCTTGCACCATTCGTATAATACTTTCGGGTTTAAAATTTGCTCGCCTGCTGGAAGCTGCAAACTTGCACGACAAGCAACACGTTTAACCGTTCCAGCAAGTCCATCACACGGACCCTTGCCATGGGCAGTTGCAAAAAAATGCCATTCGGCTGCAACGCCATAGTCATCGAAATGATGATATAAATTCACAAAATTATTGCGGTTTTTGTATTGTTGTGGAGCTCCGTCGCTGAAGTAAAATATTTTTTTAACCGTAGCGAAATTGGATTTCAGATATTTGATAAGTATACTTATAAATAAATATACTGCAGTACTATCATGCTTCGGACAATCTGAAAGAACGCAAATGCCTCGGTGTTCAACTTTCCCTTCATTACGATAATAAATAACAAATGGGTGCAAAGTCGCTTGGTCGTTGTTCCAATAAAAACCCTGTGCTGCATCGTGAGCGACGAAGGCATAGTTTTGAGCAAAATCACAAATAACTAGAAGCTCTCCTTCTTTCAACTGATTTTTGAGATTTGTTAAATGTGAAGATTGCTTCTTTGCTACGAAGTCATGATGAAGAAGACTTTCCAATTGTTTGCACACCTCCTCAATAAACTCATCGACTGGCAGTGTAATCGTTAATAACTTCGTTCGGTCTGTGCTCACCCATTGCTTAAATGATAATTCATCAATCACCGATTGGTCGAAAGCTTCATGAAGAACCTCTTTAATCTTCGTTATTCCCGGGCAATCAGTACACTCGCCAAAATAACAGTCAGAATTTGGATATGCGCAAACCATTAGAGCCATGCAATCGTAAAAATTAGATAATGGTGTAGCGTTATCTTTAGTTAATTCTGCTACTGGGCAACTTTGGAATAACAATTTCATATTTTGATGATATGTACATACGTGCAGAAGATTGTGCATGTTTATTACTAGAGCCTGTTCGCCATATAATATAGGTAAAGCTTGAACGAACTTTTTCAAATATTCCTTCGCTTCATTATTGTAGACTTTTGCGAGGCTATCCGAGCAGAGAATGCGAAAAGCTGCATGGAGCAACAGAAAATGACGGTAAAGATTACGTGACAATACGTGTCTCAAACCTATTGGGCCGCAGTATAACAAAAAGAATCGAAACTCGGTTGCTTTCCATTTAGCGAACCATTCGAGTCCCGACGGCTTCCTTTGAAAGTCTGTAGGGATGTAAGGTTTTATAGAGAGCATTCTTCGCGATAACTCGAGCTTTTTTCGTGAGCCCAACCGAATTGTCAAAGGTCCGGACAGCAACATTTCTAACAATTTTTTCATCGCACCAACACAAACAAGATGCATAAAATCCAAGGAAAAAATCGTAGTCATGTCTACGCGAGGGACTATTTTCTCCAAGGGTGAATCGTAGATATGATGCTCGGGATCAGTTTTTTCGCGGAACGATAAATCATTTCTACTGTCACAATCCGTATCAGGATAAACTACTCTTGCCTCTTTGCCTACTTTAATTCGCTTACCATAAACAACGCATCGTTCACAGGCGCTATAGCCGCCATGACCTTTGGTCCCTTTACAGTACGATCGCGCAGGTGTGTCGGCGGCAATGCACATCAAACGTATATTGAATCGTTTTCCATGCAAGTCAATTCCTTCTTGTTGTAAATCATTAACTTCTTTTATAAACAGATCGAGATATTCGTGTATACGCTTTGGTTTACTCGCACCACAATATATTGCTACAACGAATAGCTTGTATAAATCCGGATTATAGTACACGCGACATAATATCGGCCAGAATGTTTTTTTTCCCGACTTCGATAGTGGCAACTCATCCACGCCTACTATTAACTGTATATCGCCTTCGTGAACCGAGAGAACACACATTTCTAGTCCCTTTGCAATTCCAAAATAGACGAATTGTCCGGGGACAGCGTTAGGCGAATAATCGTCCATTTCGATGATATCATACGAAAGTTTACAAGTTTGAAGAAATGTCGCGGAGGTCTTTGGTAATTCGGGCAATAGCCTTTTACGCAAAATACTCAATAAGTTGTCCAAACATGCGTGAGTAACATTGTTTTCGATCGCCCATATACGTAATTCATCGATTTCGGAATTGGGCTGTGTTGGCTCTGGAGAGTGAAGAATCTCCGAGAGCTTGAAGCTCTCATCAAGATTGGCAGCTATAAACACTTCGCGTAAAGTGTTAGCTGATCCTTGGACCTCCACAATATCTGCAATTATCGTTGACTCATCCATAACTTCAAACGTATCTGCTGAATCGAGACTAGGATCGCTGATAATTCCAAACTCGTCATTTTTATCTAAAAAAAAACCCGAAAGAAAAATAAAAATAAAAAAATTCTATACAATTGAAATATTATTTGATTGTTTAATTTTTTTATTATTGATTATTTGATTGAATAATCAATCAAATACTGTTTCAATTTTTTAGATTTTTTTCATTTCGGTTGAACTCACTGTCAGGTTGCATCGAATTATCCGAAACATTTTTTTTAACCTCTTCGCAGTCTGTTGTAATATCTGCCATTACAGCTCTACTCAATCGTTTTCGATCGCGTGCTCTCCTTTTTTTATTATCCATTTCCGCAAGTCCTATACGCACAATTCGTAAACAATAAATCCAAACTATTTCGAAACACGAATCGATTTGTTTTTGCAGTGGGTCAGTTGTTTACGGTTTACAAGTCATTTTTTTACGCAGAGCCGCCAACTACGCGAATTAGACTCTCGTTATTATGGCAGCCAGGAGGCGCTAGATTCTATAGAAGAAGGCTAACATCAATTTGAAAAAGCTGCCATGATAGGCTGCCCGTGTGCATATGCCGAAAGAGCTCATTGGCTCTCACTACTAACGCGCCGATCGCGCGATGTTCCTCCACTCTTCGCGCGTAAAATCCCATGCGTGAGGGCGTTCTGTTTGTCTTTCGCCGGTCGACTTATTAAACTCGAGTGCAATTGATATTGTTCACTGTGAATAAATTCTACGATTCGCAGACTGAAGGGCACGTTCCTTCCTTCACTTTTGAGAAGTGCCGTGCATCGACGTTTGCAGAAAGAACATTGTCACGAAGAACTACGGCGCAACTCTAACCTCTACGTAGCAAAAACACGTGGCAGTTTTTCATTTCGACGCTCGCCGGTCGGCATGTAGAATGTCATTGTAAGTTATGCAAGCGAAAAAACATATTTATAATTCTATGCGCCGAGTAAAAAATTCTGTAAAGTATACGTTTTCAGATATGAAAACAATCGCCGCGTGTATAACTTTATCGGAATTAGATAACCTGCATGTGCGCTGCCGGGCCGCACACTACTACGCAACAGAAGTAAGTAGCATTCAATTTTATATAATAGTTTCAAAAAAAATGTTGAACATTCATTTTTTTTATATTTTCAATTATATTTTGAGTTTTTTTAAAAATTACAAATTAACGCTAGCGTACTTAGAAGACTGCCAAAGACTCGTACGAACACTCGTTACTATAGAGCGGCATGTAGAAAATGTAAAAAAATCTTTATCTCAAGTTATTTTTATAAAATTTTGTTTTTAATATTTTGCAGTGAGTCTTGATAAAACAATCAAGAAATATCAACTCATTGAGTTTAGGGACGAACAAACGCATGATGGGAAATTATCTGTAGAATGCGTACCGAGCTCATGGATATCGATCGACGCAAGCGTCGGGACATGCATTGTACGCTTTATGCCTCCACCATACGATAAGGAATCGCTTCGACTACTGACTGACTTGACAAAGAATCACGTCGACGCTCCGGAAGGTTGGCCGTTCTATCAATGTTCATTGCTCGGACACGCGCGTAAGTTCACTACTTTTTACTGGCTGGCTGTTGTTTATATATAATAAACAACAACAAAAAAAAAATAAAAAAAAAATAAAAAAAACCCAAAAAAAAAAAAATGTTGTAAATGTTGTAATAAATAAATGTATGTTGTTATAAATTTTGAAACTTTATACATTGCTTTATTACAGAAACTTACCCCGAGGCTTTGAAAAAATTAAAAAAGCTTCAAAGTCAACCATATGCGTATACGACGGACAACGACGATCACGCGAAAGAAAAATCAGTAACGATAACACAGCTGTACAAAGCATTGCTCTCGAAGGATCAAGACGATTTAGAAAAAATAATGGACGTTCGTGGAATTTCGTCAGATGTTAACGCCAACGAAATACATTGTGAGTTGTAATATCTGTATTGCGTTTCGCAATTGTTAACATTGTCTCACGGTGCTTTTTATTTATTTTTTTCAGCCTCGAGCTCTTCGAACGGTGAGGATTCTACCTCCGATGAATATACTGCGAGCCTCGGCCGAAAGAAAAAAAAATCGACAAAAAAGTCGAAACCCGTACGCCAAAATGATGCCACGAAGAAGTCCGTCAGTGTCCCGAGTTGCAAAATCTCCAAGGGTCCGTCCAAAATCTCCGGAGTGTCCACACACGAGTCAAAAAATGCGCAACACACTCCACGAGCTTCCATCGCACATCCTCCGCGTAGAATTATGGCGCCCACTCCGTCTCAGCGAGAACCGCAGCCAGAGCGTGTATTACAAGTGCGCGAATTTGCTGATAATGCACAAGAACAAGCAACGAATGGCCAGGCTTTGCGCAGGTCAAAATCACCCGACTTCCAACCGCCTGTCGGTACCTCTAATAACCACGATGTCGAGGAAAATTAGGAGGTTGAAATTGGAGCAAAAAAAGGAGACAAAATCGTTTTTTCAAATGGTATGTATAGTAGAAATAATATGTAAGTATCGATAACTAATTTTTGTGATGTTGAGAGATTCTTTTTTTGATTAGATACGAAGCTTCTGTATGTTGCTATAAAAAAAACTAACATGCATGGTTAAATCGCTATCGGAGGAGAGTCAGACATTGCGCAGTTCCGTCGAACGCTGCATGCGTTTAAAAGTCAACAAGATGGATAAACAAAAATTTGAAGAAAACTACGCTTTTCAAAAAGTCAGCACAACTGCCGAATTTTTGGCGTTTGATGAACGTTTATCAACCGAAGAAGATTTCCGCATTGATTTTATAATAATATTTACAACAAATTTTTATTGTTTTATTTATTTTATTTTGCTGCTTTTGTTGAGGTGAAAATGTCAATAATATTTCTGTTGTAGACTGCGTCGTTGGAATCGCTTCTTGAATCCGAAATCAGATCGACTACCAATCTCATTTTGTAGAGCTACATAACTCGAGAACTGGCGAGGAATTGTTGCGCCACGAGATTGCCAAAATCGACATCGACAAAAGTAATTTTGAAAGGGACTCGATTCTACGATATCATTTTGGGTATAATTCTTCGTATATCTGCGTGTGTATTAATAGTACTTATATTTGAAATCAATAATTTTTTATTTAATCACAGGGTTTCTCAGAGAGTATTTCACCGGGCCTCAAAACGTTCCCATTGCCGAGAAGATCTTCTACCAGCATCTATCTATATGTTTGGTTAATGCGAAAGATTGGGATGGTAAAAGAAATATGCGAAGACCGCTCCCCGAAGTCGTGGTTGAAGAGGAAATCGAATAAGAGGATAAGAAAAGCGTTTTGAAAAGTTCAAAGATATTTTATTTATTAATGACATACTTTTTTATTTTTCCAAATTTTGATTTATTTTACTAAAAGTTACGTGTGTAGTTGCGAGCACATTACCAAAAAAAAGTTTCGCTTCCATTATTATCATTTCAAAAACTCGAGATTAAAAATATCTGAACGCGTTAAAGATGAAAATATAAATATTGTTTCATAAAAAAAAATCTATATACATTAATCGTAAAAAAAAATGTTGAAAAGAAATGTGTGCTACCATTATAGTTGTAAGAACTGAAGATTATAAAAAAAATGAACGTGTTAAAAGATGAAAGTATAAAGATTATTTTTATAATAGAAAGATTATTAACGCGATACATAAGATTAATGTACCAAAAAACTGCTATATATTATTTAAACAAGCGACAAGACTGAAACAGTGATATAAGTGAGCGAAGCCGAATAATTTTTAATTTTGATTTGTACCACACATTGTTCCTATAATGTAATAAATTCACGATAAATATAAATTCTTGAGTCATTATTAATTTACAATCACAACAATCATTATTCTCCCAAAGAAGTACAGGATATCGCAAGGCTCTGCTCGGGGCCAATGAAGGGCCTCTCGAGATTGTCAGGGAATAGTAATGGAACCATATACGGGCCCACGCATATCGCCCAGTAAAGGGCCAACCGTTTAAAGTGTGACGAGCCTAGACAGGCAGACATTAGATTTCCCTGATGGGCCCCGTAGTTAGTCAGGGAAGAATAGACGGGCCCAGTATGTACCCCTGATAAATTTTCTGCACGGGAATATCAACGTAATGTTGAATATAAACCCATGAGTACCACTCGTGAATTTGCCCGTCTGATAAAGTCTAACAACGTTTATTCCCAACATGTGTCATCCGTCACGTACGGAGTCTTCCAGCATTTTTCACTTAATGGTTTTTCTTGATAATTGATAATGGCTTTTTTTCTATCCTTCTCGCAACGTCGGTAATCCTTAGCATCCGAACTATAGCGCAAACCTGCTGAGTCGTTCGGCCAACGAGATTTTAATCTCACCGCTCACTCGTCTGTACGATTATCGACGCACCGTATTCCCCTCCGACTCTGGTAATTACCCGATAATCGCATAATCTTACGATATTTCCCCTCATAAGCGCCTACCGCTGAATCCGGGAGATGCGTTATCGATGCATTGGAATTCATATTAAAAGGGCCGATGTAACCTACAATTCCAGTACTCGATGGTAAAATTCTGAGAGGGAACGAGGAAATATTGCTATAACCTGGAAAATGCAGAGGGTTCGTGCGACACGGGGGCAATCGTGCGTTCGATAAATTATCCCACAGGTTTTTTTCCGTTCGATCAATGCACGAGAGTAAATATAAGTGGTGTAGAGAAATTACCTACATGAAAAAAAAAGTATATAGAAAATATATCTATGACATCTATTTACGATATATTAATATATGAATTATGCAATAATAATAATATATCAATTATGCAATAATAATAATATATCAATTATGTAATAATAATAATATATCAATTATATATTGTGACGTGATTTTTCGGAATCACAGTCACACATTAAAGAAACTTCACATTTCTGAGGAAATTGAGATATCTACCGCTTTCGTTCCCGTTTTCTGCCTCTCCCAGCGACTTAAAGATACCGTTAAACTCTCGTGAGATATCGATCGAGTTATTGCTTTGCTTTCCGAGTTATTATTCAAGTTTTGCCGTTTCATAATTCCTCAAACCTTTCAGTACAATAACAATTAAACAATTTGATAGAGATTCCGTTATCGTTTTAGTTTCGTTCCGTTAGTCGAAGTTCTCAAATTCACTTGGTGGAGTAGAAGTTAGCAAGTAAAAGCACAAGTGAAGGAGAGACTCGACGAAGAGTCTTGCGAATACGCTAAAGTCCGGTGCAAACCCGGCTCCCGCCAGCAAGGTGCAATCCGTCGAGATCAGGCGGAGGTATGAGTTACAGGCGAGGATGGAACACCTCGCGCTGCATTAGAGTTGAGAAGAGCCTTGTATCTCACGCATTGACTTTGGAGAAGCGATCGCAAAGATTCTTCGAATTACCGCGCTCTTGTATCGTCTCGATTCGGCAAACTGGTTGAGAGGGCAGTAGCTCCCGGTCAAGGCTCCCGTAATAATCATGATAACGATCTCGGTTCGTTATCATAGGAAATTCAGTCTATCGCGAGCTGCCCTCGAGGTGACTCGGGCTCTCTCTCGCGCTCCTGTAACGATACGGCGCCGGCTGTCGTTCGGTGTGTCGCGCTCTCGTTCGCGCTCTCGCGTACGCCGGCCTATCGTTCTCTGTCGGCGAAGTATGTGTGTCTCGCTCGCGCTCACGGGTTTCCCTACCTGTCAAGTGCGAGCGAGTATCGTTCATTCGTGTGAGTTATCGTGCGTCTTTTGGATGCAGTTCCCGATCCTTTTCGGATATTTTACGCGCTTCGGTGAGTTTTTGAGTTATCGAATTTTATCATTCTCGTGTCGCGCTCGTGATCGCTTGTCTCGCTTCGACCCCTCGGTCAGCTGAGTACTCGCGATCCACGAGCGCGTGATCCCGTGGCTTACGCCAATAAATAATTATTTTTCGTGCGCTATTTTATTGGCGACGGATCGTGACCCTTCTACCACAATCGCCTCCTGAGCAACCGTGTATTTCCGCAACCGGTCATTCTCGAGGGTGCATTGACGTTTAGTTTCGTTGAGTTTACGTTTTGTTATTTCGCTTGTTCGTCCCTGCGGGGGTTGGCTCGTTTCACCGACCCCCAGATTAGTCCGGTTGTTAATACCGGCGAAATAAAAATTAACTGGCGCCCACCGGGACGCCGATGCACCCGCGAGGGTGAGCGGCCGAAGGTGACTTTTCCGATTTCGCGTGTAGAATCCCGTAGATTTGATCTTTCGATTTTGTTTTTTGTTCCGATACAAAGTTTCGAGTTCGCGTATCGGTAAGAGGAAAATACGACACAATATATATTGTAACGACCGAGCGAATGAATAACACGCGTATTTGGTTTTGGGGCGGATATTATTACTAATGATAAATGTTAATTATCCCGAACACGAAACGTCACACGTCTGTTCGTTTTTAAAGTCCCGTCCAGACTCCCTTATCGTGACGATCGATATCGTATCGATCGTCCGTTCGTTCGTCTCTTGTCAAACTAACTAATATCGTGTGCCTTAATAAACATGCAGCTACATTCATTAGTTAGTCAGCTATATTCGTTACAATATATTAACATGTCAATCGTATAAAAACACCGAATTTAACAGATTTCTTATGAATATCGAGACGGTATAAAACTCACGACTTTCCCCTATACTAGAAAAATGCAAATAATTAGAACCTAAAACCACATATTGAAACTCTCGCGATAAGTGATAAATCGATAATCGGTCATTTACCGTTTTGGATAGACCTTTGGGTAAATCAGCGCGTATAATTACCGACCGCGCACTCAATCGATCACTACGGTCGATAGTTCAAACTGCCCGGTAGGATTGCATCATCGATGCGTGCGAATTTCGTAAGCGTTTCGGCACACCCCAGGCAGTGATAATAAAGGACAGCGAAGTTTGACGTACTTCGTGCGTCAATGGACACAAAAAAGGGCCGCGCGCTCGGGTATATACGACCCGATCGCGAGCAGAGACTTCACTTCGATCCGAAACTTTGAACGGCGAGGAACTCATCACGCGGCTACGGTTCGTTTGATCTTGAGTCCTCCATTTTGCTTATCGATAATTCTCGATAGCAAAGATTCAACACCTTTTCATTTTCGAGTAAAGCGTTGCTTTTCCCGACAGTATCCCGACGCTAAGAAGAAGCAAGGGACAAATATCTCATCGACGATCCAACCAATTGAAGGAAGAAACTAACGTCGGCCATTCATCATTATCAGCGCATATTAATTCAAATTAATAGAATTTCTTTTCAGCGAACAGATCCTTTTTGAGTTTAAATATTTCCTTTCCAAACACAGTGCCGGCAACTACCTTGGGGGACCTCGGTGACCGCTTTCGTCTCGGTTTAACCTTCTAATCATAAATTAAAGTAGAATCAATTGCATTGCGGTGACGTATTAGTACACGACAGCGCCGGCGACTGCCTTGGGGGACCTCGGCGACTGGTTTCGTTTCGTCAATAAGTGATAAGTGACTGTTTAACGTAGAAGCTAAAAAATCCGAAACTTCCACAAATAAAATAACCTGTCGATCTGTTTCGCAACTTAAACACTCAAGAGCTAAAATTCCAAGCAAATTATTGGACAAAACTCATCATTTATTTTGTATTCATGTCATTGTCTTAATAAAATCAAAATTATTGTTGACAATTCGAATCAACAAACAGATTTCTAATCTACAGCACCTGCCCTCACAACTACGTGACCCAAAAACTCACAATAGCGAACGTTTCGGAGCAAAGAGCTGTAAGCCTCCAAAAACGTACCATTACAATATATTATATTTTTTGCATATATTTGATTTCCATGTCGATATTTCTGGATTCACAAAGAAGCTGTGAAATATTGAATTAAAAAAATGCAAAAAACGCGAGAGATATATCGCCTCATCGTAAAGAGTGTATCGGTGTTTTATCGATCTCGTCGGATGAATATTGTTATGCAAACACACAGATGTTCGACACACCACGCACCATCTGCATGATCACTCCGGGAATTATCGGACTATCACCGAATCGATAAGAATCTCGGCGGCTGCCGGAGTTACGTCTATTGTTCTAAGATTTTCCGGTTTGTGATTTTCAAAATAGACAATGATTTGGCTTATCGTATTATTCGATACGAAGATCCAGTGATGTAATATCTATGAAATATCTACGTGATATCTGCACCGTCCAAATGACTTATGATTATTTTTATGCTCCATATTTTATCTATTGTTATCTTGTCTATCGGAAATCAGGTCATCCAAATATCAAACAAAAAATAATAATTTTCCATACGCCTATTATTGTCGTTATCTATGTTCTACAAATAACAATCTGGTCACACGAGACGATTGTGTCTATAGTGACGGCGAGAGATAAAGTTAACGCGTGTGGATAGTTCAAGCCGATGGTCAAGTAGTCACTTCGGGAGAAGAGATTGATAGTTGAGATCAGGAAGGTGAACAGCTCGTTAGATGACGTGATGTAGATACCGAAATACTCACCTTAGCGTAATGAAAATACATGAATTATCTTCCCAGACAATTGCTATTTATAAAACTGCGATACAATGTTCTATGTTTCGTTTTTCGATCTCTTTATCACGTTTTACATACGTAATTTTTTCAGATGCGATTTGAAATTAAAAAAAACTCAATTAAATTAACTAACGCAATGCTCTTTTTCGGTGTTAAAAAGAAGATCATGAAGTTAAAATGCAATCGGGTATAATTTATTCACGCAAAAGACTTTGGTCCATCGATAATTCGAGGACAGCCTCTTTCAACGACGTTCGACGTGTCAATAGAACGGCGGGGACCGTTTGTGTGCATTTGTCTTCGGCTTCGTCTTTCTCATCGGGGCAAAGTAGGAGTTCAAGACGAAAAGCTTTACTCGAGCCGATCTTCAAATAAGCAAACTACTACTAAGGACTTTCGAAGGTCTTGACGGTTCGCCATTTCTCTCGTCTATCCGTCCCGGTATCTCCTTTTGCATCCTCTTAATCAACTCGTCGGATCTATTTCAAACTCTCTCTCTCTCTATCTTTCGCACTTTCACGCAATCACTCATCCTTTCCACGGTTTCATCTCTCTTTTACTCGCTTCAGGCATTTTCCAAGTTGGGCGAAAACTCTTTGGTCTGTGAGTAAGTACGAGATTCGCACGTTAGATCGAAATACACATAGACAGACACACACCGACGCATAAGATGCATAGAGAGACGAAAATCGGATGAAAATACACAGACTTCAGAACGATGCCGGGATAAGCGCGCAGGTATAACTATACATTACGAAGAGTATCGTTGACCGGACGAGCTGAGAGTAATAGAAAAAGAGATCAAGTCCCGAAGAAACGTATAGCAAGCAGAAAAATAAAACGCTACGATAAAAGGGCAGCATATAGAAATTAAAAAAAAAACAAAATGGGAAGTGGGAACACAGGATAAGAATCGAAGGATCGAGAGCGAGTAGTAAAGAATGAAGATAGAGAAAGAAGAAGAGAAAATGGACAAGAGAGATCTCTCTTGGGTCCTATACAAGATAAATACGAGGTTTCGTCGCGAGGGTAGAAGAGCAGTGGCGGAGAATTCAAGGGGAAAGGGTATTCGTCGAAATCGCGATAGCCATTTGACCCAATAGATTCGACATTCGGAGTTGGGTGATCCTCTACAGCGTGTACACAGACGTCGAGACGACGAAGTACCAGCTGGAGGATACAGTGACTGTGGCTCTCCAGCAAAAGGTCAATCATTAGTTATTGCCACCTGTGTATCCTCATCTAACCCACCAATTCAATATGCTGATCGATCTATAGTAGCCGATGAATGTAACTTATATATCTTCTAAAATGACAATAGCAACTCATGCTGCGGTCTTCAAATTTCCACTGGAATCTGACGTGACAATGAATATTATTCAACTATCACTGCGTTTTGGTAGGATTTGCAAATTCCCGAGATTTCGCGTCTCAGGATTCTTCTTTTTCTCATCCTGAATCACTTTCTTTTTTTTTCACTCACACCGACCTACAGTGCTATTGATGTGTCTACGAAGCCATTACCTCCGACTCTAAGTGTACTTCCTTGTATACCCTGGGGTAGGAAACGCGCATCGGTTGCACATAGCCATGTGACGCCTGCAGTGTGCTAGCAATGGAGAATTTGGTTGCATTAGGCATGCTATAGGATCCTCCAAGCTGAACATCGGGCTAAGAGTTGAACTTTGTGTATGTGTCGATGCTGTGTGCTGTTTAGTCATACTGAGTGAATAAAGGCGTGTATGCTACAGGGAGCTAACAATAACGATCCATCGTTCCTTTCGACGTGAGCCATTCACGATGTTATCACGCTACAGACGAACTCAGAATGAAGTTGAATGTACAAAAAAATTGCGCAGGAGTCAAATTATCCGATAATTTTTCTACAATATAAATATTCCCCGTACCGGACATGAAAATAGTGGCACGATGTTTCGAACAAAACGCAGCTATGCATGCGTAGCCGCTCTGTGACAATACGGCAACTTTTGCGTAACACGGGAACAGCCTGCGCATAAAAATGACCACAGCGATGCAATAAAGTAACCATAAAATATGATGAATAATATGAGTGGTGCCGGAAACTCCAGAGTTGATTGACTCTGGGAGCATCGTTTATTTGGATAGGAGGGAGTAAGTTAATACTAAGTCGCGAGAGAGGCTTTAGGTATAAGCGCCGGATGATAGCCAAGAGTGGAGGCAAAGCTCCGCAGGAAACTGTATATATAACACCCGGTGAATAGGGGTAGTGGGGAAAGAAGGGGAGGGGTGGGGGCGGGGGGAAGGGGAGCGCAATATTCTTCAACGACTATTCCATGGTTAAAGACAACAACGTGGAAACTTTGTCGGTTTTGCAGGAGAATCACCACCACCGCTAGCAGGAGCAGGAACCACCTCTCCAAAATATTATCTTTACCAACCTCGACGGACTCTCGCAGAAAGTTGGGCACCCAGAACGCCTACCAAGTTTCGGGGGTTGCACGTCAGCTCGCTGCCACAGCCCACCCGTTCGCCTCGTCTACCTAGCTAGCTACCTCCTACTTCCGTCTACTACACTCTCCTGCCGACTCTCCTCGCTATAACCAACGAGCCAATGAAAACTGCCAAGCTTTCGCCGAAGCTGGCTTCTCTCCATCTCCAGCCAAAATATTTAAACGGTTTTGTAACGGTCCCCTATATTGAAAAAATCTTCTTTTTATATTTTTAACATTTCGCAACGCTCGCTTCTCCTTCCGAGAAGCGAGATAACTCGCATTTTTTGTCGTCAGCATTTTTGCCGTGAGAGCGACAATAAGATCGCCGTCTCACGGCAACGGTCAAGACGCCGCGCGACCAGCATCCGCGTGGCGGCCCTTATCAGCGCGCGGAGGCATACCTCACGCGCGTAACAACACTAGTTACCGGCGTCGAAGCCCTTTGCTTCGACTCTTAATTAGTCAGTTCTACTCCAACCACCGACTCTGTCAGACGGTACGCTCCCCCAGCTACGACTAATAAATTATCCATTCTTTAATTATTTACAATTATGACTTCGTTATTCACCATATCTTATCCGCTCACCTGGCTGTCCATTACAGTTTCCTCGTGTTCGTTTTTTCTACTTCTTCTTCCATAGTATTTCTTTCGTCTTTTTTCCCTCAACTGGCCTCGGTGAAGATACGAGAGAGGGGTTGTGGGCAGCGCGGCTATGTTTTATATTAAACATAGCCGCGCCGTCCGCTCTGCGGACAACGAATGGGAGAAGAGAAGGGGTAAGAGACCGCAGCATGCCACGAGAGTGAAGTCTCGAAGCTGCAGTAATCTTGGAAGCGCTGCCTTCGCTTCTCGCTTCTTCGATCGGAACTCACTTTGTATATATACCGCCCACCGAACGGCTTATTCGCAAAGAATGCTTTCGCGCAATTTTCGCGCTGGTGTGAGATGGCAGGGTGGAAGGGTGGAAGGGGAATGTTCAAATTTTCTTGGTTCCTATGACATTCACGTACAACGACTTCATCATAAAAGGAAACCGTATTGAAGTATCAAACTCGTGAGAAATGCAAAATAAGGCGACATCACTGTGGTTATGTAGCATCTCGAGTTTTTATTCGAAACCGCGTGAAAGCAGACAAACGAATCGCAATAACTCCGATGTGCTTTTATCGTTAGAGTTCATCTCGCGACCGTCTAGTAATCGCTCAGTTCTATATCTCGATGTGGAGGCATTGTGGAGTTGTCTGTCTCTTAATGTATAGCAAGAGACATATCATATGTATCATTATATACCACGTGTTGTATACTGAAACGAGGTACTGACATAGTTAGAGATGGACAGCGTTGCGTCGCATGGAATAGCAATGCTGTATACAAATTTGAAATTGCAGCAACGTGTCACGTGCGATCAGCTTGTAGCCCCGAGTATTGGCGATGACGCCTATTACTCTCCGTGAACTTGGACGATAGTGCGTGCGCATATGCACACTGCAATGTGCACCTTGCAACTCGTTAGCCGTAACGAAGTGGTCAATATGGATATATTATGTATAATATCGAATATGGCGTGTTCCACATTCCACAAAGAAGAAGAAGAAGAAGAAGAAGAAGAAGAAGAAGAAGAAGAAGAAGAAGAAGAAGAAGAAGAAGAAGAAGAAGAAGAAGAAGAAGAAGAAGAAGAAGAAGAAGAAGAAGAAGAAGAAGAAGAAGAAGAAGAAGAAGAAGAAGAAGAAGAAGAAGAAGAAGAAGAAGAAGAAGAAGAAGAAGAAGAAGAAGAAGAAGAAGAAGAAGAAGAAGAAGAAGAAGAAGAAGAAGAAGAAGAAGAAGAAGAAGAAGAAGAAGAAAGAAGAAGAAGAAGAAGAAGAAGAAGAAGAAGAAGAAGAAGAAGAAGAAGAAGAAGAAGAAGAAGAAGAAGAAGAAGAAGAAGAAGAAGAAGAAGAAGAAGAAGAAGAAGAAGAAGAAGAAGAAGAAGAAGAAGAAGAAGAAGAAGAAGAAGAAGAAGAAGAAGAAGAAGAAGAAGAAGAAGAAGAAGAAGAAGAAGAAGAAGAAGAAGAAGAAGAAGAAGAAGAAGAAGAAGAAGAAGAAGAAGAAGAAGAAGAAGAAGAAGAAGAAGAAGAAGAAGAAGAAGAAGAAGAAGAAGAAGAAGAAGAAGAAGAAGAAGAAGAAGAAGAAGAAGAAGAAGAAGAAGAAGAAGAAGAAGAAGAAGAAGAAGAAGAAGAAGAAGAAGAAGAAGAAGAAGAAGAAGAAGAAGAAGAAGAAGAAGAAGAAGAAGAAGAAGAAGAAGAAGAAGAAGAAGAAGAAGAAGAAGACAGACGGCTACCTGGGTATATATATGTATTGAAACGTTTACGATTTTAGCGACAATACGCTGATCCCTTCCTACAGCAATAAATCAGCGTTCTTTCTATATCGCAGAAAATGTAAACCTGATTAAAGGAGAGTTCTAAGAGATAATTCCCCTTGTTGAGGTATTGGACCGGGCGTTAGGACAATTTTGGTTGGATTAAAGCCTCAGTTGTGTCAGTTTTCACTCACGTATGCCACGCTATAGAGTGTCGTGACCTCTCATCATTGGCTAGCGGGGATTAGCTGTTGTAAAGACCTGAGTAATGGACCTCGCAGGGTCATAAGCGCGCTTTCAGTGGCAGGACGGTAGCTTCACGGTACAGTGCTGCTGCGCGTACCGTAGCTACACACTAGCATGCACGCGGGGTTGCCTATCGACTGGCGCGCGCGCGAGTCCCCTAGTCCCCTAGCTATGCTCTCCGTATGAGGATGGAAGCCTCACGGTCCAGCGTTGCTGCGCCTACCGTACCAACGTGCTGGCGTGCGCGCGGGGTTGCCTATCGTCAGGCGAGTGCGCAAGTTCCCTAGCTATACACCCTTTTCCTGTCGCTCACGAGGTACCTGAGGTTGCTGAAACGTCCGAGAAATATACTCTCAGGGTCGATAACCTTGATAGTAGCCACTAGGTGACGGAAAAGGGATCGCACTGCGAGGGTGCCACGTGAGCACCGCTCGACTGTTCCTGCGAGACTCGAAGAGTCTCACAAGGAGCTCTACACTCAATTTATTAAATAAAATCGGGTTATTATAAAGTGGGGTGCCGGAATTCCCCTCGGAGCTCTTCCTCCAGCAATCTTCTGCAATCAATTGCTCAAATGTTTTAGTTTTGTCAACTACGTTAAGTTCGCGAGGTTTAGCGGATGCTTCCCCGTGGAGCTCTTTGCTCAATACAATAAAAAAAATTTGATTTTACTCTCCTCGCTGCCTCGTCTTCCGTTACCTCTACCAATAAGTTCGGAGGTCCTCAGACACGTGTGATTATAGTGGCGGATGTACCAGCTCAACGCCTCCCCACGTGTACTGTCATCATCGGATTCCGAACAGCGATTTAATGACTTTATAATTTTCTCGACTTGGCAGAAAACTGGAAAACTGCGAGATACGCGACTGTCCTACTCTATCGGCTGCCTGTAATGCCGCTATGCCTGTGCCACTCGTTTTATCGGTGAGCTAAATGGGACACCGTTACACGATACAGTGTGAGATCTCCTAAGTGAATTCTTGGGCGTTAACAGAGATAGGATACTTGGCACGTGATTCCGTGCTCACGGGATATCACGTTTGTTTGACCGTACCGGTCTCGTTTGACAAAGAGATTATTAAATTCTCGATGTAAGCGACAAGTTTCTCCACATCTGCTGTTACCCTTAATTCTTTTAGGATATCTCTTACGACGTGAGAATCACGTTATCTTGACTCTATCGTGTAGCGGAGGAGAAGCAACCCACACTTCTGGAAAATTATCCAGGGGTGGTGCTCACGGATACAATCACCTTTGGTCGCGAACTTCCGAGAAATTACTCGGGGCTAGCGTACCAAGGCAGGTCCCTAAGCGTTCGTAATTGTCCTGACAATTAACGAACGATATTCGAAGTTAATATGAGATTAAAGTTTAATCTTTGCTTCAATGATTTGTACGTGAAACGTGAAGTATGAATGTTGATCGTAGACTAGAATATCGTTCGCTCGCGTTCGTCGCTTTTATACTGTTTTCTTGGTTACGTAACTCCTTTGGGGAGGGGGAATTGTGGCGTGATTTCACGTGACGATCTCCTATGCTTAAGTATTGCTGACGTCAGTCCGTTTCTCTCAGGCCCGACTCCGCCTGTTGCTAAGGCGTCACTGGGGCCCTCGCGGCGTGTTACGTAATCGTCGAGTGGAGAGGTGATAGAGTGGCGTGATGTTTCATCAGCTTTTATGTGTGGTGGGGTGGCTGACTCATCGCTGGATTCCATCATTTCTATACGATCGTTCGTATCACGTGACCCTTCTTCGCGTAGTGCTGTCTCATGCGTATTTCTCTTGACATCCCGAACCCGTCCATTAAATTGTTTATTGTTCCTTGGTTTTTAGGTAAAACTGCAATAATTTGTTGTTTTTTGATTCGGCCTCTTTGTTAGGCAGTGTCTTTATTATTTTGTACGAGATGCCTTTTGTTGTTTTCTTTCGTAATCGCTAGGATCCATTGTTATGTTATAAACAAATTGTACTTTGGGGTTTGCGGTGTTGTTGTTCGCATTTTCCTGTTGTCGTCGTCACGCTTGATTGTTTAAACACCTATCGCTTTTTTTTTCTACCTGTTTTATGAGTAAGTGGGCGTTTTATTGTTTATTTATTGGTTTTTCACCAGTCTTTTACCACCGTGTCGTAATTCCCTTATCCGTGGATGCCTTCTTGCCAGTATGCATCAGCTGTTGTTTATTTGTATTCATAATTTCCATTAATTTGTGATTTCTACGCGTTTTTAGTTATTTTTATGTGGTCGTGAGCTTTATCTGGAATCCCCTGTTTTACCCTACCCTCGTCGTGTGTTAGATTTGTATCGACCGTGATCGATTACCTGTGGTTAATCGATCGCTATCTTTGGCGTTGATTTGCTCGTCGCGAGGTCGGGTTCCTGCCAGCTTCTAGCTCGATCGTCTTTTCTTTTAGGGGGTACGGCCTTTGCGCCTTCGCCCTGCCTACTGTCTTGCTAGTGGGCGTGGCCTATAGCGTGATTCTTGCCTTGCCTTCTTGGCCGTGCCATCCTAATGGCTTCGCGGGCTACCAGCCTACTCGCTCTGCGACCCTGTTAGTGATCGCGCGATCTCATGCCGCGAGAGCTCGTCATGGAGGCCCGCGAACCGTTACAGTATATACGAAGAGACGAAAAAGGGCGAGACGGAGACATTCAGTTGTTAGACACACGTACGGTGAGCCCGAGAGTGCAAGCTTTTGGAAAATTGCTTGCCGAGAGAAATGGAGAATCTTGTGGGAATAGGGAAGCGAGAAGAGAACGGTAGCATAGTGTGAAGTTCGTAGCCGGTGGTTTGCTCGCTCTCTCCGGCGTCCACCGTACCACTCCGCGAAGGAGAACGCGACCTCAAAAGCTTTCTACCTTTTGAATCCTGTAAGATCAAAAGTCTCGCCCGCAGCTACCGCGGGTCAAGCAGCTCCTCGGAGTTTCTACTCCTTTCTTTTTTCTGGCAAGGCCTCTCGTCCTCGACTTGTGCACCCACGGACCCTGAGCAGGAGAAGAGTTCCTCTGCTTTACTCTCAGTTACTTCTTTCCATTCTCTCTTTTGACGTTGCATATATGCATACGGGAAAACTCCAAGCCCCAGATTTCTGCAGAGACCAAGAGACTTTTGGGCTTCACGTTGGATTAATCATGGTACCTTTTTTCCTCAGCTTCAAGCACTGTGTACCTACTAGTTACTATTTTATACTTTCTACAAAGGACGGGGGGCCACTTTAGCGTATATCTCATTTACCTTTTGGTCCGGTCTAGCATACTGTCACGTCAAAAACATGGGTGTTTCTTTTTCACCCGAATTTTTTACGCAAGGTTGCGTCGAGTACGATTGAATACGCGCTGGTCAAGAAAGATCTCTCCCTCCTTTACCACTCCTGGTCTAACCGTGAGGAAAATTACTAAGGATAGGGCTTGGAATGCTATTCGTTGACTTGTCTTAGAGGTATTATAAAATTTCTTTATCTGTTGCGTAATTAGATTGATGATTCGTCGATGATTTGAATGATGAGGAATTATTTCACTGCAATATATATACTGTTGATTTTTATACTGAATAGTGTCTCTATGAGTGATGTAAATGTTGTCTGGCGACGGCAAGGCGAATTATTGAGGAGTTCGAGTAACGGAGGATATTGCACACATTTCCGATTGTAACTATATCAAAGAAAATTGAATTAAATTGTACTTACGTTGTTTGTTGCGATGATGGTAGTTTCGATGATGGTCGATGCGATGAAACGGGTGGTTTGAACACGGATTTCGCGCCAATTATGCCGTAATATTCAGAATTTATTCAAATTAAATAATTCAGGCAAATTCAAAAGTACAGAAATGCGATCTTCGGCAAATACAACGAATAATAAAAAAAAAAAATGATTCGTACAAGAATTTCTTCTAACAATCAAGTAAAACAGAATTACGGATGGTTGAACGAAGATGGATTTGTTCCAACGGACGAATCGAGAGTGACGATTTAGTGTACTGAGCTAATCCAAGAGAACTCTGGTTGCGTCGAATATGAGTACAATTTTCGGAGATGGAAGTTTTTATAAACAAAATTCTCCAATAGGAGAGTAACTCTATTTCGTTCGTTGTTACCACGGACCCGCGATCCTCCTTTAGTATGGTGGTTAACAAAGATCGCGGCTTCTGACTCTATCTCTCTCTCGCCGCCTAGCCGGAACACCAGACTACCGGTCGGATGCACCGATCGCGCGCTCGGTCTTAGGCGCCTCCGTCTCTCTCTCTCTACTCTCTTACTTCTTCTGCTGCTCCTGGTCTCTACTCTCTGCTGGTGGTCACTCGCTCTCTCGCTCGAACCCTTTTTCTGCGGCCTCTTATATGCTAGAAGAATGAGACCCAGAGGGGGAAGAAAATCCCTCCCTCAAATATGCCCGGGCCTTATACTCCCCTGATGAGTAACGTTGCCCCTCGTTATTCTCCTCTCGGCTTGTTCGAGATTCTTAGATTTGTCTTTCATTCTTATTGTTAATTAATGGTAGATTTATCCCTTTTCCATTGGATTTCATTTCCTTCCCTACACTTAATTATTTGCCTGATTCGTTTGTAATTAATAACTAATTAATTATTATAATTAATATTTGATATTTTTAACGTATAAGAGACAGAATAAAATAATAGTTGTTGTTCGTAAAATTCTCCTATATGTGTACGTATTCGGAAACCGGGTAAGAGTCGAGAAATACATATATTTTTTTTCCCAGTAATTATTTTAATAACATTATCACCTTTCAAGTGTAGGATGTCAAAATATTATATACCTGAAGGATACAATACTTCTCGGCTCTTGTACAAATCATTTCATTATAGAGTAATAACATTTTCCTGATATTCAGAGGTATCTGTGGCATTACTGGGCCGGTGTCTTTGGGCGTTGCCCCATTTAGAAGTGCGCAGCAGTTATTGCATGTGCCTGGTAACAGCGTCGTCCGATGATCTTACTTCCTTATATGGACTGTGACGTGATTTTTCGGAATCACCGTCACACAATAAAACAACATCATATTTCTAAGGAAATTGAGACATCTACCGTTTTTTCGTTCCCGTTTTCTGCCTCTCCCAGCGACTTAAAGATATCGTTAAACTCTCGTGAGGTATCGATCGAGTTATTTCTTTCCTTGCCGATTTAGTACGCTAGTACTGCCGTTTCATAATTCTTCAAATCCGTCAATAGAATAATAATTAAGCAATTTGATATAGACTCCGTTACTGTTTTAGTTCCGTTAGTCGAAGTTCTCAAACTCTCTTGGTGGGTCAAAGTTAGCAAATAAAAACACAAGTGAGGGAGAGACTCGACGAAGAGTCTTGCGAATACGTGAAAGTCCGGTGCGAACCCGGCACCCTGTAGCAAAGTGCAATGCGTTGAGATCAGGCGGAGGTACGAGTTACAGGCGAGGATGGGACACCTCGCGCTGCATTAGAGTGAGAAGAGCCTTGTATCTCACGCATTGACTTTGGGTAGCGATCGCAAAGATTCTTCAAATCCCCGCTCTAGTATCGCCTTGATTCGGCAAAGTAGCGTTACGGTTGAGAGGGCAGTAGCTCCCGGTCAAGGCTCCCGCAATAATAATGATAACGATTTCGATTCGTTATCGTAGGACAGTCAGTCTATCGCGAGCGGCCCTCGAGGTGACTCGGGCTCTCTCTCTCGCGCTCCCGTGACGGTAGGTGCCGGCTGCCGACCAGTGTGTCGCTCTCTCGTTCGCGCTCTCGCGTACGCCGGACTACCGTGAGTTCTCGACGACGTGTGTGTCTCGCTCGCTCTCACGGGTTTCGCTACCTGTCAGTGCGAGCGAGTATCGTGCTTCTCCGTGCAATACCGTGTGTGCTATCCTCGTGGTTTTCCGAAAGGAATTCTCACGAGTCGATTATTCGATCGATGCGTAGTGTTTGACGCTCTCGAGTTGCAGTGCATATGTGTAAGTTCTCGAGCGTCTGATGATGCAGTTCTCGGTCCTTCTGTGGATAATTTACACGCTTCGGTGAGTTTTGAGATATCGAATTTTATCGTTCTCGTGTCGTGCTCGTGGTCGCGTGTCTCGCTTCGATCGTTGGATCAGCTGAGTGCTCGCGACACACGGGCGCGCGATCCCGTGGCTTAACGCCAATAAATGATTATTTTTCGCGCGCTGTTTTATCGGCCACGGATCGCGACCCTTCTACCATAATCGCCTCCTGAGCAACCGTGCATTTCCGCACCCGGTTATTCTCGCGGGCGCATTGGCGATTAGGATAGTTCGAGTTTACGTTTTACTGTTTCATTTGGTTGTCCTTGCGGGGGTCGGCTCGTTCCACCGCCCCCCGGATTAGTCCGGTTATTAATACCGGCGAAACAAAATTAACTGGCGCCCACCGGGACGCTGATGCATCCGCGAGGGTGAGCGGCCGAAGGTGACGTTCGATATCGCGTTTAAAGTCACGTTTTGAGCTTTTGATTTTGGGTTTTTTTTTGTAGTTCCAATACAAAGTTCAAGTCACATATCGATACGGGAAAAATACGTCACAGGACATTCCGGAACTACTGTTCCGTTTGCCCGGGCGAGCTGTGTAATTCCCCTCTTTTCGTGTACCTTTTCTTCCCCTATCACCGTGAACTAACCTTGGCATTATGCGGCTTGGCTTACGCAATTCATGCCTTTGCCCGGGCCCCTTTTTATCTTTTCGCTTGACTACACTAGCTTAATTTCTGTCTTTCGCGGCGTGTCCTGATCTTACGTTAGGTGATATCGGAAAAGTAACTATTCTATGTTGAAGGTGGATTGTTTCTGAATATTTTGGTATAAACCGCGATTTGATATTTTATACTATAAATCGAAGGGAGCCCGATTTCTTACATGCGGCATACGTTTTCTGTTGCAAATATTTTATTGCCACTAATGTTATGGATTTCTTGTAAACGGTAAATAATTCCAGGAAAATAACAATGCTGTTAGAATAATGGAATGTTTCTGATTAATTTGGTATAATTACTAATTTATAATTTTTTCACCATAAGTCGAGAAAACGCAATCCCGGAAGTAAATCTTTGTTCTTAATCCCAGCTTAATCGGTAAGCGTAATGGGAAAAGTAACAGTTATCTCTTATAGCGAAAATCTTCCTTAAAATGTTGATGTAATTAAAACGTTATTATTTTATTCTCCCAATCGTAGGGAGCCATTTCTTTTGCGCACGGTGCGTACATTTTGAGTAATTGCATCTTCTCGCTCGGTGGCCGAGACGTTCGCACTCGTGAGTCACCGTCGGGTCATACTCATGTTGCATACTACGAACTATCGCACTTGGCTGAGTGGGTCGTAAAAGTTTTACGACTGTCCCCCCTGAATGTTTAGTTTTCGGTAATGCGGTTTTCTGTTTTACTAGTTCTTTATCTCTCGAATTTCGACCATCTTTCTTTTCCTTCGATCGTCGCATAATATAACATGGAAATTTAACTATGGCAATAACTTATCCTATGAAGTTAGTGGCGTTCACTCGTGTCGGTTTCTCGTGACTCTACGTGATTTTACTATTTGGCCCCTTTATTCGGTTATAATTTGTTTCAGGGTGTTCACTGTTTTTATCAATAAATTATACCAAATTTTATTTCTATGACTTTGAAAGCTTTGTCGTTTCGAACTTATATTTATTGATCGCGTTTGTCGACAGATTGTGTCGATTAATTTCCCTAACATCCTGGACAATTTTATTATCTTTGATTCAATTCATACCATGTTTTATTAAATGGCTGACAGATTTTAATTGATCATCTTTATCATTTATCGTTAAAAGTTAGAGAACGTGTGGGAGTATGAGACGTATTTTAGAATTGTTGGTGAAGAAATTATTCCGTTATGATGATGAATGGTTAAATTATACAGGGGATGTTTGTCTCTCAGTCGCGCGACCCATATATTCAGAAATACATTGCGACGTCGTACGGTGTTAAAATACCGAAACTATGTCGATGGTCAATGTTAATTTCCATACATAAGGTAATGTAGGTTCCTTTTTTTTTCGTTGGAAGCCCATTAGAATATTCAGTTAGAAAAATTCTAATAGTCTGCCCGCATGGTAAAAGCTTGGATCTATACTCCGTGGGTCGATGCCGTGGTCGACCGTATCGACGTCGGCAGCGGAGTTCGCTGTTTCACCGAGAGTAGTGCGTGTGTCGAGGGGGATTCAAGCCTCTGTCCGCATGGTAAAAGCTTGGATCTATACTCCGTGGGTCGATGCCGTGATCGACTGTATCGACGTCGGCAGCGGAGTTCGCTGTTTCACCGAGGGTAGTGCGTGTGTCGAGGGGGATTCAAGCCTCTGTCCGCATCTACCTCGTGTGGTGGATAATTCTATGTTCCATCTTTTATCCATTTAATTTTAATTTACACAATGAATATTTGAATCTCATTGGAAATATTTTCCAGAGGAGATTCATTCCCGAAATATCGCTCAGCGACTGGTGAGAGAAATCATTCCTTTTATGGGTTTTAATGAGAACGAATTATCTTGGGTTTTCCGTGAAGCGTAGGTATTATTTTGAGGGATCAGGTTTCAAATAGTATAAAAATAAGCAGAAATGTAAGTTGCGAAAAGTATTATTAATTAATAAAATTAAAAAAATAGAGAAGGTTACGTCAGGACGTAACAATACGATACTACTTTCGATAATGACAAAAAGATCGGTTATTCGATAAAAAAAAGCGTAGCAAACGGACGGAAAGAAATTTCGAAAAATGTTCCCGTTGATTCCAACGCTTGTTAGTTCTACTGTTTCCATTAACCATCAAATTTCCGATACTTCTTCTTATTCTTCTGCTTCTTCTCCAGATTGGTTAAAACTTCATCTTCGTCCGAGCAATCTATTCTGTGTCTTCTCAATTATCAAGACTTTCAGTACTTCCAGCAGCTAAGCAGGCTGTTCGCGACAACGTCGCGATCGTGGCAAAGAGGGTATCCGTCGCGTTCTCGGGGACCTCGGACTCTCGGTTCCCCCTCTCCGCGCGGGTCACTGGCCCGCCGAAACTCAGAGTCTCTCTAACTGCCGCTTTGCAAGCACGCGTATCTGCTATCTCTCGTGCTGTCGCTTACTCTTGCTGTTACATCGCTTAGCTCACCGTTTTGAATAAACGCTATTATTGTTATTTTTATTAGTATTAAACTGTGCTTCGCTTTGCTTTATTTCGCAACCTCCTAATCCTTTCCTCCGGCTATCGCGTCGAAGTTACCGGCGTTATCACGTAACACAGGAGGTAATGATTCTCTTTCTTGCCGATCTATAGCTTGCTACGGTCCCTTGTTCATATAATCTTTCATCTCTCTATCTTTCTCTCCCTCTCTTTTCACTCGCTTCCACTACTCTTCCGTTTGCTCCATTCAAAGTTCACAGAAAGCTCCCAAGCTCTCCGTCACTACGGACCGGACGCTTACTACTAGAATCGTACTTGTTGAGCCGCCTAATAGGTCTGAAAAGCGGACCTGGTTCGTCCTTGCAACGAAAGTTCTCCGAGCAATTTTTCACTCAGCTAAGTCTCCGCACGGACTCTCATCCCGCCCCGCCTCCCCCTCAGCCTCCACCCCGCGAAATGTCCCATCCTCTTCCTGTCCCATTCGATGCGAGATTGCGGAACTTGTTCGAAGTTTGTCGCGCTTCTAGAGCCAGCCAGGCAGATCGCGAGATGGCAAGCTTACAGCCTCTGCTTGTTCTACTGAACTTTTGGATATCAACCTCTCTCTGCGGTACGATGAGAATTCCCAATCGTCCAACTCTCCACAGGACACTAACCTAGTGTAACGCGAAAACTGTACGATTCGATTTCTTTGGATTCCAATTGGACATAAAGAGCTTAGACCTGGTTCTTCTTCTGTTAATTCTATTTTCATTCAAACGTGGTACAACATCGGAAAAGTTTCGAACATGACAATACCCTACATACCAACCCCATGCCCTGCCCCATGTATATATGGTATATCTATATATCGCTACTGGGTCTGTGCACACGATTGAAAGGGTTAAATTCTATATCGATAGCAAAATGCGCCATAGCAGTGTCTGGTTTAGGAGAAGTTGCACGCCATTCAATCGAGTAAAAACCGGGGACACGAAGGACCATGCACCGATTTCCTCTTACCCGAGAACGCCCGGTTGTCTGAGCATGTTGAAAACATTAGGAAGTTTCTTGCTCGGAAGTGAGCATTGGCCAAACGAGCGGCAGAGAGATCACCGAAGAGAGATGCCAGAGACCCCCTACCCTCTCGAGGCACGTTGGAAAATTAGAGGCAATCACTCTCAGCTTAACCGATCCCGCGCGATTTCATGTCGTGTTTTGCGCGGTATCTTGCGATATGTAGTATAGAATATATGTAGGGAATGACTACCAGATAGGTATACATAGTACTGCCTGCGCGTTCACGGGTCTAACTATATTAGGAGCATTTCTCCGCATCTACCAAAGGAGGAGAAGTACACAGTTGAAACTTCAGAAAAGCTCAGGGTTTGAAGACAGATTTACCGTAAACGAACAATGATATCACGCGTGCATCCCGAATCTTCGAAGTTAATTATCGAGGGTTCTTCCTTGTGTAATTTCCACTTGAGACTGCAATAATACAATTCTAGTGATGTCAAAAGCGTGCACTATGCCACCATGTATTGCTTTTCGCGCTACAAGCGTGCAGCTTGAACGCTCGCATAATCTTACTATGAAGCATGCGCCATAAATAGCATGAATTTCGTGTGCATATCGTGAGCGTGCCGCTCACGCGATCTTAATCTGATTCTCGAATGATAGAGGAACGATGAAATTGTTGAAATTCCTAAAATGCACACGAAATTCATGCTATTTATGGCGCATGCTTCATAGTAAGATTATGCGAGCGTCATGCATTGCAGATAACAGACAAAGTTTCTTTGCATAAGTAAACCGCAAAGTGCGTGAGATATATTGCCGTTTTCTAACTGTACCGCTCTCGTCCTTGACAGTCATTTAAGCGAGACCTCTGACTCGATACTCGGCATAATAATACTATTAGGAAGTTACAGTACAGCGGGCGTTAGCACGATGTACCAATTCCCATTGCGAAAATGTCAAGAGCTCCGATAGATTCGTAACTAGCGAATGTTGGAGTGGATGTACTCGTAACTAGTTAGGTAGGGGTTTAAGTAATCTACAGTAAGTATACGAAGAATGAGGGGACCTCCAGTCACTTATCGGTCACTTAACGGTTCCGCTAAAACCGCATCACCTCTTTTTAACTTCTACTCTACCCAGAATGTGCACCAGAGTAACGAGTATTCAAGGACGGCGCAGGTAAGTCTGTACCATTGGTAGTTTACGCGCTAAACGTTGAGGCCTTGTACTAGTCCACACCCGTTCGCTGCCCTTGTGTTAAGTATCCCGATGTAAGATCTCCAGAAGATAATAGTTCAACTATTATCTTTGTAGTTAGATCAGGTAGGATTTCTTGCCTATGTCTATCTAACAAATCTGTCAGACGGTATTAGACGAATTGTTTATGTCTGCATTCGTGAATAATAGAGTCGTTTTTTGTGATGACATATTTAGTTTTATTGGGTAACAGAGATGTTATCTATTGTGTCATACGATGCAGATCGGGTCTTGTTGAAACACAGGGCAAGGCGACACTACGCTAAAACGAAAATGAAAGTTTCATGCAGTAAGTATGACACTCTAAGGAATTAGAGTGCATACTACGGTAGGTTATTCCTTAGAGTACTACGTGAAACCTTCAATTTCTTCACAGCTTGGTTTCGACTTTCCCGATCCAGTTAAACAAAAAAAAATCCCGAGATAGTTTCTCATCGTTATTTTTCCACTCATTTGATTGGAAGCGATTCATTCCAAAACGACGCCAACCGGCCGCAGAATATCCAATGAAAAAATATCCAACTGACCGAAAGCATGTAGCGAGAGGACGCATGTAACAACAATGGAATTTAATCGCGGCGCGAAATATCCCACTGTGAATATTAGTATATCCACTCGAGTTTTGCGTCACGCAACCGATTACAAGAGTCCCCTACACACGTGAGAGCGAATGAAACAGTGTGGTATTAGAGCGTTGTACGATTTCCCTACGCTTGCTTCGATATTACCGTGAAATTACCATGGAGTAGAAGTGTCGAAGAGTGAGAGATACCCAACGGGGTAGCGAGAAATTGTTGCATTGTGTACGTTGCGAGCACAAGGACGAGTATAGTTTAAGGATGCGATGGGATGTTCACAGGGATGAAGGGAGAGGGAGGGAGGGAATCTACTACCCTTCTCGTATTCCCCTGAAAAGCCTCTCGCTGCGTTACATCTCTCGCTGTTGGTATAGCTGTTTCAGGTTTACGGGTGTGCGCACGTCCAAGTGGCTTGCTACGATAATTTGTGTTATCTTGCTTAATACCGACGCGTTTATGCGAACCGATATCTCACCTTGTTCAAGCGCCTGAGCTGAGTTGTGTGCGGGTAAGGTACCATTCGCATATAAACACAGTTAACGAGAGTAGGACACCGAGAGGGATAGAGAATCTGAGGAAAAGCTATAGGGGTTGGTATATGTAACGTTCGGAGCGCAGAGCGCAACCCGACACGCCGCGAAGCGTTGATTACATCTCGTAACGCACTACCCATAGGGCACGACGCCTCGTATAGGTGTCACTGAGAGTCCCAGAGAGGCGCAAGAGGCGCATCCAACTGGGGAGACAGTAGCATAGTATGAAAACCCTAGGGGCGGAGATACAAGAGGAGGATGCGGAAAGCAAGGTGAGGTAGAGGAAGCTATACGTGTAAGTTACCCCTGACGCGATCCGTGTATGCGTACGAGTAACGCGCACCTGTACGTACGTTAATTCCCGCCTGGGTGTTCTCTCCCGAGGTACGGTTATATGTAGATGTTGCATAACAGAAACGTGTATTCTGTACACATATAGTATAAGTGTACGTTAGCGCAGTCCAAGCAGGACGAGTTTTGACTCACTCTCGTTGTGTTTCCATATACAACATTGCATATACTTGGGTGTGTGTATATATTGTAACGGGCTTTTTGCAGTTCGGACTCTACTGCAGTCGGCTCCCCGCGCAATCTATGACGACGCCCTTGTTTCTCAATGCCCGATTATTACCTTTTATCCTCGCTGTATTGTTGCTGGGCGCCAGAGTATCTATATCCCGATACTCAGGGAATCTATTGTTCGCGATCTTCGCCGATCGCGTCTCTTATCTCTAAATCTCAATATTTCGATACCTTACGACTAGCTGGATAGGGAGTGCAGTTCGGAAGAGAATTATCTTTTTTTAAAAAAGAATATCTTTTTTTTTTTCATAAAAATAAAACAATAAATATCGTCATTTATTTTCTCTCCTTTCTCACTTCAATTCCAAATTCCAAATCAAATAACAATCGGTTTATAATCGACGATTGCCGAGTCAATTCCATACAAACAAAATTACACACAAGACTCTACGTGAAACTCTATTGTTCGTTACGAACGACAATTCGCTCGACGCTTCGAGACTATCAGAGGAAGAATCCTAACCGAATATTTTGCCGAGTACGAGCGAGAAAGTCCTCTTCGATCGGCACCCTTGGCAAACGAATAACCAAAAATGGTGTGCACTGCGTGCACCTACCTTATTAATTTTCCTTTGCTACCGATCGCCCTCGGGGATTCCTTCTAGCTATCCTCGACTCTGGATTTTCCTGTGCCGTCGACACGGCGTGACTTCTCCAGCGAATCAGGATTCTTCGTCGAATAATTTGATTCCTCACTCACGGAGATCATGAACGCGAGATTCACGGAGTACTCGTTACTGTTACTATTTGCTTGATTCTATGTCTGAACTATTCTTTTCGCAATTCTCAGAGAGAGACGCTCCATTTGTTACTTCTAACTAATTCGACAGTACGTCCTACGTAAACGACGCGGTGCACGAGAGTGATGCTCGCTCGCCCGTACTACGGTACGCGTACTTCGGCAATCAGGGGAAGGGGGGAATACTCCTCGCTTGCCGATAATTCGGCGATTCGTCGTAATGTCTTCGCGGTGTCTCTCCCGTCGCCGTACCCCTCACGCGTTCCCGATTGTCTACAAGTGATGCCGGACTCCTGAAAAATATAATATAATCCTCCGGCAGACTCTCGTTCTCTATATTTTCGTTTCCTCGGGTTCCGCGGGGATCGACTCTGTGTGCCCTACCTATTGCGTGAATGCGAGAGCGTATCTTACGCCTCGTCACAATATATATATGCATGATGACTATATAACTCTCGTGAAGAGAAGTGAGGCGAAGGCGCAAGGGCGAGGGAACGGGCGAAAGCACACCCACTGGGGCGGAAAGCTGTGCGCTTTACGAGGCACGCTTCGCATATTTTCATACTTGCTCGCGTTTCCTGGTAACGCGATCTTCACCGATGCCGTCGTGACTCCCGCGGGCCGAGAGAGCATCAACGGACCGTGCTACACTGCTACTGGGCTGTTGCCACGCTCCTCCAGCTACAGGCTTCTCGTACCGTCGCTCCGGGCCTCCTGGCATTCTATAATTGTTGTGAATGTGGAAGAAGTTTGTACACCGACACGAATCCCAGGACACGCTGAACCTTGCATCCTTTATCAACAGTTTTATCCGTTAATGTCGGAGGAATTCTTTTTTTACGACAAATATTTTATCACTTGCGTTCGAGCAGTTAACACTATCGCGGGTTGTTTAATGAAGTTTTGTTCGATGTCCTTAGGGGTTGAGGTGATGAGGAATTGTCAGGTACAACTCGGAATTCATTTGCCGATCCGCGCATATGACAATTACAATTGTTGTTATTATTTTTTGTCAAATTGAGACACTGTTTGACGTCTCTGTTGTAATAGTTTTATCCCGCGAGGAAAGCAGCATGCAAGGCGACCCTTTTCTGACGAAACCCACTTTCCCCTCGTCGCAGAGTCTGCGGGGAATAAGAGGTCGATCGTCGCGTCGAATCTGCCTGGCGCACGTTCGATATAGTATCATACACTGCTACCGGCTAAATCGCTCGGAAGATATTCCCACGAGATGCGAATCCAGGTAGTCGCTACCTCTTCGGATAATTTGCCAGTTACGTGACACCATTGACGCGTCGCCAGTACGAAATACCAATATGTCAGCGGTCGACATCTTTCTCTACGGACGACCGATTAACCTCGAAGTTCGCTCGATCGATATCGAAAGGTTATCGTCGAGAGTTTTGTCATCGCCCCTCTGATTTTCACGAAGGCTGCACACGAAAATAAGTATTTTTATTTAACTTCCTTCATCTGTTACACCTCACTGCCATATAAATCTGTCTAACGGAACTTATAATAATTAGTCATCAAACGAAAAAATTAATCCCTCAAAGAAATTCTCAAAATTGTACGAATAATTGAAGCGAAAGCCTTTCCAACATCGAATCAGAATAAAAAAAATATGAAAAAAGTTCGGAGAAATTAGGTTAGACTCCTTCAAACTCTGACTTGGTATTCCGCCTGTATATTTTCCGTTTTATGTAATTTGATTACTAACGGGACTTCGATAAAATTCAATGGGGAAGAATGAATCAGGCGTGTTCCGACTTGATGAATCCGACCATCAGCGGGGCAAGGGGAACAGGATTTAGAAGTTGCAGCAAAACGAGTACTCGGGTAAATTGTCAGAGAAAGACAGGAGACAGAGGGAGAGAGAGAGACCGAGAGGGTAGTGAGAGTCGGCACGTCGCCTAGTTGGCGACCGTTTAGCTGGGCATTTTGATCCTCGGTCGAAGGAGCACCGTTCCTCGTCGGCACAGTCCAGCTATTCTGGCATCAGTGTTACTCGCAGACTGCTCGCTTCTGTAGAGCACCCCTTGGCCCATTGCAGCCTCCATTGTGTGCCCAAACTATTGTGACGTATTTTCCCGTATCGATACGCGACTCGAAACTTTGTATCGGAACAACAAAAAAACAAAATCAAAAGCTCAGAAAACGTGACTTTAAACGCGATATCGAACGTCACCTTCGGCCGCTCACCCTCGCGGATGCATCAGCGTCCCGGTGGGCGCCAGTTAATTTTATTTCGCCGGTATTAACAACCGGACCAATCTGGGGGTCGGTGGAACGGGCCGACCCCCGCAAGGACGAACAAACGGAACAACAAAACGTAAACTCAAACTAAACTAATCGCCAATGCACTCGCGAGAATAACCGGTTGCGGAAATGCGCGGTTGCTCAGGAGGCGATTATGGTAGAAGGGTCGCGATCCGTTGCCAATAAAATAGCGCACGAAAAATAATAATTTATTGGCGTTAAGCCACGGGATCACACGCTCGTGTGTCGCGAGCACTCAGCTGATCCAAAGATCGAAGCGAGACACGCGACCACGAGCGCGACACGAGAACGATAAAATTCGATAACTCAAAAAACTCACCGAAGCGTGTAAATTATCCACAAAAGGACCGAGAACTGCATCACCAGACGCACGAGAACTTACACGTATGCACTGCAACTCGAGAGCGTCAAACACAACGCATCGATCGAATAATCGACTCGTGAGAATTCCTTTCGGAAAACCACGAGGATAGCACACACGGTATTGCACGCAAAGCACGATACTCGCTCGCACTGACAGGTAGCGGAACCCGTGAGAGCGAGCGAGACAGACACGTTGTCGAGATCTAACGGTAGTCCGGCGTACGCGAGAGCGCGAACGAGAGAGCGACACACTGGTCGACAGCCGGCACCGACCGTCACGGGGCGCGAGAGAGAGCCCGAGTCACCTCGAGGGCAGCTCGCGATAGACTGATTTTCCTACGATAACGAATCGAAATCGTTATCATTATTATTGCGGGAGCCTTGACCGAGACCTACTGCCCTCTCAACCATAACGTTACTTTGCCGAATCGAGACGATACTAGAGCGGGGATTTGAAGAATCCTTGCGATCGCTACCCAAAGTCAATGCGTGAGATACAAGGCTCTTCTCCATTCTAATGCAGCGCGAGGTGTTCCATCCTCGCCTGTAACTCGTACCTCCGCCTGATCTCAACGCATTGCACTTTACTCCAGGGTGCCGTGTTCGCACCGGTCTTTCACGTATTCGCAAGACTCTTCGTCGAGTCTCTCCTTCACTTGTGCTTTTATTTGCTAACTTTGACCCACCAAGTGAATTCGAGAACTTCGACTAACGGGACGAAGCTAAAACGGTAACGGAATCTATATCAAATTGTTTAATTATTATTCTATTGAAGGATTTGAAGAATTATGAAATGGCAATACTGGAGTAATAAATCGGAAAGAAAAGAAATAACTCGATCGCTATCTTACGAGAGTTTAACGATATCTTTAAGTCGCTGGGAGAGGCAGAAAACGGGAACGAAAACGGTAGATGTCTCAATTTCCTCAGAAATATCATGTTATTTTATTGTGTGACGGTGATTCCGAAAAATCACGTCACAACTCCTCACCCCTTAGGGGAGGTTTCGAACTGGCGTTCGAAACGGTAGTGAACCCGAAGTGTGCGAGAATGAACTCAAGCATCTTCTTCCTTGGGTTTAACCCAATGGGGTTCCGGGAGCTTTACGAGATCTTTACCTTGCGTAGCAGGTAACGGGAGCCACTGACTTCCTTCGCGGGGATCGGCGAGGATTAGCGATCGCCTTCGCGGAAAAGCAGTACGAGAGGGTTGCGCCTCTCGATACGGGAACTAAGATCGGATTACGGCCCGTATTTCGGTTGCCGCGATCCTATCTCTCACTCACAGTTACATGTCGGTACCTTTTCCATTGGTGAGGGAGACGGGAGACTCGCGAGAGACAGTGCCTCAATCGCGGCACGAGAAAGTAGTTTTGCCAATAAAAAAAAATAAAAAAAAAAAAAAATTCAATTTCAGGGACGACACAAGTAGTCAACGAAATTGTCTACGTCACCATTCCTTCCCTGCACGTTGTTTCCGGCGGTGGATGGCGTCGTAGCGGGATCCAATTCCCCGAGAACTGGAGGTGATTCCTCCTACGAGATCTAAGGCCTTTCGGCCGTTTAACGAGAGCTATGGCGGATGCCATGTGCGGGAGCCTGGACGTCTCCGTCCATTTATCGAGATCCGAGCCCGAAGGCTCATAACGGGAGCTACGACCGAAGTCGTGTGCGAGAGCTTGACCTCCAGCTGCTCGATCGCCGAGGCCAAGGGCCTATAAGGCGAGAACGGCGAGATCAGGACGCCCTAAGGCGTCCTATGCGGGAGCCTTGCGTTCCGGTTTAGCCTTCTTCTTTCCTCGCCTCGTTCGTCGATGCCGGGTGCCCGCTTGGTCAGCGGGGAGTACAGGAACCGGCAACGCAGTACGTTCCCCGGAGCGTGCGACGTCGGGCTCACCCGACGCTGGAGGCGGCAGCCTTCTCGGCTGGAGCTCGAGCACCACGTTCCAGGGGACGTTTCTGCCCACTCGCGGGACATACGGTCCCTCCCGCTCCCAACGACGACTGCAGTAGGGGCAGGTACGCAAGGTTTTTCCCTTGCGACCGCACCGACGGCAGAACGTCCTTGTGGGCGGTCCGAGCGGGCACTGCGTGTAACGGTGCCCCTCTCCTCCGCAACCCCAACACGCCTGCGCCAACACCCGAGGCAGGGGGTCGACCGGTCCGGCCGGTCGACGTTCCTTCTGCGCCGTTGGGCGAGGACGCGATCGGTCCCACCGTCCGCCGCGTATCCCTCTGCCCTGCGCGGGTGGTAGTGGCGACGGCCGCAGCGTAAGTTTTTGGCTCCGGGATCGCCTTCGGTGGCAGAGGTGCCGATGGGAACTACGGCGGTAAAGGTACCGCCGGACGGGAGCTCCTTTGCGTGCCGTTGTGTTTGGCCACGTTGGCCTTCGTCAACGGGGCAACAACGGGCGTCACCGACGGGATCTTCTTCCGCGGCACTTGCGCGGCCGATCGAGAGCTTGCCGGGGTCGGCAGGGGTGCTGGTGAGGGCGTTGTCGGGGCCCTCGCGTCCTCCGCTGACGACGAGGGTCTTTGGAGGTGAAACCTCTAGCCTCCATGGCCCCGACCGGGATCAGGCGCGGCACTTCCGAAGTGGAGCAGCCGGCCAACTGCTCATCTGCGGGGACTGGGCTCGGCGATGGGGGGGGGGGGGGGGGGGGGTAGACGGCAGGGCTGCCGACTCCCTCCCCGAACGTCCTCACCGTTGCGTCCACCGCAGGTGGGTCGACTGGTGGCGCTTCCCCCTGGTGTGCGGTTCCCTGCAAGCTCCCCAGCTGGCCGAAGCCGGCGACCGCCGGGCTCGGGGATTGGGGTGGCCGACCGACTGGCTTGCCGGCCAACTCCCCAATCGTCCGCACCAAGGCGTCCGCCGACTCCGCGCTCAGGTGACCCGGGTGAGCGAGGGTCGCCGCGCATGCCTGGGCCAGTTCGGTAATCGGAGGCCGCAGGAAAAAGTCCTTGCGGTCCTCCAGGTTCAAGGTCTCCCGGCACATATGGTCAAACCATTCTGCGCCGTCCTCGATTTCCATGACCTCCTCCTTGGGGTGGGTGGAGTTGTCCACGTTGAGATCTGAAAAGGGGAACGCGGTTAGACCGGTACCTCCAGTGGTCGATACGGTTTCAAGTCCTTCACCGCAATTTTCCCCATTGATCGCCCATCGAGATCGGTAAGTTCGTAAACTACGCGGGATATCTTCTTCGAGATCATAAACGGCCCTTCGAAGGGGGCGTTCAACGCTGCCGAGATGTGTCGGGTTGCGTTCGAGAGCGTGTGGGATCTTCGTAAAACGAGATCACCGACTTCGAACGTACGATCCCGGTGACGGAGATTGTACTGTCCGGCTTGTCTTCGGAAAGCTTCATCGAGAGCGTGGGTGAACGCAGTCCTCAGGGTGTCCAGGCGGGCCATTCGCCTCATCCATTCCCCAGGAGGACGCGGCACAATCTCGAGAGCCCCTTCGACTTCCCGTCGTAACGAGGTAGCGGATGAGGGTTCGCGTCCAAAGTTTGCGAATGCCGGGGTGGCTTGCAATGAGCTATGGAACGCGGTATTGTACGCGAACCGGAACTCACGCAAATGGTGATCCCATTCGCGATGATTACCATCGAGAAATGCGCGGATCATAGTCTTAACGACTCTGTTCACGCGCTCGGTAGGGTCGGCTTGTGGGTGGTACGGCGGTGTCGTGTCGTGCCGTATACCCACTCGCTCAGTGAGTTGACGAATGTCCCGGTTAATGGACTCGGTTCCATTGTCCGTGAGCAATACTCGGGGTGCGCCCCAGCGAGTAACGATTGCATCGTCGAGAACTTTCGAGATCGATTTTCCATTGGCCCTCCGAAGAGGGTAGACCTCGATCCACTTCGTGAAGAGGTCTTGGATAACGAGAACATAAGCATGTCCCGTGGACGCTGGCGTTAGCGGTCCCATGATATCCGCTGCGATCGTGGTCCAAGGACCATCGACCACGCGATGACCCATGAGGCCCGCGGGAGCTTGTTGCTCTACCTTCCAACGTTGGCAGGTTTCGCACTGCCTAACGTAAGCAACAACGTCCTTGAACATACCAGGCCAGTAGTACGTGGTGGATAGATGTCGGTACGTTTTCTCAACACCTAAGTGGCCGGCCTGCGGGAGCGCATGACACGCTTGGAGAGCGACATGTCTTGATTCGCGAGGAAGTATGTAGCTGATGACGTGCTAATTTTCGACTGTAGCTTGAATCATATCAACTGCTTTCCCTTCGAAAGTTATCTCGGATCGATGAAACGTGTTTTGAGAACGCCGAATAAACCGTTGGAGCAATTCTGCAGAAGAAATTGCGAGAAAAAAATGCTTTTTCCCAATCAATCTGAATTTCCCAAACCGCCGGATTTCCGAATTGATAAAAGTATTATTGAAGACGGACAAATACATGTATTCAAGTTAACCTTGAATTTCAGTACCGTCATTACAACACTGTTACGTCCTGACGTAACCTTCTCTTTTTTTTTTTTATTAATTAATAATACTTTTCGCAACTTACATTTCTGCTTATTTTTATACTATTTGAAACCTGATCCCTCAAAATAATTCCTACGCTTCACGAAAACCCAACATAATTCCTACGCTTCACGAAAACCCAACATAACTCTTTCTCATTAAAACTCATAAGGGGGACGATTTTTCTCACCGGTCGCTGAGCGATATTTCAGGAATGAATCTCCTCTGGAAAATATTTCCAATGAGATTCAAATATTCATTGTGTAAATTAAAATTAAATGGATAAAAGATGGAACATAGAATTATCCACCACACGAGGTAGATGCGGACAGAGGCTCGAATCCCCCTCGACACACGCACTACGCTCGGTGAAACAGCGAACTCCGCTGCCAACGTCGATACGGTCGACCACGGCATCGACCCACGGAGTATAGATCCAAGCTTTTACCATGCGGACAGAGGCTTGAATCCCCCTCGACACACGCACTACGCTCGGTGAAACAGCGAACTCCGCTGCCGACGTCGATACGGTCGACCACGGCATCGACCCACGGAGTATAGATCCAAACTTTTACCATGCGGACAGACCATTAGAATTTTTCTAACCAAATATTCTAATGGGCTTCCATCGGAAAAAGGGAACCTACATTACCTTATGTATGGAAATTAACCCTGACCATCGACATAGTTTCGGTATTTTAACACCGTACGACGTCGCAATGTATTTCTGAATATGTCGGTCGCGCGACTGAGAGACAAACACCCCTGTATAATTTAACCATCCATCATCATAATGGAATAATTTCTTCACCAACAATTCTTTAACCTTCTTTAAATTCCTTAATTCTAACCTTTAACGATAAATGATAAAGATGATCAATTAAAATCTGTCAGCAATTTAATAAAACATAGTATGAATTGAATCAAAGATAATAAAATTGTCCAGGATGTTAGGGAAATTAATCGACACAATCTGTCGACAAACGCGATAAATAAATATAAATTCGAAACGACAAAGCTCTCAAAATCATAGAAATAAAATTTGGTGTAAATCATTGATAAAAACAGCGAACACCTTGAAACAAATAACCGAATAAAGGGGCCAAACAGTAAAATCACGCAGAGTCACGAGAAACCAACACGAGTGAACGCCACTAACTTCATAGGATAAGTTATTGCCATAGTTAAATTTCCATGTTATATTATGCGACGATCGAAGGAAAAGAAAGATGGCCGAAATTCGAGAGATAAAGAACTAGTGAAACAGGAAACCGCATTACCGAAAACTAAACATTCAGGGGGGACAGTCGTAAACCTTTTACGACCCACCCAGCCAAGTGCGATAGTTCGCAGTATGCAACACGAGTATGACTCGACGGTGACTCACGAGTGCGAACGTCTCGGCCACCGAGCGAGAAGATGCAATTACTCAAAATTTACGCACCGTGCGCAAAAGAAATGGCTCCCTATGATCGGGAGAATAAAATAATAACGTTTTAATTACATCAACATTTTAAGGAAGATTTTCGCTATAAGAGATAACTGTTACTTTTCCAATTACGCTTACCGATTAAGCTGGGATTAAGAACAAAGATTTACTTCCGGGATTGCGTTTTCTCGACTTATGGTGGAAAAATTATAAATTAGTAATTATACCAAATTAATCAGAAACATTCCATTATTCTAACAGCATTGTTATTTTTCTGGAATTATTTACCGTTTGCAAGAAATCCATAACATTAGTGGCAACAAAATATTTGCAACAGAAAACGTATGCTGCATGTAAGAAATCAGGCTCCCTTCGATTTATAGTATAAAATATCAAATCGCGGTTTATACCAAAATATTCAGAAACAATCCACCTTCAACATAGAATAGTTACTTTTCCGATATCACATAACGTAAGATCAGGACACGCCGCGAAAGACAGAAAATGAAGCTAGTGTAGTCAAGCGGAAAGATAAAATGGGGCCCGGGCAAAGACATGAGTTGCGTCAGCCAAGCCGCATAATGCCAAGGTTAGTTCACGGCGATAGGGGAAGATTTAGCAGGTACACCAAAGAGGGGAATTACACAGCTCGCCCGGGCAAACGGAACAGTAGTTCCGGAATGTCCATATAAGGAAATAAGATGATCGGACGACGCTGTTACCAGGCACATGCAATAACTGCTGCGCACTTCTAAATGGGGCAACGCCCAAAGACACCGGCCCAGTAATGCCACAGATACCTCTGAATATCAGGAAAATGTTATTACTCTATAATAAAATGATTTGTACAAGAGCCGAGAAGTATTGTACCCTTCAGGTATATAATATTTTGACATCTTACACTTGAAAGGTGATAATGTTATTAAAATAATTACTGGGAAAAAATATATGTATTTCTCGACTCTTACCCGGTTTCCGAATACGTACACATATAGGAGAATTTTACGAACAACAACTATTATTTTATTCTGTCTCTTATACGTTAAAAATATCAAATATTAATTATAATAATTAATTAGTTATTAATTACAAACGAATCAGGCAAATAATTAAGTATAGGGAAGGAAATGAAATCCAATGGAAAAGGGATAAATCTACCATTAATTAACAATAAGAATGAAAGACAAATCTAAGAATCTCGAACAAGCCGAGAGGAGAATAACGAGGGGCAGCGTTACTCATCAGGGGAGTATAAGGCCCGGGTATATTCGAGGGAGGGATTTTCTTCCCCCTCTGGGTCTCATTCTTCTAGTATATAAGAGACCGCAGAAAAAGGGTTCGAGAGCGAGAGAGTTAGTGACCACCAGCAGAGAGTAGAGACCAGGAGCAGCAGAAGAAGTAAGAGAGTAGAGAGAGAGAGAGACGGAGGCGCCTAAGACCAAGCGCGCGATCGGTGCATCCGATCGGTAGTCCGGTGCTCCGGCTAGGCGACGAGAGAGAGATAGAGTCAGAGGCCGCGATCTTTGTCAACCACCATACTAGAGTAGGATCGCGGGTCCGTGGTAACAACGAACGAAATAGAGTAACTCTCTTATTGGAGAATTTTGTTTATAAAAACTTCCATCTCCGAAAACTGTACTCATATTCGACGCAACCAGAGTTCTCTTGGATTAGCTCAGTACACTAAATCGTCACTCTCGATTCGTCCGTTGGAACAAATCCATCATCGTTCAAACCTCCGTAATTTTGTTTTACTTGATTGTTAGAAGAAATTCTTGTACGATTCATTTTTTGATTATTCGTTGTATTTGCCGAAGATCGCATTCCTGTACTTTTGAATTTGCCTGAATTATTTAATTTGAATAAATTCTGAATATTATGGCATAATTGGCGTGAAATCCGTGTTTAAACCACCCGTTTCATCGCATCGACCATCATCTATACTACCATCATCGCAACAACCAACGTAAGTACAATTAAATTCAATTTCTTTGATATCGTTACAATCGGAAATGTGTGCAATATCCTCTGTTACTCGAACTCCTCTATAATTCGCCTTGCCGTCGCCAGACAACATTTACATCACTCATAGAGACACTATTCAGTATAAAAATCAACAGTATATATATTCCCGCGTAGAAAAAATTAGTATGGGATTGACTCTGGGAGGACGATGGGCGAGAGGCTGGAATTTATTTGGGATTGAATCTGGGAAGCACTATGGGCAGTCATCTGGGTTTTGGGACCCGGCTGGATGGTTTCCCAGACCTTTTCCCATAGGTTCAGTAGACCGGGGAATCCTCGTGCAATCATTCCCATACGCTTTTCCAGATTCTCTCCCGGCCGTCGCGTACGACCGAGGAATCCTCGTGCAATCAATCCCATATACTTTTCCAGATTCTCTCCCAGCCGTCGGGGACGACCGGGGGAATCCTCGTGCAATCAATCCCATACGCTTTTCCAGATTCTCTCCCAGCCGTCGGGTACGACCGGGGGAATCCTCGTGCAATCAATTCCATACGCTTTTCCAGATTTTCTCCCAGTCGTCGCGTACGACCAGAGGAATCCTCGTGCAATCAATCCCAAACATAGAGTCCCATATTATGTGTAAATGAAAGAAGAAGAAAAAATAGGTTTTGTCAAATGGAAGGAAAAAATAAAAAACGAAGAAATATGCCCAAAACTAATTTTTTTCGACGGATACGAGTTCCCCGAGCAAAGTTAAATACTGCTGTACGTAATCGGCGTTTGAAATTTGATGTTGGTCCCAAAAATATTGTAAAGTATTGGATGAGTCTCACATAGATGTTTTAATTTGTCTATCCAAGCTTTTTCCAGTACATCACAATATTTTTGCGTCCTTAAACGAAATTTAACCGCCAATTATGTACTACAGCGCCTAACTTTGCTCGGCGAACTCATATTTGCCGAAAAAAAATTAGTTTGGGCATATTTCTTCGTTTTTCATTTTTTCCTTCCATTTGACAAAATCTATTTTTTCTTCTTCTTTCATTTACACATAATATGGGATTCTATGTATGGGATTGATCGCGCGATGATCCCCGGGTCGTACGGGACGACTGGGAGAGTGTCTGGAAAAGCGTATGGGATTGATCGCGCGAGAATTCTCCCAGTCGTACGCGACGACTGGGAGAGAATCTGGATCAGCGTATGGGATTGATTGCACGAGGATTCCCCCGGTCCACTGAAGTGATGGGAAAAGGTCTGGGAAACCATCTAGCCGGGTCCCAAAACCCAGATGACTGCCCATAGTGCTTCCCAGATTCAATCCCAAACAAATCCCAGCCTCTCGCCCATCGTCCTCCCAGAGTCAATCACATACTAATTTTTTCTACGCGGGATGCAGTGAAATAATTCCTCATAATTCAAATCATCGACGAATCATCAATCTAATCACGCAACAGATAAAGAAATTTTATAATACCTCTAAGACAAGTGAACGAATAGCATTCCAAGCCCTATCCTTAGTAATTTTCCTCACGGTTAGACTAAAAAATGGGCAGTTGCGCCGATAATTGATGCCAGGAGTGGTAAAGGAGGGAGAGATCTCTCTTGACCAGCGCGTATTCAATCGTACTCGACGCAACCTCGCGTTAAAATTCGGGTGAAATAGAAACACCCACATTTTTGACGTGACAAATTTTTGGGGGCTCGTCCGGGATCTATGGAATGCTTGCTTTATTAAATTGAATTTTATAACCATCTACGTATAAAAATTTCAAGAAGTCCCTCTTGAAACAACAGCACACACACACACGCACACTCGCATACAAAAAAAAAAAAAAAAAAAAAAAAAAATAATATTGTGGAAAATAAGAACGATTTTATTGCAAATGAGAATTAATTTCATATAATGAATTTATACAACTATATTGTTGTACTGTCAAAGCGCTACGTTAGTACGAACCGTAACCTTTTATAACCTTGACTGGAAACTCTGATCTACGCGGTTCGCCACGTAGTCTCACTCAAAAAACCCTTTCCTTACGTCGCCGCGCAGTTCGCTGCAGAGCTACACTCTCCTATCTAAACCCCGGTTCGTGCGGCGTTGGCGTTAACTTGCAGCAAATAAGCTCAAGGGTCGATAGTTGTTCGTAATTTATATAAAAATGGGCAAATTGCATTTTAAAGTATTATACCATTGTGTTAATGTGAGCCGTAACCTTCAATAACCTTTACTGGAAACTGGGAATTACGCGGTTCGCCACGTACTCTCACTCAAAAACCCCTTTCCTTTGTCGCCGAGCGGTTCGCTGCAAAGCCACACTCCTGTCTAAACCCCGGCTCATATAACGACAATTGGTAATTATTGAATTCAAATAGTATGGTACGGCTGCGCTAGTACGAACTGTAACCTATATAACCTTGACTGGAAACTGGGATTTACGCGGCTCGCCACGTAGTCTCACTCACAAAACCCTTTCCTTACGTCGCCGCGCAGTTCACTGCAGAGCTACACTCTCCTACCTAAACCCCGGTTCGTGCGGCGTTGGTGTTACCTTGTGGCAGATAAGCTCAATTCCTTGATAAATAATAGAAAGGCGAACAAATCGCATTTTAAAGTATTATACCATTGCGTTAATGTGAATCGTAACCCTCAATAACCTTTACTGGAAACTGGGACTTACGCGGCTCGCCACGTAGTCTCACTCAAAAACCCCTTTCCTCTGTCGTCGAGCGGTTCGATGCGAAGCCACACACTCCTGTCTAAACCCCGGTTCATATAACGACAATTGGGAATTATTGCATTCAAATATTATGGTACGACTACGTTAATGCAAACTGTAACCTATATAACCTTGACTGGAAACTGGGATCTACGCGGTTCGCCACGTAATCTCACTCAAAAAAAACCTTTCCTTGCGTCGTCGCGCAGTTCGCTGCATAGCCACGTTCCTACCTGAACCCCAGTTTGTATAGCGATAGTTTGGAATTTTGCATCTCTTTGCAAGAGTTTGAATTCGCGTCATTTAATTTCGCTCTATTATTGGATTGTAATAATCGTTTCTTATGGATACACAAGGATTACGAGCGAGAAATAATAATTCACAGGGATCACACGAACACTACGTAACCCAAAGAGAATCTCGACGAGACGAACGGGCTTTGGGAAATAATAAAGAAAATATTGCACCACAACTCATGTACACATTGAAACCAATCGAATACACTGCAATACCTGTAGACACTGAAAACATTATTTGGTACGACCCGCGACAAGAATTTTACGAGAATCAGAATAATCTCAGAGTAGAAAGGGAACAAAGACACTGATTGTCCCAGTATTAAAACAAAAGAAATAACGGGATTAATCAAATAATAAGGCAAAAAAAAAGGAGAAAAGAGAACAATAAAAAAAAAAAGAAGGAAAAAAAAATATAATTCTATATATAATTGAGATAATAACGATTATCCAGTTACATAAATTGCATTAATAAATTTAAAATGGAAGAAGGTTAACCAAATGTCATTGCATAAGAATCCAAAAAAAAAGGGGGAAAGGAAATTGTTTCCAGCCTCTCATGATTAAACCTGGTAATTCGCGTGACCGAATAAAAATTAGTTGAAACTGGAGGTAACAAACAACTTTCGGGAAACGGAAAAAATCATTCTTACTACAAGTAATCTCTCGCAAGCTAAAGACCCAGCCATAAAATATAATACGGAGACGCACCAACGCCCCTGTGGTCCTTCCACGGCGAAGGTTTTAAACCCCGAACCCTTACGCGGACTATACCACCAAGCTAAAAGGAAATCCACCCCTTCAGGAGAAATCGGTGAAAGGGCAGGGAAATTAATTCAAATTATTGAACTTAACGACGAATACCAACTCGAAATTCTTGAAATCCAAATACACCAAAGAATGAATTAATAAAAAAAAGGGGAAAGAACGGATAGATATTTAATACGAGTGAATAAAATTGCAAGTTACACTATTGGATCGTATTAATTTTCATAATCCTATGGAACCGGTATAATAATAAAGGAACCAAGAAATACATATAAAAGAGAAACAGTAATAAATTCAAAAAGGAAAAGACACGTTTATCTCGGGTGTCGCAGACCACTCGCGCACCGTCATTAAATTCGTATAATACCCACCTTGTACGAGAATTTAATGCGGTTGTTTTTGAGATTGATATACTCTATAGGGTCAGTTATTATTTCATATTTAAAACATCAATACGGAACGAAGATTTTGGGGGAAGGAGAACAAAAGAGCGGAGTAGGAAACGTAGATTCTGTTTCTCTCGATGCCCTCGGAGGATTACTTGTCGGTAAAACGAACGGATAAACATATATATACGATCACGTTAATAGAAACAAAGGAGGGATTAATAAGCAACAAATTTCATATAATGAAAATAATCGTGAAATAAATGCCGGCGACTCGGTCTCAATTAAAAATCAAAGGCGACGACGTTCTCAGAGAATACCCGATTGAACGTAAAAGAAAGACAAAGCCGAAAGCGGAAAGTAAGAAAGTGAGTGAGCCACAGAAATATAGCGAGTCTCGTGCCGAGTCTATTGAATCTCTGAATCTTGAAAAGCGATATCCGCTCGCTCGTTACGACTCGTCTCCTGCGATAATAAATTCCGAGCTAGTAAAGTTAAAATCCGACCTCGAGACTAAAAAAGAAACAAAGGTTTATTATGGTTCATCCCCCGCGTTGATAAATTCTGACGTAATAAAATTGTCCACTCCGATAACATTCGATACCGATCCTAATACAGAGGCAAAGATCCGCGAACTCGAGCGAAGATTTAACGTAAAGATCACCAAGGTACAGGCATTATCGAGCAAAGAAATCAAGGAATTACAGGAGAGGGCGGAACACATTTTTACGGAACTCGAAACAATAGAAGCCAATATCCTTCGTGCAGCCGACGAGGTAGCTCAACTATCGGATAGGGCGGAAGATACTAGTGAATTCCCTGTCATAGGTAAAATCGCGAAAACAACCGAACAAATTCCGGAACCTATAGGAGAATCTCCCGTACCCTCTCCTCTAGGAAGTCCTGTGAAAACCCTTGGCGATTTTCCAGCGGTATCTCTCCGGAGAGAGATTAAACTTTCACCCAAATATACGCCAAAAACCTCTCCAGGTGGGGCCTCATGTACAGGAACTATTATTATTTCTCCCAAAGTAAGTCCAAAAAAATCTCCTGTACCAATATTGAACTCAGAGACCGGCGTAGCGCTTAAGGAAAGCCCGTCAGTAATCCTCGAACGGAGTAATCAGGTAGAGAAGGACGTTGACCCGACGGAAGAATTTAAAGAGCCCTTCGAAGAGAACGCAGAGAACAAAGAAATAATAGAAATTATCGAGACACCCATAGGATCGCCTCACGGTTCCAACAAATCAGATACACCTAGTATCGAGTCTGACATATATTCCACACCGCAAGGAACGATTTTTGATCATCCTTCGGAAACTAATCGATCTTTGAGACGCAAATTATTTGGAACCCTACGAACGACTCGGGAAAAACACATTAAAAACACCACCTTAGAATTGAGAAAATCGATAACACGCAAAATTGTAAAAATTAATCCGGCGGGATTAAACAAGAGAAAAGGCATATTAAGCCTTTTCAGGACAAAGGGGGAAAAACTTGATAAAAAGGCTCCAATTGACGCCGCGGGAAAAAGGGATAAAAATTCGGCTACAACCGAAACCGTTAACTTTACTCCGATAAAAAACGCTGAAAAAAATACACCGTGTGAAATTAGAAAAAAATCTCTCGACAATAAAATTGTTTCTACAACTATGGTCAATCACAGTCAAGTTATATCTCTTCGAGACGCACTCGCGGTAATACCAGAGTACGATGGGAAAACCACGTCACTCGGCGCGTTTATACAAGGATGTGAGGAGGCAGTTGAAATGTTGGAACCCGAGAACGAGAAAAATCTAGTAAAGGCGCTCAGAGTAAAAATTAAAGGCGAGCCTCGACGAACAATTCATCTAAATACTTTCGAAACGGTTGAGGACTTAACAGACTTTTTGAAAAGCATTTACTCTCCCGCTCGCAACATTTATCAATTACAAGGAGAGCTGGGAGCTATTTATCAGAAACCAGATGAAACAGTGATTACTTTTTCAAACCGACTGCGCGATATTGGTTATCAGATATTAGACGCATATGAATTCGGGAAAAACAGCGCAGCCGACGAGATTTTTAAGAAGAATACTACCGAAAGCCTTCCGCCGTGTTTTATAAACGGATTAAAACCCGAAATTGAACAAAGAATGAGAGCGTGCGACAAGATCGACGAGGCTGTTAAAATGGCAGTAAAGATAGAGAGAGAATTAGCCGGCCGCGCCGCGCTCCGAGGTGAGAACTCTAACCCGCCTGAAACGAAAAGTCATAAAACCGACAATAAGCGTAACGTTCATGTAGTGACCGGAGACCAGACTAGCTGTCAGCTTTGTAAGAAGACAGGACATACTGCAGCGACATGTACATTAAATAAAACAGCTAACACACAGTCGCAAGAGTCAAAGGAAAACGAAGCCGAAAGGAAAAATGTTCCTGTGTGTCAAGCATGCAATAAAATCGGTCACTCCGCAGAGAAGTGTTTCAAGCTTTTTCCGCCTAAAAATAACAGCAATCAGCCGAGTCAAATCACCGCTCCAATGTTAACTTTATGTCAGGTGTGCGACAAACGCGGCCACACGGCAGACCGATGCTATAAAATTTTTCCGCCAGAAAGGAAAAATCAAGGGCAATCCGCCGCTGTATGTCAGTTGTGTAAAAAGACCGGGCACATAGCTGCGAGCTGTCCTCAATTGCCGAGCTCAGGGCAAACGCCGACCGGCGGACGAGACGCACAAGTGCCCCAGGGCCTTAGGTACGGGCCGCCACCCTCCATAAATTGCCAGATTTGTAAGAAAGACGGCCACGGGGCCTATATATGCCCATATCGGAGTAATAACTCGCAGCCTCCTAATCAAAATCAATCAGCACCGCAAAAATCTTACGCAGAAGCAACAGATAACTTTTTATGTCATTATTGCAAGACACCGGGTCATTTCATTAGAGAGTGTCGCAAGAGATTGGCAAACGAAACTAAATCGCAAAATGCGTCGGGAAACGCGAGTGGTCTCCCGAGCTCGGGTGCGATGAGAGAGGCCACGACGAGTTCGCACCCCGTTCGAGTAATCAGAGCAGTAGAATTCGCCAACCCAGAATTTTAAAAATCCTCACGATAAAATTGCATAACGAGAGTTCCGTTCCTTCTGTTTTATTACACAGCGAAGAAATCGTGTCTCCTATAACCCTTATGGTTGACACGGGAGCCGGTCCTAACATCATAAAAGAACGTTGTTTGTACCCCGAGACTTGTGTAAACCGGCAAGAAATTTTACAACTCAACGGTATTACCGAATCGTCGATCTATACCCTAGGTCACGTTAAAATTCAGGCGTTCGGGCGTTATGCTACTTTTCACGTAGTGGGAAATGATTTTCCCATCACAGAGGAAGGAATACTAGGTTCAGAATATCTCGACGGTAATCGCGTTAAAATAGATTACGAAAAACGTCAATTAAAAATGCAAAGCACAAAAATACCGTTCTCGACACAGGAAAGAATGATTATTCCAGCCAATACGAAGAAATTATGTTTCGTACGTATCAAAAATTTAGATATCAGAGAAGGATATTTACCACCTCTCGATGCTGGCGAGGGACTCACGCTCGAGAGTGGGTTCGTCGAGAATAATAATGGAAAGGCTTACATTTTTATTACCAACGGCAACGACTACAATGTAGAGGTAGAAGTACCAGTAATGGCGCTTAGGCCCGTACAAACGCTAGAAAGTCTTAGGTATCAAAGGGAAACAATAATACCGTGCAATGACTCAAGGACAATGATTGAAACCACGATATTAGAAAATGAAGAATTTAATTCAAGGAATCCGGTAGAGAATTTTGAGGAAGATCGTATAAATAGCGATTCTGGACCCGACGCAGGGCCGGACGCCATCGATAATAATAATTCAGAAAATTCAGTTAAAATTGTGCGAGATGCGTGTTTGATTATCGACTCGCAACCCATTGAAGGGCCGAGTGATATCAACAATTCAGTTTCAAGTTATCGTACGACGAGCGACTCTGTGCCCAGTGAGAGGCCAGGTGCTCTAGGCGATTCAGTTTCGAGTTATCGTACGACGAGCGACTCTGTGCCCAGTGAGAGGCCAGGTGCTCTAGACGATTCAGTTTCGAGTTATGGTACGACGAGCGACTCTGTGCCCAGTGACAGGCCAGGCGCCCTAGACAATTCAAGTTCAAGTTATTATTCGATGAGCGATTCTGTGCCCCGCCAAAGGCCAGGCGCTATAAACAAAGTTCGTTCGGAAAATGTTGATAAAGTTATTCATAATTCGAGTTCAAGTAACGATCATATACCCATGGAAAGGGCAAACAGTCTTGACAATTCAGTTTCAATATATTCAGGTCGTAATTCGAGCTCGGTGAGCGATCATTCGCCCAGCAAAAGACTGGACACATTCGATGAGTCTCGTTTAATAATTTCAGTCGAAAGGGTTAAGAATTCAGAGGAAAATTTGGTTTTAGTCGGAATGAACACGGAGGAATTTGATAATAATGTAGAGGAAACAAAATTGTGTATTACGGAAATATTTGAGGAAAATTCCAGCGTTACCAAGGAACAAGAAATTCAAGAGTCATTGCAAGGAAATCAGGTAGAGAAAGGAATAGGTATTACAGAAAAACACGTGAATAATGAAAGGAATAAACAGACGTATGAAATCAAAGATATCGCGTTAGTAATGAGGCTCGGAGGTATTCCCATCTCTCGCGAAATCAAGCCTTTTATTCGCGAAAGACATTGCTACATTGCTGCATTGACATTGCATTGCATTGCATTGCATTAACGAAGCTGCTACAGCCACTCGATTTGAGGAAATAAAAGAATTACTAAGATTTGACGGTTTAAACGACAAAGAAAGGAAAAGCATAGAAGACCTTTTGAGAGAAAGCGCTTTCCTATATCATTTACCCGGCGAAAGTTTGAGCTGTACAACGCTTTTGCAGCATCGAATACCCACTACGGATGATCTACCTGTCAATACAAGAGGATATCGATGGCCAGAGTGTACGCGAAAGGAAATCGAAAGACAAGTCGAGGAGATGTTGAAAAACGGGATTATAATACCCTCTACGTCTTCGTATAATTGTCCCGTATGGGTCGTCCCGAAGAAACTTGACTCCAAAGGAAATAAGAAATGGAGAGTAGTATTCGACTATCGCGCGCTTAACGAAAAAATAATCGCTGATGCATACCCTATACCAAATATCACCGAAATACTCGATCAATTAGGAGGAGCACAATACTTCTCAGTCTTTGACTTGGCCTCTGGTTTTCACCAAATCGAAGTACACGCCGAGGACCGCCATAAAACCGCTTTTACAACACCGCACGGGCACTTCGAATTCGTTCGCATGCCGTTCGGCTTAAGGAACGCACCTCCGACGTTTCAACGCACTATGGATTTAACGCTGGGCAGCATCCTAGGAAAAGGCGTATTCGTTTACCTCGATGATATCGTTATATACGCGAGAAGTCTTGAGGAACACGAAAATACTTACAGAGAATTAATGAAGCGATTGGAAATTGCGAATTTAAAACTTCAGCCCGATAAATGCGAATTCTTAAAAAGGGAGGTAGCGTATTTAGGCCACGTGATAGGAAAGGATGGAGTTAGGCCCGATCCAAGGAAACTCGAAGCCGTTCGCGAATTCCCACAACCTAAGAACGTTAAAAATATTCGCCAATTTCTCGGATTAACGGGTTACTACCGGAGATTCATAGAAAGTTACGCGAAAATATCCAAGCCGCTCACGGGACTTCTTCGGAAAGATATACCTTTCGAATGGCATGCAGAACAAGGAGAAGCTTTCGAAATATTGAAAGGAAAATTATGCACGGCACCGGTATTGCGATATCCAGATTTCTTGAAACCATTCATCTTGACAACAGACGCCTCCGGAGTCGCTATCGGCTCTATATTATCACAAGGGGTAATTAATCACGATCATCCTTGTGCGTACGCGTCTCGAGGATTAAATAAGGCGGAGGAAAGATACGATACATACGAGAAAGAAGCATTGGCTATTGTATATTCGATACTTCATTTCCGTCCCTACCTGTACGGGCGGCAGTTTACGGTAGTAACGGATCATAAACCTTTATTGTGGTTCCGCCGCGCTACCGATGGAAATGCTAAAATACTACGCTGGCGTTTAAAACTCGCTGAATACGAATACGATGTCGTGTATAAAGCTGGAAAGGCAAATGTTAATGCGGATGCATTGTCAAGGAACCCAGTACCCGAGCCCGATGTCAGCGACGATATTTTCATAATTCGTGTCAACAAGGATACGGAAACAAGAAGAAAGAAGAAAAGACAATTAACAGAAGAAGATATCAGCGAATTACTCGAACACGATACGGATGATGAAGAAGCGGACATCGTGGAGAGCGAGGAAGAAGATAACTATGCATTGGTGTACGACGAGTTCGAGGAATGCGATTGGGAACGTGAATTACCCAACGCAACATTCGCCGCGGCCGAAGAAAACGCAGACAGAAATTATCCTTGCGACTTCGAACTAACATCTGGCGCCCCGACGGATGAAACCGTGGCAGAGGAAAGACCACCGGCAGCACCAGACGAAAATACCAACGAAACTATGACTGAACCGTACTATAAAAGTCCCGCCGAACAATACTACTCGAGAGACAAGGACGAGGAATGGCACGCGCCGGCCACGGATCCCTATGGGCCTAGTACATCACGAGACTATATACCTCCCAGGATACAAGACGCTGAGAGCAAAGAAATTGAAGAAGAAGAAACTGTACACCGTAAACGGAGAAACCACAAGCCGCAACCCATTGAGGAGAGTGAATCCGAAAACTCTAGCGAGGAAGATGAAAATGCTGACGTAGCAAGTGATGAAGAAGGAAACGTCGTTACAGCTGAAATAATAGAACCCCACGTTAATCCCCGAATAAATAATCACGATATAACCAATGATAACGGTACCGTAGGGAACGTTAAACAATCTCGAGATTTATTTCACACTCGAAAGGATAGCCTCGTTTATTTCGTAACCACCGCCGGTGAACCACTGGACGACGGCAGTAAAAAATTACAGGAGAAAAACGAATTACCTAAAATGAGAAACTTGAGGCTGAAGCGGCCTCAATCCTTCGTGAAACGGGGTAATAAATTTAATATTGCCCTTCCGATTTCCGACGATCAAACCGAAGGCCCGACGGAAATACTCGGAAACATTACGGAAGCTTTACATAATTGTGAATACCTGGCAGGAAAATTAGGGATCCAATCGGTAAGCATCGCTAAATCCGAAACAATTTGCAACGTCCCCTGGGATAGAATACACTCCGAACTACAGCGAATATTTGAGGATAGCTATTTTAAAATTATTATTTGCAATGGAATAGTTAGAGAACCCGCGGAAGACCAACATGACGCAATAATTCGAGAGATGCATTGTTCACCGATCGGAGGACACCGCGGCGTGAGCAAAACTTATAACAGGATCCGGCATAAATATTATTGGAAAAATCTAAAATCCGATATTCAACAATTTATTCAGCGATGTCTCCAGTGTCAATTAAAAAAATTAGTTAGAGTTAAAACAAAGCAACCGCTCGTGATTACCGACACGCCCGGCACTGCATTCGACAAAATTGCAATGGATATAGTAGGACCGATAGCAAAAACGAGAAGAGATAACGAATATATTCTCACTATCCAAGATCAACTGACAAAATTTTCCATGGCAATAGCACTTCCCAACGCTAGAGCCGTAACCATCGCAGAAGCATTCGTGAAACATTATATCTGTCAATTCGGTGCACCGAGAGCGGTATTAACCGATCAAGGTGCGAATTTCTTGAGCAAATTTATGCAACAAATTGCCAAATTATTTAGAATTCGGAAAATTAGAACGACCGCTTTCCACCCACAGTCAAACGGTTCTTTAGAAAGATCTCACCACGTCCTTGGAGAATATTTAAAGCAGTATACAACGCGAGAGAAAAACTGGGACGAATGGGTCGAATTGGCAATTTTTAATTATAATACGAACGTACACGAGGGGACTAAACACACACCGTACGAGATGGTGTTTGGCAAAATAGCTAGAACTCCCTCGAGCATGCCGTTAGCCGCGAGAGAAAAACTCGCCACTTATGACGATTATTTAATCCAGTTAGTAACGCAAATACATTCGATTCAACAGATCGGTCGTGAAAACTTAATTTTAGCAAAAGAAAAGGCTAAAGAATATCACGACCGTAAAATAAATACAATAAATTTCAAAGTGGGCGAACCGGTATTTCTGCTTAAAGGACCGAAACCCGGAAAACTTGGAGACCATTACGTCGGACCGTACGAAGTATTGGAACTGCTGGAAAAAGGAAACGTGCGGATAAAAATAAAAAAGGGTTCACGAGTCGTGCATCCAAATCGACTACGAAAATCACGCATTCCGGCGTCATAAAACCAGAACAAAGGAAGAAAGCCTTCGGACACACAAAGAAGATAAATCATTAAACAGCATCTCGTAATTACAAAAGGAAAGGGGAAAATATATATCTGCCGTGGGAAAAAATAATACTACGCCATATTAATAAGATTATACATATAAAAAAAAATATATATATATAACTTATACACAGATAGATATAGTTATACGAACAAATAATCGACGCGAAGACTGAAAAAAAAAAAAAAATATGACGACTCGCGGACAACGGCCGCCGCCCGATTATCGGTTCGAGAGTGCTCGTTTGCAAAGCTATCCCGGCCCGCCGCAATTTACGTTAGATCCGGCGAAATTTGCCGCTGCCGGATTTTATTACGAGGGGCGAAAAGATTACGTTCGTTGTTTTGTGTGTAAGCTCTCCATATGTCAATGGTCAGAAGATGATGACCCTATGCGAGATCATGCGAAATACCAAGAGTTATGCCGATTCGTGAGGAATCTACCGTGTGGCAACGTGCCGATTGGAACGGACCCCTCGACGGTTCCACCTCCCCGGCCGGAACGGAAAAAGGGACAATCCAGCGCAACTGGGGAAAAATACTCTTGCAGCAAATGCGATGGAGTGAGCGGCAATGTAACTCCAAAACCAGGGAAATCATCGGCGACCTTTCGGAGTTGGAAAAAGGCTGAATATCCACAGTATCTCGATGTCGATGAACGAATGAAAACCTTTAAGGGTTGGCCGAAAGGGGCGGCACAAACGGCTGAAGACCACGCCAACGCTGGATTTTTCCGCGTGGGAAGAGGTGATAGTTTAATTTGCCACTACTGTGGAGGCGGGTTAAAAGACTGGCAGCCCACTGATATATCATGGGAGCAACACGCACTATGGTTCCCAAAGTGCGAGTATTTGCTCTCAATAAAAGGACCAGAGTACGTAAAACAAGCGTATGCGCGTCGGCTACCCACCGTTGAAACTATTCCGCTGGCACCACCACCGCAGTACGCGTACACGAGCAACACGAAAGCTGATCGCATGGGGCCCTCGTTGGAGAAGGCTCAACAAGGCGCAGGTAGACAACTAACCCCTTGCGTCAACGCGGACGAAATAGGTTATCCCGAGTATGCCAGTTACGTCGAGCGTCTGAAGACCTTCAAAGATTGGCCGAAAGATTCAGTACAATCAAAGGAAAGTCTCGCCCGAGCAGGATTTTTCCGGAAGGGAACTGGCGACCTAGTAGTCTGCTACGATTGCGCGGGTGGTATAGTCGATTGGCAACCCACGGATATACCCTGGGAACTGCACGCGCGGTTATTTCCGGAGTGCGCGCACCTGCTTTGGGTAAAAGGCAAGGATTTCGTGAAAGAGGTTAACGAAAGACCAGTACCGAGACCAATTCTCGATGACCCTCGGGTAATGGAGCAGCCCGAATTCATAAAGAAAGACCCCGTCGATCGCCTCCGCCGCAGGGAAAATCTTACAAAGGCAATTAATGAGTTTCTCTCTAGTGAAACTACCCACAAGACCGGTGGGTTCGAGGTCGAGGCATTGGACATGGATGGGTACACTGTATATACGTTTGACGATGCAAAGGACGATCTACCCGAAGAAGCTAGCGGTGCAACTCCTTCAAACGATAAGACCAAATCAATAAAGACGAAGGAATTCGATAGGAAATCGAATCACTCATCAATGGTGTTTCCATCATTTGACCTCCCACCTTTTTACGAACAGGAAGTCAGTCAAAATATTATCAATAACTTGTGCGAGGGTTGCAATGCCGCAGGGATTGAAACTATAAGCATACCCTGCCGTCACGCAATTTATTGCGAGAAATGCGCCAAGGAGCAAGGCGATTGCGTAATTTGCGGAGCATTAATATTTCGTTACAATAAGATCGTTGTAGTACACAATTACAATCGTACGGATCGGGGAGTTTCAGTTGCCCCTAGTAACGTGACGGTAATCGGCAGAATCCGACCGCAGAGACGGAAGTAATGAAAAAGGGAGAGCAGAAAAGGGAAAGAGAATAACACGCGCGGAATAATCACGTACGGATAGGTCGTAAAATAAAAAAAATAAAAATAAAAACATATATATATACAAATAAGAGAGAGAATAGGGATTTAAAAAAAAATAAAAATAAAAAAACATAAAAAAAAAAAGATATACATAAATAAACAAAAAGATAAATAGGTAAATGAACGATAATAATTTAGTGAGGAATAATCACGTTATTAAGAGGACTTGAAATAATTAATAAATAAGATGGAGAAAGGAAAATATACAATAATTCATTTTACGAAATTGATTTAAGCAAAGTGTACAAACAAATAACGAAGACTTCATTTATATATACCTAAATACGATAAATTTCATAAATAACGTTTCAAACAGGAACGAGTGGAACGATGGCTGCCCATCACTGCTACTGTACGGAGTTCAGTTGGTGTCGACCACTTATGACCGACACTCACGAAGATACGCTCTGGATATGTCAATCGAATAAGACCCCGAGTAATTGTCCCCGGAACAGAAGCATTGTTCTGTTATTGGAGAATCGCGTTCTACTTGGAAATTCCGAAAAGAAGAGTGGACTTATATGTACCACCTGAGTGGCGAACGATCCAACCAGCGGTATTGGACGAATGGGTCGGTAAATTACGCGATAATCCATACGAAGATATAATTCTCGGAGCGACACTGTACAAGTGGCTACCCGACGCACTCGTGCCGGTGGGACAGAGATTATCCGACATCCCGATGGCCGGGCGAAATGGATGGCCAGAGTCTCAAGATGAAACTCCTTTCTGGGGCGAACCCCGGCTTCAATACTCCGACGGAACGGATTTGCCTGTAAGGATAAACCGACAGGTACCCCACAACATCGTAAATGGAATGGAAAAAATATTCTGTTATTGGAAAATTGAATTGCCCGACGCACACGGACGCAAGTTCGACCTATGGGTACCACCCGAGTGGAGAAGGCTCAGTAAAGCGGGGCGAGCACTTTACACCGCACTTTTATGTGAAAATATGTATCAACCCATAACCCTCGGAGGAGTGAGATACATATGGAGAGGCGATTCCCTCCTTCCGGAGGGTCAGTTAGTGGAAATAATGGAAAGCCAAGGTTACGGACTTTTCAATTACCACCCGCCAGAGGACACCGATGAAGACGAAGATGTGGATACACTAGTACCATCGACTCCGTACGAAACGGCCCCGGGTTCCGGAGACGAGGATCCCGCAGTTGGTAGCACAAACACCGTGCGAAGTAACCTTCCACTGCTAACCGAGAAAGACGTTTTCGAAGAAGTATGCAGGAAATTATGCCCTCGCGTCGAAGAAGGAAGCGAAACCCCCGAACACGGGAATCTATTAGAAACCCTGGTATAAAAAAAAATATATAAGGGTATATAAATACGCAATAAAAAAAAAATATACATATAACTTCCAACTCTAAGCGAATGAACGATTAGAATTTACATTAAATTAAGGAAAAAAGGGAGGAATAAAACATAAGAAAGAACATATACCTAAAAATAAGAGAGCTAAGTACCAATACCATAAATAAAATTAATTACATATGACAATAACACTAATAATAAATACACTAAAAAAAAAACACAAAAAAAAATACAATAGAGATATATAGAGAATCTAGGAAGATAGGTAGAATATCGCGGTATTAATAGCATTAGATAGCGGACTCATTATAGAAACGAACAAAATGGTGGAGGAACGGGAATAAAAATATTACTTATAAAAAGGATGGAGAAAGAATAAGAATAAGAAAGGAGATGAGAAGTCTCAGGGACAAGAAAAAAAAAATAAAAAAAAAAAGGAATGAACGAATGAAGGAATGAATAGAATGGATGAATGATAAAGTGAAGTAAGGAAAAAAAATAGACAAGTAAGAATAACGTTTTACAGTAAGAAATTTTATATAATAATGAGTAGAAATCTAAAGGGGAATTTAAACGCGCTCGCAAAGCATAAAAATGCAACTAAGCTAATTAGAAACTAGGGAAATAAAAAAAAAAGAAAAAAATACATATATATCAAAAAAAAAAATGATGAAAAAATGTTTGAAAAAAAAAAAAAAAAAAAAAAAAACTCGTAACAACGAAATATATTAATTACTAGTATATACAAATAATTATGAAAATCTATGATGAGTAAGGAAACGGAAGACTTAGTAATAGTAAGAAGAAAAGTATCAGGAGTTCATAGGAGACTCAACCGAAAATTCAATAGTAGAAGAAAAGTATCAGGAGTTCATAGGGAACTCGACAGAAATGTTCAATAATGAAAGGAAATATCAGGAGTTCATAGGGAACTCAGCTGGGGAAAGGAATATCATTAAAACATTGGAAAAAGGAAAATCGAAAAATATATATATATTTATGAATAATTTAGACATAAGGGGATAATAAAAGCAAAAGGGGAAGAGAGAACATGGACCCCTAGAATTCTAATGACAAGTTGTCGGGAGTCTTGAAGACTCGACCGACAGAGAGGAAAAAATATAATATGAATAATAATAACGAATAAGAAGGAAAATGTGAAAATTAAACATTTGTCGGGAGTCTTGAATACTCGACCGACAGAGGAAAAAAATAATAATATTAATAATAATAATAATAATAGGAAATAAAAAGGAAAAAAAAAACGTGAGAATGAAAATCGGGAGTCGTGAGGACTCAACCGTGGAAAAGAAAAGGAGACAAATCATCGGGAGTCCCAAGGACTCAACCAGAGAGAAGGAAAGAGAAACAAAATCGGGAGTCCCAAGGACTCAACCAGAGAGAAGGAAAGAGAAACAAAATCGGGAGTCCCAAGGACTCAACCAGAGAGAAGGAAAGAGAAACAAAATCGGGAGTCGTAAAGACTCAATCGTAAGAAAAGGAAGAAACAAACTGTTGGGAGTCCCAAGGGCTCGACCAAAGAGAAGATATAAAGAAAAGGGGAGATACATATACAAAAAAAACCCATACTTACGGTTGACCCATGTACGAGAAGAGCGAAGACTGTTGACGGAACAACAAGTCTAGAGAACGATCGAAAGAACGAGGACTGTTGGCAGAACAACAGACATTATCGCCGCCGCCAAATTAAAAAAAAAAAAATATATATTGTAACGGTACGTTTTTGGAGGCTTACAGCTCTTTGCTCCGAAACGTTCGCTATTGTGAGTTTTTGGCTCACGTAGATGTGAGCGCAGGTGCTGTAAATTAGAAATCTATTTGTTGATTCGAATTGTCAACAATAATTTTGATTTTATTGAAACAATGATGTGAATACAAAGTAAAAGAGGAAATTTGTCCAATAATTTACTTGGAATTTTATCTCTTTAATGTTTAATTTGCGAAACAGATCGACAGGTTGTTTTATTTGTGGAAGTTTTTGGGATTTTAGCTTCTACGTTAAACTGTCACTTATCAGTTAATGACGAGACGAAAGCAGTCGCCGAGGTCCCCCAAGGCAGTCGCCGGCGCTGTCACGAAGAGATAAGCCGTGCAAAAAATGATTCTACGTTAGATGATCGATATTAGCCACCAACGAGACGAAAGCAGTCGCCGAGGTCCCCCAAGGCAGTCGCCGGCGCTGTCGTGTACTAATGCGTCACCGCAATGCAATTGATTCTACGTTAATTTATGATTAGAAGGATAAACCGAGACGAAAGCGGTCACCGAGGTCCCCCAAGGTAGTTGCCGGCGCTGGTTTTTCATAGGAAAGGTAACACTAGACGAAAGCGGTTGCCGAGGTCCCCCAAGGCGGTTGCCGGCGCTGTGTTTGGATAGGAAATATTTAAATTCAAAAGGGATCTGTTCGCTGGAAGAAAATTGATTTAATTAATGATTAAAACGAATGGCCGGCGTTGATTTCTTTCTTCATCGATTGGATCGTCGTTGAAAAAATTGGTCCCTTGCTTCTTCTTAGCGTCGGGACTCTGTCGAGTAAAGCAACGCTTTACTCGAAAAGGAAAAGTGTTGAACTCTTCTTATCGAGAATTATCGATAAGCAAGATGGAGAACTCAAGATCAAACGAGCCGTAGCCGCGCATGAGTTCCTCCTCGTTCGAGTTTTTGGATCGAAGTGCCCTCTCAGTGCTCGCGATCGGTCTTATATACCCGAGCGCGAGGCCCTTTTTTATGTCCATTGACGCACGAAGTACGTCAAACTTCGCTGTCCTTTATTATCGCTGCCCGGGGTCTGCCGCAACAGCTTAAGAAAACCGTGTGCACAAATGATGCAATACTACCGGGCAGCTCCCGCTATCGACCGTCGTTATTGATTAACTGCGCGGTCGGTAATTCGTATGCTGACTTCTTCACAAAGTCTGGTAAATGACCGATAATCGATCCGGCATTTACCATATGAATTTTCACATGGATTTTTCGTTCTAATTATTTGCATTTTTCTAGTGTAGGGGATAGTTGAAAATTTAATACCGTCTCAATATATATAAAAAAAGAGAAGAAAATAAAATGAGGCGAACCTCGCCAAATAAAAAAAAATAAAAAAAAATAATAAAAGCGAAAAAAAATAATGAAAAAAAAAAAAATAGATATATATATATAATGAAAAAAAAAATAATAAAAAAAACATTAAATTGTATTTTAGGCCTTTTTCAGGCATTTATTAATAAAAGCTCCCCTCCAAAGTAAAATAATAATAATAATAATAATAATAATAATAATAATAATAATGATACAGAACGGCGGAGGCCTCTCAGACCGGCAGTTCGGCTTCAGGAAGGGTCGATCAACCATCGGAGCAATCCAGAGGGTGGTCGACTCCTTCCGAGACACAGACAGACACTGCCACGCAGCGCGGCCTATCGTGCTGCTGGCGACACTGGACGTCAGGAACGCCTTCAACTCGGCCAGGTGGGTCGACATCCTGGGATCGCTCAGAAGCGACTACAGGATTCCGCCGTACCTGCTCCGGGTGGTGGGGGATTACCTGCGAAACCGACGAATTACATACGAGACAACAGAGGGACAGATGACGAGACAAATTACCGCGGGGGTGGCCCAAGGATCCATACTTGGACCGGACTTCTGGAACGGACTCTACGACAGCCTGCTCAGACTGGAGCTCCCGCTCGGCGTACTCCTCGTCGCATACGCCGATGACGTGGCGGCGGTGATCGTCGAGCGCTCTCCAGAACTGGCGCAGTACAAACTGAATCAGACGATGAGACGGGTCGGACGATGGATGACTGACCACGGACTACAACTAGCGACGGAGAAGACAGAACTGCTTTTTCTCACGAGGAAACGCATACAGACGATACTACCGATGAAGATCGGGAGGGACGACAACAAGACCAGAGGGGACGTCAAGTATCTGGGGGTGACCCTAGATACAAAGATGACCTTCTGGCCTCACATACAAAGGACAGCTCAGAAGGCGGCCGGAAGGATAGCATCCTTAAGCCGCCTGATGGCAAATACGAACGGACCGAGACCGGGGAAACGGAGACTACTAATGTCAACGGTCCACTCGATTCTGCTCTACGGCGCGGAGATCTGGGCAGACTCCCTGAAGACGAAAAAATACTGCCACGCAATGATGGCAGTACAAATACAGAGCGCGCTGAGGATCGCTTGCTCCTACCGGACCGTCTCTGCACAGGCTGTTCTGGTGATAGCGGGCCTGATTCCCATAGACCTCCTCGCTTTCGAGCGCAAGAGGATCTATGGTAAGAGCGCAGATACAAGACGACAGGACGCGGCATCGACAGAAAGAGACAGGACGCTACAGATGTGGCAACAACGATGGACAGAAGAAACGACAGGAAACTGGACGAGACGACTGATAAAGGACCTGAGACTGTGGCTCCGTCGGGAGTTTGGGGACGTAAACTTTTACGTCACTCAATTCCTGACGGGACACGGTTACTTTAGACGTTACCTACATAAAATGAACAGAGTACGAACACCGGACTGTACATACTGTGGACACGAACGGGACGACGCGGAACACACCTTCTTCAGATGTGACCGCTGGACAAGACTGCGACAAGAAACAGAAACGGCGGTCGGAAGCATCACCCCGGACAACATCGTCGAGGTGATGCTCCACGGAAACGACCAATGGCAAAACATTGCCACATACATAGAAACAATACTGCGACAGAAAAACGCGGACGGCTGCCTGACATGACAGACCAGACGCGACAAAGAAAACAGAAACAGAACGCACGCACAACATGACAAGACAAACACAGACAGACCCCCCGATCAGAAGTAATATTAACATAGTTCCTGGTCGGGGGCGGACGCAAAGGAGGTGGCGGTTTAGTGGGTAGGCCAATCGGGAGTCCCACATTTGCACCAGCCCGCATGGCTGGAGTGAATCCGTAAAAAGGATTCCGCAACTCCTCGGAAAAAAAAAAAAATAAAAAAAAAAAAAATAATAATAATAATAATAATAATAATAATAATAATAATAATAATAATAATAATCCCGTGTCGGGTTGCTGGTCCCGCATCGGGCGCCTCCCCAGGTGGCGGATAGGGGGACGCCTTCCAGACATGGATGGTACCGAATTGTTCGGGGTGGACCAAAACCAGTCTACACACGCACATACACTAGACACAAACATTTACACAAACACGCCCGAGTGACATGCACCGGTGGTGCGAGTGATCGGGAACCCTATAAACGGGTCATCCCGAGAAAGTGAGTGCCCGGGGCTCCCTATAAACGGGGACTCCCGAAAAGCGAATGCGTGGGGCCCCCTATAAACGGGTTCCCCTAGAGCGAATGGACTGGACGATGTCACTGGAACGGGCACTCAGAAACACGCACACCGAACAGAGGGGGACGGCGCTGGGACTCTTCTGCCGCTCTCTGTGGCGGGCGGCTCCGGGGGCGATGCACCAGAGGGTACCCCGAGAAAACCAGGCTCGATGCTCCTGGGCCGCTGGATAGTACAGGGGCCCGGGTCCCCCCAGCCAGGCGGACCTAGCTGCCCTATCAGCCAGCGAAAAATCCCCATGCTGTTGTAGTGCCGGGTGGCGCCCGGATTGGGCCATGCAGCAGTAGCGGGGGGGCCTTGGTGAGGCCACTGGTCCTTGCCGCCGGGGCAACCGTTCATGGGGGCAAGGCGGCGGAGAGGGTTGCAGCCTCTTACCCCAAAAATACACACACACATACAAATACAAAGGACGAGGGAGGACAGAAAACATGGAAGTACAACGAAACAAAAATACTACAAACGCATCAAAAACAACGGGGAACCCAACCCCGGGACGGATCGACGCCACGGCGGACGGACGAAACGGAGACAAAACTGCACGAGACGCGGACAGGACAAAACTGAACGCGCTGAGACGCGTCAGGACGACCAGCGCGTCGAGCGCAGGAAGCGCGACCAGCAGCGCTCCCGCTACGGACGAAATTACGATGGTACGACACGACGAACTAGACCTGACAGAGCTGCTAACGCTCATACAGAGAACAGCGACGAAAATGGCCGAGGCAGCGGCCATACAGAAAAACATGAATATGACCGTCAAAAATGGTATAAAAACGATTCTCGAGGCCGCCGACGCTGCGCTAAATAAGCGCACCAGGACGGCCCCGAGAAATCGAGCAACGGATTACGATTCGACAGCGACGGAAACGGAGACGAGAGAATTAGAAACGCCACGGACGAAACGCAAACGGGAGACGACTGGGACCCCTCCGGGAACCTCACAGAAGAGGGCCCCAAGCGGGGAAACGGCCGCACCTTGGCAAACAGTCACGACAAAGAAGAAAAAAAAGACAGAACAGAAAAAGAAAACAAACGAGACGAACACTGACGCTCAGGAGGACAGGCGCAGACCAGCCCCCAAACACCGGGGGACGGCTGTACTAGTCAAGCCTGGAGAGGACACGACGTACTCAGACATAGTACGGAAAATACGGGCGACAGTCGATCCGACGAAGAGTCACGTGCAGGTGACGACTCTGAGGAAGACCAAGACTGGACTGTGTCTATTAAAGATCCAAGCCAGCACGGACGGACGCGAAGACTTCCGACGCGCGCTCCAGGAAGCGGTCGGGGACGCAGGCAGCGTTAAGACCACGACCTCCAGGGTCCAACTGGAGATCTTGGACCTGGACTGTGCTACGACAAAGGACGACGTAATACAGTCACTGAGACGCGAGACAGGACGAGACGCGGACTTCGGCGTCCACATCTTCGGCCCGAACCGGGCCGAGCAGTACATGGCGGTGTGCGACCTTGAATCGCACGAAGCCAGGGTGCTGCTCGACCGCGGCCGGATCGGGATCGGATGGGTGCGATGCCGCCTCCGAAAACGGTTGACAGTGACGAAATGTTACAAATGCCTAGGCTACGGGCATACAAAGGCGAACTGCGAGAACGAGGACCGGACAAAATGCTGTAGGAAATGCGGCGAAACGGGACATTACGCGACGGACTGTAAAGGCAGACCGACTTGCCCCTTGTGCACCAAAGCGGGGCACGAGGACGTCGGACACCTCGCGGGATTCGGGAGGTGTTCGGAGTTCCGAGCTGCGCTGGAGGAGTGCAAGAGACAGGACAGACGACGAACAGAATAATACAGGGAAACCTGAACCGGAGCAGGACAGCAGACATGCTACTGCCCCAGATAGCAGATGAACACGACGCTAACATCCTGATACTGTGCGAACCGTACAGGACACGACCGACGCAGACATGGATAACGAACGAAACGAAGACAGTTGCTATCTGGGTGAGGGGCGCGGCCCGGACCCGGATAACCGATCGGGGCGTTGGGGACGATTACGTCTGGGCCAAGGTGGGCGCTGTCACATATGTCAGCGTCTACCTGACCCCAAACTGCGCCGTGGCGGAATTCGAGAGAAAGGTGGCGCTCCTCGAGGACGGAATCAGGGATCTGCCCGGAGATATCGTGATCGCGGGGGACTTCAACGCGAGGGCGATCGAGTGGGGTATGACAGAAACGAACAAACGGGGACGACTACTACTGGAGATGGCCGCAAGGCTAGACCTCGTAGTGGTAAATACGGGGAACGTACCGACATACAGACGACCAGGATACGGGGAATCTATACCGGACGTTACGATAACGGGATGGCGTGAATCCGTAAAAAGGATTCCGCAACTCCTCGGAAAAAAAATAATAATAATAATAATAATAATAATAATAATAATAATAATAATAATAATAATAATAATAATAATAATAATAATAATAATAATAATAATAATAATAATAATAATAATAATAAAAAAGAAAAAAAAACACACAGACTTATATAATAAAATAAACAAAAAAAAAGGGAGAACACAAGATTGTATTTTAGCGCCTTTGCAGGCATTTATTGAAAAAAAAGAAAGGAGAAAACACACCAAAAAAATAATAAGATAAAAATATAAAGTATTATAACTAAACTTACAATTACAAAAAAATATATATATATATAACTAAACAAAGATAATATCCATACCTAATTAATAAAATCTATAATTAGAATTAAAATTTATAACTAAATTTATAACTTATACTAAATTAAACTTAAATTAAAACTAATTTCCCTAATAGGGCCGGTACCGCGAGCTGAAACAAAAAAAAACACACAAAGTTATTAGAAAGAGGAAAAAAAAATATTAAGAAAAAACAAGAGAAGACCAATACATACTCCTGATTCTGTTGCAGAGGGCGGAGGGGGCCACCCGAGCCGCCGGCATTCCCCCCCTCGTCATCGGGCCCACGATCCGGGGACGGTCTTTGGCTGTGGGCGGCAGGAGGATCTTCCTCCTGCTCCACCTCCATCCCCTCCACCTCCACCCGCGGGAGCGCCACATAGTCGCCGGGATCAAAACCCTCCACAGGATCGTCATGATGGGAGAAACCTCCCTCATCGAGATCCTGCAGGCCGGGAGCGAGATCCGGGAATCGGCCCTGATTAACGGGGGGATAAACCCCCCGCTCCCGCAAGGTGTCCAAATAGCTGGACACCGATTCCTCGGCGTCCCAATCTTCGTCCGAATTGAAAAAGACGGACGGGGTTGCCCGCAATTCCGTAATCTGGAAAAGGAAAAGAAAATATTATACAACGAATGGAAAAAGAAAAAAAAAAAAAAAAAATATACATAATGAAAACGCAAGCCTTACCCTCCGATTGAACTCCTCCTGCGATCCGCCACGGATCAACGCGCAATACGCCGCTATATAGGCCGCGTTCAATTGCTCCACGGAAAAAAGATAAGGCGTCGACATGATGATTGTTTCGAGTTCAAAGACTTGAATGATTTTCTTCCTCCGCAACCCCGGGTTAAATACACAAATCCCCACTCACAAGGTTCACGAAACCTCAGCGCGATAATCCTCGTACCACGTGTCGAATTTCCTTCGCAAGTGAAGGACATTTTCCTATTGGTCAGGCCATAAAAAAAAGAGAGAAAAAAAACCCTACCCAATTCTCGCGTTCACAAAACACAGAGTAGAAACGAATATCGAAAATATACAAAATTATTGAATACAGGGAATCTCACGAAACGATAATATTGCAGACAATGAAGCTCGGAATTCTACTCACATGGAGTGCACTGATGTACTTAAATTCGAAAATCCCGGTGACTCACGGATTGATTGGGTACGATTGCGCGGGAGTTACATCGAACATCACCAGCGTATCATTACTAGGAGTGGGAGAATGCAACATACCCCAGCAAGAAGTTAACGTCACTCGCACCTACATTCAACTAATACAGATCAATGAATATTCATCTATAAGAGTAAGGCAATGTAAGGTGGAAATTTATCGAACAATTAAAAGATGTGGAATGCATTCCCATACGATGGATGTAACCAACGGAGAATACGAATATATAGATAGCGTCAACCGAGAATCTTGCCTCGATATGTATCGATACGGTAATATTAAGATAGGACAGACAACGGTCACAGGGATTATGACGAACGGAACAATCACGCGACCAATACACATAGCAGGCTCGATTTATAACGATGGATCTTGTGGCGGGACTACTTATTCCGACCCTTACGGTACATGGGATAAGGTAGTGGTACATGGAAGTGTGAAAATATCACTGAGAGATTACAACGCTCGAGTAAACGTAGATACTAATAAAATACATCTGCGGTCCGGTACAAGTTGTGAGTTGAGCGAGGGTCGTTGTGTCGACTTCGACGGCGGCAATACATTCTGGGACCCGGTGCCCGAAGACAGTTGTAAAACCGGCCGGTACGAACTCCTATACGAAGGGATTGCCGATAGAATTACGGATTACGACGTTGGCAACGAACAAACAGTATACAGTCTCACTGAAGGAGACGTGACATTCGGACTTTCTAGCAAAAACACAATAAAAGTTTGCGGATATATCTTAACTAAAACCGAGCATCCTAAGCTGCTTATTGTAGAGACTACACGAGGAAACCCTTTTATTGCAAAGAAACCCATCGAAGTAAACAATCTGGATATTTTCACATACATGAATTCTAAATTCGTATTCGTAGAGAAACATATCCGTACGCAAATTAAAGACATGTATCGCGATATATTAATGCAACATTGTAACCTCGAACGACAACTATTGCAAACTACTCTGACGATAGCGAGGATCTCTCCCGACGAATTCGCATACGATTTAATGAAAGGGCCAGGATATATGGCTGTGATAGCTGGAGAAGTGGCACACATTGCTCAATGTATTCCCGTCGAAGTAAAAATTGCTCGAACTGCCGAATGTTACAACGAATTACCCGTAACAATGGGAAATTTCTCTTTCCACCTGTCACCGCGAACTCACATACTATTAAAACCCGGCACCGAGGTATCTTGTAATCGACTACTCGCTCCTATGTATTTGTTGGACGGAGAATGGTATTCTTTCGGACCAACCCCTATGCAAACTCAGACTCCTACCATTCTCAAACCTCTTACTAAACCCACTTGGAAATACGTCAGCCCTTACGCATTAGCAACAAGCGGAATTTATACGCAGAAAGAATTGGAAGAACTTCGCGATCACTTAATGTTCCCCGCGGAGAGGCCAGCAATATTAAATTCATTGGCGCGAGGAATTACCGGACATTCTTCAATCGTTCAAGGTGGCTCATTATCAAATCTCCTTGATGAAGAAGCATTAAATAAAATCGTAGAATCTGCATGGGATAAAACATGGGGCTATCTCATTAGGTTTGGAAATGTGAGCGCAGGATTAATAGGAGTAATGATTATCTTCAGAGGAATTAAACTTATCATCGACACAATAATACACGGCTATGCTTTGCACACTGTATACGGATGGTCTATACATTTGCTAGGCGCAATTTGGAACTCCGTTACGAGCTTGCTATTGCACTTGAGCAATAAACAACCGAAGCCAAATAATAGGAAAGAGGATGATACGAATAACGACGCAGGGCCATCCGAACCATTACAACCACCGGCATACCAGCCTTGCGGAGCTCCCAGTGGAGATCTGTCTCTCAGCCCACCCATAACATATGAATTCGATCCGAGAATTCGAGACTTCGATGCAATTATGAGACACCCCGGATCTAATTTTCGTACACTACCACACCCAAGTCGAAAAGAAGAAACGTACCCTATGCAAGTATTAGCGTCGAGGTAGTAGTGCCGCCGAGGAATATTACCGCGTCCACTTCGACTACTCGTGCAGACGGCGTGGAAGAGCTTAACGAACCCAGCGGTTTATATCCCGAGTTAAAAATCGATGCACAAGAAACGGGCGAGGGTTCAAACGCAAGGAATAAGCAACAATATTTTCTATTGCAAAAACCAAAGAAGGAAGATAAGCAATAACTCGAAAAAAAGCAGGCGAAATAGGGAAAGGAAGAGCAAAAGAAAAGGAACGGATTAGGGAAATCGAATAATAAAATATAATCTTACTTTAACAATTGCCAAGTAATAAAGGAAAATAGAGATGAGAGATAAATGAAAAAAAAAGAGAAAGGAAATTATATCAATAATATACTTAACAATATTTTAATTAATAACGATATAAAAAAAAAAAAAAAATATATATATTATATAAAAAGAAAAAATTTCTATAATACTTTAATTAGTTATGTTCAGAAAAGAGGGGAAAATACTAATAACACCCCAGCATAAAACTACACACATAGACCTCCTGACAAATGACAGATTGGTGCTTGGAGAAACGCTATATTAATGACTACGACAGTTAAATGGATGAAAAATAGGATTGTTATATATATATATTTTTTTTTTACCCAGTTAACCCAAGGAAACGGAATTGATTAACGAAAACAAAAAAAAAAGGGGAAGGGAAAATATAATAAAAACGAGGGAATAATAATCAATAAATTTAGAGCACACTATCTATAATTAAGCCAGAATTAAATCGGAATTGCACAAACAATTAATATCAATAATTAAAATTTAACAACAGAGATCCGAAGACATGGCGAGATGCAAATGCGGACGCGAAATTACTGCGTTAATGCAAACCAGATCCGATCAACATGCACCGCTACCAGAGACGCTAAAAATCCGAATCAACGAGGTGGCACCTGCAAAGCTGGTGCCCGGAATTGCTGTTATTTACTGTTACTGGAGAATCTCTTTATACATAGATATCACGGATAAACCTTTCCTCTAGTTCGTGCCACCTGAATGGCGACATATCGAAAAGGAGCGATTGAATGAATGGACCGCCCAATTACACGCTAATCCACTCGAAGATGTTACCTTGGGGCAAACACAATACGAGTGGCGCAACGATATCCTCATGCCACAGGGACAGCGATACGCTACGGTCCCCATAGCGGGTACAAGAGGATGGCCGGAGCTCGACGAGCCGGTACCTGAGTGGCACGTGCCGCTTAAACTAAAAGGGCTGGGAAGACACTTGCCCATCGCCGTCAATCGGCGATATATTAGCCCTACATTGGGAATGGGAAAACTCATCTGTTACTGGAGGGTAGCATTGGACCCACCGGGCTATCAACAGCGATTCATTTACGTACCACCGGAGTGGCGCAGACTAAGCCAGAGAACACGCGATCAATGGTTGAGGCGAGCATCCGTCCGGCTCGGTCAAGAAATACACCTCGGAGGAATTACGTACAGATGGTACCTTGACACTCTGACACCTCTCGCACAGAAGCCAGACTTGTATTCCTTGAATACATGGGAAAAGGTCAATACAGCAGTGTGGAAGACGAAGAAAGCCATAGCGAGGAAGAGATCACCAAGCGAGGCCCTCGATCTCGCACAAAAACGAACAGCCGAAGATATGGAGGTAGAACATTACTCGTTACAGGGACTCCTGGAGGTTGACACTCGCGAGGTGCCTTCGAATCTATCCCTTCGAAGCATTTCAGGGCTAGAGGAAGAGATAACGAAATTGGAACACGTTAGAAGTGTAGCACTAAAAGAAAGGGCAGAATAACGACTCACGAAATAACAAGTATACAGTTGTATCGACGGTCAAGTGAGTTTACCTCTTTTGACAAACTATTCCTCCTTCTTACATAAAACATCATAGACTTCTAAACTAATAAAATTTTAATAATATGCTTTATGCGTAGAATAATGAAGAAAAGGTTTATATATTGTGACGTGTTTTTTTTTCACGTCCCGGGAAATAGAGAGATCGGAGTGCGTCTTCGACCCCTGCGAGAGTCCTCCCGGGCGGTTTCGTGGGCGACGATTAGCAAAAGAGCAATTATTAATTTTCAGGCTTTATTTTGTTTTTTTTTTTGGTACGAGAGGGACGAGGAGGCTGAGCGGTACGACGATGGGCGATTTGAAATAAGATAAACGATCGATGAGAGGATGTACTGCCATGGGCGCGGGAAATAAGTCGCAGCTTGGTGGAAGGCATGGATTCACCCCGTCTCGGGCGCAGGATTGTTGGTCGCAGCTTGACGGGGAAACGTCGTTCGGTATCTTTTAATAAGAGAACGAGCGATTGTGGGATACCGCGGTCATTGAAGATTGACGCGCGTTACACTATTTCGCGCGTATCGATAGTTCTAAATTAGCCTAAGAGACAGCGAGGCGCCAGGTACCGGACATCTCGCGAATTTGTAAAGGGTGGGGAGAGAGAGAGAAGCATCGCGCTCGAGTCCCGAAAATTGCTCGGGGACTCTCGTGGAATTTGTGGTGCGATCAAGACGTGTGCTCCGATCTCTCTCTCGACGCTCCGATCGAGGAGATAATCGATACCGATATCGGGGAATTTGTGTGGGAAAGTCAAGGAAGGAAGGAAGGAAGGGCTTTCCGCCGAGTAACTCGAATTGGGGAAAACATCTTAAATACGGTAAGGCTTTTGCCTCGTCGTTCTCGGCCACGTGGTAGATAAAATAAAGTGTTGAGTTTTCGTTAATGAGCAAAGCGCGGCTCAGTGTGTTTCGTGGGTACCGTCCCGGGCAAAAATACAGCTCGTAATAGTTGGACGGCTTCGCGAATTAATTTTTGTGTTTCTTTGAATTTTAACATTTACTTGATCGTCGCCTACGAGATCGCCTTCTGCGAAATCGATAGGAAAATTCGAATTAATTAAATCAAAAATAGCATCTCGAGAGTTCGATCTCAGCTAAGTTTGGCGAGCGGATTGCGGGATCGATCGCGTTAAAATAAGGGTCGTAGGCCTGTTCGGCGGATTTTCCGCCCACTCGCATCGCGTATTCCCGATAAATCATCGACTCCTGTGCCCGTCTCGCGCCGTCTTATCACACGGCTGAGTAATTATTTGTGTTGTCACGATTTTCGGTACCGTAAGCGCGACTGTACCACCAGCGACATTTAGTAGGGAAAATAAAATCTTTTGAATTGAATAAATAGTTTGCAAATTCGAATCGGCGAACTGAGTAACTGAGGAGAATTTTAGTAGGGAAAATATTCTATTTTTTTTTTTGTATCGAATCATCCCGGGTACCGACCCGGAGAAAAATTACGTGAGACTTTATATTTTCTTTGAATAAATTAATTTGGTGGATTTCACTAATTTTGTTGTTAGCTAAATGTTTTATTTATTTGAGAAATACCCCTTTTCTAAATCGCCGAGCTAACGGATCCTCCCCTCTACCCTTGTGCAGCAGCTAGCCGGCTGACATCAAATTCGTTCGCGCTTAACATCGTTCCGATCGCGTCAAGCATGTAGCTTGGCTGGCGCCCTTTTAAAAATTAACTGCGATTGAGACGAATTTTTGTGGCTAACGGGGTACCGTGGTTTTGCCGTTATTTTTGTTTTGTAAAAATTATTTTATCGTTCATTTTTATTTAATTTTTTTTTGTTGTCTCGAAATTTTGGTCACAATATATATATATATACCCAGCTAATATAATTATTATCAATATTCACAGATGGTTCAATACATCTTGCCGATTGGTATCAATCATCCAAAAGCTGACGAAGGAAAAGTATACCTCCCACAACTTTATTGGCCTCTGATGCCCGGCTGTTACGTACCGCCGGAGTGGAAAGGAATCCCTAACGGGGTAGTCGAGGAATGGACACGGAAACTACAACGCCGAGGCCGTTCCGTTATCTTGGGTGGAACAAGATATACACTGGTGGAGGACATCCTACTACCACAAGGCCAAGATTTCAATACAGTAACCACCACTCACGATCTGGACGGTCTCGAGGCCGAAATATGGGTATAATAAACTGGACCTTTGTACATTGACAAGAAGAAGACACCACGTTTACCGTCACATGCAACAGGACAACCTTCCGAAACTTGCGTATGTTAGCGATTAATTATGAAAGAAAGCAATTCCGAATTATCATTAAGGGTTATCATGTTTAACTTTTTGTATTATACAATTATTAATCACGCTTAATGCCAAAGTAGTGCCTTACATAAAAATCTATTAGTCATAAAAGCTTATTTGCCAAAAAGTATAAGAGATAAGAACAGGAAAAATCGTATATTCTCGTAGGAATAAAATTATTTATAAGTAAAGACGCAAGACAATTACGCCAAAGGCAATAAAGTCATAATTTCATACTTACCTAAAAATAAAACGCAGCAATCCATTATCTTTGATTCAAAAAAAAAAGGAGGGAAAAATACACGAAAAGAAAAAGGCATTTAAAATAAAAAAAAAAGGGGGAAAAAATATATATATAATCTCGGACCAAGGAACGAGAGACTATGGTGACAGAATTGAGAGGGCCATACCTTTAATTGATTATTACTAAGGAAAATATATGGCCATATGAATACATACCCATTAGAATGATCGTTAGGCTTCTCCTAACAATCATCTTAGGGGGGGAGGTGTTACGTCCTGACGTAACCTTCTCTATTTTTTTTTATTAATTAATAATACTTTTCGCAACTTACATTTCTGCTTATTTTTATACTATTTGAAACCTGATCCCTCAAAATAATTCCTACGCTTCACGAAAACCCAACATAACTCGTTCTCATTAAAACTCATAAGGGGGACGATTTTTCTCACCGGTCGCTGAGCGATATTTCAGGAATGAATCTCCTCTGGAAAATATTTCCAATGAGATTCAAATATTCATTGTGTAAATTAAAATTAAATGGATAAAAGATGGAACATAGAATTATCCACCACACGAGGTAGATGCGGACAGAGGCTCGAATCCCCCTCGACACACGCACTACGCTCGGTGAAACAGCGAACTCCGCTGCCAACGTCGATACGGTCAACCACGGCATCGACCCACGGAGTATAGATCCAAGCTTTTACCATGCGGACAGAGGCTTGAATCCCCCTCGACACACGCACTACGCTCGGTGAAACAGCGAACTCCGCTGCCGACGTCGATACGGTCGACCACGGCATCGACCCACGGAGTATAGATCCAAGCTTTTACCATGCGGACAGACCATTAGAATTTTTCTAACCAAATATTCTAATGGGCTTCCATCGGAAAAAGGGAACCTACATTACCTTATGTATGGAAATTAACCCTGACCATCGACATAGTTTCGGTATTTTAACACCGTACGACGTCGCAATGTATTTCTGAATATGTCGGTCGCGCGACTGAGAGACAAACACCCCTGTATAATTTAACCATCCATCATCATAATGGAATAATTTCTTCACCAACAATTCTTTAACCTTCTTTAAATTCCTTAATTCTAACCTTTAACGATAAATGATAAAGATGATCAATTAAAATCTGTCAGCCATTTAATAAAACATAGTATGAATTGAATCAAAGATAATAAAATTGTCCAGGATGTTAGGGAAATTAATCGACACAATCTGTCGACAAACGCGATAAATAAATATAAATTCGAAACGACAAAGCTTTCAAAATCTTAGAAATAAAATTTGGTGTAAATCATTGATAAAAACAGCGAACACCTTGATACAAATAACCGAATAAAGGGGCCAAACAGTAAAATCACGCAGAGTCACGAGAAACCAACACGAGTGAACGCCACTAACTTCATAGGATAAGTTATTGCCATAGTTAAATTTCCATGTTATATTATGCGACGATCGAAGGAAAAGAAAGATGGCCGAAATTCGAGAGATAAAGAACTAGTGAAACAGGAAACCGCATTACCGAAAACTAAACATTCAGGGGGGACAGTCGTAAACCTTTTACGACCCACCCAGCCAAGTGCGATAGTTCGCAGTATGCAACACGAGTATGACTCGACGGTGACTCACGAGTGCGAACGTCTCGGCCACCGAGCGAGAAGATGCAATTACTCAAAATTTACGCACCGTGCGCAAAAGAAATGGCTCCCTATGATCGGGAGAATAAAATAATAACGTTTTAATTACATCAACATTTTAAGGAAGATTTTTGCTATAAGAGATAACTGTTACTTTTCCAATTACGCTTACCGATTAAGCTGGGATTAAGAACAAAGATTTACTTCCGGGATTGCGTTTTCTCGACTTATGGTGGAAAAATTATAAATTAGTAATTATACCAAATTAATCAGAAACATTCCATTATTCTAACAGCATTGTTATTTTTCTGGAATTATTTACCGTTTGCAAGAAATCCATAACATTAGTGGCAACAAAATATTTGCAACAGAAAACGTATGCTGCATGTAAGAAATCAGGCTCCCTTCGATTTATAGTATAAAATATCAAATCGCGGTTTATACCAAAATATTCAGAAACAATCCACCTTCAACATAGAATAGTTACTTTTCCGATATCACATAACGTAAGATCAGGACACGCCGCGAAAGACAGAAAATGAAGCTAGTGTAGTCAAGCGGAAAGATAAAATGGGGCCCGGGCAAAGACATGAGTTGCGTCAGCCAAGCCGCATAATGCCAAGGTTAGTTCACGGCGATAGGGGAAGATTTAGCAGGTACACCAAAGAGGGGAATTACACAGCTCGCCCGGGCAAACGGAACAGTAGTTCCGGAATGTCCATATAAGGAAATAAGATGATCGGACGACGCTGTTACCAGGCACATGCAATAACTGCTGCGCACTTCTAAATGGGGCAACGCCCAAAGACACCGGCCCAGTAATGCCACAGATACCTCTGAATATCAGGAAAATGTTATTACTCTATAATAAAATGATTTGTACAAGAGCCGAGAAGTATTGTACCCTTCAGGTATATAATATTTTGACATCTTACACTTGAAAGGTGATAATGTTATTAAAATAATTACTGGGAAAAAATATATGTATTTCTCGACTCTTACCCGGTTTCCGAATACGTACACATATAGGAGAATTTTACGAACAACAACTATTATTTTATTCTGTCTCTTATACGTTAAAAATATCAAATATTAATTATAATAATTAATTAGTTATTAATTACAAACGAATCAGGCAAATAATTAAGTATAGGGAAGGAAATGAAATCCAATGGAAAAGGGATAAATCTACCATTAATTAACAATAAGAATGAAAGACAAATCTAAGAATCTCGAACAAGCCGAGAGGAGAATAACGAGGGGCAGCGTTACTCATCAGGGGAGTATAAGGCCCGGGTATATTCGAGGGAGGGATTTTCTTCCCCCTCTGGGTCTCATTCTTCTAGTATATAAGAGACCGCAGAAAAAGGGTTCGAGAGCGAGAGAGTTAGTGACCACCAGCAGAGAGTAGAGACCAGGAGCAGCAGAAGAAGTAAGAGAGTAGAGAGAGAGAGAGACGGAGGCGCCTAAGACCAAGCGCGCGATCGGTGCATCCGATCGGTAGTCCGGTGCTCCGGCTAGGCGACGAGAGAGAGATAGAGTCAGAGGCCGCGATCTTTGTCAACCACCATACTAGAGTAGGATCGCGGGTCCGTGGTAACAACGAACGAAATAGAGTAACTCTCTTATTGGAGAATTTTGTTTATAAAAACTTCCATCTCCGAAAACTGTACTCATATTCGACGCAACCAGAGTTCTCTTGGATTAGCTCAGTACACTAAATCGTCACTCTCGATTCGTCCGTTGGAACAAATCCATCATCGTTCAAACCTCCGTAATTTTGTTTTACTTGATTGTTAGAAGAAATTCTTGTACGAATCATTTTTTGATTATTCGTTGTATTTGCCGAAGATCGCATTCCTGTACTTTTGAATTTGCCTGAATTATTTAATTTGAATAAATTCTGAATATTATGGCATAATTGGCGTGAAATCCGTGTTTAAACCACCCGTTTCGTCGCATCGACCATCATCTATACTACCATCATCGCAACAACCAACGTAAGTACAATTAAATTCAATTTCTTTGATATCGTTACAATCGGAAATGTGTGCAATATCCTCTGTTACTCGAACTCCTCTATAATTCGCCTTGCCGTCGCCAGACAACATTTACATCACTCATAGAGACACTATTCAGTATAAAAATCAACAGTATATATATTGCAGAGAAATAATTCCTCATAATTCAAATCATCGACGAATCATCAATCTAATCACGCAACAGATAAAGAAATTTTATAATACCTCTAAGACAAGTCAACGAATAGCATTCCAAGCCCTATCCTTAGTAATTTTCCTCACGGTTAGACTAAAAAATGGGCAGTTGCGCCGATAATTGATGCCAGGAGTGGTAAAGGAGGGAGAGATCTCTCTTGACCAGCGCGTATTCAATCGTACTCGACGCAACCTCGCGTTAAAATTCGGGTGAAATAGAAACACCCACATTTTTGACGTGACAACACAAACACCGAATAATTTCGTGCTGTTAAACAACGGGTTTGTTATGCAAATCGATCAGATCTCAGGCTCCGATGCGTTATTATCTGCGTTAAAAATCAGAGGAAGGGTTTGGAAAAAAAAATTATGTATTTATAAATATCCAAAACAATCGTCGTTTTTCCAAATTTGGAAGTCACCGTGAGACTCTTCATCGGACAACGCTGCGTATCCTCTGACTTGCGTTGTAAAAAAAGTTATAAAGATGAACATGTCAATTAAACTGGGTGGTCCTGATAAGACCTTTTTTTTAACTATGATACACTAATAAAGAAAGTGAAACCTCCTACAGCTGTTTTATATGTAGCTTAGAAATAAAATGATATCCATTGAATCGCCTGTACAGGTCCTATAACCATTTCCTCTCTATCATAGGTAACATTTACATTATCTGAGCATTTATAGGGCCCAACGGGGCAAGGTACTGGCGCCCGCAGAATGGCTTCCACGCGAATGCCTTCAAATTATGTAATGGCTGCCTCTGTTAGGCCAAGTGGGGCCCAAGGTTGGATTCCCCAACATGGGTTCCACGAGTACCCCAATAATGGGCCGTTATATTATCGTGGCCGCCCGTCTATATTTCTGCACGGGTTGTTGTCGGGAATCTTATCGCATTAGGAACTTGTTGCGTCTTTGTATATAATCATCAATACAAGTAGCTATCGCGATCAATATCGTCAAAAATCTTTTCTTACATCGCTACATTTCGTAGTGTCTCTCGGGGATTATTGGGCAATATATCGCCGTCGAGATGTCGGATTATCATCAGTCTGCTTCTGCGGTGAACTGAGAACCAGCGGTAGATGAGAGCGGATCGAGGAGAAACAAAAAAAAGAGAACGAAGTGGCAGTTCTGCTTCCGTCACAGGGCTGCTATAGCAATGCTATTACTTGTGGCTCGTGACTTGGTGGAGGTCGTCTTATTTCTTCCGAGTTGAGAATCGACAAAGGCTCTGGTAGATGCGCGAGAGGCCTCTCTTCGAGAGATTTCTCGGACCACCAAAGACAATGTACAGTTTCGCGAACGCCGGATAAGCTCTTGTACGTCAGCCATCTCGTCAAAGACCTCGAACCCTCTTTTTGCTCTCATGGATCGACCTGCCTTCGCTCATTGTAGTTCACTCCTCTCATTCTTCTGCGCTCTCCGCTACATTTTCGTTGTGATATGCTTGCTTCTCGTAGCAGATGCACCATTTTTCATGCAAAACGTCATAATCATTCGGCAGCGTGTACGCTATTATCGAGTCAACGTGAGAGTAAAAAAAAATATTTGCACGTAGTGCATACAAGCAGTTGTTGGGAATTACGATTACCAACCGATTACGTTATCCGTCGTTTGTGATTGTCGAGAAAAATAAAGAACAACTTTCGCCCGTTGAGTTTTCGCAATTTGCTTGCGTACGTTATTCCAACGGGAGATGAAGTACTATTCATCTTTTTCCAAGCAGTTTTCGAAGCGACTGAAAGTGAGAGCGAAAGAGAGAACTCACCAAGCAGAGCGAACGTACCAGTTACGATTTATGATGGTATAGTTAGACCTTCGCGCGGGTTGTTGGCTCTGCCGACGACAAGAGATGCGCGACGCGCCGAGCCCAGCGATACCAGCGTTTCGCAGTCCGTGACAAACGAAAAAAAAAATAAAATAAAAACCGGAAACCCCATTGTTACGATTCGTGACGCTTCGCACGAAATATGATTTTGCACGACCGACTAACCTCAAAAAATCTGCAAATCGGCAACACTTAACTTTTCAGTGACACTTTCGCTCCGATGATACTTTCAGTACAATTATTGAAGCCATTTACATACCACAATTACAGGAATCATCCCTCATTACAAAAAAAATCACAAAAATTTCAAAAAAAAGTTACAGTGATTCGGCGATATTTCAGTGTTCTTTTCTGGCATCGCAACCGATATCGACGACAATTAAAATTGTAAAATGATATACGAAGATTAATGATTAAGGGTTATATGGCGGCAGAAACCTTACTGCGCAATGCAATTGAAATTTTTCTTTGTTCTTTAGGTTACAGAGCAGTACACCCGAAATTATCGCGATCATCGTCGAATCTCCAAAGTTCATTAAGCGATTCGTACAATTAGCATCGAATCGAGAGGGGGAAAGGGTAGGGGTGGTTGGGGGGATTGGAAAATCGGTATTTACCAACAGAGACGCTTCATTCTGCTACTGTTGATGCTGATGGTCGGAGGGTGAGCGGTTGTGTGGCCGCTGACGAGTTCCCAATGCCGTTGGCGAAAACGGGTTTGTGAACACTCGGCGCCAGAACACGCCGGGATGTTCCCGCTTTCCGATGATAACGCAATAATAACTGTCCGTAATGCGATCGGTAATTGTAATTTTAATAATGGCACCGTTGCTGCTACCGCGCGCTGTTGGATGCATGGACTCCGAAACGGCGTTGCTGTTTCGCTCGGTCGAACACCTGCGTCCTGGTGAGCACCCGGCTGCCACCAAATCTCAGCATGAATTGCGAATACGTATACGATATAACATTAGTACACAGTACACGGAGAACGCATACATATATATCCCGAGGTAGTGGATGTAATCCGTGCGGCCAGCCGCAGGCGGTTTTCGTTGACCCGTTAGCGAATTATCGGCGAGGGTGCGTGAATCCTGTGTGTCGCGTGCACAGATGAATGCTCATCCAAACCTCGAAGCGAAGGGGAATGCAGGAAACTAGCGATGAGCAACGGCGCCGGACATTTGTAACCGGTCGCCTTTCTCGCTCATCGTTCAAATATGATTATTCCTACTATTGAATAACATTCATTCTATCCAATATGTATTGTAATAACACTGGTAAACTGATGAAGAGAATATGAGAATTGTGCAACTCTCGAATTAACAATATGGGAGTCTACGGCTTCGGGAAAAACCGCGTAACCTTTTGACCTATCAGTGACGGTAGGATGAGCTCACGAACGGACTTTTGTCAGATGCTTATGTCATAGTAGAAAAAAGAATAGTCAAAACGTTTTGAATCGGTAAACAAATGGATCGTAAACTTATAATAGCGATAAGAATATACGACGTTCGATCGGTCGTTTGTGTTAAAGTTTCATATTAGCGTTTTGTACGCGATGAGCTTTGGTCTCAAGAGAATAGGGGGCATTTATCTTACTGCCTTAATTCTTTGGTTACATTGACACGGTTCGCCAACAGTTATTTCACCGGAACGGGTAGGTATATGCGAAGAGATACCGCAGAAGTGAGATGGCAAACAGAAACTTAGGGGCAAAGTTTGCGCGGGAGCAGTAGAGCAACAGAAAGCAGTTAAACTTTCTATGCGGCACAGTAGGAGAGTAAAGCGTTGAATGGTAGGAACAGGCCACTGTGGAATTGCCTGCTGATGGTGATGTTGCCGGTGCCGTTGCTGCACATAGAAGTTGTCTATGCAAGCGAATGCAGCAGGAGGTGGTCGAAACTCACGGTGTCAATATGGTTATGGTTATGATATGGTTTTCTCTGCAGTGCAAAAGTGTCGCTGATGCGACAGTTTTGCCCTCCAGAGTAAATAGTAACTTTTCTATAACTACGATCGTTAGACTCGCGATTGACGCCCATTCGTCGTTCTTCACTTTCTCATGTTCGTACGTTATATTTGTGTATTTCCCTGGAAACTATAACGCGAACAGTCGATTTGTTCTTCGAAACAGCGAAAATTTTGTATTTACTCTTTCACCGGTTCGTCATCCAAACTTTGTACAGCTGAAACTATACGACGCTGTTACATAAGTCGTGTGCCAAAAATTCGACGATTCAATATTCATTCATTAATTAATAATTAATTCATTAATTAATACAGCCGTACAACGGAGTTGATAAAAATATAAGATATGGAAAAAATATGTGTATATTGAAGACAGTCAATAAATTCCTGACAATTCGGCAATATTTCGTAAGATTGCACCATTCATGTCTATTGACTAACTTGGCAAATATTTCTCTCATTTTTTCTATCCAATTCGGTCGATAACATTGATAGCACTTTATGAAGATATCAAGAGACGCGGTAGCGTCTTGACGGCAAGTACCAGTAAAAAGTATAAAGACCCGCAAATCGTCGAGCGCTACCAAGTAGTTATACGCCAATATTGGGTACCCTCGTGTACCGACGTTTTGTTCTCGTGAACGGTTGAATTAATAGAAAAAATAAAACATGTCTAATCATATAAATCGACTACTAGCTTTCCCACGAGCGCTTCAGCAACCCTATTCGTTCATGCGTTCTCGAAATATGATCGTGTGGCTCGAAAAATCCACACTTTCACGATGTTTTCTTCAGACTGTCCCACTCTCCGTGTCCTGTCCTCTGACGTCACGCGCCACGTCACGGCCGCTGCCGCTGTGTTGTGTCGGTGTGCTCGTGCGTGAGTCACACCTACAGACAAATTATCGATCGTGTCAGCCGGCAAGCATCGATTCAGAGTCAGCTGTGTACATGACGTCACAGCTACCTCTTCGATAATACAATACTTGGATGGGTGACCGCCCGAATGGACAATCCAGTACTTGGATGGGTGACCGACGAAATGTGTATAAAACTACGCATGTGTGGAGGTGTTATACGACACTAGCGTGAACGTATAAACATGTTCATTTCAAAAATTCACTGCTAATTTGTGTAAACAACAGCAATTCACTACTAATTTGTTTAAACAATAGAAATTCCGTACTGATTAGTTTAAATAATAAAAACTCCCGACTAATTTATTTAAAAAATGGAAATTCACTACTAATTGATTTAAAAATCGAAATACATTTCTAATTTGTTTAAACAATGGAAAATCACTACTAATTCGATTAAAAATTCGAAATAAATTTCTAATTTGTTTAAACAATGGAAAATCACTATTAATTCGATTAAAAATTCGAAATAAATTTATAATTTGTTTAAACAATGGAAAATCACTACGAATTTGATTAAAAATTCGAAATACATTTCTAATTTGTTTAAATAATAGGTATTCATTACTGATAAGTTTAAATAATAGAAATTCACGACTAATTTATTTAAACAATAGAAATTCCCTACTGATTAGTTTAAATAATAAAAATTCACGCGTAAGTAAAAGTAAAAGAAGCCGCGAATAAAATTAAATAAATAATTAATTCATTAATTTTTTTTGTAACTTTTTTTTTTTTTTTTTGAAAAATTTTGTTTGAAAATTTTTTTTTTGAAAATTTTTTTTTGGAATTTTTTTTTAATTAATAAATACAAAATACGCATCAATGGACCGCTCCTGAGTCGCGGCCCTGGTTTCTCTTATCGGTAATTTGTGCCGCCAGGCCGTTGTAGACATAAAAATATGGTCAATTTTTAGCAGAGTCGGAAAAAAAGTATCGTATGCCACACGGGAGGAGCGGATTTTCACTGATTGTGAGGTGTGCTGGCCCGAGCGCAGCGAGCCTCACACTCGGTGAAAATCGCGCACTTTCCTCCCTTGTGGCATAATGTACTATTAAACAATAGAAATCCCCTACCGATTAGTTTAAAACTTCTAATTTTTTGAAACAATAGAAATGCTATACTGATTAGTTTAAAAAATCAAAATTCACGCAGATTTCAAAAAGGAATGGAATAAAAAATTTAAACATTTTTCTTGCGAAAAATTGTAAAAAAACGCCGCCAAGTACCATGCATATCGTTTGTTAAAAAAAATGTTTAAATAAAAAAAGCCAAGTAAGATTATTTTTAAAAATTACGAAAAACTATGCTTAAATTTCAGTTCAAAACCTTGGCGTCCCAGTGTTAGCGCTCATACACGGCTCGTTAGGAGAATTAACGAGAAAGAAACCATCGGCAGTAAACTGAATCGTATGCAAAAAATAGGTCTTGAGAGGCGAGAGAGAGAAGGGTGGGGGAGTGTAGTTTGCGATTAGAAGTGAAGATAGTCGTGGTGGTGAGTGCGGGAGGTAGTGGATACGGTACTCTCAGACGAAGGGGGTACCGATACTCTAAGGATAACGAAGTTGGTACAGTATTTAAATCAGGGGATTGCAGGTTACAAAGTGCCCCTATGCGTCGATTGCGACAAAAAATTATCCGCATCTATTAATGTTATATTTTACTTTACCAATGTTCATTCCCTTATCACGGAATTTAGAACATTCAAAATTATCAACCGATTAAGGTTCAGGTCTACATCAATGCACATTCAGCGTATGCCTCCGCGATTCCCTAACAAACCGTGTCCGACAACTAACACTGGGACGCCAAGGTTTTGAACTCTAATTTAAGCATAGTTTTTCGTGATTTTTTTAAATTGTAAGAATATATTAGGAAAATTATATCAAACATCGCGCGAAGAAAGATGTCACAGAGGGCGATATTCGACGAAAGCAACGATCGATGTATTTGAAAATTATAATAGACACCCGAAATAATTAAAACTGATAGTATAAAGGCGACGTAGGTAATGAGCAATAGCTCCGACTCTCACTCTCTTCTCTTCGGACACTTGACCAGTGAGGACCTCTCTCTCTCGTGTCGCTCGAGACATTTTGACAACGGAGTCCACACGCAACTCCTATTCTTTTGACAAATTACCGTGGAAGGAAGATTTGGCACAAAGGCAACAATCTCTATTTTCTTCACACGACGATGGGATATTGGGAACTCCAAATTATCCCATATTAAAAATAAGATAAGTCTGTTTAATCACTCCTGAGGGAGCTTATTTTTACATTTTTTTTTTATTTAAAAAGAGAGAGAGAATTTGAAACGTCTTTCGTTGAGAGTGAGAACATAGTATAGGAAAGAAAAGAAAAGTTGTTTCTGCCTGTCTATATATATATTGATTGGTTTTTATTTTTTATATATTTATTGGTCGTCATAAAATATATTTTTTGTTTATTGTATTTATTTATTCATTTTTCTTTTTTGTCTAAAATTCGGAAAAACTATTATAATTATAAAATACTTCGATCATTGTAAGAAACCGGAAATTCGAGTAAAGATATTTTTTTTATTTAAACTTGACACGTATTAAATAGTCGATTGATTAAGAAATAATTTATAAAAGAATAGATAAAGAGTGGTATGTTTAACACTACTATAATAGCATTAAACATCATTCTCGTGTTAATATCATTGGTTATATTATATATATTTCAAGGAACAATTCAATTTAGTTTTAATATTATTTTCAAGATGTATGTCACATGACTTCATAAAGAATGTTCTTGTTGAAAGTAATAAAATACATACAAATCGTGCAAATAAAATCGAATATAACTATCATTATTTTTAAAGTAAAAAGAAGACAAAATAGAATTTCATTACAAAATAATCTTACTTGGCTTTTTTTATTTAAACACTTTTTTTAACAAACCATATTCATGGTACTTGGCGGCGTTTTTTTACAATTTTTCGCAAGAAAAATGTTTAAATTTTTTATTTCATTCTTTTTTGAAATCTACGCGAATATTGATTTTTTAAACTAATCAGTATAGCATTTCTATTGTTTCAACAAATTAGAAGTTTTAAACTAATCGGTAGGGGATTTCTATTGTTTAATAGTACATTATGCTACAAGGGAGGAAAGTGCGCGATTTTCACCGAGTGTGAGGTGAGTGCTGAGGTGAGTGTGTCGTGTGAGTGCTGTCCTCGCTGCGCTCGGGCCAGCTCACCTCACACTCGGTGAAAATCCGCTCCTCCCGTGTGGCATACGATAATTTTTTCCCGACTCTGCTGAAAATTGACCATATTTTTATGCCTGCAACGGCCTGGCGGCACAAATTACCGATAAGAGAAATCAGGGCCGCGACTCAGGAGCGGTCGATTGATGCGTATTTTTTACTTATTAATAAATAGATTTAAAAAAAAATAAAAAAAAAAAATTTTTCAAAAGAAAATTTTCAAAAAATAATTCATTAATTATTTATTTATTTATTTAATTTTATTCGCGGCTTCTGTTACTTTTGTATTGTATTGTATTGAGTGTTTACCGAGCACTTAGTCTCTGTGGACCATTGTGCTCGAGAGCCCAATTCCGGGAGGGCACCCGTAGTAGAGTCGTCGAGCTGGGAAGTACATCACACTCGCGATGCGTGGTGGCCCTCCCTTCCGAAGGGCTGCCACCCTCACAATGCGCGGTGTAGCCTTCCCTCGCAATGCTTGGTCGGCCTCCCTCCGGAGGTGTGCCTCCCTCGTAATGCGCGGTAACCCCTCCCCCCCGACGTCCTCCAAGGTTTTTGCGTCACGAAAGCAGTGCCCCGAGTCATCCTCATGAACACCCTTTAAGGCCCCGTCTTCCGTGAACACGTGCAGTGTGTGTGTGTTTGGGCCTACAGTTTTTTAAGGTGGGATTCGAACCACCTGGGGATCACAGAAAAAGCACATAGAAAATCCCTTGGTGCCTTGGCCGGGATTCGAACCCGGTCCAACTGGCGTGTGAGCCCAGGACTTATCCACTCGGCCACTGCTCACCCTTCTTTTACATTTATTTAGTCGTGAATTTCTATTGTTTAAACAAATTAATAATGAATTTGGTTTTTTTTCAACTAATCAGTCGTCAATATCTATTGTGTAAACAAATTAGAAATGTATTTCAAATTTTTAATCGGATTAGTAGTGATTTTCCATTGTTTAAACAAATTAGAAATGTATTTCGATTTTTTAATCAAATTAGTAGTGAATTTCCATTGTTTAAATAAATTAGTCGTGAATTTCAATTATTTAAACTAATCGGTAGGGAATTTCTATTGTTTAAACAAATTAGTAGTGAATTGCTGTTATTTACACTAATTAGCAGTGAATTTTTGAATAGCACGATCGATCGATAATTTATCTGTGGGCGTGACTCACGCACGAGCACACCGACACAACACAGCAGCGGTGGCCGGGACGTGTGCTCGTGACGTCAGAGAACAGGACATGGATAGTGGGACAGTCTGAAGAAAACATCGTGAAAGTGTGGATTTTTCGAGCCACACGATCAGATCTCGAGAATGCATGAACGAATAGGGTTGCTGAAGGGCTCGTGGAAAAGCTAGTAGTCAATTTATATGATTAGACATGTTTTATTTTTTCTATTAACTTAGTCGTTCACGAGAACAAAACGTCGGAACATGAGGGTACCCAATATTGGCGTATAACTACTTGGTAGCGATCGACCGATTTGCGGGTTCTTATACTTTTTACTGGTACTTGGCGTCGAGACGCTACCACGTCTCTTGATCTGTCAAACTTTGGAAGCAGAAGACAATTTCATAGCAGACGGTACACAGATCCTCATACGTCGCGGCGCGCGTACTCTGTGGCGGGATCATTTTCAAATAAAACAAAATCGACATCTCGTTTCAATCTGTATTCGTATTTTATCCCGCGTTATTGCGCAGATAAAAAGTGTGCAATGATGAAAAAAATAATTTTCTATCCTTGGACCGTCAAAGATTCATCGCATTCGAAATCTTTGTCAATTTTGTTCGCTCGATTTATTCGTTTACAGTTGATGAAAAAAACTGAATTTTTTTTCTGGCAACGTATTTTCTCCTTTTTAAAATATGATAAGAATAGAGTCGATATCTTTTTTCGCTGCCGAGATATGATTTTTTTTAGGCAGACTAATTTCACGGATTTTCGTAAAAAAAAAATCGTTTTTTCAAATTTCTCGAATTTGACGGCTCTAATCCTTTCCTCTCATAGAAATCGTATTTACAAACTGACTCTACGCGTTATTGCATAGATAAAAATTGTGCAATGTTGAAAAATTGAATTTTTAGGCATTCACTATAAGAATACCCAGAGAGTGCTTATTGCAATGACGTTCGAGGCCTGTTTGCACAGCTTTCGATGGCGCTACTTCGCAGCGCATGCTCCAAAAATGTTTATTTTTTAGCATTAACTTCAGTGTATCTCCAACATCATGCGTAGTCACTTTTAAGTGACTGCGATAGCTAGAAATATCTTTTTTAGCTTGTGGTTCGCTAGAAATAGGTTTTTCACAAGATTTTTCTTCTTAGACGTCCGTACGGCGCTGTAACTTTGGATCTTACAAACCAATTTTGGTCATCTTTGCAGAATTGTTTCACCACATTATCACAAGTATGCACATGATTTTTTTAACCAATTAGAGACCTTTTAGTATTTTTTTTTTTGATTATTGCTCAAAATTTGGTTTTTTTTTCGTCAAATGTCCGTACGGTGCCATCATAATGAACTCTGCGAACCAATTTTTTTCTCCTTCGCACCATTATTTCATTGTGTAAAAAGCACTATGCACATCAAATTTGAAGACAATCCGACATCCCTAACTATTTTTTCTTTAGAATTTTCCATAAAAAAAATATTTTTCTCATGTCAGATGTTCGTACGGTGCTCCAACTAGAAATCCTACTAACCAATTTTCTTCTCTTCGACAGTATTATTTTATTGTATCAAAAGCACAATGCACACCAAATTTTGAATCATTCTGACATCAACTTTTTATTTTTTTTTTAAATAAAAAAAATTTCTTTCTGATTAGCCATTCCTTTAAAGGTTAGGGTATTTTTTTATTTAAAAAAAATAATTATTCATATTATAAAAAAAATCGTCGATGGTGAAAAGTAAAATACCGAATATCATACACAAATACACAAACATTTCCTCATTTTATTTCGTAAATAATATGTTATATCACCAAAATTATTCATAATATCACACAATATATTATTCTATTTGTAACGAAAGTATGAATTCCACGTTTGCACTTAAAAACTTGCTTATCAATTCACAACAGAAATTAATTCAATATCCAGTATAATTACAATTTGCCGAATAAAATTGAAACAAAAACTCGCGACTATATTTTTTTTTCGATTTTATTCTACCTGTCAAACGTTGAAAGCCGACGACAATTTCAGAGCAGACCACACACCGATGCGCACGCCGCGACGCTAGTACTTTGTGGCGGGACATTTTTTTTCATTTTAAAAAAATGTAATCTTTTTTCAATTTTTGTTCGGGTTTTACCTGAAGTATTGGAAAGCTGCAATTGGATTTTTTCAGATTTCTTAAAAATTTCTTCGAAATAAAAAAACATCTGCATTTTACCTCGAATTTCTCCAAACACCCTTCTTTTTTTTCTACATTTTTGTATATACCTATCTGAACAAAAAAATTTAACGTTCACGCGAAGGACTTCGATATTTTTTGTAGCGTACAATTCGTCGATCAACGAATATTTCGTAGTTTTTATCGAAATTAGTGATGCGAAATGACGGTCATTTTATCGATTGGTCAAATGACAAAAAAAATGTACAGTTGTTTGATGGTCTTCTGCCGTCACTTTATTTTCACTTATTTCTCTAAATAAAGTTGCCGGCCATTGTAATTTGCGTCTTTTGACGGTCTGACATGACTGTCAATTGACCAAAACAGTCATCTGGTTGCCAAATAACGGTCTTTTATTTTTTGGTCACAAACTGGAGCACATATTTTTTACGTTAAGTTTAAAATAGGTTAACGAATATTCAGTTTGCAATGGAGCGCGTAGCACGACATGCGTATGAGTTTGCAACGGAGCGCGTAGCGCGATGTGTACCCCTGTGAGTGCCTTAAAAAATGTCCCGAAGGGACATTTTTCGGGGGGTTTGGGGGGCGGAGCCCACGAACAAGAGCCTCTGCGCCCGCAAGGCTGTGATCGAGGGCTGTGAATATAGATGTTACTTATCGAGAAAGATATTAATATGATGTTCACCAACTTAAAAAACCCACCAACGTCACGGGTCACAGGTGTTTCGATAATCGATGAGTAGACTGGAAAATCGGGGGATAAGCCCGCCGTGTACGCTGCGACGGTGGGAGATGAATTATAAAGTGACTGAGCACAGTGAGAGGTACTGCAGTATGTACCCCAGTGTGTCTCTTGTAGTTTCTACCTGAGCTACAAGCTGAAGTGAGTGCAACAATAGTGCGGTTTTATCTTATACTTCCTATAAGTCATCGGATATAATAATAACCTGCCAAGTGCTCGACTTGCACGTGTATACGTCAGGTATATAGCTATTGCTCTTTATCTTGAAATAATCGAAGTAATGTTTGCTTGAGTACATAAGACAGAGTTATAGATGACCTAAAGAAAGTCCACTGTTATCTATACAAACATAACCCATAACGTCGGAGACGAAAACCGACCGGTAATTTTTTCACATTCCCGCAAATCAAATACGTCCTTTCGAATTATTACATTCTGTCGATGTTAATATCTGTATTAATCATAATAATAATTACGGTTTCCAGTAACATTTTCGGATACATATCTTGATGGTCGTTATGCCGGATAATTAAATTCTATGTGGTTTAGCCATTGGTAAAGGGTTTTCATTCGGTACTATATTTGTATCACTAATGACTATGACATTCTTATACCGATGTATGCCACAGCAAGCTTTCGGTGAATGATAGAAACGGTCAGCATGAATCAATCGGTTATTGATGATCGTGAAAGAGGCGCTCGGAGATTGAATATTTTGCGGTACCTGCAATGTGCAATTTGTGTCGACCGCATAAATGCGAATTAGTTTGCGGTTAACATTTCCAACGTTGATACGCGATACTATTTCGATTACAATAGAAATCGATTCAGTGACTGTAAATACTGAAAGAATTTCGTAACGTCTCGAATTCGTTCGACTTTAAAATAATTGCTGGTCTGATTCTTACGTTCTGCTACTACTTCGCATTTGCCGTTCCATTTCATTCAGAGTTCAGACTGTTGTTCAATTTTTTTTTTCGCGCGTCTCAGTATACTTGAAGTCGGGGGAAGTGCCGCGCCAACGGACAATCCGGAAGTGAAGAAGGATTTCGATACGGAACCGGGGAGGGGGGATGATAGAGGCGCCGAGACGGAAACTAGAGAAGGCTTGCAAGCGATCCTCTTGGCTTGCGATGTATTGCTGCGAGCTAAAGCGTTTCTCGTATCACCGGGACGCGTGCGATCCTGGAGAATGGAGGGCTTTCCAGCGAGAACTTCTCATATCGTTCTCCGGCAAAATATATAATAGCCACGTGCCCGCCGGCTGTACTGTCGTGTGTCTCTCGACCAGTCCCACTCTTGTAGTAGTGGTCGTAGTAACACGGATACTTCTCTACACATTTGTGTCACGTGTTTTCTCTGCACCTCGGAATGCGCGCGAGCGAACGAGCTGCCGCGCTCCGCAAGCGGTTAAAATGCGACCATGACTCGGATTTACCTCTAATAACGGGATATGTGGGTTTTAAGGTGGTAAAAAGAAAAAAAAAAGTCTAAAAAACGGAAATGCCCAACGAACTATAGTCACAATCGAGAGACTAAGTAATGTTCTAAACTGCAGCGAACCGTGAGTTATACGAAACAATCGGTTCTCCAATTATTAGCCTGTGACACGGTATTGCAGTACCCAGTGCCGAGTGGACAAAAAGAGAAAGAAACAGCGTTATTATAAGCCCGTTAAGGGAACTTCCGCAACGGCGTCGAACCACTGTTACGTTCTTCCGCTGACTGCTTTTTTGGCGAAACAATTAAACGAGTTTCGCGACTATTAATGAATAGAATCTGCATTTTTTTTCTTTTTTCTAGTTGAATTTCGCGCTCATTAGCATTGTCGGGATTAGCGAGCGAAATGTTTGTGTCGCGTTTAGTACCCGTTGTCGTTATTTAATTGATTCGACGATGTAGAAATTTCACCTGCAGCGGACTTGTTAATTACTGTTTCAGAATGGCGTACAACGTCTCAGTGGGGCAGGATTGTCCACAGCCGTTTTTGGGCCCAAGTCTCGCGCAGTCATGTCCGGGAACTCAGTTTCTCATGTTCATGACCCTTCTGGATACTTTCATTCGTTCGAAAAGAGAAATCGCCCAGCTTTGCGAACGCGTACGACCGGTTAATCCAGCCGATTATTACTACGATTTCATCGTTGTCGGAGGTCAGTATAAATTTCTACTAATCAGCATTTAGCTGACGTTGTAATTATAACTCGTTACTTAGTTCCTATACCCCAAAGAATTACTTGCATATCGAGACACCGGTTTAATTCGGAATGATGGAGTAAGAAGAAGACATTGATTGACGCGTGGAATTACACGTCCCATCTAACGTTACGGTTAAATCTATTTTCTCGAAAGTTGTCACGCGCCTTCGCGACAGTTCACTATCGCAAGTTCATTGAAGCGGGTGCTTGTCAGAACGAAACTGCCATCTGAATAAAGAGACAATCCGACGAATTCGTCTATTAACGAAATTAGGCGCGAAATACCGATGTGAGTGATCAGACACTCGCTTGTTAATTGAATTACGTCTCAGTCGATTTACACAACGATCTATAATGACATTTCTCGTTTAACGGTTAAACAGTTACCGATTAGACGGTAACCGGCGCGATCGTCAATCAACCGTAATCAGAAATTTCTGTAGTCCCGCACTTGCCTCGTGTATTACGGTAGAAAATACAATAACGTCTCTAAAGCATAACGTACTCATTATAAATTGCTATTCGCATCTATGTAATCATCGTTCATTCCATCGAACGAAACACATTTTATGCTACGATATTCTTGATAAACACTGAGTTATCTCGATAAAATTTTTATACAAAAATTAAAAAATCCCCCAATGAAAAAAAGAGTGAAATAACAATTATTAACATTTCATAGTCGAGCGATTTCTTCGTAATTGTGTATGAAAATCTCTCGACTATAACATGTGAATAATAAATTGTTATTTCACTCTTATTTTCATTCGGGATTTTTAAAATTTTTGTAAAATTCGTTTATGCCACTCCGTGTGAGAAGTGCCGACTTCTCACACTCGTGACATAAAATGTCGTATGGCACTCGTGCGAGAAACTTTTTCTCAACGAGTGTGAGTTTGCAGCACGAGCCGAAGGCGAGTGTTGCAAACTCACACTCGTTGGAAAAAATTTCTTCGCACTCGTATCGTAATGTACTATTATTTCATCCTTTTTAAAGAACACAAATTTTAACTAAAACCCATACTTCCGTGAATTTGAAGTTATGCCGCACAGAGATCGAGCGCCTTGCGAGTTATCGGGAATCGAAAAAAATATATCGCAGAAAATGGCGTCCAATCTTTGATATATCTAAATGACTATTCCGCAAAATGCTTTTTTCTCTACGACTATTCGATTAATTTAAATTTTCTATTGCAAACGACATCGATCGTACGTCATAGAATCGCCGTATCAAATTCTGTTAAGTAATTTTTAGCCGTTTTCGAGAACATACCGATCAATGAAATCGCTCGTCTCCGTGAAACGCTCAATTCGCGTGTCGTTGTTGTCGGGCATTCGGGAGTTAAAAATAACCCATAGTATTCGCATTCAGTTTATTCGTGAATTTGGTTTTAAAGACGCGTCGAAAACGCCACTACCTTTTTTTTGTCAGTCGAAATCGCATGATGCGGCTCGTCCGGTGAGTGGGCAATCTATGCGCGTAGTATATATGCGCATCTATATATAGATGTAATCAGTGTACCGTGTGGAACTGAGTGGAAATCCAGCGCGTATCCTGCTGAACGCTATCCACGCCGAACTACTTATACCCCCGAAAGCTACCACAGCGCAGCATCATCACCCCACGTTCGGAATTGTTTGTCAGGGTTAAACAAAATTATCGCGTCCGATCGTTATTCGTTGATTATTGGGAGCCACCCAAACGTCCTCCCCAGAAGCATCCAACTACCAGCATCGAATGCAATTCCGACGGCACAGTTTAGATGTGAAATTAATACAAACTGTTATTTATTCAGGCGGCTCTCGTGATTTCCGCGTCATTAATTTAATTTCTACTCAGCCTACTGTTTGCTTTCTGCTCTCCGCAGCTTCGCCTCCCCGGCTACTATCCATTTACATCGTTGCACACTCCGGAAACCCCGACGATTCTCACATTGCGGGATGCATTAATATTCGTCATATATCTATATATCGAATGAGAAAACGCAACGCTCTAGAGGCAACCTATTTGCAGCCCCCCACGAGTGTAGATGTATATGCGTCGCGGGTATTATTACACCCCTCTCGTTTATTTCATCTCCACCGTTCTATATATCCCCCCAATTCCCGAGCTCTCGCGTCTCTCTCCCCGTCGCTTTTCATCTCATTCTCTCACTCGGTTTCTCGCTCTTTCGGTCTTCGGTTTTTGGAGTTTTGGAGGTGAATTCTCAAGAGGCAACGGATTTAACGAGCTGACAAATTCCCGTAGTCGTGCGTATACGTGCATATCGAACCCACAGTCGGGCACACTGCGTATCTGATATTTGACACGAGACGCCGAGCGTTCGTATTATCTTTCTCTTTCCCTCTGTGTTTTATTATACCGTGTTGCACGCTGATAGTTTTGAATTTCAGCTTTGCTCGTTAGCCATCGCGGATGTTATACTATTAACTATTACAGTCGGTTATGCATTTTGACAATCTCGATAATCGAACGGTCCGCGAGGGTCACGGATTCATTTCATGGGTTTTATGTATGCGCTCTTTAATAACTCGACAATATATATATACTAGAGGTTCCCCGGGCTCGCGCGCTTCGCGCGCTCGCGTTCCTTTTTGTCGACATGATAAAAATGTCTCATCACCGCCGCAACTTTTCACCAACCGGCGCCGCCGCCGCTTTTTTATTGTATTTTACTTAGACAGACCCCTCTAAAGGTACTTAGAATATTTTGGCCTTCCCCTCCCACGCCCCTCCCTCCCAAAAAATATTCTAAGTCCCTCTAAGGGGATTCCCCCTTGGGCACCCCATCGACCGAAATTATTCTAAGTCCCCCTTAGAGGGACTTAGAATATTTTTGCCCTCTCCTCGATTCCTGACACGGCGGCGGCGGCGGCGGCGGCGGCGACAGTGGCGGTAACTTTATATATATAGAGAGATATATATATTTTTTTTATTTATTTTTTATTGAATACAATATCGTCTCATTATCCGGTACGCCTGCAAACCCAAGTCTCATTAATCTTATACTTATTGCCGGAGAGGCCGAAAGTGAGCGAGAAAGACGCTTGTACGTCGCCTTGTGCTAACTTTGTTCGCGGAATGCCAAGGAGTTTAAACGACGCGAACCTCGAGTAATAGCGCAACGAGGGAACCCGTCACAGGGTTCCTTCAAAGTTCCTTCGCGAGTTCATTTAGAAAGAGTTTGCAAAATTCTGACGCAGTTGATTTCGCATAGTCAGCCACAAACTATGCGTCGCTTCGCGATCTCGGCGTTGTTATATACGCCCCTCTCTCTTAGTTTTCCCTTCGAATCTCCGATGTCAAGGAATAGTAGAATACCACTTAGTTCCGACAAACTCTTGATTCATCTGTTCGCTTTCCACGGAGCAGCTGTGCCCTCTTCATCTTCCTTCTGTTGAGGGATCATTCTAGTGTGACGGGCCAAAAAATAGCTGATTTTCACAATTTTTTTTCGATGGATAAAATACGCTAATCGGTCTGATTTATTTATGTCAAATCAAAGCATTCTTGAGAACAGCAAAAAAAATTTCAAACGTTTTTAACATTTTTTTTCCATTTTTTTTGGGCGTTTGAAAATGGCTTGTAAAAAAATTGTCTCTCGACGGTGTACACTCCTCTAATCGTAAATATTGTTTAAAATCGATTTTGAAGAACGATTATTAATCAGTATGAAAGCCGCTATCGCGCTATGGAAGATTTTTTTTTTAGACCAAAATTGACAAAATGGCGGCGATTGAAAAAAAAGTATCAAATTTTCCCTTTTTTTCGCCAGTTTTTCGTAAAAAAAAATATGAAGATTTCAAGAGAAATAACAAGATTCAATAGCAAGATAAATAATGGTATGAAGAATGTTGTGTCGAAATTTGAGACGGATAGCTTGAAAACTCTTCCTTTGAGAGTGTAAACCGTGTACACCGCGTGTAAAAAGATTTCTTGAAAATTTTACACTACAATGATCGCTTAATTGAATTATACGAGATCCGCAGGGTTTTCGACTCTTACGATAGTTGAAATTTTATTTCCGTCGCTGTCGTAAAATATTTCAGAAAAAAAATTAATCCAGATGCCGCACGAATTTATATATATTGGAGACGCGTTATCTGAAACGGCAGCGACCGATGAATCCATTTACGATGGACAAAGGATTCGACGTGTAAACTCATTCGATAAATGCGTTATCATCCGTGTGGTACTATAAAAATGTGAATGTAAGCGCTCGTTTTATACTCGCATATTGTCACTTTATTGCCATTGCGAAAAAAAGACATTTAAAAATGTATTTTACTTTGGGGTCACAAATATTAGTACGAACGTTAAAAAGAACTAATCTCCGTTTTACGGTCGCTACGACGCACTATAGTTACCCAAATAAACTCAGTTTATTTATCATCATCGATTCGATAATCACAACATTTCGAAGAAAAACTCGTTCGCCGGCCAACGACCAGTGGAGTATCGCTTGAGTAAATAAAGTCGAACGAGAGTCGTTCTACGAGCAAAAGATCGGTAACGTTCTGACAGCCTGAGTGCCGGATACACCGTTTAACGTTTGTAAAAAAAAAAAAAAAATCGCCTACAGTTGACGACGAGTGCATACGTACTCCCGCCACCTACGCTCAACCGCAGCGGTGGACGCATTCACTTTCGAATGCCGACCGCGAATCGAGAGCGCATTAGTCCCGCATGCGAGTTGTCCCCGACATTGCGAATAACAGTTCCCATGCAGTCCACACTATTTATAGTACATTAGAGAAGAGATATCATCAAAAATCCGCCAATAAAAGAGTTTTTTGCTTCTTGGTTCATGCGACAACGAGTCTGCGATATTTTAGCACGGAACTTGGAAATTCCTTCGAATGTGCGTTGTATGAGCTGCAAATCGCAGCGATGTACAATAATATACTCCAAAAGTTTTGTCGAGGGCAATAAAATCACGAGTGCGTAACCGAAGCGATTAAATTATGCAAGAAATACTTGGGATATTAGATTTTCTTATTGTCTATCCGTTCAAAAAAATTACTACCAAGCAACGTGAACCGTGAAAATATTCGTTTTCATCGATCTTATACAATGAACAGCTTATCGAGTACGCGTATAAGCATAGTATACAAATAGCACGATAGGACAAAGAACTGCATCAGCGGAGCAACGACCAAGAAGTGAATTTTACAGTATATAAAATGAAAAAAATTCACGAAGGATAATTCCCGATGTATTGACTGACGGATGTCGCAACGTGTTTGGCACCGCTCGACACTCTGCAACCCGGCAATTTTTCTCTTTTTTTTTTTTCCTCTCACACTTTCATTATTTTCAATGCGGCACGTTACGATCGAGTCCCCGATAAAACACTTTTCCCGTTATTACAATGATTACTGTACTGTCAATAATGACATGCGGGGGCCATTTATCGCTACTTTTTAATCATTGCTATACTGCGAGCGAAACAATCGATATTTGCGAGGGAGAGAAAGAGGCGGCAGTCGATTGTGTTGCGGTCGTTGATGTCAAATAGATCGGGTCGCGTGGACGGCAGACACATTGTCGGTATACACATTGTATACACATATATGAATGAAATGGTATATTTCCTGCCCAGCGTTCGCTGACACAATTAAACAGCACATGGGCGCCACTATGGTGCGAATGTGCGAAAACAACGATTGGCCGATGGGTGCGATATAAATGGATAATGACGGTTCATTGTAGAACCATTCCGCTCATTATGTCGGTTCGGCTTAATTGACACGACGGAACTCGAGTGATTATAGGTACAACTCGCACGCGCGTTATTCGTAATGTTCTCGGAGTAAAGTGTTGCCAGATACGTGTCATTACAGCGTTGCTTCGAATTTCCTTACACGATGCTAAATTAACCGGCGAATACTCGTACCAAACGCTAAAAGAGAGAAATGGCAACTGCCGCGTGACATTGTAGCGATCAGCGTTTTCCCCGAATAACATGTCGCGTATTCAACACGCTTCGCGTTGTCACTTGCGCACGTTTTTCTCATTTCTCTTCGTCTAGAATGTGTTCAATACATCTACGCATATAATATGCAAATGAGACCGTCAACAGCGGTAACGATAACGAAGTTAATCCTCCATCCAATATCCTATTCTATTTTAAACCTAAAGGAACATGCATCAGCGTCAAATCTGCTCCGATAAGAATTGTCTGCAGGCCTTGTCCACGAAATACATAAATGTGCATACGAAATATGAGTAAACAAATTAAAAATTTTACGTACGTGCTTACGACGCGGATTTCCTCATAGCAGCGAGATACTTATTTTTTCAAGAATATTATTTTGTTCGTTTCTCAATATTTTGCTTCTCGAACATGTTTATTATTCTCTTTTTTTCCTTACGCTGCGGCTTCGTGTTTATTATTATTATTTTTTTTTTGATTTTACGATAAGAAAAATTTTACGATTTTTTATGATGTACTCCTTTATCAACAGGCGGTTCTGCGGGAGCAGTGGTCGCGCAAAGATTGAGCGACATACCGGAATGGAAAGTTCTGCTTCTCGAGGCGGGTCCCGACGAGCCGCCGGGAGCCGATGTTCCCAGTATGGTGGCTATGTATCTAGGGGAGTTGCAATTCACCATTTCTAATACGATTCCAAATGTATGCGCGTCAACAGCGAATTGATTAAATTAATACTAAAACCGGATAAATCTAATAGGTTCAGAAATCGACTGGCAATACACAACGACTAAGGAAGCTAATGCTTGTCGGTCGACTGGTGGTTCGTGTAGCTGGCCACGCGGCAAGAATCTCGGTGGTACATCCGTCCATAATGGTATGATGTACGTTAGGGGCCACGCGAGAGATTACGATGACTGGGCAGCTCTCGGAAATCCGGGATGGAGTTGGTCAGAAGTTCTGCCGTATTTTACATGTTCCGAGAATAACACCGAGCTGCACAGACTCAGCCACGATTATCACGGCGTAGGTGGACCTCTCAACGTCGAGAGATTCCCGTGGCGACCAGCGATCACCGCGAATATTCTGGCCGCAGCTGTAGAAAAGGGCTATGGCCTCACGGAGGATTTGAATGGTCCGCAAATTACCGGTTTCACCGTTGCGCAAACAAACAGCAAAGACGGTGTGAGAGTCAGCAGTGCCAGCGCCTTTTTGAGACCAATTAGGGATCGCAGAAATCTAGACATAGCATTAAACGCTACCGCTACTAAGATTCTCATCGAAGGCTTGAAGGCTGTCGGTGTTCAATATCTGCAGGACGGCGAGCTGAGAACAGCCCGTGCATCACGCGAAGTTGTTGTATCGGGAGGTGCGGTTAACTCGCCTCAGCTTCTGCTACTCTCGGGTATAGGTCCCAAGGCACATCTAGAAGCTGTCAAGGTTCCGGTGGTTCTGGATCTCCCCGGTGTCGGTGAAAATCTTCACAATCACGTCTCGTACACCCTATCTTACACGATCGATGAGCCGAATGAGTACGACCTGAATTGGGCAGCTGCCTTAGAGTACGTGGCCTACCAGAAAGGTCCGATGGCCTCAACAGGACTCTCGCAGGTCACCGGCGTCGTTGCATCAAAATATACGACACGAGATCATCCTGACCTGCAATTTTATTTCGGTGGCTATAAAGCAACGTGTGCGACTACCGGTGAAGTTGGCGCACTTCTGGACAACGGCAGTCGCAGCATCAGCGTTTCTCCGACGAATCTGCATCCGCTCAGCAGAGGTAGGTTTACATTCGCGGCTTCGCATTGCGATATCTTTTTTCGTGCCATGTCGAAAGACCGTTGATTCATTGAATTTACAGGCAATCTTCGATTGGCGAGCAATAATCCGTTGGCAAAGCCAATAATCTGGGGCAATTATCTGAAGGATCCGCGTGACGCGGATGTTCTCGTTGAGGGCATACAGATTGCTCTTTCTCTAATGAACTCGACGTCAATGGCGATGCTTGATGCCAAACTATCGTCCGCACCGATAGACGCGTGCAAAAGATTTCCATTCCTATCGACCGAGTACTGGAAATGCGCGGTTCGTCAAGAAACAGGTCCCCAGAATCATCAAGCCGGATCCTGCAAAATGGGACCTTCGAATGATCCCATGGCAGTCGTTAACCCACAGTTGAAGGTTCACGGTATCCGAGGACTTCGAGTTGCCGATACATCTATCATGCCCCGGGTAAGTTCTGATTTTGATTACACAACGATGTATCCACAATTCTGTCCGAATTGCGCAAAAATGAGTATTAATGATTTGGGTAATTAAAGGTTACATCTGGAAATACTGCCGCACCTGCCATGATGATCGGCGAAAGAGTGGCCGATTTTATCAAACGGGAATGGAACACTCATCCATTTCATTGGTACGGAAAGCCACTAAACTTTTGGAAGCAGGGTCGATGATTGTCATGCTGTGCTATCAATATATCGATCGAACGAACGACTTTCCTAGTCAATCGAATGTTGTCAAATATTTATTAGTTACCGTTCACCGATCGAGAGCAACGACCTAGAAAAGATACTACGGAGAATCAAGTATCACAGTTCAGACGACGATTGTGAGGCAACGTAGAAAGCGAAAATATAATTGCGATACTGTACTAATGAGGATGATAATGAATGAATGTGCATATCATTCAGATAAGAAAAAACCAAAGACTTCACCTGTTCCTTGACAATGTTGGTTCAACGACGGTCCTTTGGATAGCGCTTCGTCAACCTCAGTTATATCGTACGCAGTGTACGGTTCAGCAACAAAAACAGTACTTGGAAAACTAGATGCAATTCTATACACGGGGCTTCGCAGTGCCACGGGCGCTTTCTGTACAAGCCCAAGGTTGAGTTTATGCTCAGAAGCGGGTGTACTGCCATTACATTTGAGACATCAACAACTAATACTGAATTATGCTATAAATATATGGGCACAACCTAAGAGCATCAATTATGGTCTACTATCGAATCAACCGCTGGACAACCCCGGTCTCGATCTAACAAGGACAGCACCGTTTCGAATACGGGTACAGGAATTACTACGGAACACAAGATTGGTACTCTGCCCAACACTATCTAAAGGATTTTGCCACATAGCACCCTGGACAATATCGGACATCGTGTGCAGAGAGGATCTGGCGGAATATAAAAAAGCCAATACAAACAGTGTGGTGTACAAGGGAAATTACTTACAACTGAAAAATGAATATCCGGGAGCTGTCTGGTTGTACACTGATGGATCCAAAACCGACGGAAATGTTGGATGTGCAGTCGTGGTTGATAGTAATACTTACAAATGGAAATTACCAGCAGCAGCGAGTAACTATACAGCAGAGATGACAGCGGTCAAGAAAGCACTAGAACACTGCAAACAGAAAAGATATAATGAAGACGTTATATGCACAAACTCACTTAGTTTGGTGATAGGCCTGAAGAACGTGCTATCTGATGACCAACTCATTCAAGAGATACTCGCGCAAATAACGGATCCGCAAAATAACCGAATAAAAAATTATTATGCCGACACCTGGACATATTGGAAATAGGGGTAACGAGCTGGCAGACAAAGCAGCGAAAGAAGCGGCAAACGCCGAAACAGTGAATAGCGTAAATACTGTTACACCTAGCGATCTGAAAGCTGAAATACACAGAATTATGTGGGACATCTGGCAAAACAAATGGAGTCAGACAAACACCAAACTCAAAGAGGTTAAGCCAAGTGTTAGCAAATTTGGAATGCCAAAAAATTTTTAAAAACGAGACACCATAGTCCTGACAAGACTACGAATAGGGCTCTCAAGACTAACAACAGAACATGTATTATCGCGGGAACAGCAATCTTTCTGCCAAGTGTGTAATGAAGTTATAGGAATAAAACACCTAATTATCGACTGCGAGAAATGGAGAGATGAAAGAAAACGGTGGAAGTTGGGAAAGACGCTGACAGAAGTATTGGGAGGCGACGAAAAAGAATTGGCAGCGGTTATTGGATATTGCAAAGTTATAAAAATATACGATAAACTGTAAAAAAAAAAATAAAAATAAAAAAAAAGAAGAAAGAAGTTAATTTGAAATACAGTAGACGATCGCGTATTTCCAAATCAGATAATTCCAACCATCAGGTAAGTTGAAGAAAATACCATCGAGTAAGTTGAATTTCGACCCTTCACCAGGTCCTTCTACCTGCTCGGCGAGGCAACGGCGCGCTCCTTCCCTTTTGATACCGACCAATAGAATCGTTGCTGTAATTTGTGTGACAGAGAGGGAATGCGGCGGAAGGGAAATTTTTCCGGCGGAAGGGACAGGGGGCAGGTACTCCAGCAGGTATTAGGACATTCAACTTATCTGATGGTGCCTAATTGGCTGTGCTCCCAACTCTTCAACTTATCTGATTGCCTACTGTATGAAGAAAATAGAGAAAAGAAAACGAGATTAAAGATAATGTAGGAAAGAAATTATTATTGTATTAAATGTTAATCGAACTGTATGAACATGAAAAAGAAAAAGAAAAGAAAAAGAAAAAGTGCGATAAATCGTATTCGTATCTCATTGTATAAGTTAAGAAATTAATCTCAGTATTGGGCGCATGACCATAGCAGTCGAAACCTCAAAAAAAAAAAAAAATCGTCAATGCATCGGAACCAAAGTTGAATTTTAGCGAAATCGTGAAATCGGCGTTTATCGTCGTTGATTCTCGAATTTCGATGTCCGAGGGTCAAAAACGCTGATTTGACAAAAATATCAGATTTTCACGAAAAAACACATTTCCGATGCGTTCACAACGACAAATCGTCATTGCATCGGAACCAAAGTCGAATTTTGGCGAAATCGTGAAATCGGCGTTTATCGTCGTTGATTCTCGAAATCTCGATGTCCGAGGGTCGAATTTTGGCGAAATCGTGAAATCGTCGTTTGTCGCCGTTGATTCTCGAAATCTCGATGTACGGGGATAAAAAACGTCGATTTGACAAAAATGTCAGATATTTACGAAAAAACACATTTTCGATGCGTATACAACGACAAATCGTCATTGCATCGGAACCAAAGTCGAATTTTGGCGAAATCGTGAAATCGGCGTTTATCGTCGTTGATTCTCGAAATCTCGATGTCCGAGGGTCGAATTTTGGCGAAATCGTGAAATCGTCGTTTGTCGCCGTTGATTCTCGAAATCTCGATGTACGGGGGTAAAAAACGTTGATTTGACAAAAATGTCAGACTTTTACGAAAAAACACATTCCGATGCGTTCACGACGACAAATCGTCATTGCATCGGAACCAAAGTCGAATTTTGGCGAAATCGTGAAATCGTCGATTGTCGTCGTTGATTCTCGAAATGTCGATGTCCGAGGGTCGAATTTTGGCGAAATCGTGAAATCGTCGTATGTCGTCGTTGATTCTCGAAACTCGATGTCCGAGGGTCAAAAACGTTGATTTGACAAAAATGTCAGTTTTTTACGAAAAAACACATTTCCAATGCGTTCACAACGACAAATCGTCAAAAACGCTGATTTGACAAAAATGTCAGTTTTTTACGAAAAAACACATTTCCGATGCGTTTACAACGACAAATCGTCATTGCATCGGAACCAAAGTCGAAATTTGGCGAAATCGTGAAATCGTCGTTTGTCGTCGTAGATTCTCGAAATCACGACGTACGCGTGTCAAAAACGCTGATTTGACAAAAATGTCAGTTTTTTACGAAAAAATACATTTCCGATGCGTTTACAAGGACAAATCGTCATTGCATCGGAACCAAAGTCGAATTTTGGCGAAATCGTGAAATCGTCGTTTCTCGTCGTTGATTCTCGAAATCTCGATGTCCGAGGCTCAAAAACGTCGATTTGACAAAAATGTCAGATATTTACGAAAAAACACATTTTCGATGCGTATACAACGACAAATCGTCATTGCATCGGAACCAAAGTCGAATTTTGGCGAAATCGTGAAATCGGCGTTTATCGTCGTTGATTCTCGAAATCTCGATGTCCGAGGGTCGAATTTTGGCGAAATCGTGAAATCGTCGTTTGTCGCCGTTGATTCTCGAAATCTCGATGTACGGGGGTAAAAAACGTTGATTTGACAAAAATGTCAGATTTTTACGAAAAAACACATTTCCGATGCGTTCACAACGACAAATCGTCATTGCATCGGAACCAAAGTCGAATTTTGGCGAAATCGTGAAATCGTCGATTGTCGTCGTTGATTCTCGAAATGTCGATGTCCGAGGGTCGAATTTTGGCGAAATCGTGAAATCGCCGTTTGTCGCCGTTGATACTCGAAATCTCGATGTCCGAGGGTCAAAAACGTTGATTTGACGAAAATGTAAGATTTTTACAAAAAAATACATTTTCGATGCGTTTACAACGACAAATCGTCATTGCATCGGAACCAAAGTCGAATTTTGGCGAAATCGTGAAATGGTTGATTATCGTCGTTGATTCTCGAAATCTCGATGTCCGAGGGTCGAATTTTGGCGAAATCGTGAAATCGTCGTTTGTCGTCGTTGATTCTCGAAACTTGATGTCCGAGGGTCAAAAACGTTGATTTGACAAAAATATGAGATTTTTACGAAAAAACACATTTCCGATGCGTTCACAACGACAAATCGTCATTGCGTCGGAACCGAAGTCGAATTATGGCGAAATCGTGAAATCGTCGTTTGTCGTCGTTGATTCGCGAAATCTCGATGTCCGAAGGTCAAAAACGCTGATTTTACAAAAATATGAGATTTTTAGGAAAAAACACATTTCCGATGCGTTCACAACGACAAATTGTCATTGCGTCGGAAAATAAGTCGAATTTTAGCGAAATCGTGAAATGGTCGATTGGGTATACGGAAAATTTGCCGAAAACAATTTGCCGAAAATACAATTTGCCGAGAATACAATTTGCCGAGAATACAATTTGCCGAAAATACAATTTGCCGAGAATACAATTTGCCGAAAATACATTTTACTGAAAATACAATTTGCCGAAAACACATTTTGCCAAAATTACAATTTGCCGAAAATACAATTTCCGCTATAGGAGAAAAAATGGAAATTATTTTCGCTATTATTTCCACACACACCCCGCCGTGCCTGGCACGCACCCCACTTATTCTACGCATTATACGATTTCACACACTATACTATTTCCACACACATCTCGCCGTGCCCCGCACTCACCCCACTATTCTACGCATTATACGATTTCACACACTACACTATTTCCACACACATCTCGCCGTGCCCCGCACGCACCCCACTAATTTACTCATTATACGATTTCACACACTATACTATTTCCACACACATCTCGCCGTGCCCCGTATGAACCCCACTATTCAACTCATGTTACGATTCGGTCAATACGGTTAGGCAAATTATATTTTCGGGAAATTGTATTTTTGGCAAATTGTATTTTCGGCAAATTGTAATTTCGGCAAATTGTAATTTCGGCAAATTGCATTTTCGGTAAATTGTTTTCGGCAAATTTTCCGTGAACCGTTTACAACGACAAATCGCCATTGTGTCGGAAACTAAGACGAATTTTGGTGAAATCGTGAAGTCGTCGTTTGTCGTTGTAGATTCTCGAAATCTCGATGTACGCCTGTCAAAAACGCTGATTTGATAAAAATGTCAGTTTTTTTACGAAAAAACACATTTCCGATGCGTTTACTACGACAAATCGTTATTGCATCGGAACCAAAGTCGAATTTTGCCGAAATCGTGAAATCGTCGTTTGTCGTCGTTGATTCTCGAAATCTCGATGTCCGAGGGTCGAATTTTGGCGAAATCGTGAAATCGTCGTTTGTCGTCGTTGATTCTCGAAATCTCGATGTCGGAGGGTTAAAAACGCTGTTTTGACAAAAATATGCGATTTAACGAAAAAACACATTTCCGATGCCTTTACAACGACAAATAGTCCATTGCATCGGAACCAAAGTCGAATTTTAGCGAAATCGTGAAATCGTCGTTTCTCGTCGTTGATTCTCGAAATCTCGATGTCCGAGGCTCAAAAACGTCGATTTGACAAAAATGTCAGATTTTCACGAAAAAACACATTTTCCATGCGTTTACAACGACAAATCGTCATTGCATTGGAACCAAAGTCGAATTTTAGCGAAATCGTGAAATCGTCGTTTCTCGTCGTTGATTCTCGAAATCTCGATGTCCGAAGGGTCGAATTTTGGCGAAATCGTGAAATCTTCGTTTGTCGCCGTTGATTCTCGAAATCTCGATGTACGGGGGTAAAAAACGTTGATTTGACAAAAATGTCAGATTTTTACGAAAAAACACATTTCCGATGCGTTCACAACGACAAATCGTCATTGCATCGGAACCAAAGTCGAATTTTGGCGAAATCGTGAAATCGTCGATTGTCGTCGTTGATTCTCGAAATGTCGATGTCCGAGGGTCGAATTTTGGCGAAATCGTGAAATCGCCGTTTGTCGCCGTTGATACTCGAAATCTCGATGTCCGAGGGTCAAAAACGTTGATTTGACGAAAATGTAAGATTTTTACAAAAAAATACATTTTCGATGCGTTTACAACGACAAATCGTCATTGCGTCGGAACCGAAGTCGAATTTTGGCGAAATCGTGAAATCGTCGTTTGTCGTCGTTGATTCGCGAAATCTCGATGTCCGAAGGTCAAAAACGCTGATTTTACAAAAATATGAGATTTTTAGGAAAAAACACATTTCCGATGCGTTCACAACGACAAATCGTCATTGCGTCGGAAAATAAGTCGAATTTTAGCGAAATCGTGAAATGGTCGATTGGGTATACGGAAAATTTGCCGAAAACAATTTGCCGAAAATACAATTTGCCGAGAATACAATTTGCCGAAAATACAATTTGCCGACAATACAATTTGCCGAAAATACATTTTGCTGAAAATACAATTTGCCGAAAACACATTTTGCCAAAATTACAATTTGCCGAAAATACAATTTCCGCTATAGGAGAAAAAATGGAAATTATTTTCGCTATTATTTCCACACACACCCCGCCATGCCTGGCACGCACCCCACTTATTCTACGCATTATACGATTTCACACACTATACTATTTCCACACACATCTCGCCGTGCCCCGCACTCACCCCACTATTCTACGCATTATACGATTTCACACACTACACTATTTCCACACACATCTCGCCGTGCCCCGCACGCACCCCACTAATTTACTCATTATACGATTTCACACACTATACTATTTCCACACACATCTCGCCGTGCCCCGTATGAACCCCACTATTCAACTCATGTTACGATTCGGTCAATACGGTTAGGCAAATTATATTTTCGGGAAATTGTATTTTTGGCAAATTGTATTTTCGGCAAATTGTAATTTCGGCAAATTGTAATTTCGGCAAATTGTAATTTCGGCAAATTGCATTTTCGGTAAATTGTTTTCGGCAAATTTTCCGTGAACCGTTTACAACGACAAATCGCCATTGTGTCGGAAACTAAGACGAATTTTGGTGAAATCGTGAAATCGTCGTTTGTCGTTGTAGATTCTCGAAATCTCGATGTACGCCTGTCAAAAACGCTGATTTGACAAAAATGTCAGTTTTTTTACGAAAAAACACATTTCCGATGCGTTTACTACGACAAATCGTCATTGCATCGGAACCAAAGTCGAATTTTGGCGAAATCGTGAAATCGTCGTTTGTCGTCGTTGATTCTCGAAATCTCGATGTCGGAGGGTTAAAAACGCTGTTTTGACAAAAATATGCGATTTAACGAAAAAAGACATTTCCGATGCGTTTACAACGACAAATAGTCCATTGCATCGGAACCAAAGTCGAATTTTAGCGAAATCGTGAAATCGTCGTTTCTCGTCGTTGATTCTCGAAATCTCGATGTCCGAGGCTCAAAAACGTCGATTTGACAAAAATGTCAGATTTTCACGAAAAAACACATTTTCGATGCGTTTACAACGACAAATCGTCATTGCATTGGAACCAAAGTCGAATTTTAGCGAAATCGTGAAATCGTCGTTTCTCGTCGTTGATTCTCGAAATCTCGAAGTCCGAGGGTCGAATTTTGGCGAAATCGTGAAATCTTCGTTTGTCGCCGTTGATTCTCGAAATCTCGATGTACGGGGGTAAAAAACGTTGAATTGACAAAAATGTCAGATTTTTACGAAAAAACACATTTCCGATGCGTTCACAACGACAAATCGTCATTGCCTCGGAACCAAAGTCGAATTTTGGCGAAATCGTGAAATCGTCGATTGTCGTCGTTGATTCTCGAAATGTCGATGTCCGAGGGTCGAATTTTGGCGAAATCGTGAAATCGTCGTTTGTCGTCGTTTATTCTCGAAACTCGATGTCCGAGGGTCAAAAACGTTGATTTGACAAAAATATGAGATTTTTACGAAAAAACACATTTCCGATGCGTTCACAACGACAAATCGTCATTGCGTCGGAACCAAAGTCGAATTTTGGCGAAATCGTGAAATCGTCGTTTGTCGTCGTTGATTCGCGAAATCTCGATGTCCGAAGGTCAAAAACGCCGATTTGACAAAAATATGAGATTTTTAGGAAAAAACACATTTCCGATGCGTTCACAACGACAAATCGTCATTGCGTCGGAAAATAAGTCGAATTTTAGCGAAATCGTGAAATGGTCGATTGGGTATACGGAAAATTTGCCGAAAACAATTTGCCGAAAATACAATTTGCCGAGAATACAATTTGCCGAAAATACAATTTGCCGAGAATACAATTTGCCGAAAATACAATTTCCCGAGAATACAATTTGCCGAAAATACATTTTGCTGAAAATACAATTTGCCGAAAACACATTTTGCCGAAATTACAATTTGCCGAAAATACAATTTCCGCTATAGGAGAAAAAATGGAAATTATTTTCGCTATTATTTCCACACACACCCCGCCGTGCCTGGCACGCACCCCACTTATTCTACGCATTATACGATTTCACACACTATACTATTTCCACACACATCTCGCCGTGCCCCGCACTCACCCCACTATTCTACGCATTATACGATTTCACACACTACACTATTTCCACACACATCTCGCCGTGCCCCGTATGAACCCCACTATTCAACTCATGTTACGATTCGGTCAATACGGTTAGGCAAATTATATTTTCGGGAAATTGTATTTTTGGCAAATTGTAATTTCGGCAAATTGCATTTTCGGTAAATTGTTTTCGGCAAATTTTCCGTGAACCGTTTACAACGACAAATCGCTATTGTGTCGGAAACTAAGACGAATTTTGGTGAAATCGTGAAATCGTCGTTTGTCGTTGTAGATTCTCGAAATCTCGATGTACGCCTGTCAAAAACGCTGATTTGACAAAAATGTCAGTTTTTTACGAAAAAACACATTTCCGATGCGTTTACTACGACAAATCGTCATTGCATCGGAACCAAAGTCGAATTTTGCCGCAATCGTGAAATCGTCGTTTGTCGTCGTAGATTCTCGAAATCACGACGTATGCGTGTCAAAAACGTTGATTTGACGAAAATGTAAGATTTTTACAAAAAAACACATTTTCGATGCGTTTACAACGACAAATCGTCATTGCATCGGAACCAAAGTCGAATTTTGGCGAAATCGTGAAATCGTCGTTTGTCGTCGTTGATTCTCGAAATATCGATGTGCGAGGGTCAAAAACGCTGATTTGACAAAAATATGAGATTTTTACGAAAAAACACATTTCCGATGCGTTCACAACGACAAATCGTCATTGTGTCGGAAAATAAGTCGAATTTTAGCGATATCGTGAAATCGTCGATTCTCGTCGTTGATTCTCGAAATCTCGATGTCCGAGGGTCAACAACGTCGATTTGACAAAAATGTGAGATATTTACGAAAAAACACATTTTCGATGCGTTTACAACGACAAATCGTCATTGCATCGGTACCAAAGTCGAATTTTGGCGAAATCGTGAAATCGGCCTTTATCGTCGTTGATTCTCGAAATCTCGATGTCCGACGGTCGAATTTTGGCGAAATCGTGAAATCGTCGTTTGTCGCCGTTGATTCTCGAAATCTCGATGTACGGGGGTAAAAAACGTTGATTTGACAAAAATGTCAGATTTTTACGAAAAAACACATTCCGATGCATTCACAACGACAAATCGTCATTGCATCGGAACCAAAGTCGAATTTTGGCGAAATCGTCGTTTGTCGTCGTTGATTCTCGAAATCTCGATGTTCGAGGGTTAAAAACGTTGATTTGACAAAAATACCAGATTTTCACGAAAAAACACATTTCCAATGCGTTCACAACGACAAATCGTCAAAAACGCTGATTTGACAAAAATGTCAGTTTTTTACGAAAAAACACATTTCCGATGCGTTTACAAGGACAAATCGTCATTGCATCGGAACCAAAGTCGAATTTTGGCGAAATCGTGAAATCGTCGTTTCTCGTCGTTGATTCTCGAAATCTCGATGTCCGAGGCTCAAAAACGTCGATTTGACAAAAATGTCAGATATTTACGAAAAAACACATTTTCGATGCGTTTACAACGACAAATCGTCATTGCATCGGTACCAAAGTCGAATTTTGGCGAAATCGTGAAATCGGCCTTTATCGTCGTTGATTCTCGAAATCTCGATGTCCGACGGTCGAATTTTGGCGAAATCGTGAAATCGTCGTTTGTCGCCGTTGATTCTCGAAATCTCGATGTACGGGGGTAAAAAACGTTGATTTGACAAAAATGTCAGATTTTTACGAAAAAACACATTCCGATGCATTCACAACGACAAATCGTCATTGCATCGGAACCAAAGTCGAATTTTGGCGAAATCGTCGTTTGTCGTCGTTGATTCTCGAAATCTCGATGTTCGAGGGTTAAAAACGTTGATTTGACAAAAATACCAGATTTTCACGAAAAAACACATTTCCAATGCGTTCACAACGACAAATCGTCAAAAACGCTGATTTGACAAAAATGTCAGTTTTTTACGAAAAAACACATTTCCGATGCGTTTACAAGGACAAATCGTCATTGCATCGGAACCAAAGTCGAATTTTGGCGAAATCGTGAAATCGTCGTTTCTCGTCGTTGATTCTCGAAATCTCGATGTCCGAGGCTCAAAAACGTCGATTTGACAAAAATGTCAGATATTTACGAAAAAACACATTTTCGATGCGTTTACAACGACAAATGTCATTGCATCGGAACCAAAGTCGAATTTTGGCGAAATCGTAGTTTGTCGTCGTTGATTCTCGAAATCTCGATGTCCGAGGTTCAAAAACGTCGATTTGACAAAAATGTCAGATTTTTAAGAAATAACACATTTCCGATGCGTTTACAACGACAAATAGTCCATTGCATGGGAACCGAAGTCGAATTTTAGCGAAACTCGATGTCCGAGGCTCAAAAACGTTGATTTGACAAAAATGTCAGTTTTTTACGAAAAAAACACATTTCCAATGCGTTCACAACGACAAATCGTCAAAAACGCTGATTTGACAAAAATGTCAGTTTTTTACGAAAAAACACATTTCCGATGCGTTTACAACGAGAAATCGTCATTGCATCGGAACCAAAGTAGAAATTTGGCGAAATCGTGAAATCGTCGTTTGTCGCCGTTGATTCTCGAAATATCGATGTGCGAGGGTCAAAACCGCTGATTTGACAAAAATGTCAGATATTTACGAAAAAACACATTTTCGATGCGTTTACAACGACAAATCGTCATTGCATCGGAACCAAAGTCGACTTTTGGCGAAATCGTGAAATCGGCGTTTATCGTCGTTGATTCTCGAAATCTCGATGTCCGAGGGTCGAATTTTGGCGAAATCGTGAAATCTTCGTTTGTCGCCGTTGATTCTCGAAATCTCGATGTACGGGGGTAAAAAACGTTGATTTGACAAAAATGTCAGATTTTTACGAAAAAACACATTTCCGATGCGTTCACAACGACAAATCGTCATTGCATCGGAACCAAAGTCGAATTTTGGCGAAATCGTGAAATCGTCGATTGTCGTCGTTGATTCTCGAAATGTCGATGTCCGAGGGTCGAATTTTGGCGAAATCGTGAAATCGCCGTTTGTCGCCGTTGATACTCGAAATCTCGATGTCCGAGGGTCAAAAACGTTGATTTGACGAAAATGTAAGATTTTTACAAAAAAATACATTTTCGATGCGTTTACAACGACAAATCGTCATTGCGTCGGAACCGAAGTCGAATTTTGGCGAAATCGTGAAATCGTCGTTTGTCGTCGTTGATTCGCGAAATCTCGATGTCCGAAGGTCAAAAACGCTGATTTTACAAAAATATGAGATTTTTAGGAAAAAACACATTTCCGATGCGTTCACAACGACAAATCGTCATTGCGTCGGAAAATAAGTCGAATTTTAGCGAAATCGTGAAATGGTCGATTGGGTATACGGAAAATTTGCCGAAAACAATTTGCCGAAAATACAATTTGCCGAGAATACAATTTGCCGAAAATACAATTTGCCGACAATACAATTTGCCGAAAATACATTTTGCTGAAAATACAATTTGCCGAAAACACATTTTGCCAAAATTACAATTTGCCGAAAATACAATTTCCGCTATAGGAGAAAAAATGGAAATTATTTTCGCTATTATTTCCACACACACCCCGCCATGCCTGGCACGCACCCCACTTATTCTACGCATTATACGATTTCACACACTATACTATTTCCACACACATCTCGCCGTGCCCCGCACTCACCCCACTATTCTACGCATTATACGATTTCACACACTACACTATTTCCACACACATCTCGCCGTGCCCCGCACGCACCCCACTAATTTACTCATTATACGATTTCACACACTATACTATTTCCACACACATCTCGCCGTGCCCCGTATGAACCCCACTATTCAACTCATGTTACGATTCGGTCAATACGGTTAGGCAAATTATATTTTCGGGAAATTGTATTTTTGGCAAATTGTATTTTCGGCAAATTGTAATTTCGGCAAATTGTAATTTCGGCAAATTGTAATTTCGGCAAATTGCATTTTCGGTAAATTGTTTTCGGCAAATTTTCCGTGAACCGTTTACAACGACAAATCGCCATTGTGTCGGAAACTAAGACGAATTTTGGTGAAATCGTGAAATCGTCGTTTGTCGTTGTAGATTCTCGAAATCTCGATGTACGCCTGTCAAAAACGCTGATTTGACAAAAATGTCAGTTTTTTTACGAAAAAACACATTTCCGATGCGTTTACTACGACAAATCGTCATTGCATCGGAACCAAAGTCGAATTTTGGCGAAATCGTGAAATCGTCGTTTGTCGTCGTTGATTCTCGAAATCTCGATGTCGGAGGGTTAAAAACGCTGTTTTGACAAAAATATGCGATTTAACGAAAAAAGACATTTCCGATGCGTTTACAACGACAAATAGTCCATTGCATCGGAACCAAAGTCGAATTTTAGCGAAATCGTGAAATCGTCGTTTCTCGTCGTTGATTCTCGAAATCTCGATGTCCGAGGCTCAAAAACGTCGATTTGACAAAAATGTCAGATTTTCACGAAAAAACACATTTTCGATGCGTTTACAACGACAAATCGTCATTGCATTGGAACCAAAGTCGAATTTTAGCGAAATCGTGAAATCGTCGTTTCTCGTCGTTGATTCTCGAAATCTCGAAGTCCGAGGGTCGAATTTTGGCGAAATCGTGAAATCTTCGTTTGTCGCCGTTGATTCTCGAAATCTCGATGTACGGGGGTAAAAAACGTTGAATTGACAAAAATGTCAGATTTTTACGAAAAAACACATTTCCGATGCGTTCACAACGACAAATCGTCATTGCCTCGGAACCAAAGTCGAATTTTGGCGAAATCGTGAAATCGTCGATTGTCGTCGTTGATTCTCGAAATGTCGATGTCCGAGGGTCGAATTTTGGCGAAATCGTGAAATCGTCGTTTGTCGTCGTTTATTCTCGAAACTCGATGTCCGAGGGTCAAAAACGTTGATTTGACAAAAATATGAGATTTTTACGAAAAAACACATTTCCGATGCGTTCACAACGACAAATCGTCATTGCGTCGGAACCAAAGTCGAATTTTGGCGAAATCGTGAAATCGTCGTTTGTCGTCGTTGATTCGCGAAATCTCGATGTCCGAAGGTCAAAAACGCCGATTTGACAAAAATATGAGATTTTTAGGAAAAAACACATTTCCGATGCGTTCACAACGACAAATCGTCATTGCGTCGGAAAATAAGTCGAATTTTAGCGAAATCGTGAAATGGTCGATTGGGTATACGGAAAATTTGCCGAAAACAATTTGCCGAAAATACAATTTGCCGAGAATACAATTTGCCGAAAATACAATTTGCCGAGAATACAATTTGCCGAAAATACAATTTCCCGAGAATACAATTTGCCGAAAATACATTTTGCTGAAAATACAATTTGCCGAAAACACATTTTGCCGAAATTACAATTTGCCGAAAATACAATTTCCGCTATAGGAGAAAAAATGGAAATTATTTTCGCTATTATTTCCACACACACCCCGCCGTGCCTGGCACGCACCCCACTTATTCTACGCATTATACGATTTCACACACTATACTATTTCCACACACATCTCGCCGTGCCCCGCACTCACCCCACTATTCTACGCATTATACGATTTCACACACTACACTATTTCCACACACATCTCGCCGTGCCCCGTATGAACCCCACTATTCAACTCATGTTACGATTCGGTCAATACGGTTAGGCAAATTATATTTTCGGGAAATTGTATTTTTGGCAAATTGTAATTTCGGCAAATTGCATTTTCGGTAAATTGTTTTCGGCAAATTTTCCGTGAACCGTTTACAACGACAAATCGCTATTGTGTCGGAAACTAAGACGAATTTTGGTGAAATCGTGAAATCGTCGTTTGTCGTTGTAGATTCTCGAAATCTCGATGTACGCCTGTCAAAAACGCTGATTTGACAAAAATGTCAGTTTTTTACGAAAAAACACATTTCCGATGCGTTTACTACGACAAATCGTCATTGCATCGGAACCAAAGTCGAATTTTGCCGCAATCGTGAAATCGTCGTTTGTCGTCGTAGATTCTCGAAATCACGACGTATGCGTGTCAAAAACGTTGATTTGACGAAAATGTAAGATTTTTACAAAAAAACACATTTTCGATGCGTTTACAACGACAAATCGTCATTGCATCGGAACCAAAGTCGAATTTTGGCGAAATCGTGAAATCGTCGTTTGTCGTCGTTGATTCTCGAAATATCGATGTGCGAGGGTCAAAAACGCTGATTTGACAAAAATATGAGATTTTTACGAAAAAACACATTTCCGATGCGTTCACAACGACAAATCGTCATTGTGTCGGAAAATAAGTCGAATTTTAGCGATATCGTGAAATCGTCGATTCTCGTCGTTGATTCTCGAAATCTCGATGTCCGAGGGTCAACAACGTCGATTTGACAAAAATGTGAGATATTTACGAAAAAACACATTTTCGATGCGTTTACAACGACAAATCGTCATTGCATCGGTACCAAAGTCGAATTTTGGCGAAATCGTGAAATCGGCCTTTATCGTCGTTGATTCTCGAAATCTCGATGTCCGACGGTCGAATTTTGGCGAAATCGTGAAATCGTCGTTTGTCGCCGTTGATTCTCGAAATCTCGATGTACGGGGGTAAAAAACGTTGATTTGACAAAAATGTCAGATTTTTACGAAAAAAACACATTCCGATGCATTCACAACGACAAATCGTCATTGCATCGGAACCAAAGTCGAATTTTGGCGAAATCGTCGTTTGTCGTCGTTGATTCTCGAAATCTCGATGTTCGAGGGTTAAAAACGTTGATTTGACAAAAATACCAGATTTTCACGAAAAAACACATTTCCAATGCGTTCACAACGACAAATCGTCAAAAACGCTGATTTGACAAAAATGTCAGTTTTTTACGAAAAAACACATTTCCGATGCGTTTACAAGGACAAATCGTCATTGCATCGGAACCAAAGTCGAATTTTGGCGAAATCGTGAAATCGTCGTTTCTCGTCGTTGATTCTCGAAATCTCGATGTCCGAGGCTCAAAAACGTCGATTTGACAAAAATGTCAGATATTTACGAAAAAACACATTTTCGATGCGTTTACAACGACAAATCGTCATTGCATCGGTACCAAAGTCGAATTTTGGCGAAATCGTGAAATCGGCCTTTATCGTCGTTGATTCTCGAAATCTCGATGTCCGACGGTCGAATTTTGGCGAAATCGTGAAATCGTCGTTTGTCGCCGTTGATTCTCGAAATCTCGATGTACGGGGGTAAAAAACGTTGATTTGACAAAAATGTCAGATTTTTACGAAAAAACACATTCCGATGCATTCACAACGACAAATCGTCATTGCATCGGAACCAAAGTCGAATTTTGGCGAAATCGTCGTTTGTCGTCGTTGATTCTCGAAATCTCGATGTTCGAGGGTTAAAAACGTTGATTTGACAAAAATACCAGATTTTCACGAAAAAACACATTTCCAATGCGTTCACAACGACAAATCGTCAAAAACGCTGATTTGACAAAAATGTCAGTTTTTTACGAAAAAACACATTTCCGATGCGTTTACAAGGACAAATCGTCATTGCATCGGAACCAAAGTCGAATTTTGGCGAAATCGTGAAATCGTCGTTTCTCGTCGTTGATTCTCGAAATCTCGATGTCCGAGGCTCAAAAACGTCGATTTGACAAAAATGTCAGATATTTACGAAAAAACACATTTTCGATGCGTTTACAACGACAAATGTCATTGCATCGGAACCAAAGTCGAATTTTGGCGAAATCGTAGTTTGTCGTCGTTGATTCTCGAAATCTCGATGTCCGAGGTTCAAAAACGTCGATTTGACAAAAATGTCAGATTTTTAAGAAATAACACATTTCCGATGCGTTTACAACGACAAATAGTCCATTGCATGGGAACCGAAGTCGAATTTTAGCGAAACTCGATGTCCGAGGCTCAAAAACGTTGATTTGACAAAAATGTCAGTTTTTTACGAAAAAAACACATTTCCAATGCGTTCACAACGACAAATCGTCAAAAACGCTGATTTGACAAAAATGTCAGTTTTTTACGAAAAAACACATTTCCGATGCGTTTACAACGAGAAATCGTCATTGCATCGGAACCAAAGTAGAAATTTGGCGAAATCGTGAAATCGTCGTTTGTCGCCGTTGATTCTCGAAATATCGATGTGCGAGGGTCAAAACCGCTGATTTGACAAAAATGTCAGATATTTACGAAAAAACACATTTTCGATGCGTTTACAACGACAAATCGTCATTGCATCGGAACCAAAGTCGACTTTTGGCGAAATCGTGAAATCGGCGTTTATCGTCGTTGATTCTCGAAATCTCGATGTCCGAGGGTCGAATTTTGGCGAAATCGTGAAATCGTCGTTTGTCGCCGTTGATTCTCGAAATCTCGATGTCCGAGGCTCAATAACGTCGATTTGACAAAAATGTCAGATTTTCACGAAAAAACACATTTTCGATGCGTTTACAACGACAAATCGTCATTGCATCGGAACCAAAGTCGAATTTTGGCGAAATCGTAAAATCGTCGTTTGTCGTCGTTGATACTCGAAAACTCGATGTTCGAGGATTAAAAACGTTGATTTGACAAAAATACCAGATTTTCACGAAAAAACACATTTCCAATGCGTTCACAACGACAAATCGTCATTGCATCGGAACCAAAGTCGAATTTTTGCGAAATCGTGAAATCGTCGTTTCTCGTCGTTGATTCTCGAAATCTCGATGTCCGAGGGTCGAATTTTGGCGAAATCGTGAAATCGTCGTTTGTCGTCGTTGATTCTCGAAATCTCGATGTCCGAGGGTTAAAAACGCTGTTTTGAGAAAAATATGCGATTTTTACGAAAAAACACATTTCCGATGCGTTCACAACGACAAATCGTCATTGCGTCGGAAAATAAGTCGAATTTTAGCGAAATCGTGAAATGGTCGATTATCGTCGTTGATTCTCGAAATCTCGATGTCCGAGGGTCAAAAACGTCGATTTGACAAAAATGTCAGATTTTTAAGAAATAACACATTTCCGATGCGTTTACAACGACAAATAGTCCATTGCATCGGAACCAAAGTCGAATTTTAGCGAAATCGTGAAATCGTCGTTTCTCGTCGTTGATTCTCGAAATCTCGATGTCCGAGGCTCAAAAACGTTGATTTGACAAAAATGTCAGTTTTTTACGAAAAAACACATTTCCAATGCGTTCACAACGACAAATCGTCAAAAACGCTGATTTGACAAAAATGTCAGTTTTTTACGAAAAAACACATTTCCGATGCGTTTACAAGGACAAATCGTCATTGCATCGGAACCAAAGTCGAATTTTGGCGAAATCGTGAAATCGTCGTTTCTCGTCGTTGATTCTCGAAATCTCGATGTCCGAGGCTCAAAAACGTCGATTTGACAAAAATGTCAGATTTTTAAGAAATAACACATTTTCGATGAGTTTACAACGACAAATCGTCATTGCATCGGAAGCAAAGTCGAATTTTGGCGAAATCGTGAAATCGTCGTTTGTCGTCGTAGATTCTCGAAATCACGATGTCCGAGGGTCGAATTTTGGCGAAATCGTGAAATCGTCGTTTGTCGCCGTTGATTCTCGAAATCTCGATGTACGGGGGTAAAAAACGTTGATTTGACAAAAATACCAGATTTTCACGAAAAAACACATTTTCGATGCGTTTCCAACGACAAATCGTCATTGCATCGGAACCAAAGTCGAATTTTGACGAAAGCGTGAAATCGTCGTTTGTCGTCGTTGATTCTCGAAATCTCGATGTCCGAGGGTCAAAAACGTCGATTTGACAAAAATGTCAGATTTTTAAGAAATAACACATTTTCGATGAGTTTACAACGACAAATCGTCATTGCATCGGAACCAAAGTCGAATTTTGGCGAAATCGTGAAATCGTCGTTTGTCATCGTTGATTCTCGAAATCTCGATGTACGAGGGTCAAAAACGTCGATTTGACAAAAATGTCAGATTTTTACGAAATAACACATTTCCGATGCGTTTACAACGACAAATCGTCATTGCATCGGAACCAAAGTCGAATTTTAGCGAAATCGTGAAATCGTCGTTTGTCGTCGTTGATTCTCGAAATCTCGATATCCGAGAGTTGAATTTTGGCGAAATCGTGAAATCGGCGTTTATCGTCGTTGATTCTCGAAATCTCGATGTCCGAGGGTCGAATTTTGGCGAAATCGTGAAATCTTCGTTTGCCGCCGTTGATTCTCGAAATCTCGATGTACGGGGGTAAAAAACGTTGATTTGACAAAAATGTCAGATTTTTACGAAAAAACACATTCCGATGCGTTCACAACGACAAATCGTCATTGCATCGGAACCAAAGTCGAATTTTGGCGAAATCGTGAAATCGTCGATTGTCGTCGTTGACTCTCGAAAGGTCGATGTCCGAGGGTCGAATTTTGGCGAAATCGTGAAATCGTCGTTTGTCGTCGTTGATTCTCGAAACTCGATGTCCGAGTCTCAAAAACGTTGATTTGACGAAAATGTCAGTTTTTTACGAAAAAACACATTTCCAATGCGTTCACAACGACAAATCGTCAAAAACGCTGATTTGACAAAAATGTCAGTTTTTTACGAAAAAACACATTTCCAATGCGTTTACAACGACAAATCGTCATTGCATCGGAACCAAAGTCGAATTTTGGCGAAATCGTGAAATCGTCGTTTGTCGTCGTAGATTCTCGAAATCACGACGTACGCGTGTCAAAAACGCTGATTTGACAAAAATGTCAGTTTTTTACGAAAAAACACATTTCCGATGCGTTTACAACGACAAATCGTCATTGCATCGGTACCAAAGTCGAATTTTGGCGAAATCGTGAAATCGGCCTTTATCGTCGTTGATTCTCGAAATCTCGATGTCCGACGGTCGAATTTTGGCGAAATCGTGAAATCGTCGTTTGTCGCCGTTGATTCTCGAAATCTCGATGTACGGGGGTAAAAAAAGTTGATTTGACAAAAATGTCAGATTTTTACGAAAAAACACATTCCGATGCATTCACAACGACAAATCGTCATTGCATCGGAACCAAAGTCGAATTTTGGCGAAATCGTCGTTTGTCGTCGTTGATTCTCGAAATCTCGATGTTCGAGGGTTAAAAACGTTGATTTGACAAAAATACCAGATTTTCACGAAAAAACACATTTCCAATGCGTTCACAACGACAAATCGTCAAAAACGCTGATTTGACAAAAATGTCAGTTTTTTACGAAAAAACACATTTCCGATGCGTTTACAAGGACAAATCGTCATTGCATCGGAACCAAAGTCGAATTTTGGCGAAATCGTGAAATCGTCGTTTCTCGTCGTTGATTCTCGAAATCTCGATGTCCGAGGCTCAAAAACGTCGATTTGACAAAAATGTCAGATATTTACGAAAAAACACATTTCCGATGCGTTTACAACGACAAATAGTCCATTGCATGGGAACCGAAGTCGAATTTTAGCGAAACTCGATGTCCGAGGCTCAAAAACGTTGATTTGACAAAAATGTCAGTTTTTTACGAAAAAAACACATTTCCAATGCGTTCACAACGACAAATCGTCAAAAACGCTGATTTGACAAAAATGTCAGTTTTTTACGAAAAAACACATTTCCGATGCGTTTACAACGAGAAATCGTCATTGCATCGGAACCAAAGTAGAAATTTGGCGAAATCGTGAAATCGTCGTTTGTCGCCGTTGATTCTCGAAATATCGATGTGCGAGGGTCAAAACCGCTGATTTGACAAAAATGTCAGATATTTACGAAAAAACACATTTTCGATGCGTTTACAACGACAAATCGTCATTGCATCGGAACCAAAGTCGACTTTTGGCGAAATCGTGAAATCGGCGTTTATCGTCGTTGATTCTCGAAATCTCGATGTCCGAGGGTCGAATTTTGGCGAAATCGTGAAATCGTCGTTTGTCGCCGTTGATTCTCGAAATCTCGATGTCCGAGGCTCAATAACGTCGATTTGACAAAAATGTCAGATTTTCACGAAAAAACACATTTTCGATGCGTTTACAACGACAAATCGTCATTGCATCGGAACCAAAGTCGAATTTTGGCGAAATCGTGAAATCGTCGTTTGTCGTCGTTGATACTCGAAAACTCGATGTTCGAGGATTAAAAACGTTGATTTGACAAAAATACCAGATTTTCACGAAAAAACACATTTCCAATGCGTTCACAACGACAAATCGTCATTGCATCGGAACCAAAGTCGAATTTTAGCGAAATCGTGAAATCGTCGTTTCTCGTCGTTGATTCTCGAAATCTCGATGTCCGAGGGTCGAATTTTGGCGAAATCGTGAAATCGTCGTTTGTCGTCGTTGATTCTCGAAATCTCGATGTCCGAGGGTTAAAAACGCTGTTTTGACAAAAATATGCGATTTTTACGAAAAAACACATTTCCGATGCGTTCAGAACGACAAATCGTCATTGCGTCGGAAAATAAGTCGAATTTTAGCGAAATCGTGAAATGGTCGATTATCGTCGTTGATTCTCGAAATCTCGATGTCCGAGGGTCAAAAACGTCGATTTGACAAAAATGTCAGATTTTTAAGAAATAACACATTTCCGATGCGTTTACAACGACAAATAGTCCATTGCATCGGAACCAAAGTCGAATTTTAGCGAAATCGTGAAATCGTCGTTTCTCGTCGTTGATTCTCGAAATCTCGATGTCCGAGGCTCAAAAACATCGATTTGACAAAAATGTCAGATTTTCACGAAAAAACACATTTTCGATGCGTTTACAACGACAAATCGTCATTGCATCGGAACCAAAGTCGAATTTTAGCGAAATCGTGAAATCGTCGTTTCTCGTCGTTGATTCTCGAAATCTCGATGTCCGAGGGTCGAATTTTGGCGAAATCGTGAAATCGTCGTTTGTCGTCGTTGATTCTCGAAACTCGATGTCCGAGGGTCAAAAACGTTGATTTGACAAAAATGTCAGTTTTTTACGAAAAAACACATTTCCAATGCGTTCACAACGACAAATCGTCAAAAACGCTGATTTGACAAAAATGTCAGTTTTTTACGAAAAAACACATTTCCGATGCGTTTACAAGGACAAATCGTCATTGCATCGGAACCAAAGTCGAATTTTGGCGAAATCGTGAAATCGTCGTTTCTCGTCGTTGATTCTCGAAATCTCGATGTCCGAGGCTCAAAAACGTCGATTTGACAAAAATGTCAGATTTTTAAGAAATAACACATTTTCGATGAGTTTACAACGACAAATCGTCATTGCATCGGAAGCAAAGTCGAATTTTGGCGAAATCGTGAAATCGTCGTTTGTCGTCGTAGATTCTCGAAATCACGATGTCCGAGGGTCGAATTTTGGCGAAATCGTGAAATCGTCGTTTGTCGCCGTTGATTCTCGAAATCTCGATGTACGGGGGTAAAAAACGTTGATTTGACAAAAATACCAGATTTTCACGAAAAAACACATTTTCGATGCGTTTCCAACGACAAATCGTCATTGCATCGGAACCAAAGTCGAATTTTGACGAAAGCGTGAAATCGTCGTTTGTCGTCGTTGATTCTCGAAATCTCGATGTCCGAGGGTCAAAAACGTCGATTTGACAAAAATGTCAGATTTTTAAGAAATAACACATTTTCGATGAGTTTACAACGACAAATCGTCATTGCATCGGAACCAAAGTCGAATTTTAGCGAAATCGTGAAATCGTCGTTTCTCGTCGTTGATTCTCGAAATCTCGATGTCCGAGGGTCGAATTTTGGCGAAATCGTGAAATCGTCGTTTGTCGTCGTTGATTCTCGAAATCTCGATGTCCGAGGGTTAAAAACGCTGTTTTGACAAAAATATGCGATTTTTACGAAAAAACACATTTCCGATGCGTTCAGAACGACAAATCGTCATTGCGTCGGAAAATAAGTCGAATTTTAGCGAAATCGTGAAATGGTCGATTATCGTCGTTGATTCTCGAAATCTCGATGTCCGAGGGTCAAAAACGTCGATTTGACAAAAATGTCAGATTTTTAAGAAATAACACATTTCCGATGCGTTTACAACGACAAATCGTCATTGCATCGGAACCAAAGTCGAATTTTAGCGAAATCGTGAAATCGTCGTTTCTCGTCGTTGATTCTCGAAATCTCGATGTCCGAGGGTCGAATTTTGGCGAAATCGTGAAATCGTCGTTTGTCGTCGTTGATTCTCGAAACTCGATGTCCGAGGGTCAAAAACGTTGATTTGACAAAAATGTCAGTTTTTTACGAAAAAACACATTTCCAATGCGTTCACAACGACAAATCGTCAAAAACGCTGATTTGACAAAAATGTCAGTTTTTTACGAAAAAACACATTTCCGATGCGTTTACAAGGACAAATCGTCATTGCATCGGAACCAAAGTCGAATTTTGGCGAAATCGTGAAATCGTCGTTTCTCGTCGTTGATTCTCGAAATCTCGATGTCCGAGGCTCAAAAACGTCGATTTGACAAAAATGTCAGATTTTTAAGAAATAACACATTTTCGATGAGTTTACAACGACAAATCGTCATTGCATCGGAAGCAAAGTCGAATTTTGGCGAAATCGTGAAATCGTCGTTTGTCGTCGTAGATTCTCGAAATCACGATGTCCGAGGGTCGAATTTTGGCGAAATCGTGAAATCGTCGTTTGTCGCCGTTGATTCTCGAAATCTCGATGTACGGGGGTAAAAAACGTTGATTTGACAAAAATACCAGATTTTCACGAAAAAACACATTTTCGATGCGTTTCCAACGACAAATCGTCATTGCATCGGAACCAAAGTCGAATTTTGACGAAAGCGTGAAATCGTCGTTTGTCGTCGTTGATTCTCGAAATCTCGATGTCCGAGGGTCAAAAACGTCGATTTGACAAAAATGTCAGATTTTTAAGAAATAACACATTTTCGATGAGTTTACAACGACAAATCGTCATTGCATCGGAACCAAAGTCGAATTTTGGCGAAATCGTGAAATCGTCGTTTGTCATCGTTGATTCTCGAAATCTCGATGTACGAGGGTCAAAAACGTCGATTTGACAAAAATGTCAGATTTTTACGAAATAACACATTTCCGATGCGTTTACAACGACAAATCGTCATTGCATCGGAACCAAAGTCGAATTTTAGCGAAATCGTGAAATCGTCGTTTGTCGTCGTTGATTCTCGAAATCTCGATATCCGAGAGTTGAATTTTGGCGAAATCGTGAAATCGGCGTTTATCGTCGTTGATTCTCGAAATCTCGATGTCCGAGGGTCGAATTTTGGCGAAATCGTGAAATCTTCGTTTGTCGCCGTTGATTCTCGAAATCTCGATGTACGGGGGTAAAAAACGTTGATTTGACAAAAATGTCAGATTTTTACGAAAAAACACATTCCGATGCGTTCACAACGACAAATCGTCATTGCATCGGAACCAAAGTCGAATTTTGGCGAAATCGTGAAATCGTCGATTGTCGTCGTTGATTCTCGAAAGGTCGATGTCCGAGGGTCGAATTTTGGCGAAATCGTGAAATCGTCGTTTGTCGTCGTTGATTCTCGAAACTCGATGTCCGAGTCTCAAAAACGTTGATTTGACAAAAATGTCAGTTTTTTACGAAAAAACACATTTCCAATGCGTTCACAACGACAAATCGTCAAAAACGCTGATTTGACAAAAATGTCAGTTTTTTACGAAAAAACACATTTCCAATGCGTTTACAACGACAAATCGTCATTGCATCGGAACCAAAGTCGAATTTTGGCGAAATCGTGAAATCGTCGTTTGTCGTCGTAGATTCTCGAAATCACGACGTACGCGTGATAAAAACGCTGATTTGACAAAAATGTCAGTTTTTTACGAAAAAACACATTTCCGATGCGTTTACAACGACAAATCGTCATTGCATCGGTACCAAAGTCGAATTTTGGCGAAATCGTGAAATCGGCCTTTATCGTCGTTGATTCTCGAAATCTCGATGTCCGACGGTCGAATTTTGGCGAAATCGTGAAATCGTCGTTTGTCGCCGTTGATTCTCGAAATCTCGATGTACGGGGGTAAAAAACGTTGATTTGACAAAAATGTCAGATTTTTACGAAAAAACACATTCCGATGCATTCACAACGACAAATCGTCATTGCATCGGAACCAAAGTCGAATTTTGGCGAAATCGTCGTTTGTCGTCGTTGATTCTCGAAATCTCGATATCCGAGAGTTGAATTTTGGCGAAATCGTGAAATCGGCGTTTATCGTCGTTGATTCTCGAAATCTCGATGTCCGAGGGTCGAATTTTGGCGAAATCGTGAAATCGTCGTTTGTCGCCGTTGATACTCGAAATCTCGATGTACGGGGGTAAAAAACGTTGATTTGACAAAAATGTCAGATTTTTACGAAAAAACACATTTCCGATGCGTTCACAACGACAAATCGTCATTGCATCGGAACCAAAGTCGAATTTTGGCGAAATCGTGAAATCGTCGATTGTCGTCGTTGATTCTCGAAATGTCGATGTACGGGGGTAAAAAACGTTGATTTGACAAAAATGTCAGATTTTTACGAAACAACACATTCCGATGCGTTCACAACGACAAATCGTCATTGCATCGGAACCAAAGTCGAATTTTGGCGAAATCGTGAAATCGTCGATTGTCGTCGTTGATTCTCGAAATGTCGATGTCCGAGGGTCGAATTTTGGCGAAATCGTGAAATCGTCGTTTGTCGTCGTTGATTCTCGAAACTCGATGTCCGAGGCTCAAAAACGTTGATTTGACAAAAATGTCAGTTTTTTACGAAAAAACACATTTCCAATGCGTTCACAACGACAAATTGTCAAAAACGCTGATTTGACAAAAATGTCAGTTTTTTTACGAAAAAACACATTTCCGATGCGTTTACAACGACAAATCGTCATTGCATCGGAACCAAAGTCGAAATTTGGCGAAATCGTGAAATCGTCGTTTGTCGTCGTAGATTCTCGAAATCACGACGTACGCGTGTCAAAAACGCTGATTTGACAAAAATGTCAGTTTTTTACGAAAAAACACATTTCCGATGCGTTTACAAGGACAAATCGTCATTGCATCGGAACCAAAGTCGAATTTTGGCGAAATCGTGAAATCGTCGTTTCTCGTCGTTGATTCTCGAAATCTCGATGTCCGCGGCTCAAAAACGTCGATTTGACAAAAATGTCAGATATTTACGAAAAAACACATTTTCGATGCGTTTACAACGACAAATCGTCATTGCATCGGAACCAAAGTCGAATTTTGGCGAAATCGTGAAATCGTCGATTGTCGTCGTTGATTCTCGAAATGTCGATGTCCGAGGGTCGAATTTTGGCGAAATCGTGAAATCGTCGTTTGTCGTCGTTGATTCTCGAAACTCGATGTCCGAGGCTCAAAAACGTTGATTTGACAAAAATGTCAGTTTTTTACGAAAAAACACATTTCCAATGCGTTCAGAACGACAAATTGTCAAAAACGCTGATTTGACAAAAATGTCAGTTTTTTACGAAAAAACACATTTCCGATGCGTTTACAACGACAAATCGTCATTGCATCGGAACCAAAGTCGAAATTTGGCGAAATCATGAAATCGTCGTTTGTCGTCGTAGATTCTCGAAATCACGACGTACGCGTGTCAAAAACGCTGATTTGACAAAAATGTCAGTTTTTTTACGAAAAAACACATTTCCGATCCGTTTACAAGGACAAATCGTCATTGCATCGGAACCAAAGTCGAATTTTGACGAAATCGTGAAATCGTCGTTTGTCGTCGTTGATTCTCGAAATCTCGATGTACGAGGGTCAAAAACGTCGATTTGACAAAAATGTCAGATTTTTGCGAAATAACACATTTCCGATGCGTTTACAACGACAAATCGTCATTGCATCGGAACCAAAGTCGAATTTTAGCGAAATCGTGAAATCGTCGTTTGTCGTCGTTGATTCTCGAAATCTCGATATCCGAGAGTTGAATTTTGGCGAAATCGTGAAATCGGCGTTTATCGTCGTTGATTCTCGAAATCTCGATGTCCGAGGGTCGAATTTTGGCGAAATCGTGAAATCGTCGTTTGTCGCCGTTGATTCTCGAAATCTCGATGTACGGGGGTAAAAAACGTTGATTTGACAAAAATGTCAGATTTTTACGAAAAAACATATTTCCGATGCGTTCACAACGACAAATCGTCATTGCATCGGAACCAAAGTCGAATTTTGGCGAAATCGTGAAATCGTCGATTGTCGTCGTTGATTCTCGAAATGTCGATGTCCGAGGGTCGAATTTTGGCGAAATCGTGAAATCGTCGTTTGTCGTCGTTGATTCTCGAAACTCGATGTCCGAGGCTCAAAAACGTTGATTTGACAAAAATGTCAGTTTTTTACGAAAAAACACATTTCCAATGCGTTCAGAACGACAAATCGTCAAAAACGCTGATTTGACAAAAATGTCAGTTTTTTACGAAAAAACACATTTCCGATGCGTTTACAACGACAAATCGTCATTGCATCGGAACCAAAGTCGAAATTTGGCGAAATCATGAAATCGTCGTTTGTCGTCGTAGATTCTCGAAATCACGACGTACGCGTGTCAAAAACGCTGATTTGACAAAAATGTCAGTTTTTTTTACGAAAAAACACATTTCCGATGCGTTTACAAGGACAAATCGTCATTGCATCGGAACCAAAGTCGAATTTTGGCGAAATCGTGAAATCGTCGTTTCTCGTCGTTGATTCTCGAAATCTCGATGTCCGCGGCTCAAAAACGTCGATTTGACAAAAATGTCAGATATTTACGAAAAAACACATTTTCGATGCGTTTACAACGACAAATCGTCATTGCATCGGAACCAAAGTCGAATGTTGGCGAAATCGTGAAATCGTCGATTGTCGTCGTTGATTCTCGAAATCTCGATGTCCGAGGTTCAAAAACGTCGATTTGACAAAAATGTCAGATTTTTAAGAAATAACACATTTCCGATGCGTTTACAACGACAAATAGTCCATTGCATGGGAACCAAAGTCGAATTTTAGCGAAATCGTGAAATCGTCGTTTCTCGTCGTTGATTCTCGAAATCTCGATGTCCGAGGCTCAATAACGTCGATTTGACAAAAATGTCAGATTTTCACGAAAAAACACATTTTCGATGCGTTTACAACGATAAATCGTCATTGCATCGGAACCAAAGTCGAATTTTGGCGAAATCGTGAAATCGTCGTTTGTCGTCGTTGATACTCGAAAACTCGATGTTCGAGGATTAAAAACGTTGATTTGACAAAAATACCAGATTTTCACGAAAAAACACATTTCCAATGCGTTCACAACGACAAATCGTCCATTGCATCGGAACCAACGTCGAATTTTAGCGAAATCGTGAAATCGTCGTTTGTCGTCGTTGATTCCCGAAACTCGATGTCCGAGGGTCAAAAACGTCGATTTGACAAAAATGTCAGTTTTTTACGAAAAAAACACATTTCCGATGCGTTCACAACGACAAATCGCCATTGCGTCGGAACCAAAGTCGAATTTTGGCGAAATCGTGAATTCGTCGTTTGTCGCCGTTGATTCTCGAAATCTCGATGTCCGAGGGTCAACAACGTCGATTTGACAAAAATGTGAGATATTTACGAAAAAACACATTTTCGATGCGTTTACAACGACAAATCGTCATTGCATCGGAACCAAAGTCGAATTTTGGCGAAATCGTGAAATCGGCGTTTATCGTCGTTGATTCTCGAAATCTCGATGTCCGAGGGTCGAATTTTGGCGACATCGTGAAATCGTCGTTTGTCGCGGTTGATTCTCGAAATCTCGATGTACGGGGGTAAAAAACGTTGATTTGACAAAAATGTCAGATTTTTACGAAAAAACACATTCCGATGCGTTCACAACGACAAATCGTCATTGCATCGGAACCAAAGTCGAATTTTGGCGAAATCGTGAAATCGTCGTTTGTCGTCGTTGATTCTCGAAATCTCGATGTCCGAGGTTCAAAAACGTCGATTTGACAAAAATGTCAGATTTTTAAGAAATAACACAATTCCGATGCGTTTACAACGACAAATAGTCCATTGCATGGGAACCAAAGTCGAATTTTGGCGAAATCGTGAATTCGTCGTTTGTCGCCGTTGATTCTCGAAATCTCGATGTCCGAGGGTCAACAACGTCGATTTGACAAAAATGTCAGATATTTACGAAAAAACACATTTTCGATGCGTTTACAATGACAAATCGTCATTGCATTGGAACCAAAGTCGAATTTTAGCGAAATCGTGAAATCGTCGTTTCTCGTCGTTGATTCTCGAAATCTCGATGTCCGAGGGTCGAATTTTGGCGAAATCGTGAAATCTTCGTTTGTCGCCGTTGATTCTCGAAATCTCGATGTACGGGGGTAAAAAACGTTGATTTGACAAAAATGTCAGGTTTTTACGAAAAAACACATTTCCGATGCGTTCACAACGACAAATCGTCATTGCATCGGAACCAAAGTCGAATTTTGGCGAAATCGTGAAATCGTCGATTGTCGTCGTTGATTCTCGAAATGTCGATGTCCGAGGGTCGAATTTTGGCGAAATCGTGAAATCGCCGTTTGTCGCCGTTGATACTCGAAATCTCGATGTCCGAGGGTCAAAAACGTTGATTTGACGAAAATGTAAGATTTTTACAAAAAAAATACATTTTCGATGCGTTTACAACGACAAATCGTCATTGCATCGGAACCAAAGTCGAATTTTGGCGAAATCGTGAAATGGTTGATTATCGTCGTTGATTCTCGAAATCTCGATGTCCGAGGGTCGAATTTTGGCGAAATCGTGAAATCGTCGTTTGTCGTCGTTGATTCTCGAAACTTGATGTCCGAGGGTCAAAAACGTTGATTTGACAAAAATATGAGATTTTTACGAAAAAACACATTTCCGATGCGTTCACAACGACAAATCGTCATTGCGTCGGAACCGAAGTCGAATTTTGGCGAAATCGTGAAATCGTCGTTTGTCGTCGTTGATTCGCGAAATCTCGATGTCCGAAGGTCAAAAACGCTGATTTTACAAAAATATGAGATTTTTAGGAAAAAACACATTTCCGATGCGTTCACAACGACAAATCGTCATTGCGTCGGAAAATAAGTCGAATTTTAGCGAAATCGTGAAATGGTCGATTGGGTATACGGAAAATTTGCCGAAAACAATTTGCCGAAAATACAATTTGCCGAGAATACAATTTGCCGAGAATACAATTTGCCGAAAATACAATTTGCCGACAATACAATTTGCCGAAAATACATTTTGCTGAAAATACAATTTGCCGAAAACACATTTTGCCAAAATTACAATTTGCCGAAAATACAATTTCCGCTATAGGAGAAAAAATGGAAATTATTTTCGCTATTATTTCCACACACACCCCGCCGTGCCTGGCACGCACCCCACTTATTCTACGCATTATACGATTTCACACACTATACTATTTCCACACACATCTCGCCGTGCCCCGCACTCACCCCACTATTCTACGCATTATACGATTTCACACACTACACTATTTCCACACACATCTCGCCGTGCCCCGCACGCACCCCACTAATTTACTCATTATACGATTTCACACACTATACTATTTCCACACACATCTCGCCGTGCCCCGTATGAACCCCACTATTCAACTCATGTTACGATTCGGTCAATACGGTTAGGCAAATTATATTTTCGGGAAATTGTATTTTTGGCAAATTGTATTTTCGGCAAATTGTAATTTCGGCAAATTGTAATTTCGGCAAATTGCATTTTCGGTAAATTGTTTTCGGCAAATTTTCCGTGAACCGTTTACAACGACAAATCGCCATTGTGTCGGAAACTAAGACGAATTTTGGTGAAATCGTGAAATCGTCGTTTGTCGTTGTAGATTCTCGAAATCTCGATGTACGCCTGTCAAAAACGCTGATTTGACAAAAATGTCAGTTTTTTTACGAAAAAACACATTTCCGATGCGTTTACTACGACAAATCGTCATTGCATCGGAACCAAAGTCGAATTTTGCCGAAATCGTGAAATCGTCGTTTGTCGTCGTAGATTCTCGAAATCACGACGTACGCGTGTCAAAAACGTTGATTTGACGAAAATGTAAGATTTTTACAAAAAAACACATTTTCGATGCGTTTACAACGACAAATCGTCATTGCATCGGAACCAAAGTCGAATTTTGGCGAAATCGTGAAATCGTCGTTTGTCGTCGTAGATTCTCGAAATCACGATGTCCGAGGGTCGAATTTTGGCGAAATCGTGAAATCGTCGTTTGTCGCCGTTGATTCTCGAAATCTCGATGTACGGGGGTAAAAAACGTTGATTTGACAAAAATACCAGATTTTCACGAAAAAACACATTTTCGATGCGTTTCCAACGACAAATCGTCATTGCATCGGAACCAAAGTCGAATTTTGACGAAAGCGTGAAATCGTCGTTTGTCGTCGTTGATTCTCGAAATCTCGATGTCCGAGGGTCAAAAACGTCGATTTGACAAAAATGTCAGATTTTTAAGAAATAACACATTTTCGATGAGTTTACAACGACAAATCGTCATTGCATCGGAACCAAAGTCGAATTTTGGCGAAATCGTGAAATCGTCGTTTGTCATCGTTGATTCTCGAAATCTCGATGTACGAGGGTCAAAAACGTCGATTTGACAAAAATGTCAGATTTTTACGAAATAACACATTTCCGATGCGTTTACAACGACAAATCGTCATTGCATCGGAACCAAAGTCGAATTTTAGCGAAATCGTGAAATCGTCGTTTGTCGTCGTTGATTCTCGAAATCTCGATATCCGAGAGTTGAATTTTGGCGAAATCGTGAAATCGGCGTTTATCGTCGTTGATTCTCGAAATCTCGATGTCCGAGGGTCGAATTTTGGCGAAATCGTGAAATCTTCGTTTGTCGCCGTTGATTCTCGAAATCTCGATGTACGGGGGTAAAAAACGTTGATTTGACAAAAATGTCAGATTTTTACGAAAAAACACATTCCGATGCATTCACAACGACAAATCGTCATTGCATCGGAACCAAAGTCGAATTTTGGCGAAATCGTCGTTTGTCGTCGTTGATTCTCGAAATCTCGATATCCGAGAGTTGAATTTTGGCGAAATCGTGAAATCGGCGTTTATCGTCGTTGATTCTCGAAATCTCGATGTCCGAGGGTCGAATTTTGGCGAAATCGTGAAATCGTCGTTTGTCGCCGTTGATACTCGAAATATCGATGTACGGGGGTAAAAAACGTTGATTTGACAAAAATGTCAGATTTTTACGAAAAAACACATTTCCGATGCGTTCACAACGACAAATCGTCATTGCATCGGAACCAAAGTCGAATTTTGGCGAAATCGTGAAATCGTCGATTGTCGTCGTTGATTCTCGAAATGTCGATGTACGGGGGTAAAAAACGTTGATTTGACAAAAATGTCAGATTTTTACGAAAAAACACATTCCGATGCGTTCACAACGACAAATCGTCATTGCATCGGAACCAAAGTCGAATTTTGGCGAAATCGTGAAATCGTCGATTGTCGTCGTTGATTCTCGAAATGTCGATGTCCGAGGGTCGAATTTTGGCGAAATCGTGAAATCGTCGTTTGTCGTCGTTGATTCTCGAAACTCGATGTCCGAGGCTCAAAAACGTTGATTTGACAAAAATGTCAGTTTTTTACGAAAAAACACATTTCCAATGCGTTCACAACGACAAATTGTCAAAAACGCTGATTTGACAAAAATGTCAGTTTTTTTACGAAAAAACACATTTCCGATGCGTTTACAACGACAAATCGTCATTGCATCGGAACCAAAGTCGAAATTTGGCGAAATCGTGAAATCGTCGTTTGTCGTCGTAGATTCTCGAAATCACGACGTACGCGTGTCAAAAACGCTGATTTGACAAAAATGTCAGTTTTTTACGAAAAAACACATTTCCGATGCGTTTACAAGGACAAATCGTCATTGCATCGGAACCAAAGTCGAATTTTGGCGAAATCGTGAAATCGTCGTTTCTCGTCGTTGATTCTCGAAATCTCGATGTCCGCGGCTCAAAAACGTCGATTTGACAAAAATGTCAGATATTTACGAAAAAACACATTTTCGATGCGTTTACAACGACAAATCGTCATTGCATCGGAACCAAAGTCGAATGTTGGCGAAATCGTGAAATCGTCGATTGTCGTCGTTGATTCTCGAAATCTCGATGTCCGAGGGTCGAATTTTGGCGAAATCGTGAAATCGTCGTTTGTCGTCGTTGATTCTCGAAATCTCGATGTCCGAGGGTTAAAAACGCTGTTTTGACAAAAATATGCGATTTTTACGAAAAAACACATTTCCGATGCGTTCACAACGACAAATAGTCCATTGCATCGGAACCAAAGTCGAATTTTAGCGAAATCGTGAAATCGTCGTTTCTCGTCGTTGATTCTCGAAATCTCGATGTCCGAGGCTCAAAAACATCGATTTGACAAAAATGTCAGATTTTCACGAAAAAACACATTTTCGATGCGTTTACAACGACAAATCGTCATTGCATCGGAACCAAAGTCGAATTTTAGCGAAATCGTGAAATCGTCGTTTCTCGTCGTTGATTCTCGAAATCTCGATGTCCGAGGGTCGAATTTTGGCGAAATCGTGAAATCTTCGTTTGTCGCCGTTGATTCTCGAAATCTCGATGTACGGGGGTAAAAAACGTTGATTTGACAAAAATGTCAGATTTTTACGAAAAAACACATTCCGATGCGTTCACAACGACAAATCGTCATTGCATCGGAACCAAAGTCGAATTTTGGCGAAATCGTGAAATCGTCGATTGTCGTCGTTGATTCTCGAAATGTCGATGTCCGAGTCTCAAAAACGTTGATTTGACAAAAATGTCAGTTTTTTACGAAAAAACACATTTCCAATGCGTTCACAACGACAAATCGTCAAAAATGCTGATTTGACAAAAATGTCAGTTTTTTACGAAAAAACACATTTCCAATGCGTTTACAACGACAAATCGTTATTGCATCGGAACCAAAGTCGAAATTTGGCGAAATCGTGAAATCGTCGTTTGTCGTCGTAGATTCTCGAAATCACGAGGTACGCGTGTCAAAAACGCTGATTTGACAAAAATGTCAGTTTTTTACGAAAAAACACATTTCCGATGCGTTTACAAGGACAAATCATCATTGCATCGGAACCAAAGTCGAATTTTGACGAAATCGTGAAATCGTCGTTTGTCGTCGTTGATTCTCGAAATCTCGATATCCGAGAGTTGAATTTTGGCGAAATCGTGAAATCGGCGTTTATCGTCGTTGATTCTCGAAATCTCGATGTCCGAGGGTCGAATTTTGGCGAAATCGTGAAATCGTCGTTTGTCGCCGTTGATTCTCGAAATCTCGATGTACGGGGGTAAAAAACGTTGATTTGACAAAAATGTCAGATTTTTACGAAAAAACACATTTCCGATGCGTTCACAACGACAAATCGTCATTGCATCGGAACCAAAGTCGAATTTTGGCGAAATCGTGAAATCGTCGATTGTCGTCGTTGATTCTCGAAATGTCGATGTCCGAGGGTCGAATTTTGGCGAAATCGTGAAATCGTCGTTTGTCGTCGTTGATTCTCGAAACTCGATGTCCGAGGCTCAAAAACGTTGATTTGACAAAAATGTCAGTTTTTTACGAAAAAACACATTTCCAATGCGTTCAGAACGACAAATTGTCAAAAACGCTGATTTGACAAAAATGTCAGTTTTTTACGAAAAAACACATTTCCGATGCGTTTACAACGACAAATCGTCATTGCATCGGAACCAAAGTCGAAATTTGGCGAAATCATGAAATCGTCGTTTGTCGTCGTAGATTCTCGAAATCACGACGTACGCGTGTCAAAAACGCTGATTTGACAAAAATGTCAGTTTTTTTACGAAAAAACACATTTCCGATCCGTTTACAAGGACAAATCGTCATTGCATCGGAACCAAAGTCGAATTTTGACGAAATCGTGAAATCGTCGTTTGTCGTCGTTGATTCTCGAAATCTCGATGTACGAGGGTCAAAAACGTCGATTTGACAAAAATGTCAGATTTTTGCGAAATAACACATTTCCGATGCGTTTACAACGACAAATCGTCATTGCATCGGAACCAAAGTCGAATTTTAGCGAAATCGTGAAATCGTCGTTTGTCGTCGTTGATTCTCGAAATCTCGATATCCGAGAGTTGAATTTTGGCGAAATCGTGAAATCGGCGTTTATCGTCGTTGATTCTCGAAATCTCGATGTCCGAGGGTCGAATTTTGGCGAAATCGTGAAATCGTCGTTTGTCGCCGTTGATTCTCGAAATCTCGATGTACGGGGGTAAAAAACGTTGATTTGACAAAAATGTCAGATTTTTACGAAAAAACATATTTCCGATGCGTTCACAACGACAAATCGTCATTGCATCGGAACCAAAGTCGAATTTTGGCGAAATCGTGAAATCGTCGATTGTCGTCGTTGATTCTCGAAATGTCGATGTCCGAGGGTCGAATTTTGGCGAAATCGTGAAATCGTCGTTTGTCGTCGTTGATTCTCGAAACTCGATGTCCGAGGCTCAAAAACGTTGATTTGACAAAAATGTCAGTTTTTTACGAAAAAACACATTTCCAATGCGTTCAGAACGACAAATCGTCAAAAACGCTGATTTGACAAAAATGTCAGTTTTTTACGAAAAAACACATTTCCGATGCGTTTACAACGACAAATCGTCATTGCATCGGAACCAAAGTCGAAATTTGGCGAAATCATGAAATCGTCGTTTGTCGTCGTAGATTCTCGAAATCACGACGTACGCGTGTCAAAAACGCTGATTTGACAAAAATGTCAGTTTTTTTTACGAAAAAACACATTTTCGATGCGTTTACAACGACAAATCGTCATTGCATCGGAACCAAAGTCGAATGTTGGCGAAATCGTGAAATCGTCGATTGTCGTCGTTGATTCTCGAAATCTCGATGTCCGAGGTTCAAAAACGTCGATTTGACAAAAATGTCAGATTTTTAAGAAATAACACATTTCCGATGCGTTTACAACGACAAATAGTCCATTGCATGGGAACCAAAGTCGAATTTTAGCGAAATCGTGAAATCGTCGTTTCTCGTCGTTGATTCTCGAAATCTCGATGTCCGAGGCTCAATAACGTCGATTTGACAAAAATGTCAGATTTTCACGAAAAAACACATTTTCGATGCGTTTACAACGATAAATCGACATTGCATCGGAACCAAAGTCGAATTTTGGCGAAATCGTGAAATCGTCGTTTGTCGTCGTTGATACTCGAAAACTCGATGTTCGAGGATTAAAAACGTTGATTTGACAAAAATACCAGATTTTCACGAAAAAACACATTTCCAATGCGTTCACAACGACAAATCGTCCATTGCATCGGAACCAACGTCGAATTTTAGCGAAATCGTGAAATCGTCGTTTGTCGTCGTTGATTCCCGAAACTCGATGTCCGAGGGTCAAAAACGTCGATTTGACAAAAATGTCAGTTTTTTACGAAAAAAACACATTTCCGATGCGTTCACAACGACAAATCGCCATTGCGTCGGAACCAAAGTCGAATTTTGGCGAAATCGTGAATTCGTCGTTTGTCGCCGTTGATTCTCGAAATCTCGATGTCCGAGGGTCAACAACGTCGATTTGACAAAAATGTGAGATATTTACGAAAAAACACATTTTCGATGCGTTTACAACGACAAATCGTCATTGCATCGGAACCAAAGTCGAATTTTGGCGAAATCGTGAAATCGGCGTTTATCGTCGTTGATTCTCGAAATCTCGATGTCCGAGGGTCGAATTTTGGCGACATCGTGAAATCGTCGTTTGTCGCGGTTGATTCTCGAAATCTCGATGTACGGGGGTAAAAAACGTTGATTTGACAAAAATGTCAGATTTTTACGAAAAAACACATTCCGATGCGTTCACAACGACAAATCGTCATTGCATCGGAACCAAAGTCGAATTTTGGCGAAATCGTGAAATCGTCGTTTGTCGTCGTTGATTCTCGAAATCTCGATGTCCGAGGTTCAAAAACGTCGATTTGACAAAAATGTCAGATTTTTAAGAAATAACACAATTCCGATGCGTTTACAACGACAAATAGTCCATTGCATGGGAACCAAAGTCGAATTTTGGCGAAATCGTGAATTCGTCGTTTGTCGCCGTTGATTCTCGAAATCTCGATGTCCGAGGGTCAACAACGTCGATTTGACAAAAATGTCAGATATTTACGAAAAAACACATTTTCGATGCGTTTACAATGACAAATCGTCATTGCATTGGAACCAAAGTCGAATTTTAGCGAAATCGTGAAATCGTCGTTTCTCGTCGTTGATTCTCGAAATCTCGATGTCCGAGGGTCGAATTTTGGCGAAATCGTGAAATCTTCGTTTGTCGCCGTTGATTCTCGAAATCTCGATGTACGGGGGTAAAAAACGTTGATTTGACAAAAATGTCAGGTTTTTACGAAAAAACACATTTCCGATGCGTTCACAACGACAAATCGTCATTGCATCGGAACCAAAGTCGAATTTTGGCGAAATCGTGAAATCGTCGATTGTCGTCGTTGATTCTCGAAATGTCGATGTCCGAGGGTCGAATTTTGGCGAAATCGTGAAATCGCCGTTTGTCGCCGTTGATACTCGAAATCTCGATGTCCGAGGGTCAAAAACGTTGATTTGACGAAAATGTAAGATTTTTACAAAAAAATACATTTTCGATGCGTTTACAACGACAAATCGTCATTGCATCGGAACCAAAGTCGAATTTTGGCGAAATCGTGAAATGGTTGATTATCGTCGTTGATTCTCGAAATCTCGATGTCCGAGGGTCGAATTTTGGCGAAATCGTGAAATCGTCGTTTGTCGTCGTTGATTCTCGAAACTTGATGTCCGAGGGTCAAAAACGTTGATTTGACAAAAATATGAGATTTTTACGAAAAAACACATTTCCGATGCGTTCACAACGACAAATCGTCATTGCGTCGGAACCGAAGTCGAATTTTGGCGAAATCGTGAAATCGTCGTTTGTCGTCGTTGATTCGCGAAATCTCGATGTCCGAAGGTCAAAAACGCTGATTTTACAAAAATATGAGATTTTTAGGAAAAAACACATTTCCGATGCGTTCACAACGACAAATCGTCATTGCGTCGGAAAATAAGTCGAATTTTAGCGAAATCGTGAAATGGTCGATTGGGTATACGGAAAATTTGCCGAAAACAATTTGCCGAAAATACAATTTGCCGAGAATACAATTTGCCGAGAATACAATTTGCCGAAAATACAATTTGCCGACAATACAATTTGCCGAAAATACATTTTGCTGAAAATACAATTTGCCGAAAACACATTTTGCCAAAATTACAATTTGCCGAAAATACAATTTCCGCTATAGGAGAAAAAATGGAAATTATTTTCGCTATTATTTCCACACACACCCCGCCGTGCCTGGCACGCACCCCACTTATTCTACGCATTATACGATTTCACACACTATACTATTTCCACACACATCTCGCCGTGCCCCGCACTCACCCCACTATTCTACGCATTATACGATTTCACACACTACACTATTTCCACACACATCTCGCCGTGCCCCGCACGCACCCCACTAATTTACTCATTATACGATTTCACACACTATACTATTTCCACACACATCTCGCCGTGCCCCGTATGAACCCCACTATTCAACTCATGTTACGATTCGGTCAATACGGTTAGGCAAATTATATTTTCGGGAAATTGTATTTTTGGCAAATTGTATTTTCGGCAAATTGTAATTTCGGCAAATTGTAATTTCGGCAAATTGCATTTTCGGTAAATTGTTTTCGGCAAATTTTCCGTGAACCGTTTACAACGACAAATCGCCATTGTGTCGGAAACTAAGACGAATTTTGGTGAAATCGTGAAATCGTCGTTTGTCGTTGTAGATTCTCGAAATCTCGATGTACGCCTGTCAAAAACGCTGATTTGACAAAAATGTCAGTTTTTTTACGAAAAAACACATTTCCGATGCGTTTACTACGACAAATCGTCATTGCATCGGAACCAAAGTCGAATTTTGCCGAAATCGTGAAATCGTCGTTTGTCGTCGTAGATTCTCGAAATCACGACGTACGCGTGTCAAAAACGTTGATTTGACGAAAATGTAAGATTTTTACAAAAAAACACATTTTCGATGCGTTTACAACGACAAATCGTCATTGCATCGGAACCAAAGTCGAATTTTGGCGAAATCGTGAAATCGTCGTTTGTCGTCGTTGATTCTCGAAATATCGATGTGCGAGGGTCAAAAACGCTGATTTGACAAAAATATGAGATTTTTACGAAAAAACACATTTCCGATGCGTTCACAACGACAAATCGTCATTGTGTCAGAAAATAAGTCGAATTTTAGCGATATCGTGAAATCGTCGATTCTCGTCGTTGATTCTCGAAATCTCGATGTCCGAGGGTCAACAACGTCGATTTGACAAAAATGTCAGATATTTACGAAAAAACACATTTTCGATGCGTTTACAACGACAAATCGTCATTGCATCGGAACCAAAGTCGAATTTTGGCGAAATCGTGAAATCGTCGTTTGTCGTCGTTGATTCTCGAAATCTCGATGTCCGAGGGTCGAATTTTGGCGAAATCGTGAAATCGTCGTTTGTCGTCGTTGATTCTCGAAATCTCGATGTCGGAGGGTTAAAAACGCTGTTTTGACAAAAATATGCGATTTAACGAAAAAAGACATTTCCGATGCGTTTACAACGACAAATAGTCCATTGCATCGGAACCAAAGTCGAATTTTAGCGAAATCGTGAAATCGTCGTTTCTCGTCGTTGATTCTCGAAATCTCGATGTCCGAGGCTCAAAAACGTCGATTTGACAAAAATGTCAGATTTTCACGAAAAAACACATTTTCGATGCGTTTACAACGACAAATCGTCATTGCATTGGAACCAAAGTCGAATTTTAGCGAAATCGTGAAATCGTCGTTTCTCGTCGTTGATTCTCGAAATCTCGAAGTCCGAGGGTCGAATTTTGGCGAAATCGTGAAATCTTCGTTTGTCGCCGTTGATTCTCGAAATCTCGATGTACGGGGGTAAAAAACGTTGAATTGACAAAAATGTCAGATTTTTACGAAAAAACACATTTCCGATGCGTTCACAACGACAAATCGTCATTGCATCGGAACCAAAGTCGAATTTTGGCGAAATCGTGAAATCGTCGATTGTCGTCGTTGATTCTCGAAATGTCGATGTCCGAGGGTCGAATTTTGGCGAAATCGTGAAATCGTCGTTTGTCGTCGTTTATTCTCGAAACTCGATGTCCGAGGGTCAAAAACGTTGATTTGACAAAAATATGAGATTTTTACGAAAAAACACATTTCCGATGCGTTCACAACGACAAATCGTCATTGCGTCGGAACCAAAGTCGAATTTTGGCGAAATCGTGAAATCGTCGTTTGTCGTCGTTGATTCGCGAAATCTCGATGTCCGAAGGTCAAAAACGCCGATTTGACAAAAATATGAGATTTTTAGGAAAAAACACATTTCCGATGCGTTCACAACGACAAATCGTCATTGCGTCGGAAAATAAGTCGAATTTTAGCGAAATCGTGAAATGGTCGATTGGGTATACGGAAAATTTGCCGAAAACAATTTGCCGAAAATACAATTTGCCGAGAATACAATTTGCCGAGAATACAATTTGCCAAAAATACAATTTCCCGAGAATACAATTTGCCGAAAATACATTTTGCTGAAAATACAATTTGCCGAAAACACATTTTGCCGAAATTACAATTTGCCGAAAATACAATTTCCGCTATAGGAGAAAAAATGGAAATTATTTTCGCTATTATTTCCACACACACCCCGCCGTGCCTGGCACGCACCCCACTTATTCTACGCATTATACGATTTCACACACTATACTATTTCCACACACATCTCGCCGTGCCCCGCACTCACCCCACTATTCTACGCATTATACGATTTCACACACTACACTATTTCCACACACATCTCGCCGTGCCCCGTATGAACCCCACTATTCAACTCATGTTACGATTCGGTCAATACGGTTAGGCAAATTATATTTTCGGGAAATTGTATTTTTGGCAAATTGTAATTTCGGCAAATTGCATTTTCGGTAAATTGTTTTCGGCAAATTTTCCGTGAACCGTTTACAACGACAAATCGCTATTGTGTCGGAAACTAAGACGAATTTTGGTGAAATCGTGAAATCGTCGTTTGTCGTTGTAGATTCTCGAAATCTCGATGTACGCCTGTCAAAAACGCTGATTTGACAAAAATGTCAGTTTTTTACGAAAAAACACATTTCCGATGCGTTTACAACGACAAATCGTCATTGCATCGGAACCAAAGTCGAATTTTGGCGAAATCGTGAAATCGTCGTTTGTCGTCGTTGATTCTCGAAATATCGATGTGCGAGGGTCAAAAACGCTGATTTGACAAAAATATGAGATTTTTACGAAAAAACACGTTTCCGATGCGTTCACAACGACAAATCGTCATTGTGTCAGAAAATAAGTCGAATTTTAGCGATATCGTGAAATCGTCGATTCTCGTCGTTGATTCTCGAAATCTCGATGTCCGAGGGTCAACAACGTCGATTTGACAAAAATGTCAGATATTTACGAAAAAACACATTTTCGATGCGTTTACAACGACAAATCGTCATTGCATCGGAACCAAAGTCGAATTTTGGCGAAATCGTGAAATCGTCGTTTGTCGTCGTTGATTCTCGAAATCTCGATGTCCGAGGGTCGAATTTTGGCGAAATCGTGAAATCGTCGTTTGTCGTCGTTGATTCTCGAAATCTCGATGTCGGAGGGTTAAAAACGCTGTTTTGACAAAAATATGCGATTTAACGAAAAAAGACATTTCCGATGCGTTTACAACGACAAATAGTCCATTGCATCGGAACCAAAGTCGAATTTTAGCGAAATCGTGAAATCGTCGTTTCTCGTCGTTGATTCTCGAAATCTCGATGTCCGAGGCTCAAAAACGTCGATTTGACAAAAATGTCAGATTTTCACGAAAAAACACATTTTCGATGCGTTTACAACGACAAATCGTCATTGCATTGGAACCAAAGTCGAATTTTAGCGAAATCGTGAAATCGTCGTTTCTCGTCGTTGATTCTCGAAATCTCGAAGTCCGAGGGTCGAATTTTGGCGAAATCGTGAAATCTTCGTTTGTCGCCGTTGATTCTCGAAATCTCGATGTACGGGGGTAAAAAACGTTGAATTGACAAAAATGTCAGATTTTTACGAAAAAACACATTTCCGATGCGTTCACAACGACAAATCGTCATTGCATCGGAACCAAAGTCGAATTTTGGCGAAATCGTGAAATCGTCGATTGTCGTCGTTGATTCTCGAAATGTCGATGTCCGAGGGTCGAATTTTGGCGAAATCGTGAAATCGTCGTTTGTCGTCGTTTATTCTCGAAACTCGATGTCCGAGGGTCAAAAACGTTGATTTGACAAAAATATGAGATTTTTACGAAAAAACACATTTCCGATGCGTTCACAACGACAAATCGTCATTGCGTCGGAACCAAAGTCGAATTTTGGCGAAATCGTGAAATCGTCGTTTGTCGTCGTTGATTCGCGAAATCTCGATGTCCGAAGGTCAAAAACGCCGATTTGACAAAAATATGAGATTTTTAGGAAAAAAACACATTTCCGATGCGTTCACAACGACAAATCGTCATTGCGTCGGAAAATAAGTCGAATTTTAGCGAAATCGTGAAATGGTCGATTGGGTATACGGAAAATTTGCCGAAAACAATTTGCCGAAAATACAATTTGCCGAGAATACAATTTGCCGAGAATACAATTTGCCGAAAATACAATTTCCCGAGAATACAATTTGCCGAAAATACATTTTGCTGAAAATACAATTTGCCGAAAACACATTTTGCCGAAATTACAATTTGCCGAAAATACAATTTCCGCTATAGGAGAAAAAATGGAAATTATTTTCGCTATTATTTCCACACACACCCCGCCGTGCCTGGCACGCACCCCACTTATTCTACGCATTATACGATTTCACACACTATACTATTTCCACACACATCTCGCCGTGCCCCGCACTCACCCCACTATTCTACGCATTATACGATTTCACACACTACACTATTTCCACACACATCTCGCCGTGCCCCGTATGAACCCCACTATTCAACTCATGTTACGATTCGGTCAATACGGTTAGGCAAATTATATTTTCGGGAAATTGTATTTTTGGCAAATTGTAATTTCGGCAAATTGCATTTTCGGTAAATTGTTTTCGGCAAATTTTCCGTGAACCGTTTACAACGACAAATCGCTATTGTGTCGGAAACTAAGACGAATTTTGGTGAAATCGTGAAATCGTCGTTTGTCGTTGTAGATTCTCGAAATCTCGATGTACGCCTGTCAAAAACGCTGATTTGACAAAAATGTCAGTTTTTTACGAAAAAACACATTTCCGATGCGTTTACAACGACAAATCGTCATTGCATCGGAACCAAAGTCGAATTTTGGCGAAATCGTGAAATCGTCGTTTGTCGTCGTTGATTCTCGAAATATCGATGTGCGAGGGTCAAAAACGCTGATTTGACAAAAATATGAGATTTTTACGAAAAAACACGTTTCCGATGCGTTCACAACGACAAATCGTCATTGTGTCAGAAAATAAGTCGAATTTTAGCGATATCGTGAAATCGTCGATTCTCGTCGTTGATTCTCGAAATCTCGATGTCCGAGGGTCAACAACGTCGATTTGACAAAAATGTCAGATATTTACGAAAAAACACATTTTCGATGCGTTTACAACGACAAATCGTCATTGCATCGGAACCAAAGTCGAATTTTGGCGAAATCGTGAAATCGTCGTTTGTCGTCGTTGATTCTCGAAATCTCGATGTCCGAGGGTCGAATTTTGGCGAAATCGTGAAATCGTCGTTTGTCGTCGTTGATTCTCGAAATCTCGATGTCGGAGGGTTAAAAACGCTGTTTTGACAAAAATATGCGATTTAACGAAAAAAGACATTTCCGATGCGTTTACAACGACAAATAGTCCATTGCATCGGAACCAAAGTCGAATTTTAGCGAAATCGTGAAATCGTCGTTTCTCGTCGTTGATTCTCGAAATCTCGATGTCCGAGGCTCAAAAACGTCGATTTGACAAAAATGTCAGATTTTCACGAAAAAACACATTTTCGATGCGTTTACAACGACAAATCGTCATTGCATTGGAACCAAAGTCGAATTTTAGCGAAATCGTGAAATCGTCGTTTCTCGTCGTTGATTCTCGAAATCTCGAAGTCCGAGGGTCGAATTTTGGCGAAATCGTGAAATCTTCGTTTGTCGCCGTTGATTCTCGAAATCTCGATGTACGGGGGTAAAAAACGTTGAATTGACAAAAATGTCAGATTTTTACGAAAAAACACATTTCCGATGCGTTCACAACGACAAATCGTCATTGCATCGGAACCAAAGTCGAATTTTGGCGAAATCGTGAAATCGTCGATTGTCGTCGTTGATTCTCGAAATGTCGATGTCCGAGGGTCGAATTTTGGCGAAATCGTGAAATCGTCGTTTGTCGTCGTTTATTCTCGAAACTCGATGTCCGAGGGTCAAAAACGTTGATTTGACAAAAATATGAGATTTTTACGAAAAAACACATTTCCGATGCGTTCACAACGACAAATCGTCATTGCGTCGGAACCAAAGTCGAATTTTGGCGAAATCGTGAAATCGTCGTTTGTCGTCGTTGATTCGCGAAATCTCGATGTCCGAAGGTCAAAAACGCCGATTTGACAAAAATATGAGATTTTTAGGAAAAAACACATTTCCGATGCGTTCACAACGACAAATCGTCATTGCGTCGGAAAATAAGTCGAATTTTAGCGAAATCGTGAAATGGTCGATTGGGTATACGGAAAATTTGCCGAAAACAATTTGCCGAAAATACAATTTGCCGAGAATACAATTTGCCGAGAATACAATTTGCCGAAAATACAATTTCCCGAGAATACAATTTGCCGAAAATACATTTTGCTGAAAATACAATTTGCCGAAAACACATTTTGCCGAAATTACAATTTGCCGAAAATACAATTTCCGCTATAGGAGAAAAAATGGAAATTATTTTCGCTATTATTTCCACACACACCCCGCCGTGCCTGGCACGCACCCCACTTATTCTACGCATTATACGATTTCACACACTATACTATTTCCACACACATCTCGCCGTGCCCCGCACTCACCCCACTATTCTACGCATTATACGATTTCACACACTACACTATTTCCACACACATCTCGCCGTGCCCCGTATGAACCCCACTATTCAACTCATGTTACGATTCGGTCAATACGGTTAGGCAAATTATATTTTCGGGAAATTGTATTTTTGGCAAATTGTAATTTCGGCAAATTGCATTTTCGGTAAATTGTTTTCGGCAAATTTTCCGTGAACCGTTTACAACGACAAATCGCAATTGTGTCGGAAACTAAGACGAATTTTGGTGAAATCGTGAAATCGTCGTTTGTCGTTGTAGATTCTCGAAATCTCGATGTACGCCTGTCAAAAACGCTGATTTGACAAAAATGTCAGTTTTTTACGAAAAAACACATTTCCGATGCGTTTACAACGACAAATCGTCATTGCATCGGAACCAAAGTCGAATTTTGGCGAAATCGTGAAATCGTCGTTTGTCGTCGTTGATTCTCGAAATATCGATGTGCGAGGGTCAAAAACGCTGATTTGACAAAAATATGAGATTTTTACGAAAAAACACATTTCCGATGCGTTCACAACGACAAATCGTCATTGTGTCGGAAAATAAGTCGAATTTTAGCGATATCGTGAAATCGTCGATTCTCGTCGTTGATTCTCGAAATCTCGATGTTCGAGGGTTAAAAACGTTGATTTGACAAAAATACCAGATTTTCACGAAAAAACACATTTCCAATGCGTTCACAACGACAAATCGTCAAAAAACGCTGATTTGACAAAAATGTCAGTTTTTTACGAAAAAACACATTTCCGATGCGTTTACAAGGACAAATCGTCATTGCATCGGAACCAAAGTCGAATTTTGGCGAAATCGTGAAATCGTCGTTTCTCGTCGTTGATTCTCGAAATCTCGATGTCCGAGGCTCAAAAACGTCGATTTGACAAAAATGTCAGATATTTACGAAAAACACATTTTCGATGCGTTTACAACGACAAATCGTCATTGCATCGGTACCAAAGTCGAATTTTGGCGAAATCGTGAAATCGGCCTTTATCGTCGTTGATTCTCGAAATCTCGATGTCCGACGGTCGAATTTTGGCGAAATCGTGAAATCGTCGTTTGTCGCCGTTGATTCTCGAAATCTCGATGTACGGGGGTAAAAAACGTTGATTTGACAAAAATGTCAGATTTTTACGAAAAAACACATTCCGATGCATTCACAACGACAAATCGTCATTGCATCGGAACCAAAGTCGAATTTTGGCGAAATCGTCGTTTGTCGTCGTTGATTCTCGAAATCTCGATGTTCGAGGGTTAAAACGTTGATTTGACAAAAATACCAGATTTTCACGAAAAAACACATTTCCAATGCGTTCACAACGACAAATCGTCAAAAACGCTGATTTGACAAAAATGTCAGTTTTTCCGAAAAAACACATTTCCAATGCGTTTACAAGGACAAATCGTCATTGCATCGGAACCAAAGTCGAATTTTGGCGAAATCGTGAAATCGTCGTTTCTCGTCGTTGATTCTCGAAATCTCGATGTCCGAGGCTCAAAAACGTCGATTTGACAAAAATGTCAGATTTTTACGAAATAACACATTTCCGATGCGTTTACAACGACAAATCGTCATTGCATCGGAACCAAAGTCGAATTTTAGCGAAATCGTGAAATCGTCGTTTGTCGTCGTTGATTCTCGAAATCTCGATATCCGAGAGTTGAATTTTGGCGAAATCGTGAAATCGGCGTTTATCGTCGTTGATTCTCGAAATCTCGATGTCCGAGGGTCGAATTTTGGCGAAATCGTGAAATCTTCGTTTGTCGTCGTTGATTCTCGAAACTCGATGTCCGAGGCTCAAAAACGTTGATTTGACAAAAATGTCAGTTTTTTACGAAAAAACACATTTCCAATGCATTCACAACGACAAATCGTCTAAAACGCTGATTTAACAAAAATGTCAGTTTTTTTTACGAAAAAACACATTTCCGATGCGTTTACAACGACAAATCGTCATTGCATCGGAACCAAAGTCGACATTTGGCGAAATCGTGAATCGTCGTTTGTCGTCGTAGATTCTCGAAATCACGACGTACGCGTGTCAAAAACGCTGATTTGACAAAAATGTCAGTTTTTTACGAAAAAAACACATTTCCGATGCGTTTACAAGGACAAATCGTCATTGCATCGGAACCAAAGTCGAATTTTGGCGAAATCGTGAAATCGTCGTTTCTCGTCGTTGATTCTCGAAATCTCGATGTCCGCGGCTCAAAAACGTCGATTTGACAAAAATGTCAGATATTTACGAAAAAACACATTTTCGATGCGTTTACAACGACAAATCGTCATTGCATCGGAACCAAAGTCGAATGTTGGCGAAATCGTGAAATCGTCAATTGTCGTCGTTGATTCTCGAAATCTCGATGTCCGAGGCTCAATAACGTCGATTTTACAAAAATGTCAGATTTTCACGAAAAAACACATTTTCGATGCGTTTACAACGACAAATCGTCATTGCATCGGAACCAAAGTCGAATTTTGGCGAAATCGTGAAATCGTCGTTTGTCGTCGTTGATACTCGAAAACTCGATGTTCGAGGATTAAAAACGTTGATTTGACAAAAATACCAGATTTTCACGAAAAAACACATTTCCAATGCGTTCACAACGACAAATCGTCCATTGCATCGGAACCAACGTCGAATTTTAGCGAAATCGTGAAATCGTCGTTTGTCGTCGTTGATTCCCGAAACTCGATGTCCGAGGGTCAAAAACGTCGATTTGACAAAAATGTCAGTTTTTTACGAAAAAAACACATTTCCGATGCGTTCACAACGACAAATCGCCATTGCGTCGGAACCAAAGTCGAATTTTGGCGAAATCGTGAATTCGTCGTTTGTCGCCGTTGATTCTCGAAATCTCGATGTCCGAGGGTCAACAACGTCGATTTGACAAAAATGTGAGATATTTACGAAAAAACACATTTTCGATGCGTTTACAACGACAAATCGTCATTGCATCGGAACCAAAGTCGAATTTTGGCGAAATCGTGAAATCGGCGTTTATCGTCGTTGATTCTCGAAATCTCGATGTCCGAGGGTCGAATTTTGGCGACATCGTGAAATCGTCGTTTGTCGCGGTTGATTCTCGAAATCTCGATGTACGGGGGTAAAAAACGTTGATTTGACAAAAATGTCAGATTTTTACGAAAAAACACATTCCGATGCGTTCACAACGACAAATCGTCATTGCATCGGAACCAAAGTCGAATTTTGGCGAAATCGTGAAATCGTCGTTTGTCGTCGTTGATTCTCGAAATCTCGATGTCCGAGGTTCAAAACGTCGATTTGACAAAAATGTCAGATTTTAAGAAATAACACAATTCCGATGCGTTTACAACGACAAATAGTCCATTGCATGGAACCAAAGTCGAATTTTGGCGAAATCGTGAATTCGTCGTTTGTCGCCGTTGATTCTCGAAATCTCGATGTCCGAGGGTCAACAACGTCGATTTGACAAAAATGTCAGATATTTACGAAAAAACACATTTTCGATGCGTTTACAATGACAAATCGTCATTGCATTGGAACCAAAGTCGAATTTTAGCGAAATCGTGAAATCGTCGTTTCTCGTCGTTGATTCTCGAAATCTCGATGTCCGAGGGTCGAATTTTGGCGAAATCGTGAAATCTTCGTTTGTCGCCGTTGATTCTCGAAATCTCGATGTACGGGGTAAAAAACGTTGATTTGACAAAAATGTCAGGTTTTTACGAAAAAACACATTTCCGATGCGTTCACAACGACAAATCGTCATTGCATCGGAACCAAAGTCGAATTTTGGCGAAATCGTGAAATCGTCGATTGTCGTCGTTGATTCTCGAAATGTCGATGTCCGAGGGTCGAATTTTGGCGAAATCGTGAAATCGCCGTTTGTCGCCGTTGATACTCGAAATCTCGATGTCCGAGGGTCAAAAACGTTGATTTGACGAAAATGTAAGATTTTTACAAAAAAATACATTTTCGATGCGTTTACAACGACAAATCGTCATTGCATCGGAACCAAAGTCGAATTTTGGCGAAATCGTGAAATGGTTGATTATCGTCGTTGATTCTCGAAATCTCGATGTCCGAGGGTCGAATTTTGGCGAAATCGTGAAATCGTCGTTTGTCGTCGTTGATTCTCGAAACTTGATGTCCGAGGGTCAAAAACGTTGATTTGACAAAAATATGAGATTTTTACGAAAAAACACATTTCCGATGCGTTCACAACGACAAATCGTCATTGCGTCGGAACCGAAGTCGAATTTTGGCGAAATCGTGAAATCGTCGTTTGTCGTCGTTGATTCGCGAAATCTCGATGTCCGAAGGTCAAAAACGCTGATTTTACAAAAATATGAGATTTTTAGGAAAAAACACATTTCCGATGCGTTCACAACGACAAATCGTCATTGCGTCGGAAAATAAGTCGAATTTTAGCGAAATCGTGAAATGGTCGATTGGGTATACGGAAAATTTGCCGAAAACAATTTGCCGAAAATACAATTTGCCGAGAATACAATTTGCCGAGAATACAATTTGCCGAAAATACAATTTGCCGACAATACAATTTGCCGAAAATACATTTTGCTGAAAATACAATTTGCCGAAAACACATTTTGCCAAAATTACAATTTGCCGAAAATACAATTTCCGCTATAGGAGAAAAAATGGAAATTATTTTCGCTATTATTTCCACACACACACCCCGCCGTGCCTGGCACGCACCCCACTTATTCTACGCATTATACGATTTCACACACTATACTATTTCCACACACATCTCGCCGTGCCCCGCACTCACCCCACTATTCTACGCATTATACGATTTCACACACTACACTATTTCCACACACATCTCGCCGTGCCCCGCACGCACCCCACTAATTTACTCATTATACGATTTCACACACTATACTATTTCCACACACATCTCGCCGTGCCCCGTATGAACCCCACTATTCAACTCATGTTACGATTCGGTCAATACGGTTAGGCAAATTATATTTTCGGGAAATTGTATTTTTGGCAAATTGTATTTTCGGCAAATTGTAATTTCGGCAAATTGTAATTTCGGCAAATTGCATTTTCGGTAAATTGTTTTCGGCAAATTTTCCGTGAACCGTTTACAACGACAAATCGCCATTGTGTCGGAAACTAAGACGAATTTTGGTGAAATCGTGAAATCGTCGTTTGTCGTTGTAGATTCTCGAAATCTCGATGTACGCCTGTCAAAAACGCTGATTTGACAAAAATGTCAGTTTTTTTTACGAAAAAACACATTTCCGATGCGTTTACTACGACAAATCGTCATTGCATCGGAACCAAAGTCGAATTTTGCCGAAATCGTGAAATCGTCGTTTGTCGTCGTAGATTCTCGAAATCACGACGTACGCGTGTCAAAAACGTTGATTTGACGAAAATGTAAGATTTTTACAAAAAAACACATTTTCGATGCGTTTACAACGACAAATCGTCATTGCATCGGAACCAAAGTCGAATTTTGGCGAAATCGTGAAATCGTCGTTTGTCGTCGTAGATTCTCGAAATCACGATGTCCGAGGGTCGAATTTTGGCGAAATCGTGAAATCGTCGTTTGTCGCCGTTGATTCTCGAAATCTCGATGTACGGGGGTAAAAAACGTTGATTTGACAAAAATACCAGATTTTCACGAAAAAACACATTTTCGATGCGTTTCCAACGACAAATCGTCATTGCATCGGAACCAAAGTCGAATTTTGACGAAAGCGTGAAATCGTCGTTTGTCGTCGTTGATTCTCGAAATCTCGATGCCGAGGGTCAAAAACGTCGATTTGACAAAAATGTCAGATTTTTAAGAAATAACACATTTCGATGAGTTTACAACGACAAATCGTCATTGCATCGGAACCAAAGTCGAATTTTGGCGAAATCGTGAAATCGTCGTTTGTCATCGTTGATTCTCGAAATCTCGATGTACGAGGGTCAAAAACGTCGATTTGACAAAAATGTCAGATTTTTACGAAATAACACATTTCCGATGCGTTTACAACGACAAATCGTCATTGCATCGGAACCAAAGTCGAATTTTAGCGAAATCGTGAAATCGTCGTTTGTCGTCGTTGATTCTCGAAATCTCGATATCCGAGAGTTGAATTTTGGCGAAATCGTGAAATCGGCGTTTATCGTCGTTGATTCTCGAAATCTCGATGTCCGAGGGTCGAATTTTGGCGAAATCGTGAAATCTTCGTTTGTCGCCGTTGATTCTCGAAATCTCGATGTACGGGGGTAAAAAACGTTGATTTGACAAAAATGTCAGATTTTTACGAAAAAACACATTCCGATGCGTTCACAACGACAAATCGTCATTGCATCGGAACCAAAGTCGAATTTTGGCGAAATCGTGAAATCGTCGATTGTCGTCGTTGATTCTCGAAAGGTCGATGTCCGAGGGTCGAATTTTGGCGAAATCGTGAAATCGTCGTTTGTCGTCGTTGATTCTCGAAACTCGATGTCCGAGTCTCAAAAACGTTGATTTGACAAAAATGTCAGTTTTTTACGAAAAAACACATTTCCAATGCGTTCACAACGACAAATCGTCAAAAACGCTGATTTGACAAAAATGTCAGTTTTTTACGAAAAAACACATTTCCAATGCGTTTACAACGACAAATCGTCATTGCATCGGAACCAAAGTCGAATTTTGGCGAAATCGTGAAATCGTCGTTTGTCGTCGTAGATTCTCGAAATCACGACGTACGCGTGTTAAAAACGCTGATTTGACAAAAATGTCAGTTTTTTACGAAAAAACACATTTCCGATGCGTTTACAACGACAAATCGTCATTGCATCGGTACCAAAGTCGAATTTTGGCGAAATCGTGAAATCGGCCTTTATCGTCGTTGATTCTCGAAATCTCGATGTCCGACGGTCGAATTTTGGCGAAATCGTGAAATCGTCGTTTGTCGCCGTTGATTCTCGAAATCTCGATGTACGGGGGTAAAAAACGTTGATTTGACAAAAATGTCAGATTTTTACGAAAAAACACATTCCGATGCATTCACAACGACAAATCGTCATTGCATCGGAACCAAAGTCGAATTTTGGCGAAATCGTCGTTTGTCGTCGTTGATTCTCGAAATCTCGATATCCGAGAGTTGAATTTTGGCGAAATCGTGAAATCGGCGTTTATCGTCGTTGATTCTCGAAATCTCGATGTCCGAGGGTCGAATTTTGGCGAAATCGTGAAATCGTCGTTTGTCGCCGTTGATACTCGAAATCTCGATGTACGGGGGTAAAAAACGTTGATTTGACAAAAATGTCAGATTTTTACGAAAAAACACATTTCCGATGCGTTCACAACGACAAATCGTCATTGCATCGGAACCAAAGTCGAATTTTGGCGAAATCGTGAAATCGTCGATTGTCGTCGTTGATTCTCGAAATGTCGATGTACGGGGGTAAAAAACGTTGATTTGACAAAAATGTCAGATTTTTACGAAAAAACACATTCCGATGCGTTCACAACGACAAATCGTCATTGCATCGGAACCAAAGTCGAATTTTGGCGAAATCGTGAAATCGTCGATTGTCGTCGTTGATTCTCGAAATGTCGATGTCCGAGGGTCGAATTTTGGCGAAATCGTGAAATCGTCGTTTGTCGTCGTTGATTCTCGAAACTCGATGTCCGAGGCTCAAAAACGTTGATTTGACAAAAATGTCAGTTTTTTACGAAAAAACACATTTCCAATGCGTTCACAACGACAAATTGTCAAAAACGCTGATTTGACAAAAATGTCAGTTTTTTTACGAAAAAACACATTTCCGATGCGTTTACAACGACAAATCGTCATTGCATCGGAACCAAAGTCGAAATTTGGCGAAATCGTGAAATCGTCGTTTGTCGTCGTAGATTCTCGAAATCACGACGTACGCGTGTCAAAAACGCTGATTTGACAAAAATGTCAGTTTTTTACGAAAAAACACATTTCCGATGCGTTTACAAGGACAAATCGTCATTGCATCGGAACCAAAGTCGAATTTTGGCGAAATCGTGAAATCGTCGTTTCTCGTCGTTGATTCTCGAAATCTCGATGTCCGCGGCTCAAAAACGTCGATTTGACAAAAATGTCAGATATTTACGAAAAAACACATTTTCGATGCGTTTACAACGACAAATCGTCATTGCATCGGAACCAAAGTCGAATGTTGGCGAAATCGTGAAATCGTCGATTGTCGTCGTTGATTCTCGAAATCTCGATGTCCGAGGGTCGAATTTTGGCGAAATCGTGAAATCGTCGTTTGTCGTCGTTGATTCTCGAAATCTCGATGTCCGAGGGTTAAAAACGCTGTTTTGACAAAAATATGCGATTTTTACGAAAAAACACATTTCCGATGCGTTCACAACGACAAATAGTCCATTGCATCGGAACCAAAGTCGAATTTTAGCGAAATCGTGAAATCGTCGTTTCTCGTCGTTGATTCTCGAAATCTCGATGTCCGAGGCTCAAAAACATCGATTTGACAAAAATGTCAGATTTTCACGAAAAAACACATTTTCGATGCGTTTACAACGACAAATCGTCATTGCATCGGAACCAAAGTCGAATTTTAGCGAAATCGTGAAATCGTCGTTTCTCGTCGTTGATTCTCGAAATCTCGATGTCCGAGGGTCGAATTTTGGCGAAATCGTGAAATCTTCGTTTGTCGCCGTTGATTCTCGAAATCTCGATGTACGGGGGTAAAAAACGTTGATTTGACAAAAATGTCAGATTTTTACGAAAAAACACATTCCGATGCGTTCACAACGACAAATCGTCATTGCATCGGAACCAAAGTCGAATTTTGGCGAAATCGTGAAATCGTCGATTGTCGTCGTTGATTCTCGAAATGTCGATGTCCGAGTCTCAAAAACGTTGATTTGACAAAAATGTCAGTTTTTTACGAAAAAACACATTTCCAATGGGTTCACAACGACAAATCGTCAAAAATGCTGATTTGACAAAAATGTCAGTTTTTTACGAAAAAACACATTTCCAATGCGTTTACAACGACAAATCGTTATTGCATCGGAACCAAAGTCGAAATTTGGCGAAATCGTGAAATCGTCGTTTGTCGTCGTAGATTCTCGAAATCACGAGGTACGCGTGTCAAAAACGCTGATTTGACAAAATGTCAGTTTTTTACGAAAAAACACATTTCCGATGCGTTTACAAGGACAAATCATCATTGCATCGGAACCAAAGTCGAATTTTGACGAAATCGTGAAATCGTCGTTTGTCGTCGTTGATTCTCGAAATCTCGATATCCGAGAGTTGAATTTTGGCGAAATCGTGAAATCGGCGTTTATCGTCGTTGATTCTCGAAATCTCGATGTCCGAGGGTCGAATTTTGGCGAAATCGTGAAATCGTCGTTTGTCGCCGTTGATTCTCGAAATCTCGATGTACGGGGGTAAAAAACGTTGATTTGACAAAAATGTCAGATTTTTACGAAAAAAACACATTTCCGATGCGTTCACAACGACAAATCGTCATTGCATCGGAACCAAAGTCGAATTTTGGCGAAATCGTGAAATCGTCGATTGTCGTCGTTGATTCTCGAAATGTCGATGTCCGAGGGTCGAATTTTGGCGAAATCGTGAAATCGTCGTTTGTCGTCGTTGATTCTCGAAACTCGATGTCCGAGGCTCAAAAACGTTGATTTGACAAAAATGTCAGTTTTTTACGAAAAAACACATTTCCAATGCGTTCAGAACGACAAATTGTCAAAAACGCTGATTTGACAAAAATGTCAGTTTTTTACGAAAAAACACATTTCCGATGCGTTTACAACGACAAATCGTCATTGCATCGGAACCAAAGTCGAAATTTGGCGAAATCATGAAATCGTCGTTTGTCGTCGTAGATTCTCGAAATCACGACGTACGCGTGTCAAAAACGCTGATTTGACAAAAATGTCAGTTTTTTTACGAAAAAACACATTTCCGATCCGTTTACAAGGACAAATCGTCATTGCATCGGAACCAAAGTCGAATTTTGACGAAATCGTGAAATCGTCGTTTGTCGTCGTTGATTCTCGAAATCTCGATGTACGAGGGTCAAAAACGTCGATTTGACAAAAATGTCAGATTTTTGCGAAATAACACATTTCCGATGCGTTTACAACGACAAATCGTCATTGCATCGGAACCAAAGTCGAATTTTAGCGAAATCGTGAAATCGTCGTTTGTCGTCGTTGATTCTCGAAATCTCGATATCCGAGAGTTGAATTTTGGCGAAATCGTGAAATCGGCGTTTATCGTCGTTGATTCTCGAAATCTCGATGTCCGAGGGTCGAATTTTGGCGAAATCGTGAAATCGTCGTTTGTCGCCGTTGATTCTCGAAATCTCGATGTACGGGGGTAAAAAACGTTGATTTGACAAAAATGTCAGATTTTTACGAAAAAACATATTTCCGATGCGTTCACAACGACAAATCGTCATTGCATCGGAACCAAAGTCGAATTTTGGCGAAATCGTGAAATCGTCGATTGTCGTCGTTGATTCTCGAAATGTCGATGTCCGAGGGTCGAATTTTGGCGAAATCGTGAAATCGTCGTTTGTCGTCGTTGATTCTCGAAACTCGATGTCCGAGGCTCAAAAACGTTGATTTGACAAAAATGTCAGTTTTTTACGAAAAAACACATTTCCAATGCGTTCAGAACGACAAATCGTCAAAAACGCTGATTTGACAAAAATGTCAGTTTTTTACGAAAAAACACATTTCCGATGCGTTTACAACGACAAATCGTCATTGCATCGGAACCAAAGTCGAAATTTGGCGAAATCATGAAATCGTCGTTTGTCGTCGTAGATTCTCGAAATCACGACGTACGCGTGTCAAAAACGCTGATTTGACAAAAATGTCAGTTTTTTTTACGAAAAAACACATTTCCGATGCGTTTACAAGGACAAATCGTCATTGCATCGGAACCAAAGTCGAATTTTGGCGAAATCGTGAAATCGTCGTTTCTCGTCGTTGATTCTCGAAATCTCGATGTCCGCGGCTCAAAAACGTCGATTTGACAAAAATGTCAGATATTTACGAAAAAACACATTTTCGATGCGTTTACAACGACAAATCGTCATTGCATCGGAACCAAAGTCGAATGTTGGCGAAATCGTGAAATCGTCGATTGTCGTCGTTGATTCTCGAAATCTCGATGTCCGAGGTTCAAAAACGTCGATTTGACAAAAATGTCAGATTTTTAAGAAATAACACATTTCCGATGCGTTTACAACGACAAATAGTCCATTGCATGGGAACCAAAGTCGAATTTTAGCGAAATCGTGAAATCGTCG